>CAWUFW010011186.1:0-633305 GCA_963921515.1 Calotriton arnoldi
AGTGTGTTGTCTCTCAGGATGTCAGTCAGTGGTGTCCTGCTGTTTGTTGGTGCACAGTTGGCAGCAGGGCCTTGTGCTCCCCACAGCAGTAGCCAGTGTCAGCCATCTTGTGAGTCCTTCTCCACTCCCTGTGATGTGAGCATGGTTCAGGGTGGTGTTGATGGGACAGTTGTGGGGGGGCAATATGTGTGACTGCGACTCCCATGATGCTATTGGCTACACTGACTTGGCCAGCATACACAGAATTCCTTCCTTTGAGTGGTCTTCACTGTGTGTTGGTGTTGTTGTGGTGGCTACATGTGTGGATGTGTGTGTTAGTTCTATTTGTGCCACTGCCTAGCTGTAGTTGTGGTTGTGTTTGTACATGTGTTGGCACAGTTGGATGTGACTTTTTTGATGGCATGTGTTGTGTTTATCTGACTGACATACACATTTTGGGATGATTCTGTTCTAGTTGCTGTGTAATTGCTATGTGTGCATGGTTTGACTCTCCCCTTGACAGTGATGTGTGTGTTTTGTGGCAGTTTATTGTGTACATTTGTTGTGTACTCACCAGGCTCTGGGATGTTCTCTAGTCCATATACGCTCACTGGCGGAAGGATGGCCCGCACCTTCTCCTCCCAGGGCCTGAGGTATATTGGCTTGGCAGGAGGGCCACTGCCGGTCTGTTGGCTGTTGCTGTAGTCTATCTTCAGCAGGTCCCGTACCCTCCTGCGCACGTCATACCACCTGTTCTGGATGTCCGTCTTTGTGCGCCGACATGATGATTGGGCGTTCACCCTGTTGATGATCCTCTCCCACATCTTGGTTTTCTGCGACATGGGGGTCTGTTGGACCAGAGTGCCAAACAGCTGTGGCTCCACCCTGAGGATCTCGTCTACCAGGACTTCCAATTCACAATCTAGGAACTTGGGATTCTTCTTGGGGGGCATGGTGATGGGTGGTGATGGTGAGTGATGTGTGTGTTGGTGTGCAGGTGAGGGTGTGTGAGTGTGTGTTTTGCTGGGTGTATGTGAGGTAGGTATTTGTTGGTGTGCTGATGGTGTGTGGCTTGTGTGAGGGATGAGCTGTGGGTGTGTGGTTGCTTTCTCTTGGGTGCTGGCAGTGAAATGGCATTTGCAAAGGCTCATGGTAGTGATTTGTGTCCTTTATATAGGTGGAGTTGTGGGTGTGTCTTTGTTCTCTGTCCCCACCCCCCCAGTGTTTATTGGCTTGGTAATTGCTTGTTTGGCCTTTTTTGGTAGATTTTTCCTTTGTGCTGTTTGTGTATGTTGGAAACGTTCTTGTGACCGAGTCGGACCCTGCATTGGTCTCGTACGGTGTTTTCCGTTTCGTTCACGCTGTGTTTGTGCAGTTTTGTATGCTGCGTACGCGTCGGTCGCGGTGTATTGTGTTGCTTCGGCTCGGTTTTGTATGCGTGTCGGTCGTACGGCTTGTCCTCCGTCCGACTCGGTCGTGTTTTTCGCGCCTTGCATCGTACTTTGCGGGTTGGAGTTGGCGGGTACGATTCGGTCGGATTTGTTCCGGGTGCGTGTCGGTCGGTTGGATTCGCGTGTTTTTCCGGCCGGATTGCTATTTTCCGAGCGGCTCGGTCGGTCGGCTTGGTTTCCTGACGTGTCGGTCGGATTTATCGCGGCTTGCATCGTACTTGGCGTGTCGGGCGCCACTGGTACGTGTCGGTCGGTATTTTTTCCGGATCCGAGTCGGTCGGTGCTTTTTCCGGCCCGAATCGGAATCGACCCCTGAGTCTTGAGCAGGTCAGTTGGTGCTCCCTTCTGTTTTTATGCAGTAAGATAGAATGTTAAAAGAAATGCAGTATGACACATGGCGATTTATTTTCTTTTTATACGCATTAAATAGCAATTGCTGTTCCACAGCTTGGTATGGTTTAAATGTATGTATCTATAATTTATTTAGAGTTGAAACAACGAGGTATAACATATATATGAAAAGGTAATTAGTATGAATTGGGTTGTTTGGGTGGACATATTAATAATGAGATTCATAACATAGTAACATTTTTCTTAAACTCAGAGCCAAGATGGAAATGCTAGTTGACAAATGATAAATGTTTTCGTTCAGCTTCGGCACTGTGTGATTTTTAAAAATATATAGTATATTTATAAAGATGCATTTGTTTTTCTGTGTACACTGTTTGGCTCCTTTTCTTGGCTTTTTATGAACAGTTTTTGAATTATCTATGAATATCACAGGAAGGGTTATACAGTTAGAGAATAACGAGTCCATTTCCTACAGTGCAAAGCAACTGGGGTATACTGTTTGTACTTAAAACACACAGTTACTTACTTTACAATATTTACATTCATTTGGATGAACATATCATCTATCTCAGGGCAGTTATGTACTTTAATAAAATATCTCTCAAAACACAAATTTAAGTTGTCAATCCATGCACTGCCACTGCATCCAATCAAAAAATGTTTCAGATTTAGATGCAATTGTGAAAGAAAATGTGACTTATAGCCCCAAGAACCCTAGTCTGATAAAATTTCTATAACTTTATAGGTGGTACAATAGCTTCACAGGCTATTGGCCTTATTATGACTTTGGGGGTGTGGGAACTGGGCAGCCACGCTGCTGCCCTGCTCCCACACTGTCAAAGTCAAAACAGACCGCCCGCCATATTACGACTTTTTAAGTCACTGGCAGACAGTTCTTTGGTGTTCCCACAGCAGTGCCTTTGAAATAAGCACAGCAATGGGAACGTCAAAGAATGCTCCTGAACGGACCGAAATGCACAATGTTGAGCATTTTGTTCTGTGCAGGAACATGGGGGAGCATGGAGACTGGGGGCACACCATGTGCCTCCTTGCATGCACCCCACGCATGCTGAGGCCCATTTGTTTCCTCAGCACCAAACTTTTCATGGTGGTCGCACCTGTTTGAAAAGAGCAATGGTGAGGAAACTCACATATTTGGGGCCTCAGACTGCTGCACCACCCGTCCATTCGCCATAGTCCTAATGCAGCAGGTGAACCTTCACCGTGAGTTTGGCGGCCCATTGGACGGCCACCATGGGTTCGGCGGTCCATTGGGCCGCCGAACTCGTAATAAGGCCCTAAATGCTTACTGCAGACACATTGTAAAGAACTACTATTATTACTAAATCCATGCAATGATGTTGAGTGTGCTATAAACATGTCAAACATATTAAGTGGTTTGTAAAAACCAAACTATCCCAATTATCAGAATATTCTGTCTGTATGTCTATGCTACACAACACAGTGATTAAACTAAGGATGATGTCACAAGAATAGACAGCCCACTGTCTTGGCCACTCAATTCATTGTTTGGGGAAAAACTCACAGGATTCTGAATGCTTTATGAGATGACTGGGCCAGCAACCTGTGCAGAGACTAGTTCTGAGGAGAAAAGCCTGCACGGATACTCCTATGAGGCTGTAATAGGGTATGTGAGACAATGTGTGGGAATATGATGATTATGCCTGAGCAGATTGCAGTGCTGTACTGCTGGTCTATGATTGCCTTTCTCTGGTCTACCATGGCAGCAGCCAATTTAATTTATGGTTGATAACTTGAGTAGACTGTATCTGTTCAGGTATTTTTTCTGTATCTTTCATTATTCTTGCTTTTATGGTAGGTGTTTTTGAAGTTAAGTGATGTCACTTACTATAATATCATAATCATCAATCAATCAGGGAATTGTAAGCGCGCTACTCACCCGTGAGGGTCTCAAGGTGCTGGGGACTGGGGAGGGGGGGTCCGCAGATCTGTTTAGCCGAAGAGCAAGGTCTTGAGGGTCTTCCTGAAGGTGTTCAGGGAGGGGGCGCGTCTGATGTCTGCCGGTAGCTCGTTCCAGGTCTTGGCTGCGAATCACTGACAAAATATCGAAGGTCAAAAAATCGACCTACAAAAATATCGCAACAAAAATATCGATGTCAATAATATCTACATCCTATCTACAACATGGTAAGTACAAAAATATCGAAAAATAAAATATCGATGTCAAAAATATAGTTATCAAAAATATCGTTTTTTTTTGTTAAAAATAATATGTAAAATAAACTAAATAATACTTATAATTAAAATAAACATAGTTAAAAATATTTGATAATATTTAAAATTAATAAGTAACATATATAATTAAATAAAACATTAATTAAACATATACATATAAGATATAATATATATACTTACTTAATAATAATTTTGAATAATTATTGTAATAAATTTTAAATTATTAAAAAATATTATAAATTACAAATACATCTATACACATAAAACAATAACATAAATAAAAATTAAATAATTATGTATAACAAATAAAAAAAAAAAAATTTACTTTTAATATTTTTAAAATTAATTATATACTATATTAACTAAAATAATACAAAAAATATTAAATAGCGTAGGGAATAAAACTACTATTACAACTCCCAAAAAAACAACACTAAGAAAAATGTTGGATAGCGTAGGGGTAAAAATTACTATTCCCACTCCAGCGAGTGTAACAGTAGGGAAAGTGTTGGATAGCGTAGGGGTAAAAATTACTATTCTAACTCCAGGGAGTGCAACAGTAGGGAAAGTGTTGGATAGCGTAAGGGTAAAAATTACTATTCCCACTCCAGAGAGTGCAACAGTAGGGAAAGTGTTGGATAGCGTAGGGGTAGAAATTACTATTCCCACTCCAGGGAGTGCAACAGTAGGGAAAGTGTTGGATAGCGTAGGGGTAAAATGACTATTCCCACTCCAGGGAGTGCAAAAGTAGGGAAAGTGTTGGATAGCGTAGGGGTAAAAATTACTATTCCCACTCCAGAGAGTGCAACAGTAGGGAAAGTGTTGGATAGCGTAGGGGTAGAAATTACTATTCCCACTCCAGGGAGTGCAACAGTAGGGAAAGTGTTGGATAGCGTAGGGGTAAAAATTACTATTCCCACTCCAGGGAGTGCAACAGTAGGGAAAGTGTTGGATAGCGTAGGGGTAAAAATTACTATTCCAACTCCAGAGAGTGCAACAGTAGGGAAAGTGTTGGATAGCGTAGGGGTAGAAATTACTATTCCCACTGCAGGGAGTGCAACAGTAGGGAAAGTGTTGGATAGCGTAGGGGTAAAAATTACTATTCTCACTACAGAGAGTGCAACAGTAAGGAAAATGTTGGATAGCGTAGAAGTGACAAATAACATACTTATAAATAAATTAATTTTTTTAAATAATTAATGAATTATTAAATAACTCTAAACTATTTACCAATACCAATACATATTTATTAAAAACATAATTACCAATATAAAATGTATTAACAATAAATTAATAATAAATACCAATAAATAATAATTAATCAATATTAATTACTAAATATGAATTATATTGAACAATAAAATATTTTCAATAACAAAAAACATATAACTTATTAAACCTTAATTACCAATTAATTAATATTGAACAATTAAATGCTTTTTTATACCAATAATAATAATAATTAAACATTAATTATCAACTAATAAATAATTCTTAATATATTAATTACATTTATCAATAAATAATATTTAATAATATTTAATTACCAATTAATGAGAAAACAACAATAAATTAATTTTTAGAACCAAAAATTTGTACTTTAAAAAATTACCTATTAATAATTAATATCCAATAAATTAATTATCAATACCCAAAAATAATTTAATAATTACTTAATTAGATTTCAATTACTTCCAAAAGTATTCCCCTGTAAACGCACAACACACTTAATCAATTAATAAAAATTAATAACGAATTAATAATAATTAATTACCAATTAATAATTGATTACCAATTATCAATTAATTAACAATAATATAATTATCAATACCAATTAATTCAAATAAATTATAACTTAATTACATTTAAATTACATGATAATCAATTAATCAATTAATAAAAATTAATAACCAATTAATAAGAATTAATTACCAATTATTAATTAATTAACAATAATATAATTATCAATACCAATTAATTAAAATAAATTATAACTTAATTACAATTAAATTACTTCCCACCCTATTCCCCTATAAACCCACAACCCGCTACAGAACTTAAACGCAAAAAATAATTAAAATTAATTTATAATTCCTAAAAATTAATAATTAATTTAGTATAATTAAATTACTTCCCACCCTATTCCCCTATAAACCCACAACCCGCTACAGTACAAAAAAAAAAAAAACTTAAAAAAATAAATTTATTAACATATAAAAATTGTATACATATATTTTTAAATAATTAAAACACGTAACAAAAACACATATAACACATACATATTAAAAACATAACAAAATACATAACAATAATACAAATATCGATATTAGTAACATCGATATTAGTAACATCGATATATTTGATTTCGATATTACTAACTTCGATATTATTGACATCGATATTAAGTAATTCGATATTACTTACCTTAGGGTCGATATTCTGTCCATCGATATTCTGTCCCATCGATATTCTGTCCCTTCGATATTTAAACTTCGATATTATGGTATTTCGAAATTTTATTTTTGATATTTTGACTGCCCACCCTTGGCTGCAATGTGAGAGAAGGATCTTCCGCCTGCTCTGGCTCTGTGGATGCGCGGGGTTTCGGCCAGTGCGAGGTTGGAAGATCGGAGGTTTCTTTTGGGTACATGGAAGTTGATTCTTTCGTTGAGGTACTTGGGTCCGTTGTTGTGTAGGCATTTGTAGGCATGAGTGAGGATTTTGAAAATGACTCTTTTCTCCATGGGGAGCCAGTGGAGACTTCGTAGGTGTTGGCTGATGTGTTTGTGTCGGGGGATGCCGAGGACGAGTCTGGCAGCGGTGTTCTGTATTGTCTGGAGTTTCCAGAGTAGGGACTTGTTGATGCCGGCATAGAGTGCGCTTCCATAGTCCAGTCTGCTGGTGATGAGTGCGTGGGTGACTGTCTTCCTTGACGGTCTTGCGGAGGATGCAGAGGGTGTTGAAGCAGCTGGAGGTGACGGCGTTGACCTGTCGGTTCATGGTGAGTGATGAGTCGAGTACGATGCCGAGGTTCTTGGCGTGGTCTGATGGGGTAGGTGGGCTTCCGAGGGCGGTCGGCCACCAGGTGCTGTCCCATGCAGAAGGGGTGGTACCGAGGACGAGGACTTCTGTCTTCTCGGCGTTGAGCTTCAGGCAGCTGTTGGTCATCCAGACTGCGACGTCTTGCATTCCTTTCTGGAAGTTGAGTTTGGCAGTGGTGGGGTATTTGGTAAGGGAGAGGATGAGCTGGTCAAAAGGTCAAAGGTCAAATTACATCACTCCATGTGATGTCAACAGTGCCAAAGGTCGTATGAGGGGTTAAAGAGTGTGATTTCACTTCTGCTACCCCAGGCATTTTTCAACGTGCATGTATACTTCTATTAGTTCTTGGTACATGACTCCTTCTCATGCATTGACTACTGTTTTGAGTTCTAGTACTCTTGTACCTCAGATAGACAATATGGCGTACTGGCTTCGCACTTTGTCTTATTACTCCTGAGCAGTACTGACATTAGAGATACCAGCCTGACTCACATCGGTTCTGAAGATTTCCCTCAGGGACACTGTTAGATGCAGTGGTTAAATATGAAGCCCGTAAGGCAATTGTAGAATATTTTGTTAAACATGAGTATGGTGCCTTTTCTATACTATTATTGGGAAGCATTCAATGCTGACATCTCTCTTGAAATGGGCAGGGGCATTTAAATTCACTAGACTGCAGATTAAAAAATTAGATGTTCTCAAGAGGACATTGAGGAAAGATATGGAGTAAGTGTAAATGTTGGCATCCTTGCAGAGATTAATAAAACCCTGCTACGCTTTGGCAAGTAAGTGTACGCAGAGGGAGAGCACTGACTTCCCAAAGGAGTTTTGGCTCTTCCAGTAATGAAACTTTCCCACACAAGATAGGTGTTTAATCAATACAAGTGTGGGAATTCAGAGGGAATTTGTGAAATAATACAGCAGCCAATACACCACCAAGTTAACTTCAGACACCTCCCATAAAAATCCTTATCTTGAGGATGTAGTCTTGGTGTGGGTAGATAAGGATTGTCAGTAACACTGCTCCTGAAAGCAAGATGGCGAACGCGTAGGCCCGCCGTACCAGAGCTCCTGCCCTAAGCCCCCGATTTGGCTTACCTGTGCCGGAATCAGTGGTTATCTGTCCCGGCATCTACGCTACCGGCCGCTGATAGCTGGATTTCTGCATACCGACGGATGCTTCTACAGCTTGCCGCATGGACGAGGCCCCTGCTGGGTGAGAAGGAAATTCCCGGCAGCGGCGCTAGCCTGAGAACGAAGGGAACACGGAGGAGGAGCAGCTCTGCAGCACTCTATGTGCTGACTGCGAGGCTTGCCTGGTTAGTTAGTGACACCCTGCGAGATTGGGTGGGCCACGCTGCTACGAGATTCAGACACACCTGGAAGGAGAGGAGAGCAGGATCCTGTCCACTGCTGAGAAAAGACATTGGTGAGATGCCTCCCAAAGTAACTAAGCAAGCTAGGGAGTTTGCTGCACGGACGGCAGCGCACTTACAGGGGGTGAAACAGGAGTCTCCCCCAGGCACTAATAATGAGAGTGCAGGTAAGCCTAGCGATTCCAGCACTGCAAAAAATCAGCTTGAAAGTACAGGCACAGGGAAGAGGAGAAATTTGACTGAGAGGCTGCAAGGCGGGGTGAGGAAAACTGTGGGGACCAAGTCAGGAGAGGACGTGACTACCCTCTGAGGGAGACAGTATAGCCCCCCTACCCACACCACCTAATCTAGTCAACTCCACCATCCCTCCTCAGGCAGCAATCATGGATTTTTTCAAAATCAAAGAAAGAGGGGGAGCCATACATCCCAAGAGCATTTGTGCGAACCAGATCCAGATCCAGACCCAGAAAAAACTAAACAAGTGTCATCCAAGGCTCAGGAGCCCACCTTCATATCTATGGATAAACAACAGGCAGGGATCATGGTGACAGATGCTGGATCTTTTTCATTGTACACCCTCGCTCAGGAAAGAAGTGACGAGATTCCCAGAGAGTCCTCCCAGGGGGGGCATAAGAACCTGCCTGACTCTCAGCTGAACTATCAACCTGCTTTAGCTAGTGGCTTTATAGTGGGGAGTGAAGTGCTGCCTGCCACGGATGCCACATCAGATGGGACAGATACATTTTTCTCTCTCACGGAGGATTCCTACTCAGGCGACACCAGTTCTGGCAACAGTGGAATAGAGGATTACGCGACTACGTCTGGCTCCAGCATACTGGAAGCGCCTGAGACCACTCTTAAACGTCAAATACACCGGAGGAGCTCGAAGGGATCAAAAGGACATACTGATCCTCCAAATAGAGAGAGGTGTAATATAGGCACTGGACTGAAGTGGGTCTATTCCCACACCAGGATGCTGGGATCACTGGAGGGGGAACTGCTCAACTGGGAAATCACCAACATAGAAAGCAGAATGAGGGGCAGCTAACATAGACCCTGCTCTGGGCATGATATTAGAGTCAATCAAGGACATCGCGCAGAGACTCGGGCGGACGGGAAAAGAGCTAGACAGGCCAAAGTAGGGAAAGCTTGTACCGAGATCGGTGAGCGACTTAACAATATGGAGGAAAGAACAACTGCTGTGGGGACCGATCTGTCTGCTGTGAGAGAGCAGACAAGCGCTCACAAAGCCCAACTAACCGATGTTACATCGAAACTGGAGGACATGGAAAATCGCCTAAGAAGAAATAACCTCCGCTTTCTTGGTATTGAGGAGGGTTTGGAAGGGGAGGATATTTGTGCTTTTATTCTGGACCTACTTAAGGAAGCCTTCCCGGACCTCATAGGCTGGAATTGGGAACCTGAAGTTCGGAGGGTCCATTCACTAGCTATCAAAGCACACAGCCCGGCAGAGACAAAAAGCAACCAAGAACTATCCTGGTCTTTTTTGATAATTTTATGCTGTGGCAGGCTATATTTGAGAAAGCCCGTCCTGACGCTAAAAGGCAGTATAAGGCGATTTCTTTCTTTTCCGCCCTGACTTCTGCCACATAACGGTAGAACGTAGGTGGCGCTTACGGCAGGTAATTGAGCCTTATCAGGAGGCTGGTTTTGATGCTTTTCTACTCACGCCGGCTAGGCTGAAATCGATTACAGGGGATTCTGGGTAGGAAAACATTGGGGGATGCACACAAGCCATACCTCCTTGAACTCCGCCGGGTGTCTAGTTTTCAGAAATGTCTGGGTTTGGTAGTCTCTCCTAGATGGCCGTCGAGCCCTGAGCCAAAAATGCAGGTGGCCCCCTTGCAAAACCAGGTAGTTGTGTGATAGACAATTTTTGATGTCTCCACAATATGTTTTGGGTCCTTCCCTGTCACGGGTACTTAGCCCATCCATACAAGTGAGGTACTATTTTTATCGGGAGACCTGGGGTAACACTGGGTGGTAGGAAATTTGTGTCAGCCTGGTGATCCCACAAGTTTCAAAACACAATACCTCTCGGGTCTACAATGAAATGAAGTGAAAATGTGTCTCTCAGTAAAGCCCCTCTGGGGAGCAATCCCTTTTAGGACGAATGCCCTCACCCACGATAGGTGGCATGCTTCATCATATGGGCTTCTCCTCCCAGTGGGAAAACCTAGTCCCACTGAGGGCTACAACTCCCTCACTGTGAGGTAGGAGCTCTGGGATGTTTTCTTGAATAGCCTTAGATGTCTAATGATGCTAAAATCCCAAATGTGAAAGCTAGGCGTTGTGAGGGTGCAGCGCTGAATGTGATTAAAAAGATAAATGTGAATCTAAAACTACCTAATAAGGACAAAAAAACTTTTTATTGACTTGTCCAAACTGGCAGGATTAAAAAGCAGTGCAAAGCAGTATGAATTAAACTGCTAAGATGGTAAGGTCGGTCGACATGTTTCAGCCTATCTGATCTTTCAGAGTATCCAGGCTTTCATCAGGACCATTAAAACTAAACAATGCTGCTGCATATGTGAAAAATATACAAAAACCAGATAAATATGTTGATACCAAACCAGTAATCCGATCTTTAACTCGATACTACTGGAACTTATCTGTAACTGTGAGACACAAAAGAAAAAGTACAACAAATCAAACAACATTGCAATACTTTTTTCTTATTGTCAACATTTAGTTGACAGGAATTCATAGAGTACTTTTGTAGTACCCATTCTACCTCTACTCACACAAATTGGTAGATAAGTTGACCCACCTCTACCTGGTAACAACTCAGGGAAGGGGGCCCCGCTCTGCAAGAAATAAAGTCATGTGTCACTTATTCTACATAAATATTGTGAACACATGTCTTTAGAGAAAAAGAAAAAGAAAAAGGTGTTGATAGCGAACCTCTTGTGAAGGAAATGTAACAGGGAAACTCTCCTATTTGACTCGTATTTTAAACAATAATAGAACTCTGCCAAATCTGCCTTGCCATGCTCGTTGATAATCTGAACTGATAGTGTTCTTATGCCACTATAATTTAGCAAAGTACCACTAGGGTCATCAAACCCGCCTAATTACATACTACTAAGAAGGCTGGGAAAACTGACCAGGTCTGTTATCTATGAGCACGCTACATTTGAATACAGACGTGTTGCACACAATAGTCCAAATGAGCGTGCCTTACTATTGCCAGCCGTTTAACACTCCTAGGTATGATGTAATACTTATGCTCGCAAAGGTATATTGCTCCTGAAAGAGTAATCAATTGAAACACAATCAGGTGTACAACCCCAATAAAATATATCTGAGGATACCACGCTGGTGGGTTAAAATATAGACCATGGTAAATAATGCATAGGAATAGAGGCTCATAGCGCTCAGCATATCTCCTAACCGTGCCTGGAATATTTCTTACTGCTGCTTAATGCCCAGCACAATGATCGTATCACAAATATGGCCACAGTGTAATGCGAAAAACACACTGTCACGTTAATTGTTTGAAATATAGACCATAATAATTAATACATGGAAATGGAGGCACATAGCGCTAATCGCGAGTGTAACCATAATAAAATGCCCCAAATACATCTGTAATGATCTCACAAATGATCATTGTACCCAACACTATTCGTATATTCGAAATAGGTCTCAATGCACGATTTTAAATGATATAGTAAAATAGATCTGAATGCGCGATTTTAAAAAAATAATATTTGTTATGAGGTCTCCTATTTGCAAACTGTCTATATTGGTCTACTTAAAGCATAACTACCCTTAGCATAACGCCCAACTTACCTCTCCGTCGGTACCCCATTGTGGTACATGAGCTGCAACCGGAGGCACCGACGGGAGGATTCAAAAGCCCTTAAATCCAGGTAATCTCACCCAGTCATGTTAATGAAAGACCTCAAGGTACCTTCAGTGTGTGCCTGATCTCGTAAACGCACATGCGCAAAAGATAGTATTTCCGGTCCTGCAAATAAGCAGGCTAATTTCCGGTTTCCTCCTCCAGTTTTACTGCGCGTGCGCAACGGATAGTATCCGTCAGATAACGCATGCGCACTAAGTTGTATTTAGACCGCCAGTGGGCAAAAAGTGCTGTATGTACGATTGAGAATGTTACTGGCACTGCGCATGCACTATCATATCAATACTTGCTAAAGATGTATCAAACAACGCCTACTCCATTGTCTACAGAGCACTAGTGTGTTATAATACTCCATATACAGATGACAGTATTCCTGGCACTGTGTATACATGATTGTATATGTAATTACCAAGGGTATGTAACAATGTGTTAGTATTATTACATGGCTACTATTCACTTATGTCTCCATAATATATAAGTGACATTTCTGCAGCTTACACAGTTATATAGATTGCAAAGCCTCCCTTCAGAGTAATTCTGTTAGCACATGTGCTGTCTGTCATTCCCATTAACAATGGTATTAGTATTTTCTGTCCTATTGGACCTAAATTTACTAGGTGTTCTCATTTGGGAAGGTTACAGCTAAATGACAGATACTGTGTACTACGAAACTCAGCTGATTTTACAGGGATAGCCACGGAATCTCTTCATTCAATCCTGAAATATCTGTTTTCATTCTGTAAACCCAACGTTGTTCTTTTCGGAACAGAAATTTAGATATATCAGTGATGTGAGGTGGAATATAAGGTTGTTCAAGGACTGTCCAACGCAGATCATTTGCTTGATGGTTCTTATCCAAAAAGTGATTAGTCATCTTTGTCGATCTCTTCCTGCAATGAATCGTGCTTTTATGTTCCAGAATTCTTGTTTTTATTTTGCGCGTGGTCATCCCCACGTAATGCGTACCACACGGACACGTTATCAGGTAGACCAACTTGTCGCTATTACAATTAGTATGTTTGGACAAAATCCAGGGTTTATCTGTACCTATGTCCACCTCTGTCATATGCGATGTTTGTGGACAAGCTGCGCAGGATCCACACGGAAAATGCCCTTTAACTGGAGGTAACCCCCACAAAGCTTCTTGATCCGATGGTTTGAATTTAGTCAGAGGCCTCGTGTGTACCACTTGATCCTTGATGTTTGTACTTTTTTTAAAGGCAAACAAGGGAGGAGGTATAGGTTCCCTTCCAATGTTCAAGATTTTCCAATGTCTAAGTATGCTTCTTTTGATGTGATTCGAATAGCTGCAAAACGTATTCACACAGGTCAGCCTGGGTTCCGCATCTTTGAGTGGAGACACTTCAATCAATGACTCTCTATTGTTATTGGCAGCTCTTTTTTCTGATCTGTGAATCATTTTCTTTGGATATTTCTTCTCCTTTAGGTGGGCGCTCAGAGTACCAGCATGTTCTTTATATTTCTCTACGGTCGAGCAATTCCTCCTTATCCTAAGAAATTGCCCAAAGGGCAAATTCTCACGAAGAGCCTTCGGATGATAGCTGTCAAATGATAGGAGTGAGTTGCGAGCCATTGGTTTTTTGTAAAGTTCTGTACTGAGTCCCTCCCCTTCAGGGTAAATCCGAATATCCAGAAAAGGCAAACTGATATTCGAAAATTCAAATGTGAATTTCAAAAAATCGTTCCTAGTGTTCAACCACTGGTGAAAAGATATAATGGTGTCCGGGGTGCCCCTCCAAAAGAGGAAGACTGGATCACCGAACATGAAGCTGCCTTTCTAGTTGTATCCCATCCAGTCACACCGTACTTTTATGTACTATCTAAAGTGCACAAAGGGATACTGCCACCACCAGGGAGACCTATCCTTTCGGGGATAGGATCTCTACTTGAGCCTTTATCGACCTTTGTTGATTTTTTTCTGCAACCGTTTGTACTGAAAATGCCGACTTATATACAGGACACAAAGGATCTTTTACGACTCTTAGACCAGACCACCTTTGATCCAGAGCAAGACTATTTGGTCTCTTTTGATGTCGAGTCCTTGTACACGTCGATACCCCAGGATGAAACATTGGCTACTATTGAGTCAATATTGAACACAGGATCTGTGGACAGCATAACTCCGGTACATTTCATCATGACATGTGCCCGCTTAGCAATGAAAGAAAACTTTTTCAAGTTTGAAGAGGACTTTTATTTGCAAACGTCCGGGACTTCTATGGGCAGTATTTTTGCCCCTAGCCTGGCAAATCTTTATGTACACCACTTTGAACAAACTATCGTCTAACAAGATAGTAACCCCTTTGACAAACATATAAGGGTTTGGAAACGCTATATTGACGATGTGTTCGTGGTCTGGAGGGGCACCCCGGACACCATTATATCTTTTCACCAGTGGTTGAACACTAGGAACGATTTTTTGAAATTCACATTTGAATTTTCGAATATCAGTTTGACTTTTCTGGATATTCGGATTTACCCTGAAGGGGAGGGACTCAGTACAGAACTTTACAAAAAACCAAAGGCTCGCAACTCACTCCTATCATTTGACAGCTATCATCCGAAGGCTCTTCGTGAGAATTTGCCCTTTGGGCAATTTCTTAGAATAAGGAGGAATTGCTCGACCATAGAGAAATATAAAGAACATGCTGGTACTCTGAGCGCCCACCTAAAGGAGAAGAAATATCCAAAGAAAATGATTCGCAGATCAGAAAAAAGAGCTGCCAATAACAATAGAGAGTCATTGATTGAAGTGTCTCCACTCAAAGATGCGGAACCCAGGCTGACCTGTGTGAATACGTTTTGCAGTTATTCGAATCACATCAAAAGAAGCATACTTAGACATTGGAAAATCTTGAACATTGGAAGGGAACCTATACCTCCTCCCTTGTTTGCCTTTAAAAGAAGTACAAACATCAAGGATCAAGTGGTACACATGAGGCCTCTGACTAAATTCAAACCATCGGATCAAGAAGCTTTGTGGGGGTTACCTCCAGTTAAAGGGCTTTTTCCGTGTGGATCCTGCGCAGCTTGACCACAAACATCGCATATGACAGAGGTGGACATAGGTACAGATAAACCCTGGATTTTGTCCAACCATACTAATTGTAATAGCGACAAGTTGGTCTACCTGATAACGTGTCCGTGTGGTATGCGTTACGTGGGGATGACCACGCGCAAAATAAAAACAAGAATTCTGGAACATAAAAGCACGATTCGTTGCAGGAAGAGATCGACAAAGATGACTAATCACTTTTTGGATAAGAACCATCAAGCAAATGATCTGCGTTGGACAGTCCTTGAACAACCTTATATTCCACCTCACATCACTGATATATCTAAATTTCTGTTCCGAAAAGAACAACGTTGGGTTTACAGAATGAAAACAGATATTTCAGGATTGAATGAAGAGATTCCGTGGCTATCCCTGTAAAATCAGCTGAGTTTCGTAGTACACAGCATCTGTCATTTAGCTGTAACCTTCCCAAATGAGAACACCTAGTAAATTTAGGTCCAATAGGACAGAAAATACTAATACCATTGTTAATGGGAATGACAGACAGCACATGTGCTAACAGAATTACTCTAAAGGGAGGCTTTGCAAACTATATAACTGTGTAAGCTGCAGAAATGTCACTTATATATTATGGAGACATAAGTGAATAGTAGCCATGTAATAATACTAACACATTGTTACATACCCTTGGTAATTACATATACAATCATGTATACACAGTGCCAGGAATACTGTCATCTGTATATGGAGTATTATAACACACTAGTGCTCTGTAGACAATGGAGTAGGCGTTGTTTGATACATCTTTAGCAAGTATTGATATGATAGTGCATGCGCAGTGCCAGTAACATTCTCAATCGTACATACAGCACTTTTTGCCCACTGGCGGTCTAAATACAACTTAGTGTGCATGCGTTATCTGACGGATACTATCCGTTGCGCATGCGCAATAAAACTGGAGGAGGAAACCGGAAATTAGCCTGCTTATTTGCAGGACCGGAAATACTATCTTTTGCGCATGTGCGTTTACGAGATCAGGCACACACTGAAGGTACCTTGAGGTCTTTCATTAACATGACTGGGCGAGATTACCTGTATTTAAGGGCTTTTGAATCCTCCCGACGGTGCCTCCGGTTGCAGCTCATGTACCACAACGGGGTACCGACGGAGAGGTAAGTTGGGCGTTATGCTAAGGGTAGTTATGCTTTAAGTAGACCAATATAGACAGTTTGCAAATAGGAGACCTCATAACAAATATTATTTTTTTTAAATCGCGCATTCAGATCTATTTTACTATATCATTTAAAATCGTGCATTGAGACCTATTTCATTTTGGTCTAAGTTGTCATATACGAATAGTGTTGGGTACAATGATCATTTGTGAGATCATTACAGATGTATTTGGGGCATTTTATTATGGTTACACTCGCGATTAGAGCTATGTGCCTCCATTTCCATGTATTAATTATTATGGTCTATATTTCAAACAATTAACGTGACAGTGTGTTTTTCGCATTAACCTGTGGCCATATTTGTGATACGATCATTGTGCTGGGCATTAAGCAGCAGTAAGAAATATTCCAGGCACGGTTAGGAGATATGCTGAGCGCTATGAGCCTCTATTCCTATGCATTATTTACCATGGTCTATATTTTAACCCACCAGCGTGGTATCCTCAGATATATTTTATTGGGGTAGTACACCTGATTGTGTTTCAATTGATTACTCTTTCAGGAGCAATATACCTTTGCGAGCATAAGTATTACATCATACCTAGGAGTGTTAAACGGCTGGCAATAGTAAGGCACGCTCATTTGGACTATTGTGTGTAACACGTCTGTATTCAAATGTAGCGTGCTCATAGATAACAAACCTGGTCAGTTTTCCCAGCCTTCTTAGTAGTATGTATTTAGGCGGGTTTGATGACCCTAGTGGTTCTTTGCTAAATTATAGTGGCATAAGAACACTATCAGTTCAGATTATCAACGAGCATGGCAAGGCAGATTTGGCAGAGTTCTATTATTGTTTAAAATACGAGTCAAATAGGAGAGTTTCCCTGTTACATTTCCTTCACAAGAGGTTCGCTATCAACACCTTTTTCTTTTTCTTTTTCTCTAAAGACATGTGTTCACAATATATATGTAGAATAAGTGACACATGACTTTATTTCTTGCAGAGCGGGGCCCCCTTCCCTGAGTTGTTACCAGGTAGAGGTGGGTCAACTTATCTACCGATTTGGGTGAGTAGAGGTAGAATGGGTACTACAAAAGTACTCTATGAATTCCTGTCAACTAAACGTTGACAATAAGAAAAAGTATTGCAATGTTGTTTGATTTGTTGTACTTTTTCTTTTGTGTCTCACAGTTACAGATAAGTTCCAGTAGTATTGAGTTAAAGATCGGATTACTGGTTTGGTATCAACATATTTATCTGGTTTTTGTATATTTTTCACATATGCAGCAGCATTGTTTAGTTTTAATGGTCCTGATGAAAGCCTGGATACTCTGAAAGATCAGATAGGCTGAAACATGTCGACCGACCTTACCATCTTAGCAGTTTAATTCATACTGCTTTGCATTGCTTTTTAATCCTGCCAGTTTGGACAAGTCAATAAAAAGTTTTTTTGTCCTTATTAGGTAGTTTTAGATTCACATTTATCTTTTTAATCACATTCAGCGCTGCACCCTCACAACGCCTAGCTTTCACATTTGGGATTTTAGCATCCTTAGACATCTAAGGCTATTCAAGAAAACATCCCAGAGCTCCTACCTCACAGTGAGGGAGTTGTAGCCCTCAGTGGGACTAGGTTTTCCCACTGGGAGGAGAAGCCCATATGATGAAGCATGCCACCTATGGTGGGTGAGGGCATTCGTCCTAAAAGGGATTGCTCTCCAGAGGGGCTTTACTGAGAGACACATTTTCACTTCATTTCATTGTAGACCCGAGAGGTATTGTGTTTTGATTATTGTATATGGGGAATCACCTTTCTCGCAGGCCTTTAAATTTTTCCCTAGGACCCTCTCCTTATCTTTTTTGTGCTTCGATCCCACAAGTTTACCACACAGAAATTTGAGAAAAATTTGATTTTTTCAGCTACATTTGAGGTTGGCAGGGGATTCTGGGTAGGAAAACGTGGTGGATCCACGCAACCCATACCTCCCTGGACTCCCAAGGGTGTCTAGTTTTCAGAAATGTGTGGGTTTGGTAGGTTGCCTTTGATAGCCGCCGAGCTCGGGACCAAAAACCCAGGTGCCCCCCTTACAAAACCAGGTTGTTTTGTGAAAGGTAATTTTGATGTCTCCACAATACATTTTGGGCTCTTCCCTGCCGCAGGCACCTGGCCCACCCACACGAGTGAGGTGCCATTTTTATTGGGAGACCTGGGGTAACGCTGGGTGGTAGGAAACTTGTGTCAGCCTGGTGATCCCACAATTTTGCCACACAGAAATTTGAGAAAAATTTGTTTTTTTCAGCTAAATTTGAGGTTTGCAGGGGATTCTGGGTAGGAAACGTTGGTGAGTCCACAAAAGCCATACCTCCCTGAACTCCCCCAGGTGTCTAGTTTTCAAAGATGACTGTGTTTGGTAGGTTTCCCTAGATGGCCGCTGAGCACGGTGCCAAAAACCCAGGTGAGCCCCTTTGCAAAATCAGGTCATTTTGTAATAGGTAATTTTGATGTCACCACAATATGTTTTGGACCGTTCCCTGCTGTGGGCACTTGGCCCACCCACACAAGTGAGGTACAATTTTTACTGGAAGTCTTAGGAGAATGCGGGTGGGTGGAAGTTTGTGGCCCCACACAGATTCCAGAACTTTCCATCACAGAAATATGAGGAAAATGTGTTTTTTAACAAAGTTTGAGGTTTGCAAGAGATTCTGGGTAACAGACCTGTTGAGAGCCACACAAGTCACCCCATCCTGGATTCCCCTGGGTATCTAGTTTTAAAAAATGTATAGGTTTGCTAGGTTTCCCTAGGTGCCGGCAGAGCTAGGGTTTAAAATCCACAGCTAGACATTTTGAAAAAAAGGATCAGGTTTCACTGTAAAAATGTGGTGTGTCCACATTGTGTTTTGGCCCATTTCCTGACACGGGCACTAAAGCTACACACACAAGTGAGGTACCATTTATATTGGGAGACTTTGGGGGATTGGGGTGGGTGGATTTTGTGGATCCACGCAGATTCCAGAACTTTCCATCACAGAAATGTGAGTAAAATGTGTTTTTTTAACAAAGTTTGAGGTTTGCAAGGGATTCAGGGTAACAGAACCTGGTGAGAGCCACACAAGTCACCCCATCCTTTGTTCCCCTGGGTGTCTAGTTTATAAAAATGTATAGGTTTGCTAGGTTCCCGTAGGTGCTGTCAAAGCTAGGGTTTAAAATCTACAGCTATGCACTTTGCAAAAAAAGGGTCAGTTTTCAGAGTAAAAATGTGGTGTGTCCACGTTGCGTTTTGGCCCGTTTCCTTTTGCGGGCACTAGGCCTACCCACACAAGTGAGGTACCATTTTTATTGGGAGACTCTGGGAAATGCAGGGTGGGTGGAAGTTTATGGATCCACGCAGATTACTGAACTTTTCATCACAGAAATGTGAGGAAAATGTGTTTATTGTGACAAAGTTTGAGGTTTGCAAGGGATTCTGGGTAACAGAACCTAGTGAGAGCCACACAAGTCACCCCCTCCTGGATGCCCCTGGGTGTCTAGTGTTCAAAAATGTATAGGTTTCCTAGGTTTCCCTAGGTACCGGCAGAGCTAGGGTTCAAAATACACAGCTAGGCACTTTGAAAAAAAAGGGTCAGTATTCACTGTAAAAATGTGGTGTGTCCACGTTGCATTTCGGCCCATTTGCTGTTGCGGGCACTAGGCCTACCCACACAAGTGAGGTACAATTTTTATTGGAAGACTGTGGGGAATGCGGGGTGGGTGAAATTTTGTGGATCCACGCAGATCCCAAAACTTTCCATCACAGAAATGTGAGAAAAATGTGTTTTTTTGACTAAGTTGAGGTTTGCAAGGGATTCTGGGTGACAGAATCTGATGAGAGCCACACAAGTCACCCCCTCCTGGATTCCCCTGGGTGTCTAGTTTTTAAAAATATAGGTTTGCCAGGTTTCCCTAGGTACCGGCAGACGTAGGGGTTCAAAATTCACAGATAGGCACTTTACAATGAAAGGGTCAGTTTTCACTGTAAAAATGTGGTGTGTCCACTTGCGTTTTGGCCTGTTTCCTGTCATGAACACTATGCCTACCCACAGATGTGAGGTACCATTTTTATCCGAAGACTTTGAGGAATTCCGGGTGGGTAGAATTGTGTGGATCCGCGCAGTTTCCAGCACTTTCCATCACAGAAATGAGATGAAAATGTGTTTTTTGTGACAATGTTTGAGGTTTGCAAGTGATTCTGGGTAACAGAACATGATGAGAGTCACACAAGTCGACCCCTCCTGGATGCCCCTAGGTATCTAGTGTTCAAAAATGAATAGGTTTCCTAGGTTTCCCTAGGTACCGGCAGACCTAGGGTTCAAAATCCACGGCTAGGCACTTTGAAAAAAGGGTCAGTTCTCACTGTAAAAATGTGGTGTGTCCACGTTGCATTTCGGCCCATTTCCTGTTGGGGGCACTAGGCCTACCCACACAAGTGAGGTACAATTTTTATTGGAAGACTGTGGGGAATGCGGGGTGGGTGAAATGTTGTTGATCCACGCAGATCCCAAAACTTTCCATCACAGAAATGTGAGAAAAATGTGTTTTTTTGACAAAGTTGAGGTTTGCAAGGGATTCTGGGTGACAGAACCTGATGAGACCCACACCAGTCACCCGATCCTGGATACCCCTGTGTATCTAGTTTTTAAAAATGTATAGGTTTGCTAGGTTTCCGTAGGAGCCAGCAGAGCGAGGGTTCAGAATCTACAGCTAGGCACTTTGCAAAAAAAGGGTCAGTTTTCATTGTAAAATATGTGGTGTGTCCATGTTGCGTTTTGGCCTGTTTCCTGTCACGGGCACTAAGCCTACCCACACATGTGAGGTACCATTTTTATCTGAAGACTTTGGGGAATGCAGGGTGGGTGGAATTTGTGGATTCACAAAGATTCCAGAACTTTCCATCACGGAAATATGAGGAAAATGTGCTTTTGTGACAAAATTGGAGGTTTGCAAGGGATTCTGGGTAACAGAACCTGGCGAGAGCCACACACGTCACCCCCTCCTGGATTCCCCTGGGTGTCTAGTTTTCAAAGATATATAGGTTTGCTAGGTTTCCCTAGGTACCAGCAGAGCTAGGGTCCATAATCCACAGCTAGGCACTTTGAAAAAAAAGGGTCAGTTTTCACTGTAAAAATGTTGTGTGTCCAAGTTGTGTTTTGGCCTGTTTCCTGCCGCGGGCACTAGGCCTACCCACACAAGTGAGGTACTGTTTTTATCATAAGACTTTGGGAATTGCGGGGTAGGTGTTATTTTGTGGATCCACTCAGATTCCAGAACTTTCCATCAAAGAAATTTGAGGAAAATGTGTTTATTTTTACAAAGTTTGTGGTTTGCAAGGGATTCTGGGTAACAGAACCTGGAGAGAGCCACACAAGTCACCCCTCCTGGATTCCAAACCCAAAAATAGCTTAAACCGCACACCCTTTTATTAATTCATCAGTCCAACATTAGTATAAGTTGATTCACAAACGCAAAAGACATGTACTTATTGGTACATATGAATCTCAAAAGGTTGAAACAATCGATATTCTTCGTATCCAACAGAGAGTCCAAACCCAATCAATTTCGCAGATTCTCGTCTTTATTGGCTTAAAAATGATTCCCAGCACACGATCTAGCCAACATGTTTTTCGTCTGTACTCAGACTTTTTCAAGGCTGGAAAAAGTAGATATATACAATAAATAGTCCATACAAAAAATAAAAACACAGTGATTGTCCTATTTACAAGATTGAAAGGCTGGTGATGTCCACAACCAGAGGTTCAGTAGAATCATTACAATAAATTCAATTCACATTTGAATAAATATTTGTAATAAACCTCAACAATCTTATTGTAAAAACCACTTAGATTATATGCAATATTGTGTATCAAAAACATGCATCACGTGGAGGAAAAGGACAGATAAAAATTATCCCATAGAGCATAACGTAATGGAACAATGAGAAAATTTGTGTTCAATTTGTCTCCAGTGCTCACAGGATACATACTCACGAAACGAACACACATAAATACAGTGTTTTCGAAGATCGAAGGAAGTGAGTGATATCAGCAGATGCCAAGGTTACCCCTGCACCACATGCCATTTTAAGATTACGTTTCAGAAAAGAAGGTCCATAGACCCAACTAAAGATAAAACGTAATTAGAAAAGAAGAAGAAAGAAAAAGAGAATAACGAAACCCACCGATCAACAATTTCAAGCGTGGATAATTGCCATTCATAAAGACGATTAGAGGCACATCAAATCGAGCCAATTGTGGAATGGCTGTAGAAACCCGTCAATCTAATAATGGAAAAACCTATGAGAATAGTGGATTCAGCCACAAACAGAATCATATAATACAAAGCCAAAGGTTTAAAGTGGTCAAGATCCTATAAATGAAGACCATGATATGTTAAATGACTCCCCATGGTGAACCTGCCTATCAAAATTATAATAGAGAAATTCCATAACAAAACCATAGACCTGAAATCTGGGTGCGCCTGCGCAGTATTTCAATAGAACCGCTAGGCGGTATATCCATTTAAGACTGTAGTTTCAAAGGAACTGTAGCCCCTATACCAATATTCAGAATCTGGTGAGTGGTCGTGCATGTACCCGGAGTCACCATGCTGGTTGTTGCTGCACAGATTGGCTTGGTGTACAAGATTAGAAAATAATACGATACATGGCTATAGGTAATTTGCAGTGCATGATCTCACCTGGATGTTAATTGTCCACTGAGAAAATATCTTTATCATTTGGTTCATGGGCATCCAGATAAGCCCGTACAATGCCGCACCGATATAAATCTATAACAAACAACAAGTATAAAAATAAAATAATCCCCGTGTCATAGTCGTGGGCGATATGGTACCAACCCATAGTAAGGATGACATACCTATTGGTATTATGTTACCTCAGATGAGAATGCGGTCCAATCAATAATGTAAAACCATCCACAGCGATGTCAGTATTGACGGTACAACTCCATGATACGAGTGTACCTGACTACGAAAAAAAAGGATATAAAATCCATCAGCGTCTAAACATTATGTGCGCGTACTATGCATATTCCTGAAACCGTCCCCGTGCACTCACCTACAATGTAGCAATTCTCTACAGCAACCGGTAGCACGGCTGGCTGTCGGCAAAGTGAGAAACGAAGCGTGAGAAGCCATGTTTGAAAATATATGGAAAACGAGCCCTCCTGGATTCCCCTGGGTGTCTAGTATTCAAAAATGTATAGGTTTGCTAGGTTTACATAGGTGCCGGTAGAACTAGGGTTCAAAATCCACAGCTAGGCACTTTGAAAAAAAAGGGCCAGTTTTCACTATAAAAATGTGGTGTGTCCACGTTGCGTTCTGGCCCGTTTCCTGTCATGGGCACTAGGATCACCCACACAAGTGAGGCACCATTTTTATCAGAAGACTTTGCGAAATGTGGGGTGGGATGAAATTTTGTGGATTAATACAGATTCCAGAACTTTCCATCACAGAAATGTGAAGACAATTTGTTTTTTTTGACAAAGTTCGAGGTTTGCAAGGGATTCTGGGTAACAGAACCTGGTGAGAGCCACTCAAGTCACCCCATCCTGGATTCTTCTGGGTGTCTAGTTTTCAAAAATGTTTAGGTTTGCTAGATTTCCCTAAGTGCCTGCTGACCTTCGGTACAAAATTCACAGCTAGGCACTTTGCAAAAAAAGGGTCTGTTTTCACTGTGAAAATGTGGTGTGTCCACATTGAATTTTGGCCCGTTTCCTGTTGCAGGCACTAGGCCTACCCACACAAGTGAGGCACCATTTTTATTGGAAGACTTTGGGAAATGTGGGATGGGTGGAATTTTGTGGATCCACAAAGATTCCAGAACTTTCCATCACAGAAATGTGAGGAAAATGTGGGTTTTTTCAAAGTTCGAGGTTTATATATATATAGCCTGCCCAGTCGCAATTCCACTTGATCAAAAGGCGTTACAATAGAATCTACAAATATTTAAATTGTGAGACCTGCATGTATGATAGTACTAGATAATGGCCAATTTCCACCTACAGCTAGAGAGGCTATTGTTTCTCCCTTGCTAAAGCCCAACAAGTATGACACACAATGTCAATGCTATTGAACAATTACCACTTTTAAACATAGATAATAACATTTTAGCCTAAATAATAGCTGGTGGATTCAATCCCTTAATGAAGCTAGACCAGTCTAGATTCATCCCTGGAAGGACACATCACATAACTGACATGCAAGCTTTGTGTTGATTCACTATCTGTGCCCAGAGATCAAGGCAATCTCCCTGCTCTTAAACACTGAGAAGACCAGTGAATAAATTGAATAGCTGTCAAAATCCTGTGGAAGATGGGTCTAAGTTCATACTTGATTAGCATAATTAGGCTATTATATGCAGAGTATGCAAATATAAGTGATTTAAACATTTTTTATAGGTAGAGGTTCCCATCAGTGGTGCACACTGTAAGCTCTACCCTTTCATATAGAATAAAGTGCCTGACTGGTAAGTTGAAAGAATAACATTCTCACAGTGGAATAGCCTTTCAATCAATCAATCAATCACGGCATTTATAGAGCGCGCTACTCACCCGGGAGGGTCTCAAGGCGCTGGGGGAGGGGGTAAGTTACTGCTCGAACAGCCAGGTCTTGAGCTGCTTCCTGAAGGAGAGATGGTCCTGGGTTCGCCGAAGGTGAGTGGGGAGGGAGTTCCAGGTCTTGGCTGCCAGGTAGGAGAAGGATCTTCCTCCGGCGGTGGTTCTGCGGATGCGTGGTACGGTGGCGAGGGCGTGGCTGGTTGATCGTAGCTGGCGTGTGGGCGTGTAGAAGGTCATGCGGTCGTTGAGGTACTTTGGGCCCAGGTCGTGGAGGGCCTTGTGTGCGTGGGTGAGGAGTCTGAACGTGATTCTCTTGCTGACGGGGAGCCAGTGCAGGTCTTTCAGGTGTCCGGTGATGTGGCTGTGTCGGGGGATGTCCAGGATGAGTCGTGCGGAGGCGTTCTGGATGCGCTGGAGTCTTTTTTGAAGTTTGGCTGTGGTTCCGGCGTAGAGGGTGTTCCCATAGTCCAGTCGGCTGGTGACGAGTGCCTGGGTGACGGTCTTCCTGGTTTCAGTGGGGATCCATCTGAAGATCTTGCGGAGCATGCGCAGGGTGTTGAAGCATGAAGATGAGACGGCGTTGACTTGTCTGGTCATCGACAGGGAGGAGTCCAGGATGAAGCCCAGGTTGCGTGCGTGGTCCGTTGGCTTGGGCGCGGTGCCCAGGGCCGGGGGCCACCAGGAGTCGTCCCAGGCGGAGGGTGATGAGCCCAGGATGAGGACTTCCGTCTTGTCTGAGTTCAGTTTAAGGCGGCTGTTCCTCATCCAGTCGGCGACGTCTCTCATCCCGTCGTGTAGGTTGGCTCTGGCGGTGGTGGGGTCGTTGGTGAGGGAGAGGATCAGCTGGTGTCGTCGGCGTAGGAGATGATGTTGAGGTTGTGTTGGCGTGCGATGGCTGCGAGGGGGCTCATGTAGACGTTGAAGAGGGTTGGGCTGAGTGAAGATCCTTGTGGAACGCCGCAGATGACTTCGGTGGCTTCGGATCTGAACGGGGGAGGCGGACTCTCTGGGTTCTTCCGGCGAGGAACGAGATGATCCATTCCAGTGCTTTCTCTCGGATTCCGATGTTGCTGAGGCGCTTCACTAGGGTGCGGTGGCAGACGGTGTCGAACGCCGCAGAGAGGTCCAAGAGGATGAGGGCAGCTGTTTCCCCGTTGTCGGTTAGGGTTCTGATGTCGTCGGTGGCTGCGATAAGGGCGGTCTCGGTGCTGTGGTTGGCCCGAAACCCGGACTGCGAGGGGTCGAGGATCCATTCGTCTCGAGGAAGGCGGCAAGCTGTCTGTTGACGGTCTTCTCGATGACTTTGGCCGGAAACGGAAGGAGCGAGATGGGACAGTAGTTCTTGAGGTCGGTGGGGTCCGCCGTTGGTTTCTTCAGGAGGGCGGTAAGCTCGGCGTGCTTCCATCTCTCCGGGAAGGTGGCGGTGTGGAAGGAGGAGTTGATGATGTCCCGGAGATGGGGTGCGATGGTGGCGTCGGCTTTGTTGAAGACGTGGTGTGGGCAGGGGTCGGTTGGTGATCCGGAGTGGATGGAGTTCATCGTGCGGGTGGTGTCTTCGGTGCTGATCGGGGTCCAGTTGCAGAGGGTGGTGGTGGCGGGCGTTGGTTCGGCGGTAGGGTGCGTGGTTTGTGCGTCGAAGCTGTTATGTATGTCGGTGATCTTGCGGTGGAAGAACGCGGAGAGTGAGTTGCAGAGGTCTTGCGAGGGGGTGATGTCGTTGTTTCCGGCGCTGGGGTTGGAGAACTCTTTGACGATGCTGAAAAGTTCCTTGCTGTCATGGGCGTTGTTGTCCAGTCGTTCTTTGAGTGCCGACTTCTTGGTGGCACGGATCAGCTGGTGGTGTTTGCGGGTGGCGTGCTTGAGGGCGGTCCTGTTGTCTGTGGTCTGGTCGAGTCGCCAGGTTTTCTCGAGAGTGCGGCAGTTCTTCTTGGATTCCTTGAGTTCGTTGGTGAACCAAGGGGTTTTCTTGCTTCCTGGTCTGCTGGGAGGGTTTTTTAGTGGTTCGAGGTCGTCGGCGCAGGCGGTCAGCCACTTGGTGAGGTTGCTGGCTGCTTCGTTTGGGTCCGTTGTGTTGGTGGGTGTGTTCTGGCTGAGGGAGGCGGTGAGCTGCTCGGCGGTGATCTTGCTCCAGCTCCGGCGGGGAGCCTGTTGCGGGTGGTGGTGGGTCGCAGTCTTTCTGAAGCTGAAGTGGACGCAGCTGTGGTCGGTCCAGTGGAGTCCAGTGGCGTGGCTGAAGGAGATGTGCTTGCTGGACGAGAAGACGGGGTCAAGCGTGTGGCCGGCGTAGTGGGTGGGCGTGTTCACCAGTTGCTTGAGTCCGAGGTTGGCGAGGTTGTCCAGCAGGTCGGTGGTGTTTCTGTCGTTGTTGTTCTCCAGGTGGAAGTTGAGGTCCCCTAGGAGGGTGTAGTCGGCGGAGGGCATGGCGTGCGGGCTGATGAAGTCTGCGATGTCTTCGCTGAATAGTGTGCGTGGTCCCGGGGTCTGTAGATGAGGGTGCCTCGGAGGGTGGTCTTGGGGTCAGTGTGTATCTGGAAGTGTAGGTGTTCGGCGGCGGTGAAGGTCTCGTCGGAGTTAGTCGAGATGCGGATGGTGTTCTTGTGTACGATGGCGATGCCTCCTCCCGTCTGGTTGTCGCGGTCCCTCCGGGTGATCTTGTATCCGTCCGGGATGGCTATGGCGATGTCGGGCGCTGAGGAGGCGTTCATCCAGGTTTCGGTGAGGAAGGCGATGTCCGGTGCTGTTGCGTCGAGCAGGTCCCAGAGTTCCACGGCGTGCCTGTGGACGGAGCGGGTGTTCAGCAGGATGCATTTCAGGTGGTTGCTGCTGGTGCTCGACTTGGCGGAGGTGGTGCACGTCCGGGGGCAGGTGAATCGGCAGGTTTGGCAGGTGAAGGGTCTGTGGGTGCGTCTCGGTGAGGCTCGGTAGCAGGCAGGGTTCCGGCCGGCATTGAGTGCGGTGAGTGTGGCGGCGTCGTAGGTCCGTCGAGTGGTGTTGCATCGGTGGGATCCAGGGGTTCTGGCGCTGGGCGCAGTCCAGTCGCGGACGGGCGCAGACGGGCTTGCCTTAGGCGCGCCTTCGGCGCGCCAGCGGCGCGGCCGCACAGCGGCCGCCATTTATGGGGAGGTGGGAGGGAGGAGCAGCTGGGAGGCGGGAGGCAGGGGCAGCGAATGGGCAGTCAGGGGCGGGGCCGCAGGGGACGCAGCGGCGGGAATGGCGAGAGGCAGCGGGGGCACAGAAAGGAAATGGGGGAAAGGCAGACAAAATCACGGGCACAACGACAATGGGGCAGCGAGGGGCACAGAAGGAAAAAGGGGAGAAAGGCAGACAAAATCACGGGCACAACGACAATGGGGCAGCGAGGGGCACAGAAGGAAAAAGGGGAGAAAGGCAGACAAAATCACGGGCACAACGACAATGGGGCAGCGAGGGGCACAGAAGGAAAAAGGGGAGAAAAGCAGACAAAATCACGGGCACAACGACAATGGGGCAGCGAGGGGCACAGAAGGAAAAAGGGGAGAAAAGCAGACAAAATCACGGGCACAACGACAATGGGGCAGCGAGGGGCACAGAAGGAAAAAGGGGAGAAAAGCAGACAAAATCACGGGCACAACGACAATGGGGCAGCGAGGGGCACAGAAGGAAAAAGGGGAGAAAGGCAGACAAAATCACGGGCACAACGACAATGGGGCAGCGAGGGGCACAGAAGGAAAAAGGGGAGAAAGGCAGACAAAATCACGGGCACAACGACAATGGGGCAGCGAGGGGCACAGAAGGAAAAAGGGGAGAAAGGCAGACAAAATCACGGGCACAACGACAATGGGGCAGCGAGGGGCACAGAAGGAAAAAGGGGAGAAAAGCAGACAAAATCACGGGCACAACGACAATGGGGCAGCGAGGGGCACAGAAGGAAAAAGGGGAGAAAGGCAGACAAAATCACGGGCACAACGACAATGGGGCAGCGAGGGGCACAGAAGGAAAAAGGGGAGAAAAGCAGACAAAATCACGGGCACAACGACAATGGGGCAGCGAGGGGCACAGAAGGAAAAAGGGGAGAAAAGCAGACAAAATCACGGGCACAACGACAATGGGGCAGCGAGGGGCACAGAAGGAAAAAGGGGAGAAAAGCAGACAAAATCACGGGCACAACGACAATGGGGCAGCGAGGGGCACAGAAGGAAAAAGGGGAGAAAGGCAGACAAAATCACGGGCACAACGACAATGGGGCAGCGAGGGGCACAGAAGGAAAAAGGGGAGAAAGGCAGACAAAATCACGGGCACAACGACAATGGGGCAGCGAGGGGCACAGAAGGAAAAAGGGGAGAAAGGCAGACAAAATCACGGGCACAACGACAATGGGGCAGCGAGGGGCACAGAAGGAAAAAGGGGAGAAAAGCAGACAAAATCACGGGCACAACGACAATGGGGCAGCGAGGGGCACAGAAGGAAAAAGGGGAGAAAAGCAGACAAAATCACGGGCACAACGACAATGGGGCAGCGAGGGGCACAGAAGGAAAAAGGGGAGAAAGGCAGACAAAATCACGGGCACAACGACAATGGGGCAGCGAGGGGCACAGAAGGAAAAAGGGGAGAAAGGCAGACAAAATCACGGGCACAACGACAATGGGGCAGCGAGGGGCACAGAAGGAAAAAGGGGAGAAAGGCAGACAAAATCACGGGCACAACGACAATGGGGCAGCGAGGGGCACAGAAGGAAAAAGGGGAGAAAAGCAGACAAAATCACGGGCACAACGACAATGGGGCAGCGAGGGGCACAGAAGGAAAAAGGGGAGAAAAGCAGACAAAATCACGGGCACAACGACAATGGGGCAGCGAGGGGCACAGAAGGAAAAAGGGGAGAAAGGCAGACAAAATCACGGGCACAACGACAATGGGGCAGCGAGGGGCACAGAAGGAAAAAGGGGAGAAAGGCAGACAAAATCACGGGCACAACGACAATGGGGCAGCGAGGGGCACAGAAGGAAAAAGGGGAGAAAGGCAGACAGAATCACGGGCACAACGACAATGGGCCAGCGAGGGGCACAGAAGGAAAAAGGGGAGAAAAGCAGACAAAATCAAGGGCACAACGACAATGGGGCAGCGAGGGGTACAGAAGGAAAAAGGGGAGAAAGGCAGACAAAATCACGGGCACAACGACAATGGGGCAGCGAGGGGCACAGAAGGAAAAAGGGGAGAAAAGCAGACAAAATCACGGGCACAACGACAATGGGGCAGCGAGGGCACAGAAGGAAAAAGGGGAGAAAAGCAGACAAAATCACGGGCACAACGACAATGGGGCAGCGAGGGGCACAGAAGGAAAAAGGGGAGAAAAGCAGACAAAATCACGGGCACAACGACAATGGGGCAGCGAGGGGCGCAGAAGGAAAAAGGGGAGAAAGGCAGACAAAATCACGGGCACAACGACAATGGGGCAGCGAGGGGCACAGAAGGAAAAAGGGGAGAAAGGCAGACAAAATCACGGGCACAACGACAATGGGGCAGCGAGGGGCACAGAAGGAAAAAGGGGAGAAAGGCAGACAGAATCACGGGCACAACGACAATGGGGCAGCGAGGGGCACAGAAGGAAAAAGGGGAGAAAAGCAGACAAAATCACGGGCACAACGACAATGGGGCAGCGAGGGGCACAGAAGGAAAAAGGGGAGAAAGGCAGACAAAATCACGGGCACAACGACAATGGGGCAGCGAGGGGCACAGAAGGAAAAAGGGGAGAAAAGCAGACAAAATCACGGGCACAACGACAATGGGGCAGTGAGGGGCACAGAAGGAAAAAGGGGAGAAAAGCAGACAAAATCACGGAGCACAACGACAATGGGGCAGAGAGGGGCACAGAAGGAAAAAGGGGAGAAAAGCAGACAAAATCACGGGCACAACGACAATGGGGCAGCGAGGGGCACAGAAGGAAAAAGGGGAGAAAGGCAGACAAAATCACGGGCACAACGACAATGGGGCAGCGAGGGGCACAGAAGGAAAAAGGGGAGAAAGGCAGACAAAATCACGGGCACAACGACAATGGGGCAGCGAGGGCACAGAAGGAAAAAGGGGAGAAAAGCAGACAAAATCACGGGCACAACGACAATGGGGCAGCGAGGGGCACAGAAGGAAAAAGGGGAGAAAGGCAGACAAAATCACGGGCACAACGACAATGGGGCAGCGAGGGGCACAGAAGGAAAAAGGGGAGAAAAGCAGACAAAATCACGGGCACAACGACAATGGGGCAGCGAGGGGCACAGAAGGAAAAAGGGGAGAAAGGCAGACAAAATCACGGGCACAACGACAATGGGGCAGCGAGGGGCACAGAAGGAAAAAGGGGAGAAAGGCAGACAAAATCACGGGCACAACGACAATGGGGCAGCGAGGGGCACAGAAGGAAAAAGGGGAGAAAGGCAGACAAAATTACGGGCACAACGACAATGGGGCAGCGAGGGGCACAGAAGGAAAAAGGGAGAAAAGCAGACAAAATCACGGGCACAACGACAATGGGGCAGCGAGGGGCACAGAAAGGAAAATGGGGAGACAAGCAGAAAATACGGGCACCGGGGCCACAAGCGGAGGGCGATCTTACCTGCAGAAGCAGCGGGCAGACAACACAGGCGGAGCTGTGTGGTGGGGGAGCGACCTACCTGGCAAGGTCAAGGGTCGCTCTCCTCACCGCGCAGCGGCCGCCATTTATGGGGAGGTGGGAGGGAGGAGCAGCTGGGAGGCGGGAGGCAGGGGCAGCGAATGGGCAGTCAGGGGGCGGGGCCGCAGGGGACGCAGCGGCGGGAATGGCGAGAGGCAGCGGGGGCACAGAAAGGAAATGGGGGGAAAGGCAGACAAAATCACGGGCACAACGACAATGGGGCAGCGAGGGGCACAGAAGGAAAAAGGGGAGAAAGGCAGACAAAATCACGGGCACAACGACAATGGGGCAGCGAGGGGCACAGAAGGAAAAAGGGGAGAAAAGCAGACAAAATCACGGGCACAACGACAATGGGGCAGCGAGGGGCACAGAAGGAAAAAGGGGAGAAAAGCAGACAAAATCACGGGCACAACGACAATGGGGCAGCGAGGGGCACAGAAGGAAAAAGGGGAGAAAAGCAGACAAAATCACGGGCACAACGACAATGGGGCAGCGAGGGGCACAGAAGGAAAAAGGGGAGAAAGGCAGACAAAATCACGGGCACAACGACAATGGGGCAGCGAGGGGCACAGAAGGAAAAAGGGGAGAAAGGCAGACAAAATCACGGGCACAACGACAATGGGGCAGCGAGGGGCACAGAAAGGAAAATGGGAAGACAAGCAGAAAATACGGGCACCGGGGCCACAAGCGGAGGGCGATCTTACCTGCAGAAGCAGCGGGCAGACAACACAGGCGGTGCTGTGTGGTGGGGGAGCGACCTACCTGGCAAGGTCATGGGTCGCTCTCCTCACCGCGCAGCGGCCGCCATTTTTGGGGTGGTGGGTGGGAGGAGCAGCTGGGAGGCGGGAGGCAGGGGCAGCGAATGGGCAGTCAGGGGCGGGGCCGCAGGGACGCAGCGGCGGGAATGGCGAGAGGCAGCGGGGGCACAGAAAGGAAATGGGGGGAAAGGCAGACAAAATCACGGGCACAACGACAATGGGGCAGCGAGGGGCACAGAAGGAAAAAGGGGAGAAAGGCAGACAAAATCACGGGCACAACGACAATGGGGCAGCGAGGGGCACAGAAGGAAAAAGGGGAGAAAAGCAGACAAAATCACGGGCACAACGACAATGGGGCAGCGAGGGGCACAGAAGGAAAAAGGGGAGAAAAGCAGACAAAATCACGGGCACAACGACAATGGGGCAGCGAGGGGCACAGAAGGAAAAAGGGGAGAAAAGCAGACAAAATCACGGGCACAACGACAATGGGGCAGCGAGGGGCACAGAAGGAAAAAGGGGAGAAAGGCAGACAAAATCACGGGCACAACGACAATGGGGCAGCGAGGGGCACAGAAGGAAAAAGGGGAGAAAGGCAGACAAAATCACGGGCACAACGACAATGGGGCAGCGAGGGGCACAGAAGGAAAAAGGGGAGAAAGGCAGACAAAATCACGGGCACAACGACAATGGGGCAGCGAGGGGCACAGAAGGAAAAAGGGGAGAAAAGCAGACAAAATCACGGGCACAACGACAATGGGGCAGCGAGGGGCACAGAAGGAAAAAGGGGAGAAAGGCAGACAAAATCACGGGCACAACGACAATGGGGCAGCGAGGGGCACAGAAGGAAAAAGGGGAGAAAAGCAGACAAAATCACGGGCACAACGACAATGGGGCAGCGAGGGGCACAGAAGGAAAAAGGGGAGAAAGCAGACAAAATCACGGGCACAGCGACAATGGGGCAGCGAGGGGCACAGAAGGAAAAAGGGGAGAAAAGCAGACAAAATCACGGGCACAACGACAATGGGGCAGCGAGGGGCACAGAAGGAAAAAGGGGAGAAAGGCAGACAAAATCACGGGCACAACGACAATGGGGCAGCGAGGGGCACAGAAAGGAAAAAGGGGAGAAAGGCAGACAAAATCACGGGCACAACGACAATGGGGCAGCGAGGGGCACAGAAGGAAAAAGGGGAGAAAGGCAGACAAAATCACGGGCACAACGACAATGGGGCAGCGAGGGGCACAGAAGGAAAAAGGGGAGAAAGGCAGACAAAATTACGGGCACAACGACAATGGGGCAGCGAGGGGCACAGAAGGAAAAAGGGGAGAAAAGCAGACAAAATCACGGGCACAACGACAATGGGGCAGCGAGGGGCACAGAAAGGAAAATGGGGAGACAAGCAGAAAATACGGGCACCGGGGCCACAAGCGGAGGGCGATCTTACCTGCAGAAGCAGCGGGCAGACAACACAGGCGGAGCTGTGTGGTGGGGGAGCGACCTACCTGGCAAGGTCAAGGGTCGCTCTCCTCACCGCGCAGCGGCCGCCATTTATGGGGAGGTGGGAGGGAGGAGCAGCTGGGAGGCGGGAGGCAGGGGCAGCGAATGGGCAGTCAGGGGGCGGGGCCGCAGGGACGCAGCGGCGGGAATGGCGAGAGGCAGCGGGGGCACAGAAAGGAAATGGGGGGAAAGGCAGACAAAATCACGGGCACAACGACAATGGGGCAGCGAGGGGCACAGAAGGAAAAAGGGGAGAAAGGCAGACAAAATCACGGGCACAACGACAATGGGGCAGCGAGGGGCACAGAAGGAAAAAGGGGAGAAAAGCAGACAAAATCACGGGCACAACGACAATGGGGCAGCGAGGGCACAGAAGGAAAAAGGGGAGAAAAGCAGACAAAATCACGGGCACAACGACAATGGGGCAGCGAGGGGCACAGAAGGAAAAAGGGGAGAAAAGCAGACAAAATCACGGGCACAACGACAATGGGGCAGCGAGGGGCACAGAAGGAAAAAGGGGAGAAAGGCAGACAAAATCACGGGCACAACGACAATGGGGCAGCGAGGGGCACAGAAGGAAAAAGGGGAGAAAGGCAGACAAAATCACGGGCACAACGACAATGGGGCAGCGAGGGGCACAGAAGGAAAAAGGGGAGAAAGGCAGACAAAATCACGGGCACAACGACAATGGGGCAGCGAGGGGCACAGAAGGAAAAAGGGGAGAAAAGCAGACAAAATCACGGGCACAACGACAATGGGGCAGCGAGGGGCACAGAAGGAAAAAGGGGAGAAAGGCAGACAAAATCACGGGCACAACGACAATGGGGCAGCGAGGGGCACAGAAGGAAAAAGGGGAGAAAAGCAGACAAAATCACGGGCACAACGACAATGGGGCAGCGAGGGGCACAGAAGGAAAAAGGGGAGAAAGCAGACAAAATCACGGGCACAGCGACAATGGGGCAGCGAGGGCACAGAAGGAAAAAGGGGAGAAAAGCAGACAAAATCACGGGCACAACGACAATGGGGCAGCGAGGGGCACAGAAGGAAAAAGGGGAGAAAGGCAGACAAAATCACGGGCACAACGACAATGGGGCAGCGAGGGGCACAGAAAGGAAAATGGGGAGACAAGCAGAAAATACGGGCACCGGGGCCACAAGCGGAGGGCGATCTTACCTGCAGAAGCAGCGGGCAGACAACACAGGCGGAGCTGTGTGGTGGGCGAGCGACCTACCTTTCCCACAGAAAACGATTGTTTTCTACATATGCTAATGGCATATTAATATTTTTAAAAACCCTGACAATTAGTTGCCTCCCTAAAGTAAACCAAAAAGTGATGGATGGAATGCTTGAATGAATCTCAGCTACTGGTAAGTACTCAGGGCCGCATCCCAGTCCATTGTTATTTTGCACACCATACTACCACCGTTTCCACCCAGCCATATGCAAACCGGTATTGACCCAGCTCCAAAGGGAACAGTCCAGAACGAACTGCCAGGCCAGCTCCTCCCAGAATTGGAATACAAGCAAACCATAACTGATTTTGCCCTAGTTCGGGCTCATCAGCCAGGTATAGCTTGGTTCCAGTGACGCATTGTGCATGGGACCCATGTCTGGGCATACCCATCTCACATAGGCCGACACACTAATACGTTGACTCCAATCAGCAGGGAAATTAATAGGTATGGTAGCTATGCTGACATCAGAGAAAACTGGGGAAATTCAGAGGTGTTCCACCATTCCTGATATAGTAGTGCCTCACTGATTGCCTATAACAACACAGGTTGACAAAGAGACATTAAATGTAACACAACTTAATAACCACGTGTGGCATACAAATGCCTCTCTATAAATTAAAATGAGTAGGGAGAAGGACTGTCTATTGGGCATTGTGGGGGATTACCCTATGAATGCCCTATATTATGCAAAATTATGTAACATCATAAATGTGCCTATGTTCAAACTTCCTATTCAGCAAAGTCCTCAAACATTAGAATGCATAACCCATCACCTGAGCTAAACACATCTGGTGTTTTCGAATACCCAGTTCTTAATTCAAAATCATCATTCAAAGGACAACTCACCAACCAAATGTAACTTACATTCCTTACAGGAGAAATATTGGAGTTTCACAACTTTGCACAATAGTGGATGGAATATGTATGCACATGAACAATGGTCAAGGTTAAATTAGATCAATCAGGCAGCCACTGTTCATGAGTTAGCTCCAACGGTGGGTATATAAAGGGTTGCTATAGAATTGGTGATAGACTTACTATCCCTCTGATTATTGGAACCTAGAAGACAATATACTTAGAATTACTGAATACATCACTAGAAGTTGGAAAGATACGGCTACATAAGACTCATAGACACTATAGAATAGATACCAACAGTCCTATTGCACAGTTTAGATTTTAATGCAATATTATTTGATCCTCAACACACTTTACTATACAAAAGTAGGGAACGTCAGTGTAGGAGTTGCTTAGTCTCGTTGCGACCAAGCTAAGATGGTGCTTATAATAATGGGGATCCTTTTATGAACTCTGAAGATACATAGTAAAATCAAAATCAGGACACCCATGGGCCGGTCTGATTTCCGGGAAAATCATTTGTTTAGTATATATATGTATATATATATGTATATTAAAAAAAAATGTAACATTTAGACACATTTCATTTTTATAAAAATGTTTGTACATAATAATTAGTTTAAAATTTGTATTTACGCCATAATCAGAGGATACTAGGAGCAGAAAGGGTCGATAGACTCAATTAGGAAACCCCTCCAAGATGGCGCACATTACTTCGGACACCACAGCTTAAATTAACATAACCCGGAAGTGGTTACAGGTGTAGAGCTCGCCACTGATTAGGATGCCTATTTAAAGCAAGGCAAGATGGCAATAAGGTGATTGATACAAACGCCGCCACCGGATCGGACACCATACGCGAGTCCAACAAATGAGGGAGGTAAGATAAAACCCTTGAGTCGGCCCCCATATGCAGTAAGACCAACAACAGTGAAAGGGTATATAAGAGCTCAATACCCTCTTTTAATGTTATTTCAGAGACGGCCTTCAATTAAAGTTGAGGCTCAGAATATATTGCGAGCGGAGGAGACAATTGAAATATAAGTACGGAAGCTCCATGAAGATCAAATTTAATGAAAAGAGATAACTACTCATACTCAGTGGGAGGATACTTAAGAATACTAGAGGTAACAATGTTGTGTTATTAAAGGATCTATACCTACATACCACAGGATTGATTCGAGTGTCCAACCTATTATTATTATTTTTATATTTCCAATTCTAGTCCCAGTACTGAGTTGGCCACGTGACAAGGAGGTGTTTACTAAAGAAACCGCACAAGGATTTTACATTCCTGATGAAAATTTCTCATCAAGAGGGCCACCATTGTTTTTCAAAGAAACTAAGGGGGCTGTGGTACTAAATATCATGGTGAGTTATTACCTATATTGAGAAAGGTTATCCCAAAGGGGAAGGGTGGTCCCTGGGACACATTAGCGAACATGACCTGGGTGGATTGCATGATGTGTGGAAACTACTTGGGCCCTATTTTAATAAATGGTTGGGGCCTTTACGTCATGTATGAACAGGGCTAGGGGAGATGTGAATGGATACCTTAGAAACCTTTGACATATCTGATGGCCCGAAGGTTTGTGGGTAAATTAGAGTCTATCACAGTAGCATATGTAATATTGTTGAAACATTGAGTTGTGAACAAATTGTATTTAAACTATGGGTCATAACATTGTTATATGTGTGTTTTATATAGGAATCAAGTACAGCGGGGATTGGTTATCGTAACTGAATGTGAGGATTCATTAGTGCCTTGAAAAAGGTGGTCAATATAGGGCTTATACACCGAAACGTGTAGACACCTGGAATAGACCAAATTGTATGGATACAGTAGCATTGTGGAAAGGAGAAAAATTCTAAAAAGATATATGCTAGTGGTAATCCGGATAACCAATTGGTCATTGAACACGAACTACTGAGAAATTGTTGTGGTTGCCCTTTGTTCTTTTTATAAATTTTCTTATCCTCTTTTGTCTTTCCGTTTTTCACCCCTATATCTTTCTGCTTTTTATTTAGCCGGGGGGTATCTAGTTGACATTTCTTATGAACTTTGATTGTGATTTTGTCATTATGATGAATATTAGAACTTTATGTCAGGACAGTATGAACGTTTGAACTCATATAGAGTGGGTTAATTTTATGTATGTAACACTTTTGCACAACATTTTAAAACAAGTTAATAAAAGAAAATATTGTTTTTACTAAACAAAAAAAATGTAATGGTTATTTCATATGGTACTGTGAACATTATCTGGGTTTGAACTCTATATCATTTGGATGACTGTAGGTGTGGATTTGACTGTGTGATACCTGCCCAAAGGGAATTGTTTTTCGACATATAGACTTGTACCAATTTAGACAGCATTGTAGAGTTCATAACTCTCTTCAATGATGATAAACCTGAACAAAAGGGAAGCCATCCCCAAAAAAGGCCACCTAAGTTTGTGAGTCATGCAACAGTTCCAAAACTCACTAATTAAAGAAAGAACAACATGGGTCTCTACTGTATTTGGGCCCGCCAATCTTGGGTGCCATCTTGCAATAACATAGTAACTCCCCTAGAGAGAGTGTATCATGTGTATCCTGCTCTAAGATCTTATTTAAAGGGACAACTTCCAAAGGAGAACCACTAGTCCTATGTAAATACTGAAAAATGCACATTTTCTCTGCAAAGCATACCAATTTAATGATCAACCACTGATACTATCATGTGTAACGGTACATATTTAGAACAGTTACTGGTTCACAAAGCCCGTTGATATAAGTCAAACAGCATGGCAAATAGTTTTACATGAGACATTGTAGATTAACATATGCACATGAAAAATTCATTACAAAAACATAATGCAAAGCGTTTCTTATGTTCTCAAATACCGATCTTTATCCAGAAACTTGTCATTACAGTGATGTAACCATAATTTTCATTCATGCATTAACTCATACCAATCCAGCTCCTCATTGAGCACTATATTTATGCTAGCAAACGTAAAAACCCATCAGGTTCCTTGGATGTTAAATCATTTTTACTTTGGGATATTTTTTTATTTTCAGAACAAATAACCACTGTACACTGTCTACACTGGCATTCTGCTCTAGGTGGCGGCTAACCATAGGTGCAGTTAGTCCCATATATTTAATACAAGATCTATGTTCCATAATTCTAGTCTTCGCTTGTTGGACCCTCATATGGCAGACCACATGGACATATTAACATGTTAATGGCATTTTTGATATTACTGTACGTGTGATCTAATAGAGAGATTGTTATATTCTAAACCACTATTTCAGTTACACTTACCACTAAATTACAAAATTACAGGAGTCAAACCGGAAATCTTTTCTAACCCCGCTGGACCCCCATTGGTTATTTATAGGTGCTGCTACAGGTTGCTATGGCAACTGAGTATGGACCCAAAAGTCACGTAGGTTCCATTTGCATCTATATGCAATAAGGTGGCTATCCAATTTTGGGGTATTGGCACGTTCAAAATCGGCCAACAGCACCTTACTACATTCGCCACCTTTAAAGCTATAACATTCCATGGGGAAACAAACATAATTCTATCCTCGTTATCTCTCTTCTCTTTGTTGTTCATAATAAGGACTTCTGTCAAAATATTTAGCCCATTCTGTTGCATACCTCATAATATGACATGTACATCACAATCACTCAGGAAAAATCAATTATCTCAGGCATTAAAGCTGACTAATGGGTAAATTCCTCTTGAGAACCTCCAGATGATTACTATTGTATTATAATCAGAAGAGTTAGGAGCTGATGATTGTATATACAAATCAATGTATAGTTTTGCATCAAACACTTTAATTATAGCATCGAGAAAATCAATCTGTTCCCTGTTAAAGTGCCCTATAAATTTCAAGTTTACACCACACTAATTTAACCAATTAACAAAATGTAACATGATAACTTTATTACCATTGCGTGATTAAACAAGCATTGTCAATGTAGCAGTATCACATTTGCACTGAGTGACAATATGGCACTGCCTCATTAAGGACGAATTTCCCTTCAGACCCATCAACATATAATATTGTTAGACGTGAGTCTTTTAAAAATATATATTCCCAACTCTATATATTTTGTTTCAATTATCTATGGTTCTTAATGGTGAATGCACACAAATGATTAACTTGATGCCTCATGAGTGGCATGCATGCTAATATAAATACTAATATAGGTCAACCAAGAATTCATTTTTTTTGGAACAAGTGTTCTAATAAATAAAGAGTCTCACAACTCACAAGGGCTAGTTATAGTGATTTAATGTCACTGCACAATTTTAACTCCTTGTTCTATAGGCATGGTTAAAGACCGTTGTTTATAACTACTGCACAATGAATAAACCATACATGTAGATGGGAAGAAGTATTACCATTGCTAATGGAGGGTAGTGGACTCATGATCCACTCGTGAACCATGGCCTTCCAAACATACAAAAATGGCCATAAATAGCATATTACACTGTGCATATCTTTGCCCTTTCAACAGGGTCACCCCAGATTTTTTGCCTTCTTGTAAGGAACCCATATGAGGCCATAAGAATCTGCATACTTTACTCCTGGTAACCAGTGGCAAAGTGCTTGTGCCCTCCTACAAACATGTCCCTTTCGATAGGGTTACCCCTGATTTTTTGCCTTCTTTTAATGCACCTGCTTTTGTTGGCCATAGACGTCTGCGCACTTTACTCCCTGTAACCAGTGGTAAAGTGCCTGTGCCCTCCTTCAAACATGTTAAAATTCGCACACACATTATTGCCACATTTAATTTACATATAAGTCCCTAGACTACATATAGGTCCGTAGTCCCTAGTACTACCTGCACCCAGGGCCCAAAAATTAAATGTTACTCGTGACCTGCGGCACTCACTGTACCACCCACTATAGTAGCATTATAAAATAGTAACCCCTATGGTACGCCCTAAAAGCCTATATGGCTGGGAGCATGGTATTTAAAATGTAGGGCTTGCATATTTAGGATTTTACATGCCATGACAGTGAAAGACCTTCAAAGTAATTTTTTACTGTGACAAACTGGCTCTTCCATATGACAACAACGAGTTACACTATAACAACTTACAGTGCTTGATTTCAGTTTGAGAGCAGCTAGAAAAATGAATCAAGGACTCAATTTAATAGTAATTTAGACCCCAACTTAATGGTTAAATCTGATTTTCATTACTATTTTCAAAATTATAGTTTTAGAAATTTATAATATTCCTGCTTAAAACCAAACAGCTTTTCTGCCAGTATCCAGCTGTCATCTGACCCCTGATGGCTCCCCTGTGGTGAGATGTCTATTGTTAGCAGACAGTGGACAAACAATCTGGGCAGGATGAACTAGGGGCTGTGCCCAGCCCCTTACTGAACTTCAAAGGATTCCTACATTGAAACCTATGCCAGCCTCCCTTTTGTCTCTCTAGTCAAGCTGGCACCAAACCCAGCGAGAGTAGAGGAACCAACCACATTGTGAGCCCTAACCCCCAAGTGGTGCCCCCCAGGTCCTGTACCCTTGACTGGTGTTAGAGTGTACTCCTCATGTCAAGGAAACTTCAAGAAGTGGGACTTAGAAACTTTTTGTCAACTTTCTGCCTGGAGAACCAACAGACACTGTGATCATTATTGAAGTTGCAGCCATTGATGTCGAATCACTGGTCGGTCTTAGCTTGCAGGTTTGGCTTCCAGAAAAGTTGCTAAGTCCAAAGGTAGAGGGCTTCATCAGAACTGACATCGAGCAGCATTGTATTGACACCGATGACTTCACAAGCATGGATTTTGCCCGTCCATAGCTTTTCAGTCTTCGTTGACAACCGCACTGGGACCCCACTCTTCAGCAGTCCGCTGTCAAAGAGCCCACTTTTGATCCAGTTGGCAGCTTGCCCCACCAACGACTAACCCTGGGCGAAGTACTACGCTACGCTCGCGTAGTTTGCGAAGTTTGCGCTACTTCGCACTACGCGAATTGCACGTAGCACAGTGCAAACACGCGTAGCGGTCATTTTTTGCTTGCTCGCGGTCCTCAACATCAAGTTGGCGACCGCGAGCGAGCAAAATGACATCCCGGCGAGACTTTTTCCTCATTCGCGATCAGCAACATCAAGTTGCCGATCACGAGCGTGGAAAATAAACCTCCCGGCGAGATTCTCAACGCGGGGAGGTCAGGTTTCTCATTGCGAGTGGTCGCGTATGCTCGCGACCGCTCGCGATGAGAAACTACCAGTCCGCGTTGAGAAAGCTGCCGCTCAAGTACAAATCTACTCGAGCGGCAGAAAACAACCGCTTGCACTGTGCACGATGCCGTTTGCAATGATTGCACAGTGCGGACAAGCATCCGGCACTGTGCAATCATCGCGAACAGCATTTCCTACCACACTACGCAGTTCGCGTAGTGCTACGCGTAGCTCGCGTAGTGCGAAGTGCACTTCGCGTAGCTATGCATAGCGCTACTACGCGAACTACGCCCAGTGTTACCAACGACTCGGCGATGACCATTTTTTCTCCATAAAAGTTTCTATGTCAAAAGGTAAACTTTCCACTGGGCTGAAACTAGTCCTTGTATCTGACCCATACTCCATTGTGGTGGGCCTTAACTTTTGACTTTCACCCAGTCTAGCACAATCAAAATACTGTGGCTGGTGCTTTGTACTGTGTCGGATACTATTTATAATTCAAATGTTAAAAATTCTTATCTTCGGTTCTACTGATTTGTTTTGTTTTTGTGTCAAACTGTATTTTTCTAAATTGGTGTGGGATTTTTATTGTGTTATGTTTTCACTTTATTATGATTTGAGTACTGCATAATTATTTTACACCTTGCCTCTAAGTTAAACCTGACTGCTTTTGTGCCAAGCTATCAGAGGGTTATGCACAGATTTATTTAGTGACTTTTTGTTATCCACCCTGACAGGGATTGTGGCTGTTGCTTGAGCAGGGTTATCAGCCCACTGCATCAACAACCCAATTTTCACAGTGGTGGAGATACTGCTTATGGTGCTGGATGTATTAGTGAGGGTGATGTGTCATAATGTTGGTGATGCTGATCATATAGGTATTTTGGTGGTGGTATAGGTTTTATAGGTAAATGTGGTTTTATTTGTGGTGGTATCTCTATTGATAGTGGTGGCGGCACCAGTATAGGTGGGGGATTGGTGGAAGTGGTATCATTGATTTTGTTGATTTCTTAGTAGTACTGCTGGAGGTATTGGCGTAGGTGGAATTATGATTGTATTGATAGATGTGGTATTGATATCATTTGAATTTGTGTTATTGGTGGTGGTATAGGTAGCATTGATGGTTGTGGTAGTGGTTGTAATAGCACATTCAATGGCAATTTTGATGTTGGTATTATTAGTCATATTGGTGATTGTAATAGTGGTGTTATGGTATTGGTATTGTGTTGTAATGGTGGTGGTGGTATATTTGGTGGTGGTGGTTGTGCTGGTGATAGTAGTGATGGAACTGGTGGCAATAGTGCTATTAGTGGCATTGGTGGTACTGTTAGTGGTGTTGGTCGTGGTATTGTTTGTCCCCTTGGTGGGGGTATTGGTGGTGTTTTTGATGGTGGTAGTACTGATGGTATTGAAGCTCAGTAGCTATGTCCTGGGGAGCCCACCCCCGGAACACAGCAGTTTCCCTGCCCACACCAGCACCGGCAGGAAAACCTGTGTTTGCTCTCACTTGGCGAGAGCATTTTTTCATTTCCCACCAAGCAGGAGCAAAAATCAATTCCGCATCAAGCAGGCGGGGCTTTAAAAATGCTCCTGCCCACTCGGAGCAGAAGTTTGATTTGTTTCCCTGCTCATCCTGAAGCAGGGAGGGAAACAGATCAAAAGATTGCTCACGCCCACCGGGAGCAGTATTAGGAGCTGCTCCCTCTGGGAAGGAGCAATTCCAGCTCCCGCTGCATGCCGGAAGTTGCATGGGGCTGCAGGGGTCTCTCAGCAGCCCCTAACGACTATATGGTGGGTACCCTGAGTCGGCAGCAGGGTCCCATCTTTAAGTGTACAGGCTCCACTCCCCTTTATTTTTAGAAATGGCCCTGGGTGATGGGGTCCCCGAGGCCTAGAAAGGCTCTGAGAGGGAGGCTGCATGGCCCCCTCCCCTTTTTTTAAATAAGTGGCCCCGGGGACTGAGGTCCTTGGGGCCGAAAACAGCTCAGGTAGGGGGGGATACAGCCCCCACCCCTTTAGTTTTAGAAATGGCCCTTGAGGATGGGGTCACCAGGGCCTACAAAGGCTTGGGACAGGGGCTGTGCTGCTCTCTCCCCTTTAATGATAAAACAAATGGCTCAGGGGGATGAGGTCCCTAGGGCCTGACAAGGATTGGGAAGTATGGCGCCCCTCTCCTTTTAACATATTTGTACAGCCCTGGGGGATGGGGTCCAGAGGCCCTAAAGAGGCTAGAGAAGGCAAGCTACATAGCCCCATTCCCTTTAAATAAAAAAAGACGATGGTGTCCCTAGGGCCAGGCCCTATGGCCGAACACACACAGCCGAAGGCCATTTGCAGTGTGTGGTTGGATGCCTTTGGGGGGGTTGGCCACACTGTGCATAGCTGATATCATAAATTATGTTATAGAACATGTCACGAGTGATGTAATATTTAAGGTCATAAGAAGTGTGTGGCAGGGGCACAAGTTATAGTTATCTTTGCTAAATATAACTGGTGAATATCAGTGGATGATAGAGTTTAAAATGTTGAGTTTTTCCTGAACATTTCACCTAACTATGATGTCATTATAACCTAACATATATATATAGGCAATACCCCCGCGCATGTGGGGTGGGATTTATGTCTGATAATTAAATATTACTTTACAATTAAAAAAAACGAGAATTTCACTGAAAAGAACAACAATTAAAGTAATGTTATAATTAAGTGAAATGTTCAGTAACAGCGTAATTTTTTTAACTCTATAGCCACTGAAATTCAGCAGTCATAGGTATAATTATCTCAAGTAACTATTACTCGTGAAATAAGATGACTATAACTTGCACCATCGCCATGCACTGCTAATTACCTCATATATTGCATTACTCTTACATTAATAATATCACTGCAACATTTACAATGAAATTAATGATAAGAAAACTGTGTGCATATATATAGATAGATGGATAGATAGATAGATAGATAGATAGATAGATAGATAGATAGATAGATAGATAGATAGAAATATACACACATATAGTTAGGCTGAGAATTCACTCATGCAAAACCATAGATAGGGAGAGGATGTAGCCTTACGGCTAGAGCTGACGACTTTGGAGCTGGGGAACAAGGTTCGAGCCTCAGCTCAACATCCTGTGATTCTGGGCAAATCACTTATTCTCCCCTTGCCTACCAAAAAAATGAATGTGTTCTTATGTAACGTAACTGGTGCTCATCTAAAGCTCTCCAATACCTTCGGGTCGAGTTCGCGCCATATAAATCTGCAAAAACAAAATTCAGCGGTTATAGTTATCAGAGCTAACTATAACTTCCCCCAATGCACTTCATATGACCTCACATATTACATCACTCATGACATGGGCAGTAAAATCACTGATTACATCTTACAGTGATTGTGTGTGTTTTCTAAACATTTCTGAGTGTTAAAGATATATAGTAAGATACTACGAAGGTTAAATTAGTAAACATTGTGTACTACTAATGAGTGACACTATTTGTAACACATATTATGCAAGTGACTGTGTGTATCCATGTGTGAGTAGCTGTCTGAGTGGCTCTATGGGTGTGTGAGTAGTTGTATGGGTGAGTAAGTGGCTGTATTGGTGTGTGAGTGGGTGTGTCAGTGGTGTATGGGTGTTTGAGTTGGTATATGAGAGGTTGTATAGGTAAGTGAAGGGGTGTGTAGTTGGCTGTATAGGTGAGTGAGAGGGTGCATAAGTGTTGTATGGGTGAGTGAGTGGGTGTGTGAATGAGTGACTATATGGGTGAGTGAGTAAGTACGAGAGTGGCTGTATGGGTGAATGTGTGCTTGCATTAGTGACTGTATAGGTAAATGAGAACATGTGTTAGTATATGTATGAATAAGTGAGTGGGTGTGTGGGTAAATGTATGGTTGAGTACGTGGCTGTGTGGGCAACTTTGTGGGTGAGTGAGTAGGTGTGTGAGTAACTGTATGAGTGACTGACTCAGTGTGTAAGTCGCTGTATGGGTGTGTTAGTGGTTGTGTGAGTAGGTGTATGGGTGAGTGGATGTGTGAGTGGCTCTATGAGTGGGTATTTGAATGCTTGCATGGGTCTATGAATGGGCATATGAGTGGTTGTGTGGGAGTGAGTGTATGAAACTTTCTATGGGGTGTGAGTGGGTGTGTGAGTGGCTCTATGGATGATGTCATCAGTGATGTCATCAGTGATGTCATCAGTGATATCATTTGAGATGTCATCAGTAATGACACTGATAATGTCATGAGTGATGTAATATGTGAGGTCAAAAGCAGTGCATTGCGGGGGTGCGAGTTATAGTTAGCTCAGATAACTATAACTGCTGAATTTCACTGGTTTTGTACTAGTGAAACTTGAGACTAACTATAACGTCTGTGCAACCTTTGGTTTTTTCAGTGAATTTCAAAGGTTTTTAAATTATATTGCCTAACTATAACGTCACTGTAACCTTTGGTTTTTTCAGTGAATTTCTAAAGTTTTTTAAATGCTAATTCCTAACTATAACTTCCCTGTAACCTTTGTTTTTTTGAGTGAATTACAGAGGGATTTGTATTTTATTTCTTAAGTGTAACCTTTAAACTTTAAGAGTGGGTGTGTGAGTGGCTGAATAGGTCGGTGTCTGGATGTGTGAGTGGCTGTATGGGTCTGTGAGTGAGTGTGTAATGTCTGGGTAATTATTAGGGGTGGGCAGAATTTGCATAGTCGCGCTACGCAAAGCTCCGCGAAACGGTAAAAAATCTCCGCGAGCACGCAAAAGTTCCGCAAACACGCGGAATTGCTTGTTCCGCCCGTTCGTGATGCTTTTTTCCTGTTCGCGAATGCTGTTTGCGTGCTCGGGGAGAAATATCTTGTGAACACGCATTTTGAAAGCGCGAACAAGCAAAAAATTCCGCGAAGCCGCAGATCGCGGAATTTTTGGCAATTTCGCGTTTTCCGCGGAACGCAAATTACCCAAATTCCGCAAATTCCGTGAGCAGAATGGAATTTACCGCCCAGGCCTAGTAATTATGTAAGTGCATGAGTAGTGCCTGCATGATTGTATGATTGCATAGGTAGTGCCTGTGTGATTCTATGAGTGCAATTGCCAAGGACACACTGCGAATACTGGGTGTTTTTGACAAAGTGTAAAACACATATATAGACATATTTTACATAAAGTTTTAGTGTAGCTATTTGGTAAGATACCAATATAACTTTCCCCTTTGTATTCATTTGTTGAAATTACTACAACAAAAATGCATTTTCCTTCATGACAGCAACACCGGAGGTCGCAATGACGTCAGTAGTCATAAATACAAATGAAAAATTGTGAAACAGATATATAGATATATTTTACAGAAATTTTGAGGCTAGCTGTTTAGTAAAATAATGGTTTAAGTTTATTTTAACAACACATTTGTAAAGAAACAACAGTTTCATCAAATAACTTTCAACATCGGAACTCCCGAATAGAACTTAACTACCAAACACAGACATTTCATTGGTTTACACAGTTTTACAGCTAAATGTGCGCAATGCACAATATGTGACAAGACATTGTCAAGGGGTACAAATAAAAAATATTCTTGCAGGACTATATAAATGCTTTACCATCTAAAAACATACCATGACAATCATCTAAAAGCAGCAAGAAGGCAATGCGTGGCTGAAGGACCCTCAACTTCAATAGCAGTCACAACAACACCGTGGCAGAGAGTCCCTTCAGAGATCCAATCTCAACTTCAAGATTTGGCTCCAGAGTTTTCCCGGACGGCATCATACTGCATGGATTGTGGAGTTGTAGTGAGTGCTAGAGAGCAATCCATAACAGCCCTATGCAATGCTGCCAAAAATCATAAATGTTGATGTTTTTTTTATTTTTGACCCTTCATAGTTTTTCTAGATTAGCAGGCATTTTATTATCTTCTAATTTATTGTAACATTACTTAGATATAACTTAGACAAGTCATACTCTGGTTTTTCAGACCACAATGTGCTACATTTTGTAATCTTTTCTTCAAAACTATCAAGTGTAATATCTGTGTCCTGTTCTGCAACTACTCCTCTTAAGTAAGCCTGGGCTGTGAACTCTGCTCCATTCGTGGAGTTTGCGGAGGTTTTCCCACTTTGTGCTCCGCAGAGCTCGCAGAGTTCCGAAAAACTGTGCTCTGCATAGATTAGTGGAGTTTTTTCCTTGTTCATGCTCGCCAACAATAAGTTGGCGAGCGCGAGCGAGAAACATCCAACACTAGACCACTTCCCAGTGAGATTTCTCAATGCGGGCGGTTGCGGATGGTCGCTACCGCTCACGTTGAGAAATCTTACGTTTGCGTTGAGGAAGTTTCCACACTAGAAGAACTTCTACTCGAGCAGCAGAAAGAAGTAGCACCCTCTTCCACTGTGAAAGATGCTGTTCATGTGGGACAAACACCCAGCACTGAAAATCAGTTTGAACAGCAAAACGTAACCCACTCCACCGCTCACGTAGCTTGGTGGAGTTTTTTTGTCACTGCGGAACTCAGCAAACTCTGCCCAGGCTTACTCTTAACAACTCTTCATTTTCCCTAGAATCCTTCTCAGGACCAAAGAAACCAAACTGCACATCATCACAAACCTTTTCTACGTCTGCCACAGTACCATGCAAAAGTGCTCTATTTATTTCTCCTAAACATAAAACAGGAGTTTTCACATAGTACAGCCTCCTAACTAAAGTTTGCATTGTTGAGTGATGTACAGCTAACATCCTGAAATGACAAAAGGTGCTTTGGCACACTTTCTTTGATAAACAAGCTAGTCAGTGTCCCTGCAAATGTGTATGCTTTCTAATCTTGCAAGTATCAAATCCTTCTAAAGTACTTATTTTGTGTTTTAAACTTCGCCTTGGAAAGATACATAGAAATGTCCTTAATATACCAATGGATTGCTGTTGAATACTACATATACTACTACAATTCCATTTGTATACAGGCGCCTGACTCCGCCTTCCTTACACCTCTTCTCCAATAACTTGTTCTACATTTCTAGCTACCATCGCCTCTTTCATTATAGGAGTGCCATTCATTTCATAACATCGTCCTCTGTAATCAATAGCATGAACTAATCTATTATCCTGGAGATACTTCTATTCACTAATCTTTTTTCTGGTTTTGTCTCCTCATGCACAACAACATTTTGTCAAGAGTCTTCATTCTATTTATAATCAAAATGAAAAGCTTCCTCTTCAAAGCAAAGGCCTTATCAACTACTCTCTCAACTTGTTCTTTCTGTTTCAGTTTCTCTCTTCTTCTATACGTTTTTATAGTTCTCAGTAGATTTATAACTACTCTACTATGAAACATCCTAGCTCTGATTTTCTTAAATTGCTTCTGTCTCCTGGTTAAGGTGTGTCCATCTTTGTTACATTCTTTCCTGTTCTTGTTATGTAGAGTTTGTCCACTGTTATTCTTTCTCATAGTTTGAATTTTATTTTCATTATTTTGTAATCTTTGGAAATGTCCACATATATTTTTAAGAAATATTTTTGTCCTCTTACCAGCAAGTATTTTTTTCTTTCACCACTTTGTCTTCATTTTGTCCCCTTTGTGTCTCAGTTCTGCATAGATACTGTAGTTGCGTCTCTTCCTTTTTGCTCCGAGCTTTCGTAGGATTTCTGTCTGAAGGTATGCACATTTTGTTCTGTGAACAAAAAAAAGTATATTTGAATTTTTATTCTAGCCAATGTACCAACTACTTGACTATTGGCTTACACATAATACAAAAACTGTTTTTACGTTATGTTGCTGTTTTAAATCTACAGATGAACCTAACTACATAACTACAAGCATTTACTTCAAAATACCAAACCCAAACCAAAACATAAACCTTAATTTATTTGTTACCTTTTAATATTGTAGCACCCTCTCCTACAACACAGCTGCACCACATCTCAGTGCTCACTTATAAGACCTCTTTATCCCTTTTGTAGTAAATTTCAAAATCAACTTCAACCAAAGTGTAAAAGTACATAGTGTCTCAATACTATTTCTGTGCCTCTCTTCCACTGTTTCACTGGTAGATTTAGGGGTCGATTCCAATCTCGGTCGGAAGGCCTCCGAATCGGATTCGGCTTTACCGGATCCGAGTCGGAGGCTTTGTTTCCGACCGAGTCGCACAGAGGTCCGGACGCCCAAGTACGATGCGAATGAACGGGAAATCGCCGACTGACTCGTTTCCGGGTCCGAACCGCTCTGTACGACTCGGTCGCAGACGAACCGTACCGCGCAATGGAGTCGATTTCCGACCGAGCCAGTACAATGCACGATTCGGACAGCCGGATCGAGTCGGAGTCTCCGGGACGAAAAAGCTCCGGGAAGCAGACTTCGGGTATCCGTGCCAGACCCCCTTCACCCGTAGCCTAACGACTCGAACACAGGGGGGGACCCAAGGATCCCCCCTTCACATGCATGTACAGTGCGGATGGCACCAACGCGTACCCACTGCAGGGGGCACCCTTTTGTGAGACGTACCTATTCAGCTGATGCGAGGCCATGCACGCGACGTACGCGTCAATGGGAATCCAACCGAGCCGAGTCCGTCAGCATGCGGCAGCATCGTACTCGCTCGGTCGGACTACAGGGGTACGGCTCGGTCGGAAAACACTCCAGATCCGGCACGGTCGGAGGGCTTTCCGACCCAGATCGGAATCGACCCCGTAGTGTATAAAGTACCTTTCTACTTAGATGTGTCAGATTTAAATTTTGAGAAACACTGCATATAAAAATCTGCATATTAATCTGTATCACAGCATATACCTCGCAAATTCTTCCGAGTACATGCAAACAGTGTGTGACAGGCTACATATATAATTCACCACATGGTTCTAAAAGAGTACATATTCCTCACTAAAACTTGTAAATACAGGTGTTTGTGGTTGAGTATAAAAATACTCCCTGGATGATTGAATGAGTGCATAGATATTGCCTAGGTGATTCCCTCAGAATAAAGGTAGTGCCTGGATGATTCCCTGAGTATGTAGGAACTACATGGGTGGTTCCATATCTGCATAGTTTGTGCCTGTGTATTCGCATGGCTATATTGCTACTGTCTGGGTGTTTGGATGAGTGCATGAGTACTGCCTGAATGATTAGATAAGTGCATAACTAATGCCTCAATGATTCAATACATGCATAGATATTGGTTGCATGAGTAAATAAGTGCTACTATAGTCCCTGGGTGATAACAGGACTACATGCTATGTGATTTATTCAGTACATACATAGTGCGTACGTCATTGTTTAAGTGCATACATAGCACCTGGCAGATTACATGATTGCAGGGGTAGTGTTTCAGTGATTGAATGAGTACATGACTGACGCCCATGTGTTTTTGGTTCATTAAATAGGTAGTACCTGGGTGCTTACAAAACTACTATAGCCTGGATAATCAATGACTTCATCAGTAGTGTTTGGCTGATTGCATGAGTGCATGACTAATGTCTGAGTAATTGTATAAGTCCATTGTTAAAAGCTTGAATGATTGGATAAAAGCAAGTGTGCTGCTGTGGTGATTTTATTAGTGCAAGAGTACTGCCTCAGTAATTGGATGAGAGCATAGATACTTTCTAGGTAACAGGTTCACTGCAATGATACTTTCTGCGTAATTGGATGAGTGCATGACTAGTACCTGAGTGTTTGGATGAGTGCATGGGTTGTGCATGGATGTTTGAATAACTGCATAGGTACAGCTTTAGTGACTGTATATGTGAATGGTTAGTGCCTGGGTGATTGGATGAATGCATGGGTGTAGCCTGAGTAGTTCAATGAGTACATAATTAGTGCCTCAGTGATTGGAAGAGTGCATGTGTAGTGCCTGGGTGACGGTATAAGTACGTACATAGTGTGTTAGTGATTTGATAACTGCCTGAGTAGTGGCTGCGTGATTGGATGAGTACCTGAGTAATGCTTGGGTGACTGTAAAGTATCTCCATTGCTGGTACATACATAACAGTTGTGACTATATCTGTAAATCATTGTTTAACGCCTTCTGTCAGTATCAAACTATCCTTTTTAGTGTATCTATCCTTTTCTAATGACCTATGTGTCAGAAAAGTCTAGATATCACAATTCATATATAATTGTATACATGCCTCTCTACAAGCATGCATTGCTCTGTTACTCCGTATGTGCATGCATCAGTAGGTTTCTAAAACTGAAAACAACAAATCTCACTTTTTCAAAGCACAAAATATTCTCTTAATTGCATACCTTCATAATTTCTCAAATTTTTCTTGTGTGTTTAAAACATATATTCAACATTTCTCAAAGAAAGATTACACGCCAAATAAAGGTAGCACAAGAACTCTCAACAGACATTCTGCACTATAAACCCTCCTCAATTTTAAGCAGAGCATGTTTAGAGAAATACACCAAATTGAACACACTAGCCCTGGTATTTAGCCAGGGATGGGAACTAGAGGCACAGGGCCTAGGGACTAGCCAGCATCCAACACGAAATGTAAACACAAATGGGGCTACCCCTAGCAAAGATTTCTACAGGTCTTTTATAATATATAGAGATGCACGTATAGTATGGGCATCTCACAAAAAATGTAGGACTGGCCTCACACACCACCTGGTGTCATGGAGAAAGTAGGGTAATTACCTAGGGCATTTTTGGATTACTATACCGGCGGGGATAGTGAAAATACATACCCCAGATAGTGGTTGATCTTTATTTACACTTTAATATAAAGACGGAGCCCTCTAGATACACGGTCCTGATGAATGCTACGTACCTTTCGGGGACATTTAGCATCAACATGTTGACCACAATCAGCACGGTGAAGGGATAATTAGTTCCCAAGTCACCGTTCACTTCTTTTAATACCATACAGTTGCCTAATTAATTATAAACTAGTCTTTATGACAACTGTAATGGTTCTTAAATCACTTTCACTAATTACGGGCCCTCACTTATTTTAGAAGTGCATCCCTGTCATCAGGTGTATGCCCGCCCTCTATCAAACCGGGTTTTTAGAGGGCGAGGGACGGCCTATGATGAAGCATGACACCAGGTGGTGTGTGAGGCCAGTCCTACATTTTTTGTGAGATGCCCATACTATACGTGCATCTCTATATATTATAAAAGACCTGTAGAAATCTTTGCTATTGTGTTTACATAGAGAAATACACCACCCTCACCATATACATGACACTTTCATTAACCTTAAAGAACATAGATCACCATGTAAAAATATATGTGATTCCTTCATAGATATGCACCTTAAAGCAATCTTTCCAAAAATATATAGTTCTCTACATCTTTAAATAAACTCGAGTCTCACCATACATATAACTATCTGCCGCCACAAAACAAAAGCACACCATCTAAGATATGCAAACCACTCATATAAGTAAAAAAAAACACATTGACAAACACGTCCTAATACATACCTAACAAATATTACTACTTTATAATACATATACAGTCATAGAACATTTTCTTATGTTTTACTTGCGACTACACTACTCCTGTTTAATAATGTGACCAAAAGTACTACAACTCCCAGAATGCAAATACCACAGATGTAGCTATTCTGCACATGATGCTTAGACATTTAAAACATTCTTAGTTAAAAAAACATTCCTCGTTACAACTTTGAACAATACTATACTGTTATTTTTCTATAAACTACACAATGGAATAAAGGGGCACTAATTCATTTTTCTCTTGCTTCCTAAAACATTTCATACTAACATCTTAAACACATACCCTCTGATAGATACTGTTCATCTCATATATATTTTTTTCATATCATTGTGATACTTTTTTTATTAAACGCCCATATACAGCTTCATTTCTTTTTTTTAAATAACTAAGGGCCATATGTAGGTAAAACTCAATTTGCGAGTTCTTAATAGCGATTTTTACCGAATCGTTATTAAGAACTCGCAAAGTCCGATGTAGGTAATTATTCGTTAAAAAATAGCGAATCGGTAAAAATCGGTAAAATTAAATACCGATTCCGATTTACCGATTAGCAAATAGCGATTATGTAATACCGAATCGGTATTACCGAATAGGTATTTAAGAACTCGCAACTATTTAAACTGCCATTCCGGTGCTTTCTGATGACATCACAAGCAGGAAGTGGCCTGACACCTGCTGCTACACTGTGGCTGAAGCTGTGGGAGAGGCAGGGAGCAGACCTTACAACACAGGAGCTGCTTTGCAAACATCTTGCAGACACACCAAACAAAAAATGGACAACCAGAAGAAGGAAAAGGAGGCAGGAGAGCGAAAAAGAAAGCACAAATTCAGTGAGAGGGAGCTGGAGGTGCTGATAGAGGAGGTGACAAAGGACCACGATAAACTCTTTGGCAAACAGTCACTGCATGTCCCTGAATCCCAGAAGAGGAAAATTTGGCTGGGGATCCAGGAGAGGATAAATGCAATTGGCTCAATAGATGAACTAAAGAAGCGCTGGTATGACCTCAGAAAACGTGCAAAAGAGAGGGTGGCTGAAAGTCTCAAGCAAGCCACAAAGACAGGTGGTGGGACATCTACAGCGCCTGTACCAACTGCCCTGGATTTAATGGTGGAGTCCACCCTCCAGCCGGAGAGCGTGAGTGGCATTGGGGACGCAGACAGCTCAGCCAGAGCTGGCAACAGGCAAGGTAAGATGCATGCACAGCATGCTGTGCCCCCACTCCCTAACCCCAATCCACAATCCCCAATGAGCCAGTATGATTCCCACTCCAGTACATGTGTTCCAAAACACCAGCAATGCATTATGGGAGATGTAGTCAGAAGTAACACATATCATAACAGTCAGTCCACTGAACCCAAAGGCATGTGACACACATCAGTAATTAGCAAGCGGAGGACAGTCAGTCAGATTGGCAGTCATTAAATTTATTATTACACCAATGCTGCCAGACAAGTGAGTAAATGTACATTCTGTCTCCACAGGTGAGGCAGCGTGCAAGGCTGCTGAAGGGGACACAGGAAAGGCACCCAGGAGAGACAACTCACAGGATGAGGAGGTCCTGTTGCCTGCTGAGCACACACCACCACCACCACCACCATCACCACCATCACCACCATCACCACCGGCAAGGAGAGCCAGGAGGCATACAGTGGCTAGACTCCAGGAGATGGAGGGGTCAGAGGAGGAGAGCATGGGAGGCCAACAGTCCACACTGGTAGAGGATGAGAACGGTGCAGGGACACAGTCCCCCACGGAGCGTGCCCACACAGGTGTCAGATGCAGCAGATCGAGGGCAGCCAGTCCTGTTGCACAGGGCGAGGAGTCCAGCGTATTTGCCGGTCTGGAGGGTAATATGCTGAAGGTACAGCACCTGCAAGGCAAAGCCATTAGATCAGTTCAACGCCAGATGGTGTACATGAACAGACACATGCTGGAAATTAAGGAGGGCATAAACAGCATGAACAACACTGTGGCTGAGGGCATGCGGGACATGTCAGAGGCTGTGAGGCTGCTGTGCAGCAAACTGGAAGAAGATCATGTGGCGAGGCGCAGGGAACGACAGAAATTGGACTGCTACACTAAGGCGGTGAACCGCCTCTCCACTGCCACCTCTGTTCTCTGCAGGCGCTCGGTGGCCATGCAGGAAGAGATGGCCCGCTGCAGCCGTGGCGTTGCAAGGGGGCTGGTCACAGTTACCAGTGCTCTGGAAGTGCTCCAGACTACACAAATAGCCGCAACAGGTGCAGGGGATGGGGGAAAGTGAGGAGGCAACTAGCCGCAGCAGCATCACACCCCCGATAACTGAGTCCAGGAGGCGCAGTGAAAGGCATGGAGCTGCCACAGGACAGACCGCCAGGGAGGACAGTGTGCCCAGGGAACGCGGCAGTGCTGCGCGTGGGTGCAGAAAATAATGACAGCCATCACCTGGCATTGTGAGATGGGTGATGTAACCCATTTCACCCTATGAATGTTAATTGAATATTGGCATGGCATGGTGGAGCCTTCATGGTGTGGCGGTGTGCTGTGCTATTGCCTGAGTTAAGGTTAATAAAACACCGTCACGCAATTACAGTTACTGGCTTTGTCTCATTACTTACTCAGAAATAGTTGCGTGTGATTTCAGCCCGTCTATGTCTCCCATCTTGGGCTGCTGCCACACCTGCTGCGCTGTGCTCTGGCTGTGGGCAATCCTCACCCTCATCCGCTGAGTCAGTTAGTTCCACTGCTGTTCCTTTCTTTATCGCAAGGTTATGCAGCATGGCACACGTTGCTATAATTTTACAGCAGATGATAGGGCGGTACTGGCGTGCACCTCCACTTTTGTGGAGGCAGCGGAACCTGCTTTTTAAGAGTCCAAATGTGCGCTCCACAACATTGCGCGTAGATCTATGTGCCACATTGTATCTCCTCTCACTGGGGGAGAATGGGTTGAGATATGGAGTCAGGATAAATGCCCGCATGGCATATGCGCTATCACCTGAGTGAGAAAGGAAGAATCATTAATGACATTCACCAACACATTCATCCAAGGTATACATCAGGGTGTATCAAACCAAATGAGACGGCCAAGCTATATAGCTATCTGACACAGAAGTGTCTGGCACTTGAAAGTTTATCTAGAAAACCCTCACACACCAACCTGGTTGGTATCATGCTTCATCATCGGGTCCCAGCTGAGTAGCCGAATGCTACTCAGCTGTGCTGCAACACCTGATTACAGTGGAGCGGGTTGTACTGTTAGTGCATGTGATGAAGTAAATGTGAAACTAAAAATACCTCTGGGATTCTACCTGTTAATTATTTTATTCCCAGTGATCCAGGGTATGTTAAAAACAAGAGAGTGGATAATTCACTGAGTGTAATACTTATATCTCAGTATTATCCATTGATGGTCAACATGTTTCAGCCCGCTTAGGAAATTGCTGGGGCTTTCTTCAGGACCTCTCATATAAAGTGCTTGGTGAGTGAAGTGAAAAAAAGTGAGTGGTAAAAATGAACCACGTGTTAAAGCATTTTTAGTACTCGCGCTAAGGAGTACCATACATGCTAAGAGGACTAACCGTACTCAGGGTCCTCACAATGGGCTAGTACCTATAAAAGAAGAAGACATAACACAACACAATACGAACATTTAACATGTAAAATCATAAAACTGGATCTTATGCCTTCACCGTATTGATGGTGCACTATAAATTTGTAACTACAGCACGCAGTGTCAGATATACGTGCAGTCACTTTCAAACACAGATCATGCATCCAATATAACATGTTTGTGTATAATATAGTGATCATACCATCAAGTATCAATCGAAAAAGGCGTTTAGTTTGTGCCTTATTTAATCGGTATTGCTTATAGTGAAATGGTGCCAGTGAGAGAAATGTGTGACTATACGTGGTAGTCACCTTAACGGCGGTTTGTATTAAACCGAGTGGGGCCGGCTAAATTGTGCCGTGTTATTATAATAGTATTTTATGCAGTGACTCAGGGAAAAGAGTAATTAGCATTTGGATAATTACACTACTAGTATGACTGGCTCACACTTCTGATCCTGGGATGGGGGAGCCATTTAAGTCACGTACTCTGACAGAAAAAAGGGGATAAAAACGGAGGAGGGGATCAATGTAAACAACTCGATCTGCACCAAAAACGATTAAAGGTGGCAGAGCCAAAGACGATTAAAAAGGAAACAGAATTATACGTAAGGTGTAGCGGCGAAGGTTGTAAGAAGCCGACTACACTCTGAATAGGGTAGATCTTACTTCGTGTCATGGTTTCTCCCGCTGCACAACCTATTGCGGTATCCTCAGGAACAGGCTGGTAAGAGAATGGAGGAGCCGGAGTTGGTTAAAAAGGGGATTTCGACCAATTGCGGGAGGGCATCCGGACAGAGTCTATTCATCATCATGTGTGTGACGTGAGGCGCATAGACAAGACTAGAGTGCTGACTCTCGTTCTGACAACGACTTCCGGGCAGGATGTGCACGTCGTCACGTATATAACGTGAGACGCGTATTAAATGGTTAGAGTGTTAACTTTTAGATTGAAGTATCCCGCTAAAGGTGGTTGACTTAGCAACTAAACGATGGGCTACATGTGTGAAAAAACGAAGGAAGGAAGGAAGGATAACCTTATTCACAAATAGAGCCAGATTAAAGGGCAAATAACCACCGCATGACCTCCCCCATGTGCGAGGATACAGATAAGAAGGTATATGTAATTATAGGATGATGGTTTCAAATAAATTAATGTAAATACTGGGCGTTTAAGATCTAATGTAGTACCCTAAAGATAATACCACAGATCTCAATTCTTAACTGTGGATAGTGACTTATTGCAACCGCTAACACTGATCCAGAGTATATAATCATTTAGCCTAAAGGTCAATTAAATAATCTTTCGTTATGAAGAAGAATACTTCAAAGGAATTAATATAGATACTAATAAATGTGAAAAATTAACTCCTAATCATAACAATACAGTTCTCAATTTTAGAATATGGGATCAGCGATTTAGACTATTCCAGGGTATGTTGTCATTTAACCCATGGATATTAGTAGACATTCGATACACCCATCTTTGCTCTTTATCTAACAGTAGTTGCTGGGTGTTCTTGGTGCTGAGGTCCAATTGCTCAATCACAACCCATTGCATGTCATTAGGGGTGTGACCCTGTTCCAGAAAATGATTTGTCATACGAGTTGTGTTGCGCTGACAACGAATATTACTTCGATGTTCGCAGATTCTAGTTTTAACTCTATGACTGGTCATGGCAACATACCTCAGACCACAAGGACAGGTTATGAGGTATATGACATTCATGGAGTTACAGTTCGTATGTCTGCGTATTTCCCAGGTTTTTCCTGGTTCCAGATTGAGAGTTTTCGTTGGTTTTGTGAGGTGGCAGACACTACAGTCACCACAAGGGTAGTGTCCTGTAACTTTTGGTAAGCCCCATGCATTCAAGATTGTATTCTCATGTCGGATTTGGGGCTGAGGTCTTGTGTGTACCAGACTATCTTTCAAGCTTTTTCCTTTTCTGTAGGAAAATAACGGTTTTTCCCATTGGAGGTTGCCGGTATTTAATATAGTCCAATGTTTCTGCACAATTTTAGCCACTTGATTAGATACAGAGTTGTAGGTGGTCACACAAGTCAAGGGAACTGAAGTTTCTGTTAGTGTCTTTGGTTCTAAAAGTCCCTTACGGTTCTGATTTCTAGCACGTTTCTTGGCTTTTTTGATAATGGTGTCTGGGTATCCACGATTTTTTAATTTTGTGGTAAGCATCTGTGCCTGATCTTTGAAATCCCTAAGACTACTACAATTTCTGCGTAAACGCAGATATTGTCCGTAGGGAAGGTTTTCCCTTAGAGACCGAGGGTGGAAACTTGAGAAATGTAAAAGAGAGTTCCTAGCCTTTGGTTTGGAATGTGTTTTGGTCTCAAGTCTTCCATTGTTGTTTATGATATCCAGGTCTAGGAAAGTCATGTTCCTCCTACTTGAGGTGTGAGTAAATTTCAAATTAGGGTCACATCCATTAATCCAGACAAGGAAGGAATTCAGCGAATCTTCTGATCCTTCCCAGATAAGAAAGACATCGTCTATATACCGTTTGTAAAAACGTATATTCGCTGTAAGTGAAGAGTTAATATTCAATAGGAACTTTTGTTCAAAATTGTAAACGTACAGAACCGCTACACTAGGGGCGAAGGTACTCCCCATTGAAGTGCCATATGTTTGCAAATACAGTTGGCCTTCAAACTCAAAATAGTTCTCTTTTAGGGCCAGTTCTGCACATTTCAAAATAAATGATTTGGGAGTTTGGTATGTCCAAATGATACTATTTAGTGATGTTTTTAGAACCTCCAAAGTATCACCCTGAGGTAAACTAGTATAGAGGCTTTCTATATCCAAGCTTACTAAAAAACAAGTGTTAGGGTTAAAGATCAAATCTTTGATCTGCCCCAACAGATCTTTGGTGTCTTTTAGATAGGTGATAGTAGCCTGTACCAGGGGCTGCAGAAAAAAATCGCAGAACTTAGAAAGGGGTTCCAAAATAGAGCCTATACCAGATACTATGGGGCGGTCGGGTGGAGGAATTTTATTTTTATGTACTTTAGGGATAGTGTAAAAGTATGGTATTTTCTCTTCAGAGGTGGTCAAAAATTGGGCTTCCTTTTTACTGATATGTCCAAGGCCTTCTGCCTCTGTTACTAGATCTTGAATTATTGATATAAGTCTTGAAGTAGGATCTTCTTGAAGAGGCTGATAATTATGCCTATCCTCTAAAAGGCGAAGGCATTCGTTTTTATAGGCCACCTTGTCTTGCAACACTATACCTCCTCCTTTATCTGCCGGTTTTATAACCACATTTTTGTTGTCTTTCAGTGTGGTTAGTGCTTCGAACTCCTTTTGGTAGTATTTTTGAATATTCTCTCTTCAGTTAGTGCTTCAATGTCTCTGAAGACCGCTTGTTCAAACGCCGCAACCTCTACTGGTATAGCGGAAGGTGGAGGCGTGAAATTAGACTTGATTTTAAAATTGGTGTCACTTTTCTCTTGTGTATTCGTTGAGACTGATTGGTTTGAAAAGAAGGCTTTCAACTTAAGTTTCCTGAAAAACTCTGCCATCTCACAGTGGAGACGGAATTTATCTAGGCGGGCCGTTGGTATGAAGCCAAGACCTTTATTGAGTATGTCTTTCTCAGTTTGACCAAGAACATGTTCGTAGTAGTTGGTAACTAACTCTTGCTGGAGCTCGGTCCCGCACGTTGATCTTTCGACATGCTCCTGGTGTGAGTTCCTGTCTGGGAGCTGTCTTCCCAGTGTACTTGTGGTTGTCTCCACCGTCTTCCTCGCCCTCTGCGACCGTTTCCTAAAAAAGGGAACCTCTGATTAGGATTCATATATGGAGCTTGTGGGGCTGTGAACGGTGGATTCCAGCCATACACCGTATGTGGGGGCATCTGCTGGAATGCCTGTGGAAATTGCATAGGATTCCCTGGTGGTCCCTGATACCAGGGCTGTTGCCAATTGTTGAATCTTACTCTACCTCTTGATTTATTGCGATTGCTCCCTGTGCTGGAGTTACTGCTAGATGATGACGTTTCATCAGAGCTTCCGGACGTATCTTGATGCTTAGGTGGTTGGTAATCTGGTTCAGAATATGGATAGGTTTTGGAGTAACAGAATTTTTTTAAGTCCTTCTGAAAATTTTGAATTTTAGACTGTGTGAGATTTTCTTTATACTCTTGTATTTCTTTATTAACCTCATCCAATTTCTTTTTATATGCCGTCAGTGTGGTTTTGAACTGATTTTCTGTTATTTGAATTTCAATCACGATTGCGTCAGATAGTCTCTTTGCCGTTTGGATTATCAGGACAATCCAATCCCTGGTACAATGCCAGGCGATTTTTGCCCAATCCCTCCGAAATGCGGCGTCATCAAGAAATATTCTTGGGGCGTTGGTGACTATCAGACCCCGTGGTGCAGTGTTGGCCCTTAGATATTCAGTGAGTATGACCCCATGAAGTATTGTCCTGATGTGATTTCGTTTCATTTCAGTTAAAGTTTCCCAGTCAGTACTCTGGGCTATTGTTTTGGCGATGTTGAGGTCTGCCATCAGTGGTGGTGCTGCCAAGATGTCGTTGATTATCAGACAGGAACTCACACCAGGAGCATGTCGAAAGATCAACGTGCGGGACCGAGCTCCAGCAAGAGTTAGTTACCAACTACTCCGAACATGTTCTTGGTCAAACTGAGAAAGACATACTCAATAAAGGTCTTGGCTTCATACCAACGGCCCGCCTAGATAAATTCCGTCTCCACTGTGAGATGGCAGAGTTTTTCAGGAAACTTAAGTTGAAAGCCTTCTTTTCAAACCAATCAGTCTCAACGAATACACAAGAGAAAAGTGACACCAATTTTAAAATCAAGTCTAATTTCACGCCTCCACCTTCCGCTATACCAGTAGAGGTCGCGGCGTTTGAACAAGCAGTCTTCAGAGACATTGAAGCACTAACTGAAAAGAGAATATTCAAAAATACTACCAAAAAGGAGTTCGAAGCACTAACCACACTGAAAGACAACAAAAATGTGGTTATAAAACCGGCAGATAAAGGAGGAGGTATAGTGTTGCAAGACAAGGTGGCCTATAAAAAAGAATGCCTTCGCCTTTAAGAGGATAGGCATAATTATCAGCCTCTTCAAGAAGATCCTACTTCAAGACTTATATCAATAATTCAAGATCTAGTAACAGAGGCAGAAGGCCTTGGACATATCAGTAAAAAGGAAGCCCAATTTTTGACCACCTCTGAAGAGAAAATACCATACTTTTACACTATCCCTAAAGTACATAAAAATAAAATTCCTCCACCCGGCCACCCCATAGTATCTGGTATAGGCTCTATTTTGGAACCCCTTTCTAAGTTCTGCGATTTTTTTCTGCAGCCCCTGGTACAGGCTACTATCACCTATCTAAAAGACACCAAAGATCTGTTGGGGCAGATCAAAGATTTGATCTTTAACCCTAACACTTGTTTTTTAGTAAGCTTGGATATAGAAAGCCTCTGTACTAGTTTACCTCAGGATGATACTTTGGAGGTTCTAAAAACATCACTAAATAGTATCATTTGGACATACCAAACTCCCAAATCATTTATTTTGAAATGTGCAGAACTGGCCCTAAAAGAGAACTATTTTGAGTTTGAAGGCCAACTGTATTTGCAAACATATGGCACTTCAATGGGGAGTACCTTCGCCCCTATTGTAGCGGGTCTGTACGTTTACAATTTTGAACAAAAGTTCCTATTGAATATTAACTCTTCACTTACAGCGAATATACGTTTTTACAAACGGTATATAGACGATGTCTTTCTTATCTGGGAAGGATCAGAAGATTCGCTGAATTCCTTCCTTGTCTGGATTAATGGATGTGACCCTAATTTGAAATTTACTCACACCTCAAGTAGGAGGAACATGACTTTCCTAGACCTGGATATCATAAACAACAATGGAAGACTTGAGACCAAAACACATTCCAAATCAACGGCTAGGAACTCTCTTTTACATTTCTCAAGTTTCCACCCTCGGTCTCTAAGGGAAAACCTTCCCTACGGACAATATCTGCGTTTACGCCAGTAGGTAGTTATAGTAGGACCTTGTTTCTATTCAAAAAGCGTTATTTCTTTTGCAATATCTTTGGCGCTGTTTGAGGAATCTTCGCAAAATTTTCAAAACTAATGGTTCATTCAGGTCAACTCCTGTTTTGAAAGTTTCGAAGTGATTCGTCAAGCGGGGGCCGAGAAAAAAGTGGGGTCCCAAAATGCGTTTTCCCCCATGTTAATTTCCATAGGAACTTTAGACAAAGCTACAGACCAAACTGCTGAACGGAATTACACAGAATTTGGCATCAACGTAGGTCTTGGTCTAGAAAGCGTGCTTTTTAAAAAAATGGTGTAAATCCATTCAGTAGTTGCTGAGAAATTTAAGAAATAAAAATATCGATATCTGAGCACCGAGGAGGATTTGCGAACCCTCCCGAGCACGAGCTTCATTCTGATTGGCTGCCAACACTCCAAACCAGAATGCGTTGGCAGCCATCTTATGACTCGGTAACCGAGTCACAAGAAAACAGTAAAATAAAGGTTAAAAAAAAGAGAAAAGGGGGCAGGGTAGAAACACCCTGACCCCCTAGGCCTGCTGACGGGGTCCCACAAGGACCCCTAGGGCCAAAAAAAGCATTTTTTTATTTTTAAAAAGCAGCTACTTTTGCCCAAAAGCAATGCCGGCTCCTGCAGCAGGCGGGGAGCCGGCAGGGACCGTGGGGGCATTGGGGCTCCCCCCACGGTCCCCAACTTGAAGGCCGGCCCTGGGGGATGGGGTCCCCGGGGTCAGAAGTGGCCCGGGAGGGGGGCCAGTCGGCCCCCCCTCCCCTTTATTGTATTTATTTATTTATTTATTTAAAAAAAGGAAGGAAGGCCCTGGGAAATGGGGTCCCCGGGGCCATAATTGGCATTCGGAGGGGGACCACGTGGCCCCCTCCCCCAAAAAAATCCAGGCTGGCCAGGCCCTGGGGAATGGGGTATGGGCCCCCCTCCATAAGTTTTTTTAAATAAAAAATTAGGCAGGTCCCGGGGGATGGGGTCCCCGGACTGAATACCGAATAATGAAAGTGGGGCGTTTTTTTTTCTTTCGAGTTTGGAGTGGCGACCCCACTGTGGCTCTAAGCGCGGCCCCCATGTAACGTCGTTTGGATTCGCGAATTCAGCTCAAATAAATAATTTAGTAGTATATAATTTAGAAGGTAATATTGTATTTGTGAAGTTGTTTTAAAGAGGCACTGTGATTGAAGTTAATGACAAGATTACAATTGATGGAGTTGTTAAAAATATATAAAATTTTAAATTAATAGTTAAACTTGAAAAGTGTGTTGTATTGAAGTACATTGAATTCATGCTTTTGAAGATTTGCGTCGGGTGCACGAATCCACAATTTTTTGTTTTTAAATATGTATGTGTAAAAAAACATTATATTCACTATTGTGTTATAGGGTGGCTCTAAAAAGAGCCCTTGTTTTCATTATGACTTTGTTGCAGCTGCATGTAAGTGCGGATGCACAGCTTTAGGTTGTTGAGAAAGACTCTGTTCCCATGATCTGTGAAGTGTACTCCATCACGTCTGTAGATGTCATCCATATCAAAACGTAGATTGTTGTTATATATGGAGCCCTTTCTATGGTCCCTGAGGTAAGCAGAAACAGCTTTATTGAAATTCTTCCTAGCTTTTTCAATCTGTGGACAGAATTGAGTTGACCACTTCCATTTCTGTCTTTGGCACATATTGGAGTATACAAAGACAGTTTGGGGGAAAAGCAACATCAATTACGCAAAGGTATCCTTCATGAGCATTTCCAGTCCTACCCCAGTCAATGTGCCTAGGTCATTGCCACCACAGTGCACAATCCTGAGGTCAGGGGGTTGGAGATGCAACAAGGTTTTAACCAAAGGCATCAATTGGTGCCACTTTAATACTCTGTGCAATCCATTTAATATCCACATTTTGCAAAGCTAGGTCTTTGTCAATACCTCTGCGTTCAGCATACCTTTTGCACCATAAAACATAGATGTGCCCAACAATCCACACTGTAAGCATCTTGAAGGGATGTCTGGAAGTAATGAAAAGATGTCTGTAGCTGAGGTAGTCAGTTGGTAGAATGAGAGGTATCTAAAATGGTGGACAAGATGCTGTTTTTTAAAAAGTAGAGAATTGATTGGCTGTTTAAGACCATTGTACACTGAAAAATAGGGTGCATGTTACTTTCTTTAAAAAGAATGTTTGTTATTGGTCAGTAAAAAAGTTTTGAAAGGTACAGTAGATAGGATAAGGTCATATTTTGCAAACGTCAACCACACCTGCTGTTTGCATTTGCAACCTTGTGTGCTGAACTTGAAAATATGGTGAACTTGTGACCTGTTAGTTCAGTTGAATGTTCCATGAAGTGTTACTATAGAGACTGGCATTAAGCAGAATGGGGGAAGGGTTGAATGTTATCTGTGGTTTTAAAATATGGAATTGTAATTTATATATAAGTGATATGTTATTAAAGTAAGATTTCCCAAGTCAGTACTATGTTTAGAAGTGGTGTGTTCTTAAAAAATAGTGATATTTTTATTTGTAATATATTTTTGAACTCCCGTATGGATTCGCGGCTCCATCGCGTTGGTGCACGGTAGAGTCGTGATTCCCCAAAAAATTCCAGAACCAGTTTGGGCACTTTTAGAAGTCAGTTAGTAAGGGTTAATATTTCTAACCAATAGAAATGTGTTTTATAATTTGAAATAATGTAGGAAGCAATGTGATTTGTTACTTACATGTATTTGTGTGGAGAAAGAGAGGGAAAGTTTGCCATTACTGGTTTTACCTTGCTGAGAGTGGTGTATTACATTGATTGTGTGCATAAGAAATGTATTTATAAGTTTGTGATATTTCATATTCTACAAATCAATTTTGAAGGTGAGTTATAAATTTGTGAGGTGTACTATGTAATAGCTTTATTTTTAATCTTTAAAAATTACTCAAGAACTGTAATGTTTGAAATATATTATTAAATGTAGAGCTGTGTATTGTAGTTTGTTTTATTGTAGTTAAATGTTGTTTGAAATAGATTCTTTATAGTAATTTGTGTATATTGGAAGATGGATTAGTGATTATGGTACTTTGTTTTATTGTGTGGATATGTACATTTGTTGTATACCGCATAATTTTATGTGTTGCTTTCAAATTGGAACAGCAGTCTGTCAAGTTTTAAGGTGTGCATGGACTTGTGTCTGAAGTATGTTTTTATTTGTATATGTATTTTCATTTGTCATATATTTGAAGGTGCATGATGTATAACAAAGAGGTGTTGTTGCTTTTTATGTGGTAGGCTCAAGACGGTGACTAGTAGTAGAATGGTGAAGATGTAGCATAAAAGTGTGGTTTAAAAGATGTTGACATAAGGTATTAGTGATTAGGCTTTTTCTAAGTCTCTAGAGAGGTACAGTTGAAATATGCCACATAATTTTTGGTGTTTGTTTGAAATTGTAAGTTTGTTGTCTACATTTTTGAGGTGTGGATAGTGTTGTGGTAGAGACATATGCATGTATGCTTTTAGGAATATGGTGAGACTTTCAGCAGAGATATGTGAAGGGTTCCTGCTTTGTATTTGGCTAGGTGTAACATTATAAGTAGTTCCAGAATGGTGAAGCTGCAGCTCAAAACTGAGGTTTAAAACATGTTGCCAAAGGAATTAGTGATTAGGGTATTTTCAATTAGTCTGGGGAAAGGTACACTTTAAATACACTGCAGGAATGTAGGTGTGTCTTTCAAATGTAAAGTTCAGTCTATTTGTTTATTTCTTTTATATATGATGATAATTTCAAAAGGTAGACATATGTGCATGTATGGTTTTAGGAATATGGTAAGATTTATAACAGACTCATGTGCAGGTTTGTTGCTTTTTTTTCGGTACGCTCAACACCCTGAGTAGTTACAGAATTGTGAAACTGCAGTACAAAAGTGTACACCATGTGATAGACCTCACTTTTGTGCTGTAATTTCAATATTCTGCTACTACTCAGGATGTTGTACTCCTCCAATCACTCAGGCACTACCACAGTACTACTGCAATCACTCAGGCACTATCTTTACACTGCTGCAATCACTGAGGCACTACCACAATACTACTGTAATCACCTAAGCAGTAGTGATGCACTTATAAAATCACCAAGGCACTTTCTATGTACTCCTGTAGTCCCCCAGATATTACCCTGAGCTCATGCAATCATCCAGGCACTTCCTATGTACTTCTGTAATCCCCCAGACATTACCCCTGCACTCATGCAATCACTAATGCTTTAGCTATACACTGATTTAGACACTCAGGCACTATCCTTGCACTCCTTCAATCACCCTGTCAGGATCTATACACTTCTCCAATCACTTAGGCAGTACCCATAAACTTATAAAATCAGCCAGGCAGTTCCTATGTACTACTGTAATCCCCCAGATATTACCCCTCAACTCATGCAATCACCCAGACATTACCTATGTACTTTTCTAATCATCTAGACCTTACGTCTGCACTCATGCAATCACCAAAGCATTAGCTATAAACTAGTTCAATCATCCAAGGACTACCCATGCACTCCTTCAATGACCGTGTTAGGATCTATGCACTCCTCCAATCATTTTGCCAGTACCTATGCAGTTATAAAATCACCCAGGCATTACCTTTACACTCCTCCAATCACTGAGGCAATACGACAATACTGCTGTAATCACCTAGGCAGTAGTGATGTACTTATAAAATCACTGAGGCACTTTCTATGTACTCCTGTAATTCCCCAGATATTATCCCTTAACTCATGCAATCATCCATGCACTTTGTATGTACTTTTATAATCCCCCAGACATTACCATTGCATTCATGCAATCACTAATGCTTTAGCTATACACTGATTCAATCAGTCAGGCACTATCCTTGCACTCTTTCAATCACCATGTCAGGATCTATACACTCCTCCAATCAATTAGGCAGTACCCATGCACTTATAAAATCACCCAGGCAGTTCCTATGTACTCCTGTAATCCCCCAGATATTACCCCTCAAGTCATGCAATCACCCAGACATAACCTATGTAGTCCTCTAATCACTAATCCCAGCCACTACCCATACACTTATATAATCATCCAGGCAGTTCCTTTGAACTCTTCCAATCATGCTGGCACTATCTCTGTAATTATGTAACCACTCACCCAGTGCCCATGCAGTTTTAAAATCACCCAGGCACTATCTTTACACTCCTTCAATCACTGAGGCACTACCACAATACTACTGTAATCACCTAGGCAGTAGTGATGCACTTATAAAATCACCAAGGCACTTTCTATGTACTTCTGTAGTCCTCCAGATATTACCCCTGAACTCATGCAATCACCCAGGAATTACCTATTAAAAAAAGGTTCAGTACTAGAAGTGTGCTTCCATTCACCCGAAATATTTTTGCAAAAGTTAGTTCTATTCACCAGTCTTTTTCTTTTACTTTTCTCCTTCATAAAGTGCATTGTTTTATTCAATGTTTTCATTCTCTTCAATACTAATATAAACAATCTTCTTTTCAATTCAAAAGCCTTTTTGACTACACTTTGAATCTGTTCTTTTTTCTTGTAAAATGCTGATTTTCTTTTATATTTTTTGCAATCTTTCAATACATTTTGTAGTACTCTACTTTTATACATTCTCTTTCTAATGTCTTTATATTGTTTCATCCTTCTTTCAACATAGATTGTTTTCCCATAACCTGATTTTTCATTAATATGTCCTTTTTTCGTTTCCTTCTGAACGGTTGTACTAGTTTTCTTTTTATTTTCCCCATTTTGAAAATTCATTACATTCTTTATAACTTTTTTAACAAATTCTTTAGTTCTCTTACCAGAAGTCTTTTTCTTCAATGTCACATGTTGTACTTCATCTAATTTCTTCTTTTCTCTTTCCTTTAAATAGTACTGTTTTTTATCTTTTCTTTTCTTTTGATCTTTTCTTGCCATACTCAATCTTTATTACTAATAATGGTGAATCTCTGAAAACAAAGAAAAGTTTAAAAACTTTTGTTAAATAAATTTAATACTATTCAAATAATTATAGACAAATATTCTCATGTATTAATAAACAATTGCATTTCAAAGCTATGTCAGACACTACATAATTCCTATAATTAGAAGACATCAAAACCTATACAACAGCATAGGTAGTACCTGAGTGTATTTTTATAAGTGCATAGGTACTCCCTAAGTGATTGGAGGTATGAACAGATCCTGACAAAGTGATTGGAGGAGTGCAAGGATAGTGCCTCAGTGATTGAATCAGTGTATAGCTGAAGCATTAGTGATTGCATGAGTACAGGGGTAATGTCTAGAGGATTAAAGAAGAACATAGGAAGTGCCTGGGTGATTGCATGAGTTCAGGGATAATATCTGGAGGACTACAGGAGTACATAGAAAGTGCCTCAGTAATTTTATAAGTACTTCGCAATCACCAATGCATTAGCTATACACTGGTTCAATCACCCAGGCACTACCCTTGCAGTCCTCCAATAACTGTGTCAGGATCTATGCAGTCCTCCAATCACTTACCCAGTATCCATGCACTATAAAATCACTCAAGCACTACTTATGCACTTATGCAATCACCCAGGCACTACCCTAGTACTCCTACAATCATCCAGGCAGTATCTATGTTCTCATGCAATCACCCAGGCACTACCCCTGCACTCCTTCAATCACGCAACCACTACCCCTGCAGTCCTTCGATCACACAGCCACTACCCATGTACTTATATAATCATCCAGGCACTACCTTTGCACTCTTCGAATCACAGTGGCACTATTCTTGTAATTATGTAACCACTAAGCCAGTTCCCATGCAGTTTAAAATCACACAGGCACTACCTTTACAATTGAAGAATCACTCAGACAGTACCATAGTACTACTCCAATCACCCAGGCAGTACCCATGCAGTTATAAAATCACCCAGGCACTTCCTATGTACTTCTGTAATCCCCCAGATATTACCCCTCAACTGATGCAATCACCCAGACAATCTATGTAGTCCTCTAATCACTCAGACATTACCTCTGAACTCATGCAATCAACAATGCATTAGCTATACACTAGTTCAATCACCCAGGCTCTACCCTTGCAGTCCTCCAATATCCGTGTCAGGATCTATGCACTCCTCCAATACTTACCCAGTACCCATGCACTTATAAAATCACTCAAGCACTACTAATGTAGTTATTGAATCACCCATGCACTACCCTAGTACTCCTCCAATCACCCAGGCAGTATATTTGTTCTTATGCAATCACCTAGGCACTACCCCAGCACTCCTTCAATCACCCAGCCACTACCCCTGCAGTCCTTCAATCACACAGCCACTACCCATGCACTTATATAATCAGTCAGGCACTACCCTTGCACTCCTTCAATCACCATATCAGGATCTATGCACTCTTCCAATCACTTTGCCAGTACAGTACCTATGCAGTTACAAAATCATCCAGGCACTACATTTACACTCCTTCAATCACTGAGGCACTACCAAAATACTACTGTAATCACCTAGGCAGTAGCGATGTACTTCTAAAATCACTGAGGCACTTTCTATGTACTCCTGTAGTCCTCCAGATATTACCCCTGAACTCATGCAATCACCCAGGAATTACCTATGTACTCCTCTAATCCCCCAGACATTAGCTTTGCACTCATGCAATTGCCAATGCATTAGCTATACACTGGTTCAATCACCCAGGCACTAACCTTGCACTCCTCCAATATATATGTCAGGATCTGTGTACTCTTCCAATCATTTTCCCAGTACCCATGCACTTACTCAAGTACTACTTATGCACTTATGCAATCACCCAGGTACTACCCTAGTACTCCTGCAATCACCCAGGCAGTATATTTGTTCTCATGCAATCACCTAGGCACTACCCCTTCACTCCTTTAATTACCCAGCCACTACCCCTGCAGTCCTTCGATCATGCAGCCAATACCCCTGCAGTCCATTGATCACACAGCCACTACTCATGTACTTTTATAATGATCCAGGCACTAGCTTTGCACTCTTCGAATCACGGTGACACAATCTTTGTAATTATGTAACCACTAAGCAAGTGCCCATGCAGTTTTAAAATCACCCAGGCACTACCTTTACAATTGTCCAATCACTCAGAAACGACCATAGTACTACTCCAATCACCCAGGCAGTACCCATGCAGTTATAAAATCACCCAGGCACTTCCTATGTACTCCTGTAATCCCCCAAATAATACCCCTCAACTGATGCAATCACCCAAGCATAACATATGTTGTCTTCAGAAATTACATCTGCACTCATGCAATCACCAATGCATTAGCTATACACTAGTTCAATGATCCAGGCACTACCCTTACACTCCAATCACTGTATCAGGATCTATGCAGTCCTCCAATTACTTTGCCAGTACCCATGCAGTTATAAAATCACCCAGGCACTACCTTTACACTCCTCCAATCACTGAGGCTCTACCACAATACTACTGTAATCACCTAGGCAGTTGCAAAGTACTTATAAAATTACTGAGGCACTTTCTATGTACTCCTGTAGTCCTCCAGATATTATCCCTGAACTCATGCAATCACCCAGGCACTTCCTATGTTCTTCTTTAATCCTCTAGACATTACCCCTGTACTCATGCAATCACTAATGCTTCAGCTATACACTGATTCAATCACTGAGGCACTATCCTTGCACTCCTCCAATCACTTTGTCAGGATCTGTTCATACCTCCAATCACTTAGGGAGTACCTATGCACTTATAAAAAATACACTCAGGTACTACCTATGCTGTTGTATAGGTTTTGATGTCTTCTAATTATAGGAATTATGTAGTGTCTGACATAGCTTTGCAATGCAATTGTTTATTAATACATGAGAATATTTGTCTATAATTATTTGAATAGTATTAAATTTATTTAACAAAAGTTTTTAAACTTTTCTTTGTTTTCAGAGATTCACCATTATTAGTAATAAAGATTGAGTATGGCAAGAAAAGATCAAAAGAAAAGAAAAGATAAAAAACAGTACTATTTAAAGGAAAGAGAAAAGAAGAAATTAGATGAAGTACAACATGTGACATTGAAGAAAAAGACTTCTGGTAAGAGAACTAAAGAATTTGTTAAAAAAGTTATAAAGAATGTAATGAATTTTCAAAATGGGGAAAATAAAAAGAAAACTAGTACAACCGTTCAGAAGGAAACGAAAAAAGGACATATTAATGAAAAATCAGGTTATGGGAAAACAATCTATGTTGAAAGAAGGATGAAACAATATAAAGACATTAGAAAGAGAATGTATAAAAGTAGAGTACTACAAAATGTATTGAAAGATTGCAAAAATATAAAAGAAAATCAGCATTTTACAAGAAAAAAGAACAGATTCAAAGTGTAGTCAAAAAGGCTTTTGAATTGAAAAGAAGATTGTTTATATTAGTATTGAAGAGAATGAAAACATTGAATAAAACAATGCACTTTATGAAGGAGAAAAGTAAAAGAAAAAGACTGGTGAATAGAACTAACTTTTGCAAAAATATTTCGGGTGAATGGAAGCACACTTCTAGTACTGAACCTTTTTTTAATGAAGAAAGCTATTTTCAACAAATTACATTAGTTCATGCAGTTGATACCAGTGGTCGTTATTATGAAGTTTAAAACGATTGTCCAATTGAAAAAGAAAAGATGGTTCCGAGAAATGTGGAAGATGTAATAGCTGAAGAAAATCAAGGGAGACGTACACAAGCTCCTGTGTATAAGTGGGATTGTAGTAGTATTTGTAGTATACGACAGGAATCTATTGATATATTACAAAATTTCTTACGAGATTATGGTAAAAAAAGTGTTAAACAGAAGATTAAGATGTTGCAAGGACTAGATCCTTGTAAAGTGAGAAAATATACTAACTAGCAAGGTCATTCTCTGGCTTGTCTTTCTAGAAAAGTGTGTCGAAGTACTTTTCATCATTTAAGAATGTTAGCAGTACATCACTCAGAAATACAGAAGTTAGTAAGAAGATTGTACCATGTAAAAAGTCTTGCATTATCTTTAAGTGAAATAAACACAGCTCTTTTGCATGGTTCAGTGTTGGATGTAAAAACGTTTCTGATGATATAGAGTTTCGTTTCTTTGGTCCTCAAGAGCAGTGTAGAGAAAGTGTAGGTGTTGAAGAAGAGATGGAAGATACTACTACTGTGAAGTTTGCAGAAGAAATTACAAAATTTAAGGTCGTTTCTTGTGAAAATCCAAACTATGTTTGTATTTGTTGTCGACGTACTCACTATAGAAGTCAAACTAGGAATGTTGATGTGTATTTAAAAAGTGAAAAGGAAAACAATGATAAGTGGGAGCAATTTGGTGCTTATTTGTTGGTGGAAGGTCGTTTTGAGTTGGGTAGTGATCAACGTATTTGTAAATATTGTTACAACAAATTAGAAGAGAACAAAGGGGCATATTATCAAGGGCTCTATCGCCGCTTTAGCGGGACTTTTTCCCGCTAAAGCGGCGATATTTTTATCGCCCTATCAGCAAGCTGTCGCTAACAGGTGTTAGCGACAGCTTTTAGGCGTTAGTGACTGGTTTGGGTGCCGCTTTGCATGTCAGCGATATTTATCGCTAGTGACATGCAAAGGAGGCGTTCCCAACTAAAAACGACAGAAAACAGTTGCTAACATATCTATCGCCTATTAACAATAGCCGCAAAGCGATAAAAAAACGCGCGCTAACCCCGATTAGCGCTTGTTTTTTAGAACTGGTAAAAACATGACTTAACAATAATAGTCAATGGGAGGTGGATTCTAAGGTTAAGTCCCCAGCCTTAGCGCTAGGATTTTATCGCTGGATTTCTCGCGTTAATGCAGGGTTTCGCCGCTATCGCTGGATATTTTATCGCAATGGAGATAAACCTTGCTAATAGCATGTTATTTCCGCGGTAATATCCAGCGATAGCCGGCGATAAAAAAACGCGCGCTAAGCAAGGTTTGCGATAATTTTCGCAGGTTCTTGCTAATATGCCCCAAAATGCCATCTAGAGCTGTACATAACAACCTAGAGTTGGTAGCTATTCGTCCGGAACTGGTAGATTTAAATACGTATGAGTCCATTCTTATTCAATCTGTGCACCAGTTTCAGGCTATAGTTTGTATGGAGCCTAAAACAGGTAAGCTGCCTCCAACAGATTTACAAAGAGGTTTACAAAGAGGTTTAAAAGGAAGAGCTGTGTATTTACCTTTAGATTTTAAGAAAAATATTGAAACTATTGGTGTAAAGAGAGAGGAAAGTGCACCTGTAGTTATTCTAGTTAATGGTGTACCAACAAAGAGTCGGAAAATATGGCAAGAGTTAGTAGATGTCACCAAACTTCAAAAGGCTACGTTATATCTTATACAAAACAATATTCATTATAAAAATGTATATGTGGAAGAACAAGAAATATCTTTAGAAGATGATAGAGAAATTTCAACTGGCCAAATCGAAAAAGTGGAAATTTCAACTGGCCAAATCGAAAAAGTGGACAACTGCAGGAGTGAAGAAATGTACAAACATTACAGTATACATCCTCTACATTCAAAAGAAGTGATTGGAAACACTATTGAATTATTCCAAATGAAGAAAGTGAAGGGAACTCCCATGAGTGTTTGGGAAAAAAGTTTAGAAGCTCGTTGTTTTCCACAGCTCTTGCCCACTGGAAAAGTTGGACGATATGATGAACGACCAGTACAGATTCCAGCTTCAGAATATCGTACGACAAGATTGTACTCAGAAGATCCAAGATTTCAACAGTATATTCAATATTTATTTCATCTTCTGTTTGAAAGTGACTTGTCTGGACTTTCATATGCAGTGAACCACATATTAAAAACAGGAGTTCATCTTACACATGTTTCTGCAAAGGAATTCTTGGACAAAGTTCAACAAAGAGATGATAATTTAGAATCTCAGTTAATACATTTGGTACTAATGAGTATTGGTATCATCGTCATGGAGAACTTAAATGTATGTTAAGAAACTTAGGAACCCCTACATGGTTTGTTACGCTTAGCTGTGCTGAATACGCATGGGACGATTTACTTGAATTTCTACGAGAAGCAAATTTAAATGTAAAAAACATTGATTTGAAGACAGCTGGAGAACTGAGTTCGTTGGATCTTGTAAATGTGTGCAGATATTTTAAACATAGGTTACAAGCTATGATGTCTTTGATCTGCAATAAAAAAAATCCACCTCTTGGAGAAGTAACTGATTTCTTTTGGAGAAAGGAGTACCAAGCCAGAGGTGCTCCTCATATACACATGTTATTATGGATCAAGAAAGCGCCTAAATTTGGTACTGATTCTGATTAAACTGTTTTGTCTTTCATTGAAGACTATGGGGCCGATTCCGATGTCGGACGGACCTGAGCCGTAACCGACCAACCTGCTGTCGTCGGTTACGGCCCAGGCAGTACGATGCGACCGAACCCTGTTCGGTCGTACTCGTATCTCCCACAATGGGAGCATGCATTCCAGACGGAATGCATGCTGGCATTGGAGAAAGCAGGGGTGCAGTTCAACCCTGCACCCTGTGGCCGGCACCCCAAGGTGCCTGCCACCGGGTGCAGGGTTCAACAGAGGGGCACCATAGGTGCCTCCAGGCCGCCATTCGGCAACCTTGCACCCATGGGGGTCCCACTGGGGGCCCCCAAAGACAGTGACCGACTGCCTTTTCGTGCTGGAAAGACCGGCACAAAAAGGCAGTGAAAAACTGCTATCGTACTCCCTCGGTCGCAAAGAGGCAGCCGGGGGAGTACAGAGGGATTTCCGGATGGCTGACGGGCTCTCCGAACCCGTCGTGAGCCATCCGGAAATCCAAGTCGGATTCTTTTCTGACCGAGCCCATCGGAATGGCTCAGTCGGAAAGGAATCCGAGCGGCACGTTCCGATTCGGTCGGAAGGGCTCCGACCATCGTTCGGTGCCCTTCCGGCCGAAATCGGAATCGGCCCCTATGTTACCTGTGCCATTCCAAAAAAAGAAGGAGAAAACAGCTTAAGACAACAAGTTTTACGGTTTCAAAGTCATCGATGTGGAAAGTATTGTCGACGGAAATATAGATCAAAGGGAAAATTTTATACAAAATGTAGTTTTGGATTCCCACGTCCAGTAATTTCAAAAGGAAGAGTCAACAGTTTCATGTCAGCAGTAAGACATACTATAACTCGAAAATCTCCGAAGAATACATACAACATAAAAAGAAGTGAAGATTCAAAGTATATTAATGACAGCAATCCAGTGATTTTGTTGCAATTCAGGAGGTCCCTGAAAACGTGGCTTTTTACACAAGCCTATAATTAAAGCTGTTCACTGTTAGTTCCCAAAGCCTATAGCGCCATGAAACCACCCGGTGTACGCGCGCTTTATAAATCATTATTAACATTAACATTAACATTAACATTTTGACAATGTGGAATGCAAACATGGATATCCAGTATGTTGCAGATAATTCAATTGCTGTTGCTCGTTATGTTACATCATATATAACTAAATCTGAAAAGACGGAGTTGAAAGAAATGTGGGAAGAAATTTCACAAGAGAAGACTCTTAGTAATAAACTGTACAGCTTTAGTTTGAAGATGCTTTCCCATCAAGAGATTGGATCCTACGAATGTTCGGATCGGTTGACATATACAAGTTTATATTCAAAGTCAAGAGGAATCATTTGGGTAAGTCTAGGTCTTGCTGCAACACGAAATCGAGTTTTGAAATCTATACAAGATATTGAATACTTAGCTTTGAATGAGCCGGAAAGTACAGATATTGTTAAAACAAATATGTTCGATACGTACTATCCCAAAAGGAGTCCACATCTGGAAAACATATGTCTCTATGAAGTACTGCAACATTATAGTTTTAAGCGAAATGTTACAGAAAATATAAATGAAGAAAAATATGCCGTAATTGGATGTGATGGATGTTTGGTAAAACATGCCAAAGGAAATCTTATTAATCACAGGAAACTCAGTTGTGATACGTCAGATAAAAGGGAATTTTTCTATTTAGCACTTCTGCAACTCTTCAAGCCTTGGCATACTGAAATGGAATTACTTGGAGATTTTGAGTGCTATGAAGATTCTTTTAATGCATGTAAAGATAGCATTGAATATACAATTTTTCCAAATTATCCTCAAATGTTGAATGAAGAAATTGAACAAGAAGCTACTATTGCAGCTGAAATAGGTAGAAACAGTTCTCAAGATAGTCAAAGTTCTGCTCCGCTAAGTCAAGATCCACTAGGACAACCAATTCTTGAAAATGAAGCAGCAATAGCCATGAGTGAAGTAGAAATGGCAATGGAACAAGCACAACAGTATATTATTGAGTTGGAAAAGTTAGAAGAACAACTAAATATTGAACAGAAAGAAATATATGTACAAGTGACACAACAGATACAGCATGGTTTACTGCATGAAAAAAAGAATGCCAATGCACGTAATTTAATCCTATTTGAATGTACATCAGTGGGCAAGCTGGAACAGGAAAATGTTTCTTAATTAAAGTTTTAACCAGTTATCTACACAAAACCACTGAATCACATTTATCTTGTGTTGTAACTGCTCCAACTGGATTAGCACACACAACATTAAAGGGATTACATTACATCGTTTACTGATGCTACCAGTTGAACATGAAAATAAGTTGGAATATCATAAGCTATCTGGAGAAGCTTGTTATGAAGTCTCAAGAGTACAGAAGAAAATGAGACTTCTAATCATTGATGAGGTGAGCATGGTCTCGAACTTAATTCTTGCCTTTGTACATTTAAGAATGCAACAGATTTTAAAGAAAGATTATGATGTTTTATTTGGAGGAAAACATGTAAGTGTATTCGGCGATCTACTACAACTTACTCCTGTGAAAGGACAACCAGTTTTTAAAACACTTGTCCATGAAGACACTAGGAAATCTTTGGGAAGTATTGGAAATCTGAACATTTGGTCTCATTTTGAATATAAAGAACTTATTAAGAATATGCGACAAGCAAGTGATGAACATTATGGAAACATTCTTCAAGATATAAGAATTGGTGTTTTGACAAAACATGGTAAAGAAGCTTTACAAAGTCGGCTACTAACAAACTTCTTTCCAAATGAAAACATTGCACCTGAAATAATGTACAAAACAATTGGAGAAAAGAAGTCTATAGTTTGCCTATTGCTAACCCTGCAAGAGTGTTCTACATTCAATCAAGAACTTTTGAAACTGGAAAAACAGCCATTAGTGAAAATGGAAGCCATTGATAAAATGGAACACAAAGGAGTTTCTATTTTTCTCTGAGAGAAATTACAGTCAAAATTGGATTCTTTGGACAAGTCTGTATCTAAGACTGCTGGTTTAGAAAAGACTTTATATGTATGTGTAAGCTGTCGGGTAATTTTACGGCGTAATTCGGATGTAGAAAAAGGTTTAGTAAATGGAGCAATGGGAACAGTTGTTGATTTTGTTAATTATCAGAACAGAGATGGAATTGAATTTTTGAAGATTAAATTTGATCAGATTGAAGAGGTAAAACAGATTGGACGTTGTGCTGTTCGTTTTTTGCTTGCAAAAGACTTGTATGTTCGTAGAAAACAGTTTCCTCTTTCTTTAGCATATGCTGTAACCATTCATAAATCTCAAGGTTTAAGTGTAGATAATGCTTTGGTAAATATTGGAAGTACAGTGTTTAAAGAGGGCATGGCATACGTTGCATTGTCTCAAGTGAGAACATTATCTGGTTTGTATTTGATTGATTTTGATGAGAAAAAGGTTAGTGCTGATGCAAATTGTGTAAGAGAGTATAATCGGTTAAGAAGACAGTATGCTCCTAACTTAGGTGAATATCCCATATATGAAAAACGTGTAGTGTGTCCAAAACGAAAATATGACAAACATTCTAGTGAGGTTCAAAAAAGAAAACAATTCAAGAGAATGATGAAGCTGCAAAGAAAATGAAAATGGACACTGTTGATGATATTGTAGGATACCAGTTAGAAAATAGTTCAGGTATCAACTGCTATGCTAATGTAATTGTGTATGTTGTGTTTTATCTAGAAGATCTTCATCATGAAATTATGGAAAATCGAGAAAAAAGATTCTGTTCTTTATTACATTATATTTTTCAAAAGTTGGTAACTGATAGAACTAAAATCCATACTGTTTCTGGCATACGGCATCTTTTGGATATATGTACTGGTTCTTCGCAATTTACACTTAATGTACAACAAGATGCACAATAATTTCTTATGTTTATGCTTGCAGTATTGGAAGATGAAGGAATAGAAATTGAATATTTGTTTGGACTAAGTGACAGATGGGATCATAAATGTTAAGAGTGTTCGTTTTCTTCTACCACTGAAATAGACACTGAACGATTCATATATTTGACAATACCAGATTGCAAAACAGTGTCTTTTAATAAATTTGTAAAAACAGCTAATCAAGATATGAAATGTTCTCATTGCAAATCAGAAATGTTGTCAACATTATTTATAGACAGATTTGAACAATATGTCATTTTAATGCTACAACGTTGTAGAGCAGATGGAAGAAAATTGGAAACGAAAATTAAAAATGTTGTGGAAAGTCAAGTATCAATATCAGGAAGAACTTTTAAAGCAGTGGCTATTGTTTTTAATGATGGACCTACTACAACATCTGGACACTATATTTATTTATTTTTATTTATTTTTGGAGTTTTATATAGCGCTTACAAGACCCAAAGGGGTATCAGAGCGCTTTACAGCATACATGTAAAGAAACATAAACATTAGAATACAGTGAGTAGCATCAGAGTGCTGGAGGTCCTATAGATCGAGGTCATTGACCAGATGCATAGAGATGACGCTTGAGGAGAAATTCTTTTAGTTGTCTCTTGAAGTTCGTGAAGGAGGGATTGGTTCTGATGTGGGTAGGGAGAGAGTTCCAGATTTTTGGGGCACTCCCTGAGAAAGAGCGGGAGAGGGCTTTTTGTTTTTGTCTTTTTGGGGGGATTAAGAGGAGCAAGTTGGAGCTTCTTAGGTTTCTTGATTGTCTAGCTTTTGTGAGTTTGGCTGCGAGGTAGTCCGGTTTGCCTGTGTGTAAGGCTTTATGGGTGAGACAGGCAGTTTTGAAAGCGCAGCATGCTTCGATGAGTAGCCATTTTAGGGCCTGTAAAGCAGGGGTGATGTGGTCGTATTTCTTGGTACCTGTGACCATTCTTGCTGCTGCATTTAGGGTGTTTCTCATGGGGGCTATGTGTGTTTTAGGTCTCCCAGTTAGTGTGGCATTTCCATAGTCAAGTCTGGACAGAACTAGAGATTGGGTTGCGATTTTTAGGTCATTGGGGGGTATGAAAGGTTTGATTTTGTTGAGGAGTTTTAGGTTGTAGAGGGCGCCTTTTGCTGTGGGGTTTATGTGGGAGCTCATGTTGAGATTTGTGTCTAGAGAGATCCCTAGTGATTTAGCTGATTTCGCTGGAGTAAGTTTGCAGTTTAGAGAATCAAGGTTGTTTATCCAATCTTGGATCTGAGGGGGTTATTCATGATTGGAGAAGACAAGGATTTCAGTTTTTTCTTGGTTGAGTTTGAGGTGGTTGAGTGTTAGCCAATTTTCTACTTTTGAAAGTGTGGAGTTGAGTCGAAAGAAGGTCATGGAGGGAGGATACCTAGAGGTTCAGCTGGGTGTTGTCAGCAGAGGGTGGTAGGCAATGTTTGCTTGTTTTAGAATGGAAGTGAGCGGTTCCATGTAAATGTTGAAGAGTGTGGGGAAGAGGATTGAGCCTTGAGGGACACCTCAAGTTGAGGGGGAGGTGTCGGACATCGAGTTTTAGATTTTTATGAATTGGGAGCGGTTATGTAGAAATGAGGAGAACCATTTTAGGACATTGCCATCAGCTCCGATACGCTTTTGTAGGGCGTCTAGGAGTAGATTGTGATCAACAGTGTCAAAAGCAGCTGTTAGGTCGAGGAGGACAAGTAGGCAGCATCTGTTAGAGTCGAGGGAGTTGTGAATGTCATCGGTTATGCTCAGTATAGCGGTTTCTGTGCTGCATCCCTTCCTGAACCCGGATGGGTGCGAGTCAAGTAGGTTGTTAGATTCCAGGTGTTGGTTCAGTTGGGCGAGAACGCATTTCTCCAGGATTTTAGCTAGGAAAGGGAGGTTGGTGATGGGCCTAAAGTTTTTGAGGTCATTTGGGTCAGCATCGGGTTTTTTTTAGAAGGGGGGTGACTTGGCCTTGTTTGAGGCAGTCGGGCATCAGTCCGTTGTTTAGGGAGCTGTTGATGATCTTTGTCCACAGTGGGGTTAGGGTGGGGTTGAGGTTCTTCGCCAGGGAGGCGGGGAGAGGTCTGCATAGTGGTTGGAGGGTTTGGAGCTGGCAATCACCTTGGAAATGTCCTCTTCGGAGAGACGTTTGAAGTCCTTCCAACGCTTGGGGGAAGATGGTGGTCTTGGGTGAACGCTTATTTTGGTGGTTGACAGAAGAGGGGTCTCGGCTTCGGGGAGAATGTCGTGAACTAGGGTTGGGTTAGGTCTCGTTATGGGTGAGGATTTGCTGTGTTGGGATTAAGGGTGTTGGTCTAGGGAGAGCTCGATATTGGTGATTTTGTCATTGAAGAATTTGGCCAGGTTGTTGAACTGAAGTTTGGAGGCAGGGGGGTTTGCTTTGGTGGGATTGGAGATCTGTTTCTGGATGATGTTGAAAAGTTCTTTGGGGTGGTTTTTGGCTTTGTCTAGTGCACTCCGGAAGAAAGAGGCTTTTTCCTTGATTATGTGCTTTTTGTAGTTACTGCGTTCTTTTCTGAGCTGGGAGAGGTTGGTTGAGGATGGGTTTCCTCTCCAGAGTCTCTCCGCGGCTTTTACTTTTCTCCTTTCTGAGTTGAGGTCTTTGTTGAACGAGGCTCGTGCTCTCTGACTCTTTTCAGTTTCAAGGGGGCTAGTTGGTCAAGAGCAGTTGTCATTGTCCTGTTGTACAGTGTAGTGAGCTCAACCGTGTTGAGGTTGTCTGTGGAGGGTGGGAGAAGTGAAGTTATGGTTTCTTCGAGGACAGGGAGGGGGATGGCCTTGAGGTTTCTGCTCCTTTGATGGGTAATTTGTGTTTTGACTGGTGGGGCTGCGGTTTGATTGATGTTGAATCTAATGATGTGGTGGTCTGACCAGTCGATTGGGAGAATGTTATTGATGGTTATTGTTTCGTTTTTGGCTATGATTGCATCAAGGGTAGAGCCCTTGTTGTGCGTTTGAACCTTGCAATGTTGGGTGAGTTCCTTTGTGAGGAGGAGTTCATTTAGTGACTGTATAACAGTGTCCTTTTCGTTATTCCAGGGGAGGTTGAAGTCACCCAGGATGATGTTGTCGGTGTTGGCTAGGGAGCAATGTGTAAGTAGGTCCGATATTTGTTCTCCGAATGCAGGCGAATTTCCTGGGGGGTGGTAGATGAGATGGCATTTTGTTACTTTGTTGTTTTGACGTGTTATGTTGGTGTTGAGGTATTCGAAGGTAGAGAAGGAGTGTGTTTTGATTTCAACTATATTGATGTTGTTCTTATGGATGATGGCAATGCCGCCACCGCGTTGGTCTATTCTGTCTTTTTTGATGATGGAGAAGCCCGGGGGGACTAGAAGGTCAAGGAGGGGATATGATGTTTCATTGAGCCAGGTTTCGGTGAGGAACGCGATATCAATGTCGTGATTCAGTATGGCGTCAGCCAGCTCTATTGCGTGCTTGACTGCGGATCTGCAGTTTATAAGCATGCAGTTTACCTTGTCGCTGTTGGAATGGTTTTGGGTGGAGGGGGGGAGCTTGGGGAATGGTTGTGCATTGGGAGGGAAGTCTTGTGGACCTAGGTTGGTTGTTGGCTCTACCTATTCTGGTGATTACCTGTATGTTGGAGGGGGGATTGGGTTGTTCTGGAGTCGTAGGATTTGGCGAGTGTTGTTGCCTCTCTCAGAGACATCTCAGGTTTCGCTCTTCTTGGTCTGAGAGATTGGGTGCTACGAGCGGTGGGGCGCCAGCTGGTCATCTGGTGATTGGGCAGTTGAGGTGGCTCACTGATGTTTATGAGGAAGGGGAGTATTGAGTGTTGGGCGGGGAAGGGGGAGGGGGAGGGGGGCGTTTTGGTGTTGAGAAGGATTTTTTTATGCCCTGCATGATAGTGTTGATTTGGGTGTGGAGAAGGGAAAGGTTTTCAGTTAAGGTTGTGAGGTGTGTAGGGGTCATTGGTAAGAGGGTGTTGAGTTGATTTTCTATATGTGTGAGGCTTTCAGTTAGTTCTGCCATTGACTCTGCGTTTGGGGTGGGGGGAGGTGTTGAGGGGCAGATTCGACTGAGGGTGTGGGTTGGGGCAGGAGGGTTGAGGGTTGGTAAGATTAGGGGGAGGGGAGGTGTTGGGGGGCTGATTCGGCTGAGGGTGTAGGTTGGGACAGGAGGGTCGAGGGTTGGTCGGATTTGGGGAAATGGCGAGACATGCGTCTTCTGATGGGCGGTGGAGGGGGGATTGTGGAGGGTGTTTCTAGAGTGTATTGGTGTTGTTTTGCTTGAGGGATGGGCGTTGGTGAGGCGGGTGTTCGTGTAAACACGGGTAGGGGGATTGGGGTGGATGTATTGTGTGGAGTGAGGGGGTGGGGCAGGGCGCAATGTCTCGAAGTGGGAGGTGTGGTTGGTGGGATGGGAGTGGGGGGTAGAGAGTGATCTGGCGTGGGGGTGGGGTGTAGGTCTGAGGAGTTCAGTAGTTGGGGGTTTGCGGCAGTTTTCATGGCCGTTCTTACTTGGGTCGGGTTTTGGGGGTGAGAAGGGAAGGGGTGCGGCAGTTGGACGGGGTCGAGATGGAGTTTCGCAGCTTGGGGAAGGCGAGTTCAAATTGGTGCAGGTTGAAGTCGTTGGCTTGGACCATGACTTTGCCATTTCTGTATACTGTTATGGTGGCGCTGATTCTGAAGGGAGAAGATTTGGAGATAGTTAGTATTTGTCCGTGGGGGATGTTTGTGGATTTGGTAACTCGCAGGTGGTTAGCTAGGTTATTTCTCCATTTGGCCTGGTGGGTGGTGTAGAAGATGAGGTCAGTTTTTGTCTTACCTTTGGAGGAGTTATGGTAGAGGTCGGCTATGAGTGTTTCAGGGTGTTGCTTGAGTAGTCTGTGTTTAAAGATTTTGGCGGCGTTAGCTGAGAGGTTGGGTGGGTAGGTGATGGAGAAGGAGTGGGGGCCATGGGGTTTAAGGTTGGTGAGAGGTGGGGGGATGGGGGTTAATGGGGTGTACTGGTGGGGTCTTAGGTTGGATGACATCTTCCTGATTGAGGGGTATCGAGGAAGGGGGGCTACGCAGGTGTGAGTTTCTAGGTGGATCTGTAGCTGTAGGGAGGGGGGCCACAGGGAGGTTGGGTATGGGGCAAACCTAGGGCAGAGGGTCGTTTTAGGGGGAGAGGTGGGGGGATCAGGTGGGTCTTGGGTTTTGGTAGGGTGAGCGACAGAGGGCCTTTTCAGGTCTGGGTCTGAGCTCGTTGGGGGGGTTTAGAGTGTAGGAGTGTGGTCATGTAGACCATTTCAGGATGGTTGTCCCTAGAAGGGGTTAGGAGGAGGTTGGGTCTTAGTATAGTTATGGTGGGAAAAATAGCCTAGTCTTTTAGTCAGCTTCTCTCGGTGGGGGTGGTCGCCTATGCTTGGGTGTTGGGAGGGCTTGGGTTCACCTGGGGGAGGGGCAGCAAGGTTAGAGTTGGATATGGGGCAGTATTGTAGGAGGGGGTATAGGGGTTAGAGGTCTGCAGGGGACCAGTCCAAGATGGCCACCATAGCAGGAAAGTTGTACTCGTCCTCTTTCAGTTACAAGTGATCTGTGGGGAAAGGGTTGTGAGAGAGTAGGGGAAGGGGGAAGTGAAAGAGGACTAGTGTTGGGAGTATCTGCGGAGAAGTGTAGTTAAAATGGATGCTGGTCGTCAGGGGGAGCGTCGATTTGGGGGGGTGTATTTGCTAGTGCTCCTTCTTGTGGGGATGTGGGAAGCACAGCTTGTAACTTCACTGATCCCCCAATCCCATCATAGATCCTTCATTAATGGCAGAGGCAACATGTCCGCATGACCAGTAGACCGATGAGTTTTAACGTGAGGATTTTGTGGGAATAATCGTCAGGGGTAAACTGTAGCATTGTTGAGCACTTCTTGTCTATTTGGGAGTGGTTTGTGCCGGTGGGGGGTGGAGCCGTGCAGAGAACGAGTAGGGAAGCAGAGGGTTCGGTATTCCGACGTGATTGCCAGGTGTTGGGTGAGGGACCAATCGGGTGTAACAAGATGCAGGGAAAGTCTGGGGGCAGGGAGGAGAGCCTCTGGTTGCAGCCTGCAGTGTCTCAAAGGGGGAAAAGTCAGGAGGAGTGGAGGTCGGGGATAAACGTTGGACCTCTGGACGGTCGGGCCTCTTCACGAGGGGGCACAGCTACCGCTGCTGCGGGCTACTGCCGCCGTGATTGCCAGATGTTAGGAGTGTTACCAAAAGCGGGGAAAGTCTGGGGGAAGGGAGGAGGGCCTCCGGATGCAGCCTGCGGTGTTACAATGTGGGGAAAAAGTCAGGAGGGGTGGAGGTCGTGGATGAATGTTGGACCTCTGGATGGTCAGGGCCTCTTTACGAGGCAGCACAGCTACCGCTGCTGCAGTCGGGTCCCTTCACGTGGCGGCACAACTACCGCTGCTGCGGGCGGGGGCACACCCATACCTTGTGAGAGTCTGGGGGAAGGGAGGAGAGCCTCCGTGTGCAGCCTGCGGAGTTGCAGCGGGCGAGTCGCGGGACCCCTCTCCTCTGTCCTGGGCGTGATGTCGACTCGGGACCAACAGCAGAGGGACGGGGTCGTGGGCAGCTCCCACTGTGTCCGGGTTCGTCCCCGTGCGGGTGTCCGCCTTGGCGAGTGAGCGGTATATCCAGGTCGCGGAGTTCCCACGGACCGGTGAGCCTCTGATTGGAGGCGGGCCCCGCAAGGACAGTCGGTCTGACGATCCAGCCACGGCACCCACACAGGAAGCAGGGCCCCGCTAGACCTCGGGTCCAATAACGCAGGTCGAGGAATAAATAAAGGATGGACTCATTGTAATGATTCCCATATGGAATTCAAATGCGGGTTGCCTTGCGAATTACCAAATTCATATTTGATATTTTTGATGCCAAAGTTTTGAAAACATCATTCGGCCTATTGGGAAGATGTGAACACGAATTAACGAGTTTATTTTGATATTTTCAATGCAAATGGTTTTGGAAACATCATTCGGCCTATTGGGAAGATGTGAACACGAATTAATGAGTTTATTTTGGACATTTTGGATGCAAATGGTTTTGGAAACATTATTTGGCCTATTGGGAAGATGTGAACAATTAGTGTTTGGATTATTGTTTGTGCTAATTTTTATTGCATTTGCAAAATTGTGTTTGAAAGAAGTAGTTTATATATTTGACCTTTTTATTATATCCGATGTAAATGAGAGTGTATATTTTACAAAATGTACTTGAGAGAAGTAAAAGATTTAATGTAGTTGAAGAATGTAATTTACAAACTGTATATAGGTAAACACATAGTTGCACTTGTTGTAAATATTTTCAACGCAGATTTGTTTTTTTTTTTACAATCTTATTGATTGTATTTTTTTCTCCGCTGTTATATGATGATCTACATTGAAATCACTGTGTATGGTGAAATTCAATAGAGTCTGAGAACAGCAAAAAAGGGAAACTGATTATGTTATGTAATTCTAAAATTATGTTGTGTTTTTAAAACTATAATTATATGCAATAACACATTTTCTTCTTTTTTTACAGAAGGTAATACTGAAGTTTGAAAAGATTTTAAATTCAGTTTACAACAATACTACTGTAAAATAGATCCACTGAGTATAGTATCTTCTTTAATAAAAAAGGTAAGATGAAATAATGTAATAAGCATGATAATATGAATTAATGTTTACAGTGACTTTTACTGCACTCATCCATTTTTTCAAACACTACCCATGCAGTCATCTATACAGTTAGGCACTGTTCCCATACTCCTCCAATCACGCGTGCACTATCTATGCACTTCTGCAATCACGTAGCCAGTACCCATATACTTATAATATCACCCAGACACTACCTATGTACTCTTAAAATCATTGAGGCACTATCTGTACACTCATGCAATCAGCTAGACATTATCGATACACTCTTCCAATCACCCAGGTATTACGTATACAGTTCTCCAATCCTCTACACATTACCCCTACACTCATACAATTACCCAGGCATTACCTACGCATTCCTCTAATCCTCAAACATTACACTTGCACTCTTTCAATCACTGAGGTAGTACCCATGCACTTCTCCAATCACACAGACATTACTCCTGCACTCATGGAATCACCCAGGCACTAACCATACTCTCATGCAATCACCCAGGCAGTAGCCATGCACTATTTCAATTACCGAGGCACTACCCAATCAGTTATGGAATCACCCATGCATTACCCATGTACTCCTTGAATCACTTAGGCAGTACCCATGCACTCCTTCAATCACCCAGACATTACCCCTGCACTCATGCAATCACTCAGGCACTATCCATGCACTCATACATGCACTCACGCACTTCTGCTGCACTTATGCAATCACCCAAGCACTACCCATGCAGTCTTCCAATCATCCAGACACTACCCGTACACTCATGCAATCACCCAGGTACTACTCATGCACTCCTCCAATCACCCAGGAACTACCCATGCACTCCTCCATGCACACAGGAACTACCAATGCACTCTTCCATGCACCCAGGCATTACCCATGCACTCCTCCAATCACCCATGCACTATCCATGCTCTCCTTCAATCACCCAGGCACTACCCTTGCACTCCTCCAATCACCCAGGCACTATCCATGCATTTCTCCAATCACCCAGGCACTACCCTTGCACTCCTCCAATCACTCAGGCCCTACCCGTGCACTCTTGCAATCACCGAAGCATTACCCATGCAGTTCTTCAATCACGCAGGCACTACCCCTGCACTCATGTAATCACCCAGCCAGTGCCCATACACTCTTACAATCACCCAGGCATTACCCATGTACTCATGCAATCACTCAGGTAGTACACATGCACTTCTCCAATCATTCAGGCATTACACATGCATTCATGCAATCACACATGCACTACCCATACACTTCTCCATATATTACACTTGCCACAATTCATACAACACATACGTCTATTTTTAACCAAATAGGCAGTTCTAAAAAGAACCATTTTTTTCATCTTTTTTCTTTTATAATTTGTTTGCATTTTTTCAAATCTTTTTTGTATTTTGTTGGTGTTTTTTAAAAAAAAATGAAAAAATTAACAGAATCAATGGTGAAAACTCTGTGAACATTATGCAATTGGAAAGTCATTGCAAAAATAAAAAAAACAAAAAATTAACAATGGTGGTTTTTAATAGCAACCACAATGGCATCCACTGATTGTTCACCATAGCATAGTACTTTCTTGCACTTCACACAATGCTGCTCCACTCCAGCAAATTCAGGAATTATATTAGGTCTGGTACTAGTTGAAGTACCAGATGATGTGCTTGGTCCTGCACCTTCGTCCTGAGTTGTCGGTCTTTGTACGTCTCGACGCTGTTGTTCTTTCGCGAGACACCATGGATGCATGGTTTGAAGATGTTTCAGCATCGAAGAGGTGCTGCACGAATATTTTTTATCCGATCCACGGGACAGGACCTTCTCACAAAGTGTGCACGTGACCTTACGTGCATTTACTTTCTTCTCCCCAGCTAGAATAGAGAAGAACGCCCATACAATGCTCTCATACCTTACTTTCACAGGTTCTTCCAACTCCTCTTCTTCTTCTGATGGAAGCTGTTGCGCTGATCATGTCATGAGTGATGTAATATATGACATCATCATCAGTGCATTGCGGGGGCGCGAGTTATAGTTAGCTCAACTAACTATAATGGCCGAATTTCTCTGGTTCTGTACGAATGAAATGTCCAACTAACCATAACGTCCCTGAAACCTGTGTTTTGTTCAGTGAATTTCCAAGGTTTTTTAAATACTAATGTCTAACTATAATGTCCCTGAAACCTATGGTTTTTTTCAGTAAAAATAAAATATATATATATATAGATATATATATATATTCACAAAAAAACTAAAGGTTTCAGGGACGTTATAGTTAGCAAATAGAATTAAATAAACCTTAGAAATTCACTGAAAAACAAAGGTGGCAGTGAAGTTATATTTAGGGTCAGATTTTGCTCATACAAAACCAGAGAAATTCAGCCGTAATAGTTACCTCAGTTAACTGTAACTCACGCCCCGCAATGCACTGCTTATGACCTCACATATTACATCACTCATGACATGGTCAGTGACATCACTAATGACATCACGGATAACATCTCAAATGTCATAACTGATGACATCAGTGATTACATCATTCAGTGACTGTGAGTGTTTTCAAAAAGTAAATATATATACCAAAGTGTGTTGGTGAATCAGTGGGTGTATGAGTGACTGTATGGATTACTGATTGGGTGCATGGCTCACTGTATAAGTGAGTGATTAGGTGTCTCAGATAATGTATGGATGAGTATGGAGGAGTGACTGTGTGAATGAGTGTATCTGTCTGTCAGTTGATGTCTAAGTGGATGTATGAACGTGTTAGTGGGTACGTGAATGGCTATATGGGTGAATGACTGGTTGTCTGCCTACCTCTATGGTTGTCTGAGTGTCTGTGTGTGTGGGTGAGGAGGTGTGTGACTGCCTGTATGGATCAATAAGTGGGTGAGTCAGTGAGTGTGTTTGTGAGACGCTGTATGGGTGACTGAGTGACTGTATGGCTGTGTCAGTGATTGAGTGCTTGTATCAATATGGGTGAGTAACTGGGTATGTAAAAGGCAATATAGGTGAGTGACTAGGTACATGAGTGACTGTATGCATGAGTGAGTGAACGCTATTAGATGAGTGTGTGCTTTTGTCAGTGATTGTATAGGTGAGTGACTACGTGTTACTATTTGTAAGTGGGTGTGTGTGTATAACTATTTGGGTGAGTAAGTGGCTGTGTGATTGACTATGTGGGTGAGTGTCTAGGTGTGAGTAGTTCTATGGGTGACTCACTCAGTGTGTGAGTATTTATATGGGTGTATGAGTGTATATTTCAATGGTTGTATTAGTGAATGAGTGGGTGTATGAGTGGCTGTATAGGTGAGTGAGTGGATGTGTGTTCAGATCTATGAATCAGTGAATGGGTGTCTAAGTACTGGTATGGCTCTGTGAATGGGTTTGTGAATGGTTGTGTGGGAGTGGCAGTGGCAGTGGGTGTATAAAAGATTCTATAGGGGTGTGAGTGAGTGCGTCAGAGATGCTGTGGATGATGTAATCACTGATGTCATGAGTGAGGTCATTTGAGATGTCATCAGTGATGTCATCAGTGAGGCCACTGACTATGTCAGGAGTGATGTAACATGTGAGTTTATAAGCAGTGCATTGCGGGGGCGCAAATTATAGTCAACTCAGGTAACTATAATAGCTGAATTTCTCTGGTTTTGTGTGAGTAAAATCTGACCCTAACAATAACGTATCTGTCACCTTTGGCTTTTTCAGTGAATTTCTAAGGTATTTTTAATTCTATTTGCGAACTATAACGTCCCTGTAACCTTTGTTTTTTTCAGTGAATTTCTAAGGTTTTTTAAATGCTAATTCCCAACTATAACATCCCTGTAACCTTTGGATTTTTCTATGAATTTCTAAAGTTTTTTAAATGCTAAATTCTAACTATAACGTCCCTGTATATATATATATATATATATTTAACTGTTTCTATAGAACAAAAGCTATGTTTCTGAGATATTGTTTTCTTTTAAATTAGGATTTCATACCCGACGCGGATAAACGCTTTGGGTTGGCGTACCGAAAGGTTTTTAAATTGATTAACATACATACATAATACAATATTAAGGTACTGTATAATAGAAGTTGTTTAGTAGTAAGGTTCTTAAAGTAATTTTAGTATATATGTAAAATAGTTTTTAAATATTTGTACAACATTTTGGGGAGCCACGACCCTGTTCAGCACCATATTTTAACTTCCTTACGGATTTGGGATGTAGACGCAGCTCTCTGTAGTTTTAATATTGTGGAATACATATTGAAAGGTTGTTGATATTGAGTTTTAGGGAGCAGGTTTACTAGCAAAGCACTACAACTTTGATAATTATTTCTAGATTTATTTAAAAACAGTTTTTAATAGTTATTGTGGAGCCGCAATACCGACGCGTACCTTGCCAGCCCATATTTCCGTGTGTACGCAACTCCATCGTGATTTTTACAATTATTTGATATGCAAATGTACAAGTTAAATGTGTTTTACAAATTTACAGATTTGTTGCGAAAGTGTAAAAAATAGCACTTTTATAAAAGTCATGTGGCATAAAAAAGAGATTTGATTGGTTTAGAAAGCTTTCTATCCTTTAAGAGGGAGGATCCAACCCCTTTTTTATGCATTTGGGTGTGTCACTACAGCTTCACACCTTCTCTATTTGAACTCACTATTTTGAGTTTTTGTTGGTGTTTTCAATTTCTTTTTCAAAGAGAAGATGGCATCTGGAGGAGGAGAGAGTGCAGAGGACTTTGAAAATATGGAAGAGCAAGATGAGCCTTTAGAAAAATGACAGGAGAGTATAGTCTGGACTTTTTTTTACTATCCCTCAAGGGGAAAAAACAGTTAATGCCAGGAAAGTCACCTGCTCGCTTTGTGGGGAAATACTTTCCACAGGGTTGGAGCAAAAATACTCTTATGGCACTTCATCTATGATGAAGCACCTTCAAACCATCCATCCCACCCGACCTGCAAGAGAGCAGTGTGCTAGAGAGCAGAGAGAGCAAGCTCGACATGGTGAATTAGGAGAAGCTAGTACTTCATCTGGTGGAGTACTTAGTTCACCACAACCGGTGACATATCCTGAGCTGGCTGATGCAGGGATACATTGCTGCAAATGCCAAACTATCTTGTCTGTTGGAGAGCAGTCTATCTCAGCTGTAACAACACTTATCAAAATCACAAGTGTTAGTTTTGTTTTGTACTTTAATTTTTTCTGCAGTGTGAAGAAACATTGTAGAAAACTTTTTTTGTCAAAAAGTTTTTAAAAAACACCCAAAAAACTCAAAATAGTTAAAAAATAAAAAAATAAAAAAGAGTTTAAAAAGAAAATGTTCTTCTGGAACCGCCTATTCTGGTTAAAGATAGAAATTATTTTTGTTCTATGTATGTTAGTAGTGGTGAAAATATGCTTTGTCCTATGTTTTCATATGTAGTGAATGTGTTTGCATGGGTAGTGCCTGGGTGATTAGTCCAGTACGTGGGTGTAATGTCTGAGTGATTGAATGAGTGCACATATAGTGGCTCGGTGATTGGGTGAGTGCACAGATACTGCCGGAGTGATTGGATGAGTGCATGGATAGTGCCTGGGTGACTGGATGAGTGCATGGGTAGTGATTGGATGATTGCATGAGTGCATAGGTAGTGCTTGAGTGAATGGATGAGTGCAAATGTAGTAACTGGATGATTGGATGTGTGCATAGGTAGTGCCTGGTTGAAAGGATGAGTGCATAGCTAGTCTGTGAGTGAATGGATAAGTGCAAGGGAAGTGCCTGAGTGAATGGATGAGTGCATGGGTAGTGCCTGACTGAATGGATGAGTGCAATGATAGTGCATGATTGAACGGATGAGTGCATGGGTAGTGCCTGGGTGATTGCATGGGTGCATAGGTGGGGCCAGGGTCATTGGATGAGTGCATAGGTATAAATACTGCATCTCAAAGTTAAAAATCACTGAAGCAGTACTACACCATATATTACACACCTTACCCATTTGTAACTTACCTCTGAAATCCTGTTTTAGAATATAAAAATATCAGAAACTCTTAAATAATATTCTTTCCCACACAATAAATGTGATGCACCACTCTCAATGAGGAAAAACCAGTAATGCAACTATTCCCTCAAATTTTCCACAGAAATGAATGTAAGTAACTAATCAAAATACTCCCTTCAGTTTTTTCAAATTCTAAAACCACTTTCTATTGGATACTCATATTAAACCTTTATTACTCTCTTCTAAAAGAGCCCAATCTGGTTCAGTAATTTAGTGGAGTCGAGACTTCACTGCGGCGCCCCAGTATAATGCTGCGATGAAATAGTGAACCCTTACGGGAGTTCAAAAATCAATTTCCGGTAATACTACTATTATTTTTTAAGAACATATTACTTCTAAACATATACTGATTTGGGAAAACATATTTTATACTTTAAAACCACACTTTACTTTAAACCCTTCCCCCATAGTGCTTAATCTTAGTTTCCATAGTAACAGTTTCTGCAATATTCAACTGGACCAGTAGTTCAAAAGTTCACCATATTTTTAAATGCAGCACACTAGCTTCTAAATCCAAATAACAGGTGTGGTTGACTATTGCAAAATGTTAGCTTATCCAGTCAACTGTACCTTTCAAAGTTTTCTCCATATCCAAACAGAAAAATACATGTTTTCCAAAGTAACATGCAACCTATTTTTAAGTACTGGGGGGCAGATTTACAATAAACTAACGCAGCACGGCGCAGCAAGTCATTTTGCTGCGCCGTGCTGCGTTAGTTTGGAAATCACAGCGATGCGACATATTTCCAACAATATGTCGCATCTCTGTGCTTCCCCCTGCGCTGGCGCACAAACAGCTGCCACGCGCCGGCGCAGGCACCCTTGCACCATGGTGCAAGGATGCCTGCTTCGTGGAGATATTGTTTTTGTTCAGGAAGGGTTCCCTTCCTGAACAAAAACAATCTGAAATGCTGTTTTTCAACTTCTATGTGTGCTGCATTAGCACACATAGAAGTTGAAAAATAGCATTCTTTCAATGATTGTTTTTGTTCAGGAAGGGAACCCTTCCTGAACAAAAACAATCATTAGAGGTGATTTCCTCTTTCAATGTGTGCTGCAGAATGCAGCACACATTGAAACAGGAAAAAAAAACGAGGAGAAATGAAAACATTTCTCCTCGTTGCGCCTCGCTACGCCTCACCTGGGGAGGCGTAGCATTGACACGCATTTCCAGATTTACAATTCCTCATATATCTGGAAATGTGTCTCGTTCCATGGGTGTTGCGTGGGAACACCCACAGCAACACCCATGGAACGCCCCTTCCACGCAAAGTGCTGCGTGTGAAGGGGCCATATTTACAAGGAGAGGAAAAGTCACGCAGGGTGGCTTTTCCTCTCCTTGTAAATATGGAGAAGTGGAATGCGCCTCTAGTACGTCACAAAGAGTGACGTACTGGTAGCGCAGGGGGCTTGTAAATCTGCCCCACAATGTTTATGAACAGCCAATGACTTATCTGCTTTTTCTTAAACAGCATTCTGTCCACCATTTTAGATACCTCTCACTATACCAACTGACTTACTCAGCTACAAACATCTTTTGATTCCTTGCACACATCCCTTCAAAATGCTTACAGTAAGGATTGTAGGTCACAGCTATGGTTTCTCGGGCAAAAAGTATGCTGGAGACAGAGGTATTGACAAAGACCTGGGTGTGCAAAATGTGGATATTAAATGGTTTATGCAGAGAGGATTAAAGTGGCACCAATTTCTGCCTTTGGTTAAAACCTTTTGAATTTCCAACCCCAGACCTCATGATTGTGCACTGTGGTGGCAATGACCTAGGCACACTGACTGGGGTGGGATTGGAAATCCTAATGAAAGATACCTTTACACAACTAATGTCACTTTCCCTCACAATATCTTTGTGTATTCTAATATATGCCAAAGACAGGAATAGAAGTGGTCAAATCAGTTCTGTGCACAGATTGACAAAGCCAGAAAGCATGTTATTAAAGTTGTTTCTGCTTAACTCAGAGACCATAACATAGGCTCTATCTATAATAACAATATGCATTTTGACATGCATGACATCTACAGAAGTGATGGAGTTCACTTCACAGATGAAGGGAACAGGGTGTTTCTCAACAACCTCAAACTGTGCATCCGCACTTGCATGTTGGTGAAAGTCATAATGAACACAACGGCTCTTCTTAGAGCCACCCTATAAGCCAATAGTGAAGTGCATATATTTTTTAACACATATACTCTTTATAAATATTTGCCAGAATCCACAAAACAAACGCACAAATTCAATGAACAGCAACACATTTCACTTTTTAAGTATATTTTTAATGCTTTCTAACTCTATCAATTTGAATGTGAATATGTACTTCACTCTCAGTATCTCTATAATAAACTTCAAAACTGTAAGAGTGGCTGTGTAATTATTTAATATTTATTTATTTATTCAAGCTAAATCTGCGACTCCACCACTATGTTACACTGGGGGGCTACACTGAGCGCCATGATTGGGTCGGGACTCCTACCACGTGAAAAACAAATATTATTGCCCCCCTTCCTTGGGCCAATTTTGGCCCTGGGGACCACATCCCCCGGGGCCTGCCCTTTATTTATTTGTATTTTTTTTAAGAGAAAGGCACCACGCTGCACACCTCCCCAGGCCTGTTTCAGCCCCAGGGACCACATCCCCGAGGCAGGCCTTTATTTATTTATTTTAAAAGGAGGGGGCCACGGCCCCCCCTCCACAGGTCTATTTCGCCCACAGGAACCCAGACCCTGGGACCCAGCCATTTCTTTTATTTGTTTTTTTTTAAAGGGAGAGGGGCAGAGCGGCCTCCCTCCCAGACCATTTTCGGTCCCATGGACCCCATCCCCAGGGCATGGCCATCTCCTTGGAGACCGCGGGGGAGCCTGAAGGCCCACGCGGTCCAGATCGCCTCCCCCTCCTGCGGGAGCCGGCATTGCTTTTTACACCCAGGGAGCAGCTAAGATGCCACTCTCTGGGTGTAAAAAGCAAAGTGTGCTCAGCTTTGACCAAGCGAGAGCAAAATGCTCTTGCTTGGTCGAAGCGCATAAGACTGTTTGCTAGGGAATGGCGGTAGCACTGCTCTCACCATCCCATAGCAGACTGCAATGTCCCGGGTGCTGGAGCCCCCATGCATAATAATGAAAATATAGCCCCGGGGAGGTGGCAGTCCCCAGGCATGTGGGGGGTCCATGTGGCCCCCCGCACTTCAAACAATTAGCCCTTGGGAGGTGGCAGTCCCTGGAGCTGCCGCGGCCCGCATTGCTCCCACATATTTATTTTTAATTGCCCCCGGGACCTGGCCCACGTTTTTAAAAACATTTTGGCTGGATTCGTGGATCAACCACGAATCCCGTTAAAACCTTTTAAAAAAATGCTTTTTTTGGCCCTGGGCATTCCTGTCAACAGGCCTAGGGATCAGGGTGTTTCTACCCTGCCCCCTTTTCTTGTTTTTTTATGTTTTTGCTTGTGACTCAGTACAACCGTGTCACAAGATGGCTGCCAACACTTCCTGGTTTGAAGTGTTGGCAGCCAATCAGATCTCAGGCATGAGATCGGGAGTGTTCATGAATGCACCGCGGCCACAGTTGTATATCTGAGAAATCTTTACATTTCTCAGCAACTGCTGAACGAATTTACACCATTTAACAAAAAGAGTGCTTTCTGGACCAAGGGCTACCTTTCTGCCAAATTTGGTGTAATTTCGTTCAGAAGTTCGGGCTGTAGTCGCGTCAAAAATTTCCTATGGAAATTAACATGGAGAAAAAGCGTTTTGAACCCCCCTTTTTCTCAGCCCCCACTTGACGGATCACTTCGAAATGTTCAAGACAGCAGCTGACGTGACCCCCCCATTAGTTTTAAGATTCGTCAAACGACGCCACCGTTATTGGCAAATCAAAAAACATTTGGCAACCAGTAGGTAATATATATATATATGGCCCTGTTGAAGGCCACGGCTAAAACGTGTAGGCCATTTCACGCTGCTGCTGCACATGGTTGAATAAGGAAATAAATCATTTTGAGATATTCGTTTGGAAGTGCTGTGTCCTGTTTTGGAGTGTTGAAGGAATTAATGTGCGCTCGTTGAATGGACTGAGATGCGCATATATATATATATATATATATATATATATATATATATATATATATATATATATATATATATATATATATGTGTATATTCAAACCAAACACCAGTTTTTCCTTTTGAAACCGGACACCGACACCGCAAATTCAGTTTTTTGCAATATTTATTAAATTATTGTGCTGTTACGTGTTTCGAGAGGATCCCCTGCCTTGCTCAGATATATTTGTTATATTTAAAACAATATTAGAAAATTAAAACCTATCTTATACTCATTATCTTTTTTAATGAGTTTTATATATGTGTATATATGCATGTATGTTTAAATAAGTTTGCATTTATATATACTTTAATTACATTACATTAACGTTATATGTTAAATTAGTTAATATTTCGTTTTTTAAATATATATATATATAGACGATATTCTTGTATATATTGTTTTGATATTAGTGTAAAACGATATTTTTCTCGATATTTTTGTACTTACCATTATAAGTATAGAAAAACAATATTTTTTGTGATTGATATTTTGACATGATATTTCTGTATCACAATATTTTTAGTTTCAATATTGTGTCAGTGATCCCCTGCTGCCTGCTGATTGCTGAGCTGCAGAAGGGAATGCCACTTTGCTAGCTGATTTGCTGTGTTGGCCTGCTGCTCCTTGCCTGGGAGTGATAAGGACTGGACCTTCTCTCTCCATCCTTAAATCCAGGTTTCTCCAAGGGCTTGATGACTTGCCCCCTGTTCTGAAGTCTCAGGTCCATCAAAGTCTTCTTCAACCCTGCAACAGCACCTGGACTCTGCCATCTCTTAGTCCTGCCCTGCCAAGTGGTGCTAATCCAGTCCCGGGCCCTTGAAAGGTTATTTCTGCTGTCCAGAACCATCAAAGTCGATGCAATGCCGACTTTGCGCTGATCCGAATCGATCCATTGTGCTTCAACGCTGACGCAAAAGCTGATCAACAACATTGCCTTGATGGAGTGCACGGCTCAACAAAGACAGACAGCATGGTTCAACGACAGCGCAGCACCTGCATCACAAAGGGGTTCATTGAAGATTTTTTGGGGGGGGTTTATATAGCGCACACTCGACCCGAAGGTATCAGAGCACTTTACATGAGCACCAGTTGTGTAACAGATGGACATATTCATTTTGTTAGGTATGGGGAGATTAAATGATTTGCCTAGAATCACAGAATGTTGTTCGTCTCTGCTGAGACTCGAACCCGGTTCGCCAGCTTCGAGGTTGACCACTCTAGCCTTTAGGCCATGATGCCTTCATCAATGGTGCAGATTGGTGACGACGCTGCACCGCCATCCACGGGATCAACGATGCAGCACCTCCTTGACTCCTCGCATCGAGTCGTCAACGTCGATGCTTGCTCCATCCAAGGTACTTTGTCAGCAGGACCTGTCTAAGACCTGTAGCCGGTCTGCCGTCCATCGCATTCGGCCTGAACTTTGGATTTACCCTGGTCTAATGTGACCTCAAGTAACCTTTTAGCGCTATTGATTTTTAATCACTATATTGCAATTTATTCTTTAAGAATTCATATCTCAAGATCTACTTATTGGAGTTTGGTTGTTTTACTCAGATGTGGTGTTTTCACTGTGTTACTGACATTTACATTTTGCACAAATACTTTATACAGTGCCTTTTAAGTTAAGCCTGACTTCTCTGTGCCAAGCAAGCAGAGGAAGAGCACTGGTTGATTTAGGTTGTGTATCTGACTTACCCTGACTAGAATTGTGGCCCCTCCCTGGAAAGGGTGCAACCTCTGCCAACTAGAGACCCAATTAACCTTTTAAATTTGGATGTTTGTGCTTGAGTTTGGCAGTTGATTAACGTGCTGGTAGGCAACCCTCTAGTTCACCTACTTAGACCAGCAGCCCTTATTCTAGGATCGCCTAAAGTATATTACTTGTATGGCTTTGTACTAGACAAGTCTCCTAAAACAATCGTTTTCAAGACCATCGGTTCTCAACAATACGTTTACATAAACAACTAGGAATGGCTAAATCAGACATGTACAATAGACACCGGCACTGATTCTTATCATTACTGAAAGCCTTATAAACGATTTCGTACAGCTGTTGTTGGCTTCTATTTTTCTGCTTTTCTAACACTCTACATAATGAAAAGTGAATTTACACCTTAAGAATTCAAGAAGTATACACATCAAATATCTTCTTTTTATTTTCTGAGCCAGGGTACAGAACATAAATGCAGATTTCGCTTTCACATTTGGAAACACGGCAGATGCGTTCATCAGTCTTACTAGAACAGTAGTTAATTTTGTTTGTTTTTCAATTATATTTTTTTTAGATGTTTTTACATCATGCTGAGCATAAACAGACTGCAAATAAGTTAGTTCTCTGAGGTGGAAAATGTAAAACAAAAAAATTACAAGAGTGAGGAAACTGTGAAGGGTATCTAGTTAGAGGGAAGGATAAATAGCAAAGCAAGGCTTTGCATGTCCCCTCTGGCTACAGTAAATCAATCCATTGCCTTATGAATGTATTACTATCATTATATGTGTGTACTCAGGAAGGAAGCTGGGAACAGCGGGATTTCCACACTGTTTTGTGTTAAACTAGATTTTCGCATTCAGAAAAGTTTTCAGATAAATATGAAAAGTTGCCACATTCGTGTCTTTCTGCTTTACTCTTACTATCATGACATGGAGGCATGAGGGTTGTTATTAGGATTTTATCAACAATGTCAATTTATTACTTCTTTAGCATTCTAAGATTTCAAAGTGTTTTTCGAGGTGGCATATCCTTTTGAGCAAACATTACAGATCTGAGAAATAATTTATTTCTGTACAAGCTGAAGAATTTAAAAAAACATAAAAAATCAAACCTGACCAAACTGCCACATTCAAATTAACACGCTCTTGAAAGGCTATATTCAAGCTTGTAATTAGGACTCTTACTTGAGATCTCTCTGTTTTAAATTTCTTTTTATTACTAATAATTATTTATTTTAATACACTTACCTTCAAAGGCTTTAAAAAAGCCTTATCAATGAAATGCCGATTAATACGTATCTAACCAATGATTCTAACAATCTGCCCTGCCATAACCACACACCACCCTTCAACATATTCATACCCCTATTCATCAAATAAATAGCCAGGCAGAGCATTTTTTATTGGCCGCCCAAGAGATAATCCACAGAGATCAGACCGGCTTTATAGCAGGTAGATCTATGACGGCCAATACTGAATTTTGAATACATGCCTTGGACTATTTTAATACCAACCTTACTCCGGCATGTATTATTATGGTCGATGCTGAGAAAGCTTTCGACTTAGTAAATTGGAGAACCCTGTTTTTTGCCCTCGGTTTATATGGCTTTCCCTCTCTGGTCGTTAACATGCTACGTAATTTATACCAGGGAGCCACGGCTCTTATAGTTATAAATTCGAAACGAGCAGGAACTATAAAAATTAACTGTGGGACAAGACAGGGTTGTCCGCTTTCGCCTCTGCTTTTTACTTTTTTTACAGAGCCATTGGTAATCAAAATGCGAAACAATGCTGCTATTTCACCCCCTATTTCTGGTATGACTAAGTTAAAACTTTTTGCGGATGACATAATTTTGTATTTGATGCCTGATAAAGATAATCTCAAAGGGGTTTTAAGGGAATTTAGGAATTTTGAGCTAATTGATGGCTATAAAATAAATTCCAACAAAACGGAAGTTCTTGTCCTCAATATCGATTTAAATTTCCTTCCATCTTGCTTGAGGGCACAAGCCGCAAAGTCAGACCCCATCAGATATTTGGGGATTTTTGTGTCTAGTCAGTATCAACAGTTATACAAGTTGAATTATTTAAGAACGAAAGAGAAAATTAAGAGGCTTTTGGAACAATGGATTTTACTACCCCTATCGTTGGTGGGTAGAGTTTCTTTAATCAAAATGTCCATACTCCCCTTGCTTACATTTCTTTTTATTAATGTCCCAATCAAGATAAATGTGTCTTTTTTTAGAGAAATAGAAACTTTGTTTAAAGAATTTATTTGGGGAAAGAAAGTTTCAAGGGTTAAGCTGACCATGGTACAACTATCTACTGTCCAAGGGGGCCTAGCTTTGCCCCACTCAAGAACGTACAACGAGGCAGCATTTTTAGATTTAGTGTCTAGTTTGGTTGGATCAAAGTGTACTAGAGATAGTTTCTTTTTAGATAAAATGACGCTGGAATGTGGTACAACAACTCGAGTGTTTTTAAAAACCTCCAAACTTCCAAAGAGAACCAGATATAAAACTATAAAGGATTATTCTTCTAGACTTCTGTCCTTCTTTAGAAAGACGGGCTCATCGGGTCTGCAATACTTAAGATTGAGAGAATGTACTAGTCTCGGCCTCCCATTGCGAGCAAGTAATATCAGCAGTTGGGAAAGTTGTGGACTACGCGAGTTAAGACATTTTATCATTCAAAACAGGGTGATCTCCTGGCAAGAGGTTATGACAAGAGCCCAGAGTTCTAGGAGACCCGCCTATTTTGAATATCTACAAGTGGTTCATTTCTTAAAAACTATTAGTGCCATTTTTAATGCCCCTAATCAACTCGTGGTAGCTCTCTATGTGGCCAAAGTCAGCGGTGTAGGAAACTGGTACCGATTACTACATCAGCAGGGCCAAGTATCCTTGATTGAGAACCATTTGGCCAATATAACCCGTGAGACACAATGCACTTTCTCACAAAAGGATTGGGAAATCCTATGCCACCTAGGAAGCAAATCTCTGCATGCAGCGAATTTCAAAAGGATGGCCTTCTTATCACGTTGGCTCTCCTATTTTACTCCGGCAGCCTTACAAAAAAGATTTCCAGAAGTCGAAAATAAGTGTTTTTGCTGTCAGGCGGACGGGGAAGGTGGATGGCGCCATATTTTCTTTGCATGCCCACGGTTGAGATCCTTTTGGGAAAGAATTTTTGCAGATATCGAGCAGGCAATCGGGAAGAGAGTTCCGCTCGAGGCCGAGGTTGTTTTGTTTGGAGTTTGTAATGACAGAACGAGGTTAACAGAGGCCGATATTTTTTCTATATTTATTTCTTGTACTGTAGCCCGCTCCCTAATTCTCCAGAATTGGAAATCTAGAAAAGCTCCTTCTTATTTGAAGTGGTTTTATAAAATGAAAAGGACCCATAAATTCGAAGAAGCTTACGCTAGACGGGTGGGAGCCACTAGGAAATTTGATAAAAATTGGAAGTTTTTTTGTGACTTAGAAAAGTTAAAGGAAGGATAATAGATATGGATATTGATGTGGCAGAGTTAGCAGCTCTTGGTGATATAACGCACTAGCACTTTTTCTTGATGATTGCACTTGCACTTTTTTTGCTGCTGTATGTTATTAGATGACATGCACATTTTTTATCTCGGGTTGATGAAATTAATAGTTGTTGTAGTCATATCCTTTCTTAAATTTTATCTAGAAAGAAGAAGCTATTGTATCTTTTCTACTAAATGTTTTTTTTATGATGACTCTTAAGAATGATGTCTATTTTATGTACCCAATGCTCTGCTCAATAAAAAAATAAAATAATAAATAGCCATCTTCAAACCCTGCTCCGCTTATTGAAACAAATGTAATGGGCATGGCCTAGCTGGGAAAGTAACTTCACTATTCTCGTCCATGTGCGAGGGTGGGGGGGGGAGGATTGTCAAGAAGTCGTCTCCGTGTTCAAAGGTGTACGTAACCTCTCCAAAGACACAGGTGCAGATGAGGAATTCAGAACATGAAAACATATTTAGAATGGGTGCCAGCACTTCCTTCTAATAAATTTCCTACGTGTGGCAAGACAGCCAGATATGTGTTGTGTTGTATATTGTAACCAGCCTTTATCAGTTCTGTTTGGCAGCATCCTGTGCAATCTGTCAGGGGTCAAATAACAACCTGCTATAATGTTCAACGATTCCTTGTGTTGAGTAGCTTTATTGCTACATCATTCCAGAGGAACTACCACTCGACCCCAGGCCTTGAAAGGTTCATGGCAACGCCCATCTCGCCATCACTTGCATTTGCTACCCCTTTGGATATGATTGACACTGGTCACCATGTGCCCTCAAATGTAATTATTGTTGATTCAAATGTCGTTTTAGATCTGAATGCTGCGGTCCTTAATGTCCGGGTGAAGTACCCAATAAAGAGTTAATAGTACTGAAATATTTAATTTCCAGCGACCAGCAAATGACCTTTTGCAATCTTTAAAAGAAAAAAATCTGCTGTCCCAAAATAGGTCTGAAAGCAAGCAGCAGTCTCCACCATTGCTTTCGTTTCTGCAATAGTTGGCTCGTTTCCTAGTTTAAATTTTAGTTTATGGGGGTGTAAGGTGTCTTACTGATGTACATACAGCTATTGAGTCCCACGCATCCAATAAAGTGCTGGTAATCTGGCTGTAATAATGAGGCAGAACCTGCTTTTCTTCTGTGTTCATAAAACATCTCATAAGGAATGTCCCACCAGGTCCAACTAGGTATGTAACCCTTGCCACGCATTAATTACAATGCCTTACATTTACAACATTGTAATGCCAAAGCATGGTATGTTGTAATGCAACTCCTTACTGGTTATTATTTTACAACGCATGTCATTACCACGCATTAGTAAGTAAAGGGAAGTTTAGGCTGTTGTAGTTAACGAGTAAAAACAAAGAATTTAAGAGTTTTAATGTTGGTATTTGTGAAGTTGTATGGTATGGTAATGGGTTCGGGGTAAAACCGTTGTTTTACCCCTGAACCGAAAACAAAGAATTTAAGTTTTATCAGGGGCAACCACTAAGACTGTACACATTACATGAAACGTCCAAAATCCTCTCATTTCTCATGGTGGACTGCTGATAGAATTTGGGTGATCACTCACTGTTATTGCACAATTTTGCGTCGCAATTGTGCAAGCTAAAGTCCGATATACTGATGCTTCTTTTCTTTCGAATCACTCGCAAGCAAATGAGAGTGAAGCCACAGTTTATATGCATGTGTTGAACATGCTCCTCAGGTGACAATGGAATTTACTATTATCAAAAATGTCCAACTGAGCATTAAATAATATTGTTTACTAACACCTGCAGGCACTTGTTCTTACGCCTCTTTCACTGGTGGTAATGCGAATAACCCTAGTGCCTGTTTCTCCGAAACAGCCTTCTCTGATGTGCACAGTTACCAAACACTGCTTTGTGCTCCAAGTTAAAATGAGCTGTCCATTACTTAAACAATATATTCTGATGGATGGTAAAAATATGTTGCGGACCTCCCTTCTAAGAGCGATGGCCTGCCTCTATACAGATACCTGAAAGAAAATCTAAATATTCTCCAAATGGGCAACAACAGAAATGTTTCAGTCTTACAGTCTTTCAGTGGGTGATTTTGGCCTCATTACTTTTCAATATTTAGTTAGCAGATATAAACAATGCAGTCAAAACAGCAAGAGCTCTTCAAAGCTAGCAGGTACAACATTTCAAGTATTACAAAAGGCGGATGATACTGTATTATTGGATCAAATACCTATGGTGCTCCAAAGAACTCTGGACTTGCTTGTCTCATAACCCCTTTCTAAGGGCCACAAGTGTTATTGAGCCCAACTTTGAAGGTTGAGATCTTTTACTCCTGATGTCCTGGAGCCCGACCCACTATGGATCCTGAGCAACTGGTCCAAGTACCCCATCTGCACTTGACTCTCAGTGGTAGCTATGATCGAGCCGCCAAAAGGCTTGCTCAGGGCGAAAGTGTGAATGCAGGTTAGTAAACACGACTCATAGCTCAAAGAGCACACAACAGTGCCAATAAATCAATTTCCAGTCAAATACTTATTTATATAATTAAAAGAAGCATTTTATTTCTAACTCTACGCATTCAAAGCAATGTTAGGGCCTATATAAACAATTGTTTTTATCATTACTGGGCGCTTTTTATCTATCACCTTTTATCTCTTATCACTTACTTCGGCTCTCATTCATTTGGTCCTCTGATGGATCTTGCTTCATGCTGAGAGGGGTCTTAAATAGAGGATCCATCTCCATTTATCCAATGAAAACCAGAAATTGGGCAACTGACCTTCAAACTCACAACTAGGCTCATATATGCAACTCTCAGAACTAAGCTATACAAATAAAGTGTCATCACTGCTAGACCAAACCTCCTGAAGAAATTCAGCCGAGCCAAAATCATACATCCCAATAGTTCAGTAAGAGGTATGCAAAATAATAACATTAGTATCTTCAGTCCGGAGATCTCTCTATCAGAACGCCCTCTAATCATTAATATTCCAAATTGGAATGCACAGTCAATAACTGGAGACAATCACGAAAAGACAGGAACAGGATTTAGTTAAAGTTAGATTTTTATCATAATTGTTAAAAGGAGTAACTACATCAATATCAAGCATTAAAGATCTAAAAGTGCAATTAGGCAAATCGATTTAAGGTTGCCATTATTTACCAAAGCTGAGGAAAAGTTCTGGTAGGGACATGAACCATAACAGCTCAAAGGTACTCTCCCATGAGAGGGAAAGAAGTTTGGGAAATAGTGCACACAGCGTTTGCATCAGCCAATAGAGCTCGCAAGGAAGTTCTGAAAGTGAGAGGAAGCAAAGATCCCTGTAATCTCATGCGAATGCCAATGCTTTTTGTCACATTATTATATAATATAATCCTCACTTCCGGGGTGGCAGCTGCTGGGTCACCTCATCTGGTCAGACCACTCCTTTCATTGGTCAGTTCACATAGAGTGATTGTCATGCAGCATTAAGACACAGAATATAGCAAGAAAGGTGGTGATCATCACGTAAGCTGTCATACCATTTAACATTTAAAGCTTGCAACAAAAGACCTTTTGCAAAAGCATGAGTGAGTTCAAGAGGACAGTTTCCCATGGCAGATGTTTCCAAAGTAACACATTTTTTGCAGACAGTCCTAGTATGCGAATGAGAACTCTCCTAATGAGACATAGTTTCTCTTCACATTGCAAGGTTGTGAAGCCACTCCATGAAAAGAGAATCAAGAAAAGTAAGAAAAATTCATTCCTACGTTAAATCCAGCTCATGGAATACAGAATATAAAATATTAGAAATATGCATTTCACTTATATTCTTTGGGATCTTACACATTTCTTTCAACTTATTTGCACTTCATAAAGCATTTTAGTTTTGTTGTCAATAGCATGTGCAACTATAACTTATTACTGCATTTTCAAAGTACCAACGTATAACATTATTTAAAAACATAAATTATTAATATCGTTTAAGGTGATGCACATTAGTACGCATATGAATGTTATTCCTGGAACATTTCAGAGCAAGTGGTTTAAGTATAAACGTGCAGCACCCTTTTCTCTTTTCTCACTTAGGGGGTCATTATGATGGCGGGCGGATCGCCCCCGCCGGGCCGGCGGTCGTCACCGCCAGCCCGGCGGGGGCGATCTGCCCGCCATCCACACAGCAAAGACCCCCCGCCATATTATGATGGCTGGGGGGTCCGCGGCGGACGGAAAGACCGTCCGCCGCTTTTCCGCCAGTCGACTCGTCGACCGGCGGAAAACAAGGATAATATGGTGGCGGTGTCTCCAAGACACTGCCATCCATATTATGATGCCAGCGGAGATCAGCCTTTCCATGGCGGCGTAGCCGCCATGAAAAGGCATACAGTCTTTGCATTTGGGGGCTCGTTGCGGGCCCCCAGGATGTTGGGGGGGTGGGGGGTGCACATGGGGGTACATGTGGTACCCCCCTGCATTTGTATGCACAAGGTGGCAGGCACCGCGTGGTGCCTGTCACGTTGTGCATGCAAATGCACGACGTGCATTCACAGCATTGTGGCGGGCGGTGCGGTGAGCACCGCCCGCCACAATGCTGGGAATAGGGTGTCCCACCGCCACGGTGGCGGTGGCATCCTAATGTCAGGGCGGGATCGCCGCACCCCTTGCGAACGGTCCCACATTCCGTTACTGTGGCGGGTGGAATTTGTCCGCCCGTCATCGTAATGACCTCCTTAGTGCACAATTTCACACATGCAAAAACATTGAGTTTTAGAATGAGACTCCTAAAATACACATAATGTTATTTAGATTCAATTAGTTTTCATTAATTCTTCACACACATTATTATTGAATGAGTATGGTTGATGAACCCTCTATAACACGTGAGTCATCACTTTGATATTTCTCCTACATGTTAAAGAATATACCAATGACATTTAGTAAAACATGAACCTATGTTATTCAAACCAATAATTTCATCTCATCTAAACTCTTCTGCACGCTTTTACAATGAAGCAACTTAGGGGGATATTCTCAAGAACGTGTGATAATTATCGCAAAATTAGCTTAACGCAACTTTGCACATTGCAGTCTATCGCAGGAAAATAACGCTGTGTTAACATTGAATTCTCAACACGGCGGTACCATGCGATAGTCTCACGCCAACGCGTCAAATGACCGCGATAAAAATTACCGTAACGACCCAAAAACGCGAAACACGAATGCTAAAAAAGTTGCGATGTGGCCAACCGCAATAAAAAAATCTGCGATAACCAGCGACAGGCCTGCAAATGCAATTCCCACGCGTCATGCGGGAAAATGCACTATAAAAGCACCGAAAAACACAAACAAAATAATTAAAACTGCGTAGCACCATGGAGGAAGCCGGAGCAAGTACAGAGGACGACCAGAACCCTACAACCCCCCAGGAGGAACAGCCTGGGACCTCGGGGTCGCGGAAGGGCAAGGAGAAGAAGACGAGGAAGACAAGGTTCAGTCTGCAGGAAAACAGGATCATCATCACGGAGGTGATAGAACACCACCAACAACTGTTCGTCACCTCCGTGTCATTGGAAAATAAAAATGCAACATGGCAGTCCATCCTGGACAAGGTGAATGCAGTCGGAGTGAGGAGGAGGACAATTGGAGAGGTCAAGAGGCGCTGGAATGATGCGAAGCGCAAAACCAAGAAGAAACTCGCTGACAACCATCAGGCAGCAATGCAGACTGGAAGTGGCAGTCCAGCGGAACACCAGGAGCTGGATGAGATGGAGGAAATGGTGGCCACAGTCATCAGTGGGGAGATGGTGGCAGGAGTTGGGGGTCTGGACACTGCTCGACATGACCTGACACAACAGCACCAGGGTGAGTACCGAATAGGGACTTGGGGGGACGGGGGGAGATGGGCACAATGGCACACATGAACAATTAAGTACAGCACACTGCACACCCACAATGACTCTGGATCATGTCCCTGATCCCCTTGGCACACTGCATCACACATACAAACAGCAAGTAGGCCCCCATCCACTATGGGCACTAAGGGGTCCCTCCCCACACAGCACCAATCTCACAACCAACCCATGCACACGTGTTAAAACCAGCAAAGCTGCGTGTCTGTGAGCCACACTGACAATGCAAGTGACACTGCATGGCGAACAGCATGGCTGCAGTCCAATTATCATGACATGGTGCACGCCACGACACTGAGGTGGCTGAGTGTGGAACACATCCAGAAAGGAGCAGGTCACACTCTGACACATCCACCTGCACAAACAACCCCTGACGTCAACAACACATCTGCGGATAAACCATGCCCAAGAGTCCAAAATCCGAACTAGAGCCAAAATTAGCCAAGTCTGCAACATCTCAGCACTGTAGAAGCACAGAAGTCAAAGGCACACTGCCTCAAAGGGATAAGGGGCAGCAAAATCACAGCTGCAGGGGCGACTCTCCCACAATGCAGCACACACACATAGCAATAACAGCACAACATCATTGACGACAATGTGGTACAAAGTGCAACACTCTCACTACAGAACAGAGGACACAACTGGTTCCGCTTGTGCATAGAAACTGGCCAATCACATCTGGCATAGCAGGAAACTGTGAGATGATAATGTACGTGTACAACCTCACATCCGTGATATAGTTCAAATGTCCACTGTCCTGCATCAAATAGTCAGCTCCTCCCAAACAGTCACAATGTACATTGTCATGCAGTCTGTATGTAAACTTGAACAATGCGTCAACATACATGTCAACACAATGTTAAAATGCATCTCCCCTTCACATTGCAGAGGGACAATCAACACCCCCTGCAGAGCAGACCAGACAACTCATCAGTGATGATGGAGAGGACCTCCACACCTTCGACACCGATGCCCTACAACAGCTCATAGACAGCTACGGCAACTCACCTCCAGGAGCAGGGCAGCCCAGCTGCATCGAGGAGACCCCACCCCCTGCACAGACCACACAGCAGGAAGCACCCACCACCACGGCTGGCTCCCAGCACCTCACCGAAGAACACATCGCATTCCAAGGCCATGTGTTAGACTGCCAGAAGGAGGTGGCTGAACAGGTGCGGGTGGGGTTCGACCTCATGGCAGCCAAACTAGATGACATACGTGGGTGTCTAAGTCCCATCAGAGACCACTTACAATCCCTAACAGACACCCACAGTTCGCTCCATGATGTCCAACAATCATGCCCGACATCTCTGGAGTCATGACTCTGAGAGGAGAACAACTGTCTAGTCAGAGTGGCCTCAGCGATGTCAGCCGAGAGTTGGCACAGATGCTGAGGATAATGGAGAACATGGAGCAGATGCATGCGGAAAGAATCGCTGCCACGGATGCACACCAGCTAAAAGTTGTTGGGATCTTCCATGCCCTGCAGATCCTCATCATCGCATTGCTGCCACTAAGGCAGTTGCTGATGAATGCTGCTGGTACTTCTACACACACATATCCGGCCCCTGATGTGTCAGTGGCACACAGTGTTGCAGACCAAACATCAGCACCCACATGTCAGACAGATGACATAGAGGGCGAAGATGCGGGTGATTCCACCTTTGTAGTAAGAAGGAGCCAGTGGCATTCTTCTCCGCCATATGCCCTGTTTCAGCTTGGTTCTGCCCTCTGCATCATGCCCTGTAACAACACCTCCCACTGTCCCCCGAAACACTCTGCGACACTCACCTTGGACCTCGACATGGACTGCCATATTTTGTTTGCTTACCAATGACACAGCAATCAGACTGCGGACTGTACTCTTCCTCTTCCGATGTACTTGTCAATCCCTAAATGACTCTGGTTGGCCCTCCACTGGGCTAAAATGTAATGTAGGGTTTGCATGGCCATGTACTACTCCAGCTCCGACACTCCACCGAATGTGAATAAATCATTCAAATTCACACAGATGTGTCATGTCCATAATCGATCAAGTATGAAAGTATGGATGAATGTAAAGGACATTGATTGCCCAAAAAGGTACACCCTGGGAAATGAAAGCAATACGCATGTTTGACCGTGACACACATGGGAAGTGGGATGACTGGGAATGTGTGCACTAGCTGTGGCCTCATTGCTCTGAGACAACAATCGCGCAATTCCTCAACTTTGCCCCACGCAATGTTAGAAATAGGGCTGGGTATGAAATGTCAAAGTCGTTGGCAGGCCTAAAGTAGTGTCCCCCATCACATTTGACAACAGAACATCTCTTCGCTTACCTACTCACACTCAACTGGGTGGACACAGCCTGTAGTGATGGATCACATTGATCCACATGGCAAGAACATGGACACCATACTCACATTGCTGAAGACACGTAAGAGCACAGGTCTATCAGCAACTATCCCAACCACAATGTCTGGCACACAGAGGTGGAGCTGGCAATAGGGACTCACCCCTAAGTGAAATGCGTCAGTCAGTCCCTCCCTGTATACGGACAATGCTCATTGAGGCACACGATTTGTCATTCTAATCAACACTCATCACAGTTGAACACTAGTGAAGTTGCGTAGACTTTATTGCCTGGTGCGTGTCAGTACGCGCAAGACAAGGGCCACAACATGCAGAACAATGCATCAGACACTAACAGGCAGCATTCGGACATGGTAAAGTTCCACGTGACAGGCATTGTGCATGCACCCGGGATGTTCTGCCATTGCGTTGGTGGCTCTCGTAGAACCGGCACTCTTATGACCTGCGGCAGTTATGTGGATGATATGCCACAGCTCGGAGCAATGAGTCGTATGTGTGTGCAACGTTTGGATGTATGGGTTGTTGTGTACGTAAGTGTCAACGGCATTCCAGGCAGGAGTACCTCGAGCAAGGACTTCTGTGTGTGGGGTGTGGATACGTTGGTCTTTCATTTGCGCTGTGTGGAGTGTGGGAGTCGTCATCATCTGATATGGTATCTCTCTCAGGGGGTGCCTGCCGCATGCAAGACCAAGGTCAGAGGTGCAGATGTCCTTCCGCCTTCTGTATTGAGACAAAGGAGCTTTCATCCCTAATGTTAGTCTGACTACTGCTTGCATTCTGGAACTGTGATGTGGCTTTCGCGCTGCAATTGAGGCTAGGCCTTAGGCTTATGGTGCACCAATGGCGATACACACACAACGGTTGGCATGCATGAGCCAAGAGCCCGAGCGGCCTTGCGCTCCTTGTACAATCCCTTCGTGCGCGGCTGCCCTCCGGGTGCATGCAACATTGTCGATTGCGGGCCGTGTGGCGCAGACACTGCAACAGAGACACACGCATCAGTTGGTTTCCTGTCCAGCCCAGAAATGAACCACGCCCAGAGCCCAGGGATAATAATTCACACCCCTACGCTGTACTTGCGTATGATGGCCCAGTCCACCCCTCTTACGTATTAAGGGGGGGGACGACAAAGCTACATGGCCAAGGTCTTACCCACTGCCTGTGGTGACATGGTTGCATCCGCTGCACACAGCACAAGACTCAATCAGACAGGGTCCATGAGTTGTGGTGCACTGAGTTAGTGGCACCTGAAGAGCTGAGCAGGGTATCAAGCTGATGATGGCATCCAAGACAGGTGTGAGCAACTCTGGTAGTCTGGCTGTAAGACTCTTCCGACTCTGGCAGTTGTTGGTTGGAGGTGGTCCTGGTGGTGGTGGCGTGTGCAGCCAGGGGTGATGCGTCGTCCGGGCAGGTCAGGGCCCGATTTGATGTGTGAGCCCTGGTGGACCGCAGTTGAGGCCGGAGGCAGTGGTCAACGCAGGGCCACAGACACATGGCGTTGATGACCCCCAGGCCATCGACTCAGAGGCCACCCAATATTCAATCAGACAGGGTCCATGACTTGAGCTGCACAAAGTTAGTGGCCCCGGATGCATTGCAGCCGGCACAGGCACACCGCCACGGGACAGTGACTTGCGGTACACTGAGGTAGGGCCACGAGAGCTGAGCGGGTCCTCGTCGATGTCGAAGGTGAATGTCGCGGAGTGTTCCGGGGGACAGTGGAAGGTGTTCTTCCAGGGCATGATGCAGAGGGCAGAACCAAGCAGAAACAGGCAATATGGAGGAGATGAATGCTACAGACTCATGTTAAACACCAAGTCAGTACCAGCCACATGATGATGAAGACAAGCCCCAGGCCATTGACTGAGACGCCACCAAAGTTCAACCAGAGAGTGTCCATGAATTTCGTGACACAGAGTTAGTGGCACCAGAGCTGAAAGGGGATGCAGTCTGCGATGAGGCCTGTACAATGGTATAAACTCTGCCATAAATAAATCAAGACTCAGTTCCAAATGTGTGACCTACTTGACCGCAGTGTAGGCTGGAGGCAGCGGCCAGCTGTGGCCCACAGCCACGTGTCGTTGGCTTGCGATGCACAGAGTTAGTGGCACCAGAGCAGTTGTTGGTACTGTTCGATCACCTCCATGACGATGATCCTTTTTTCCTACGGACTGAACCGCGTCTTCCTCTTACTCCTCTCCTTGCGTACAGTGATAGGCACTCGGCCATTGAATAATCAAGACTCAGTTCCAAATGTGTGACCAACTGGCCCACAGTGTAGGCCGGAGGCAGCGGTGGAGTACGTCAACGAGAAAGGAGTGCTGTGGGCCTGTGTGGCGGAGGCCGTGATGGTCTGAGGAGGCTGCCAAGTTCACGGGCCTCAGGCTTGGAGCTTGCACCGGCACGTGGTGGGCCCTCTTTGACACACGGTGGTGTCGGCAGGTGAGCAGTGAGGCCTGGTTGCACAGGGGCGGCCAAGACAGGTCTGGGGACCAGCGGCCTGGGGTGCAGCAGGCGCACAGGATCGCAGGCACCGCCGCTCATGGCATCGGCCTCGTGGCGGGCTGAGAGGCGCCGCCCTGGCAGACACGTTGGCCATTCCGGAAGAGAACCACGCCCGGCACTACGTGCTTTTTCTTCACACCCCTACGCTGGCCTGGCGTACGCCGGGACAGCCCACTCTGCTCACGCTTACAGGGGGGGACGTAACAAGCTACATTTCCGCGACATTCCCCACTGCCTGGGGTGACATGGTTGCGTCCACTGTCCACTACACTCCAGACACCAGCAGTATATGTCGACATGGACATGTCTGTGGTCTGCATACTGCAGTCTGTCCAGCACATCCATGCCACACTTGGAATTGTGTACATTCTCATTCATGGGTCACTTGCCTCCTTCACACATGCCTGTTTCCCACCTCTCCCCACATTCTGCTATTGTGTGGCTGAGGTGCCATGCCGTTCATGGCTTGTGTACATGGCTGGCCCAGGTTACCACAGTAAGGTGTGCTGTCGTGTCTGGTACGTGGCCATGTTGTTTTGCATGTTGTATGTGGGTTTGTAACGTGTGCATTCCCAGGGTCGTGAGTTGCATGACTGTGGAGTTGAGGTGTGTGGTGTGTTCATTTGGTACTTACCAACGAGCAATGCATTCCCATGGGTGCCATCCTGAAAGCGCTGGTTGATGATGCACTGTCGGAAGACGAAGGAATGATGCACACTGCCTGGGTAGTTGGCGATGACATTGGTGAGGAGTCCCAGGTGGTCCACTATTGCCTGCACATTGATGGAATGCATGTGCTTCCTGTTGCGGTAATTGTTTGCAGTGGCGGCAGGGGGCACGAGGAGTACATGTGTGCGGTCGATTGCCCCCAACACGTGCGGGTAGCCAGCTATGGCGTAGAAGCCTTGCTTGGTCTCCAGCTGTTCCTGCACAGTGTGTGGGAAGTGAAGGTGCTGGGGTACCAAGCTGATGATGGCATCCAAGACAGGTGTGAGGAACTTGGATAGGGCTGGCTGTGAGACTCCTCCGACTCTGGCAGTTGTTGGTTGGAAGGTACCAGAGGCCAACAGGTGCAGCACAGCCAGCAGCTTTGTCTGCGGAGGGATGTTGTTTGTCTGCTGTGTTGGTACCATCAGCCCGTGGGCAATGATGGTCAGGATGCGGAGGATGGTTGTCCTTTTGTGCCTTTAGTGGGCAATGACATCCTCTGGTGTTAAGTATGTGAGGCTTGTGCGTTTTCTGAAGGTCCGCTGTCTTTGTCTGCGCTGCCTCTGTGGCTGTCCGGGGGGGGCAGCGGGGTCCGGGGGGGGGCCGGGCCTGGGTGTGGTGGCTGTGGGTGTTGTGGCCCTCTTGGGGCTCCAAGCTGCATGATCAGTAGCTCCATGGCATCTGTTGTTCTTCAGGTGTGGTTCTGGTCTGGGCTCCCTTTTGTGGTGCAGGTTGTCGTCCGTCTTAACACCAGGTAGGAGCAGGTGTTAAATCCCTGCTGCTAACACGCCTTATCACCTGTTTTGTGATCTTATCGCCGATCTGGCTGGTCGTAGAGAATATTGCGAAGTGGTGTTTTCGAGGCTTTTTGCACAGGAACACCTACTCTGCATCTCATTAGCGTTAACCCCTTCACTGCTTCTGTTGGCCAACGGCCGTCGCGAGCACTACCTCCGTAGTGCTGTGCACGTTCGTTGGCCGACGCGTCCCCGCCCACTTAATTAAACCGCCGCACCGCGGCTGAATTCGCGCCACGGTTAAGCGGTTAATTGCCGGAGTCATCCGTGGCGATGTTTTTTGCGGCTGCTATCGCAGGAAAACTGGCGATATCGGCTGTTAGCACCAGCTTGTGAATGGTGCGATAAATCTATCGCCACTTTGGCTGCGATAAAGTGCTGCAAACTCGGCGATAAGTCCTTGAAAATATGCCCCTAAGCGTTCTCAAGATTTTTCTCTCATGTTTCTTCAACATTTAATTTGCACAATCACTACAGAACATATCGGGCTCCAAAAAATCAACATTGCATTCACCTCCATCAAGGATTTCAGATCATTTTTCCACGCGGGATTGTAGAGAGAACACACTTGCTTTGCCTTGGCCAAGCACAAGAAATTAGGATGGTTTGTTCTGTACCTAGAGGGGAGCTTCGACTGCGACACCTGCAATATTCATATTTGTAAGTGTTTCCCGTTAAGGTCTAATTTCTGTAAAATGAGCATCTGAGCCAAAATGGAACCTCGCCTGTGTATTTATGCAAGAAGAGTCCACAGTTTTGCATAAAATGTCTACCCAACTGGAGTAATTTCTACTGCTTAATTAGTAAGTGCTACCTTGTTTGGTGAAAATCTAGCTCATATTCTACACTACAGCTGCATAAAGGACCACAAGGTAATGTCTCCAGTTACCTTGTATACATACAATTTTGGTAATCTAATTATTCCTTGAGCATCTTCCTATGGAAATCCATTACTAAATTAATCCTCAAATAGAGAAGATGACGAGACTACAGGCACAGATTTGAATCTCCACCAGACAAGGGTACTTCCTCTTAATTAAACCAAGTCCTTCTTTGTTTGGAGGAGCTGTTCTTATATTCCTCTGCATCAAGAACACGCCATAAAATTGGCGGGAAATGCGATCATGCCCTTTGGTAAGTTCAGCTCTTCATCAGTATGGAAAACTGTGGAAAGACTGTTGCGTACTACTAACGTGGAAGGGGCGGGCCAAACGGGCAGAGCTTGCAGGCGATTTGGTTAAAAGTAAGAACCATAGCTCTGCTCTCATACCAGGAGACAATAAGAAAGAACCCACTCATCTTGGACAGTTACTACAGAAGAGATTGTGCACCAATCAATCAACAATTCGTTCAACTTCATCAAGGATTTCAGATCTCTTTTATTTATACGTAGAATTTTAGAGAGAAAACACTTGCATTTTCCATGCACAAGAAGTTAGGATGGTTTGTCCTTAACAGAAGTGGAGCTTGAACTGGGACACCTGCTATGTTTATATTTCTAAGTGCTTCCTGTTGATGTTTAATTTCTGTGAAACTGGCATCTGTGCCGGAATGGAATCTCACCTGTGTATTTATCCAAGAAAAATTGGCAGTTTTGCATAAAATGTCTACCCAACTGGAGAACTCTCTATTGGTTAATTAGTAAGTGCTTCCTAGTTTGGTGAATGTCTAGTGCATATGCTACACTACAGCTGTGTAAAGGAGCACATGGTAAAGTCTCCAGTGACATTTTGTATATGTAATTTTGGCAAAGGGATTTTTCCTTGAGCGTCTTCATATGGAAATCCGGGACAAAATGAATCCTCATATAGAGAAGATGATGAGACAAAGTGTTGAATCTTCACCAAATAAGGATACTTCTTAAATAAACAAAGTGCATCTTTGTTTGGTGGGGATGTTTTCATATTCCTCTGCATCAAGAACGTACTATCGAGATTGATGGCAACTGTGCTCGGAGCCCTTTAATAAGTTGAGCTGTCCATCCACCTGGAAAACAGAAGGAAGATCATTACATACTACTAACGGGGAAGGGGTGCGTGATTTTGCGCCATTGCATACTTGGCAGTAATTAAAAGGGAGAACCATGGGATCTTCAGACCAGGAGACGACACGTAAGAATCCACTCATCTTAGACAGTTACTACAGGAGAGATTACGCTCCAATAAATCTACGATGCATTCACCTCCTCCAAGGATTTAAGATCACTTTTATTTATACTTGGAATTGTAGAGAGAACGCGCTTGCTTTGCCTTGGACAAGCACAAGAAGTTAGGATGGTTTGTTCTTTACAGAAGTGGAGCTTCAACTATAGCGCCTACCATGTTCATATTTGTAAGTGCTTCCCATTAAGGCTTAATATCTGTGCAATGAGCATCTCTGCAAGATGAGAAGTCTGCTCCCACCAGAAGGAAGTGTTTTAAAATCTACAGCGCTTCTGCAGGCTAGGGAGGCATGTTTGCTCCTACCTTTGTTTCCCTACCCGCGCTATGGTGGGCAGGGGAACTACTCAGTCCTGGGGGTGGCTCCCGAGGGCAGAGTAATTGAGCTGGCCCCAGAGGATGATCTCCCCAGGGCCTTTTAAGGTTCAGTGAGAGGGGTGTGTGAGGCCCCCTCCCTTCAAGCTTAATTTCATACATGGGGGATGGGATCCCCAAGGCCTACAAAGGCCGGAAAGGGGGGCTGCAAGGCCCCTCCCCTTTTTTTACCAATCCACCCGGGCGGATGGAGTCCCCAGGGCGTACAAAGTCTTGTGAAAAAAGGGCCACGTGTTCCCTCCCCTTTTTAGCACAGTTTGGTTGTGGGATGTGGTCCCTGGGGCCCAAAATGGGCTCGGAGGTCCTACTCATGGCCCGCTTCCCAAATGTTTTTTTTTAAATGATGAGACTCCATTCTTGTTTTTATTTATTTTTCATGAGCCCACTGAAGTCTCACAAGATTGCAGCAAAACCCGACATTTTTTTTTAATTTTGTCCCCGGGGTGGCCCTTTAAGTCCCTCCCCACAGAGCCTGGAGGGCAGAGTATCCCTACCCAGCCCCCTTATATTATTTATATTTTTAAACTTAAGGACAGGGGACTAAGTCCCCAAAGTCCTGTAATGGCTGCCAGCAACATTTTTCTCATGGTATTTGCAGCGAAGTCTGACTCCTGCGGGAACAAATTGGCCCAAGGGTAAAAAAAGCTCCCTGGGCCAATCAGAAGTCTCTATTTTTTTTTAATTGGGTTTAAGGGACTCTGGCAAAAGTTGCTCAAACTCAACGGTCCAGATATGCAAATATTTTTTAACTATAATTTCACAAAGACTACTGAATGGATTTACACCAAATCACAAAAATCATGCTTTCTGGGCCAGGATCTGCTTTTGTGTAATTCTGTTCAGCAGTTTTTGTGGTAGCGGTATCTAAAAAAGTCTACGGAAAATGCATGGGTATTTTGCATTTTGGGACTCCATTTCTTCTGAGCCCTACCTTGACGGATCACCCCAAAACATTCCAGGAAGGAGCTGGATTAACCTTTTTTTGGTAAGTTTCATGAAGATTTGTCACATGGCATCAACGGTATTAGCAAACCAAAAAGTGCTCTGTCTGGAAAAGCAGACTTAACTATATCTACCCAGTTAGCAAAATGGTGGCCGGGGTTGCTTTATTTTAATGATGGGAGGGGAAGCGCAGCCCCCTCCCCTAGCCTTAATAGGGCCCCAGGGAGCCCGCACCCGTGGCCAAAAACATTCTGTATGGGGAGGGGAGATGCACGTCCCCCATCCCTGAGCCATCAGAGGCTCCAGGGTGCCTACCCCTAGGGCCAAAAACATAGTGTATGAGGAGGGGGGATGTGCAGCACCCCTCCCCGAGCTATCAGATGCCCTGGGAAGCCCACCACCTAGGGCCAAAATATTTAAATAAGGGGAGGGGGCTGTGTGGCCCCCTCCCTGAACCATGACAGGCCCCAGGGAGCCGACCTCCAGGTCTGACAATTTGCAAAATGGAGAGGGGAGCCACGTGGCCCCCCTCCCTGAGCCATTAACGGCCCCAGGTACATCATCCTCCGGGTCAGCTCACTAGCTATGTCCCGGGAAGCCCAACCCCAGGGCGTAGTGGTTCCTGCACTGGCACAGGCAGCGAAACCTGTGTTTGCTCTTGCTTGGCAGGAGCATTTTTTAATCTCTGCCAAGCAGAAGTGAACACCAAGTCCTCTTCCAGCGGGCATGAATTTTAAAAATGCTCCATGCACTGGGAGAAAATTTAAAGTTAACAAAACTATTTTCACTATAGGAATATTAAATATTAATGCTGCTGTCTCAGGCTAGGAACAAGCTAGAAAAAAAATTCAAGGACTGTTTTTATTATTTATCAATAGCCCAGCTTAATGGCGATGCCAGTTTTTTAATAAATAATAAGGAAAGGGGACTTTTATAAAGTTACCTTTTCCTTGCCTAAAGCTCCTGCGAGCTAATTTGCATTAGACTCCAACAGTCACCTAGCTGATGAATGGTCCTGAAGGGGCGTAAAACTGCTTCCAGTGCAGAGACAATGGTCTGGGTGTGGGAAGCTGTTTTTCCTCTAAGCCCAGGAATTTAATACACTTCAAAGGGGCCTCCCCTCTCACAAGAAGAAATCAGATGGCACTCAATTACTCAATCAATCAATCAATCAATCAATCAATCAGTTGATTTGTATACAATACAATATAATACAATAAAATAGGCATTTGTATAGTGTGTGGCTGCTCCGAAGGAAGTGTCCTGGCACTGGCATCAGGACCACCAAAACAGGCAACCAATCCTAGGTCACCAGCCTAGATATTAAACAGATGAGTCTTCAGACCTTCCCTAAAGGCCATTTCTGAAGGGGCAAACCAAAGAGCAGTGGGAACCAATTTCTAAAGTTTCGAAGTTAGGAAAACAAAGGATTTCCCACCCCGCCTAGCCTTGCAGACCCTAGGAGTATGTAAGAGATTCAAGGACTTATCCCTCAGAGATCTGCCCTGACAATAGGCCTTAATTTTGCTTCTAAGATGCTGTGGACCCTTCTGCTCCAAAGGTCTGTAGGCTGCAACACCCGAGAAGGTATTCAGGGACTCAGTCGTATAGCCAGGTCTTAAGTGCTTTTCGGAATTTCGGTAGAGAAGGGGAGGTCCGGAGCTGCAGGGGGAGGCCATTTATTGTTTTCACTGTGAGGTAGGAGAAGGCGCGCCCTCTGTTCGTGCTCCTGTGTATGCAGGGAATGTGGGTGAGCGAGAGGGAGGAGGAAAGAACTTGTCTGGCTGGTTGGTGGAAGTTCAGGCGGTTGTTGGTGTAGGCCTGTCCTAGGTTATGTAGGGCCTTGTATGTGTGGGACAGCAGCTTGAACTGGCATGTCTTCTGTACTGGGAGCCAGTGGAGTTCCTTGAGGTGAGGGGTGATGTGAGTCAGTCAGGGAACACTTGCACAGCCCCCTTCTTTCATCCTACCATTTATGAAGGCAATCCAACCCATTCAAAGAAAGATGCCCCCTGAACTGGTTTGGAGTGACCAAGGATTAGGGGATTACTCACTGACGTTACCACATCTCTGAGTTAGCATACAGGATCCACACAAGGGGAAAAGGGTTCTCCAACTTGAATTTAGTAATTGAGGGGCGCTGTTGGATTTTTTGCAGTAATACACAGAAACTGCTGCAAACATTGTTAAGGTTACCAGTGGGAACTTTTATTCTATCAGTTAGGGTGAAGGAAGTGACCTGATTAGGGCCACCCGGGTCACTAGCGACCACCTCTCAACCTTCCATACAAATAAAGAGTCGGTCAGACAGAAGAGAATACAAACCAAGTATGTTTTATTCAGGCACACTCGAGCGGAGTCCAGTCTGACCAGCCTCCTAGGATTGCTGCAGACTTCAGCAAGCATGGCGATACATTAAGTACAAATCAGGACCAATAAAGACCCGCCCTAACTGGAAATTTCCAGTTCGTAGCTGGTAAATAAAGGAGGTACAGAAGGATGAACTTCGATTCTGGGACCGGGCACATGCTATCTCAGTACCAAGGCCACTCTGCCTGCGCTCACCGCTCCAAGGGTGGGAGCAAGCCTATCTAGTGGGAAAGGTATGCATAGATGAGAACATTGTATTCATTAGTACAGCAAGACTCAACCTTGAAGAAACTAAAACTATCGCAGCTGCTTTCAGCTGGAGCAGAGAGAGAAAAGTTAGCTTCGATCATGGCTCAAATTCGCGGCTGGATATAAAATGGTGCCGCGAATGCTAACTTAAGACATACAATGCATGCTAAAACATTTTTATTCCAACAGACCCTCCTTTTAACAGTCGCTAAACCATTTTATTACTACCTAGAAACATATTACATATTGCAGAAATAAGAGCTACCACTACAAGCTGATGTGCGCATGGTCAATATTCAAAGATACCCTCATCAATCAACATAATGTTGTTAACAACTTTCTGTAGCATGATCGCATTACTAGTGTCAGGAACTGACTTCTTTTCTTAGGGGTAAGAGCATGTATACAATAAGTGCAGCAGGTGGGGAGGCAGAGTATGCAAAGGCAACATGTCAAGAAAATACCAGCAATCATAGCTATGAACGTAAGGATCTGCCAACTCCAGCAAGTGAATACAACCCAGAACCATCCAGAAAGAGTCCAAGTACCATTTTCTTGGTGTATGTCAGATGAGAGTCTATGCAAATTCTGTATGGCAGCATACACATTGGGGGCGTGGTCAGGTATGTACACACAACAGCTTCTGCCAAAAACACGACAGGCCCCTCCCTGATCAGCAAGGATGACATCTAACACCATCCTGTTTTGTAAAGTAACGAGCCTCGTAGCCTGGAGCTCGGCAGTAATATTGGTCAGTATACCGGCTGTGGTATTAATAACCCCTTCAACAACCCTTGTTAACCTACGAATGTTAAGGCTATTTGACATGGGGTCCCAAAAAGGTATGATACCCTTCATGGCATCTTAAAACTGTTGTAAGGTAGTATCTGTCTGATCTATATCCTTCGTGTCAATGACCCTTCTGACTCGGGGCAAGTATACACTCCTACGCTGCAGCCTATGATCTTTATGGTATGAGGGCAGAGCAACATACACCGGAGAAAGGATAAAAGAGAGATAACATCTAACTGATCATCCCCTAGGAAGCCAAACATAAGCTTGGGACCCGCAGACAAAATAGACATTAGGGGGCAAGACCAAAGGAGGACTATTGATTGTGCTGAGTAGGTAGATGAAATTGCATTTGCTTTCCCCCACCTCTATCTGCCCCCTTCCTTGGACACAAAAGGCTGCTGCTGAACTAACCACAGACACCGGTATTGGTTTGTCCTTTGTGACGTTATGGTCCTGGAAAGATTGGAAATACTCAGAGGTATTGAATTTCTGGAAATCAGCCATTTCCATTCTAAGCCATGTGCTGTTTTTCACCTTGTCATATTTGCTCATACAGGAATTTGGGGACAAAGTACCAGAAATGTTCAGCCCTGCCTTACCTATAGGGGTAAACCCATGGTGAAAACGTATATAATCAGTTACAGTGCGGGAATCGGCAGGTGTCATAACCAAAGTGGAGTGGTGGAAGTGGTAGTGTACCATATCAAAAAATTCAAAGCAGCCCTCACAACTTCCAAGGTATGACAATGGCATAGACAACAAATTATCACTTTTATGAGTAACTGAGGGAAACAATCCACAAACCCAACAATTTGTTGCATTTGACACGTCATGAGCTTGATGCAACATTTGTATAAAAACATTATCTGTATAAGACTTTTGGTGTTCTCCTTTGTGAGGGGCCAAAGTAACAAAAATGTGCTCAGGGGGAATGGGTGTTGTACCAACCAAAGTATGGACAGGATACTTCTCATCCAGGAACCAGGATATCCCCAATACAATTATTAGTGCAATCACAACTATTGATGTAAAAATGATTTTACTTTTTGTGGACCAGCCCCGCACTGGATGTGGGGGTGCAAATGGCTGTTCCTCCTCAGTAATAGGCCGGCCAAATGGATACATTATGAAGCAAGGAAAAGGGAATGCAATAAAACTGACAAAAAATGGGCAATTGTTCCCAGTGTCCATCTGAGCCTCACTGGTAGACTTCTATTGTTCATCAATGTTGGCGCTCTTGAGCACCGGCAATGGAGCTGCTCAGTCCTAGCTCGCGATGAATCCCACGTCGTCCAGGATAATGTACCCCCCCCCTCCAGGGGAGCGTGTTCGATCTATCCTGTCCAATGTCAGAACAATGCACCAATCTCGCCTCACCCTAAACTAACACCGTTGGTACTACTGACAAAGTACACCCTGACTTGTACAGTCCATCCCTAACTAATCTGACTTCTCCTTTGGTGCACTGTCCTTCAGCTGAGGACGCAAATTGTACCTGGTGACTCCAAGCACAGAGGGGTCAATGAAGAGGGGCTCAGGCACAGGGGGGTCAGTGGAAAGGGGCTCCTTAATGGCTCTGATCTCCGGAGGGACTGCCGCATTTAACACTTCATTATTTTCAGCATCCGTTTAGGTCCACATTAAAATCGCATCGCTAAATGGGATGAACTGGGGCACCTTCTCATGCTCGGAGTCCCCAATGCCCTCCCTTACCCACTGATCATGGGGTAAAGGCAGGGGTACTCTGCCGCAGTGGGTGGAGTGGATCCAATGCTTTCGGCCGGCAACCTTGATGGCAGTGCGGATAGCCAGGAGGACCTGGGCAGATCCCTTCCAGCGAGGCTCCAAACTCTTTTTCTGCTGGAAATTCTTCAACAGGACAAAGTCACCAGGCTGAATATCATGTCCGGACCCCTCATGTACAGGTGGTAGAGACTCGTGTATCTGTTGGTGAATAGAACGCAGATCTTTAGTTAACTGGTACAGGTAACCTGTCAGTAAAGGATACTCAATCTCGGAAAATTTAAGAGGTCGTGGGACGCCCCAAACATTTGCCGGGCGTCCGAACATGACCTCGTAGGGTGACAATCCTGTCCTAAAATGTGCTGTTGTTCTTGTGGACAAAAGAGCTAATGGTAAAGCGTCTGGCCACTGTAACTCTGTGGTCTCCTGAATCTTTGCCAATTTCAGTTTGAGAGTACCATTTTACTTCTCAACCAAACCTGCTGACTGGGGGTGGTTCGCAGCATGAAGCTTCTCTCTAATTTGCAGTCCCTCACAAACTAGCTGGATAACCTTGCCATTGAAATGACTTCCGTTATCACTCCAGATCAAACGGGGCAAGCCGAAGCGAGGAAAGAACTCCTTCAGGAGTATCTTTGCAGTCTCAATGGCTGTACTTTCTTTAGTGGGGTAGGCCTCAACCCATTTGTTGAATGCACAGACAACCACCAAAACCTACTTCAAATTATTGAGCCTGTCCATTTCAATAAAGTCTGTCTGGAGGACCTCAAAAGGGAAAGTGGGAGGTGTGAAATTACCGGGTGGTGTAGGGGTACCCTTGCCAGGATTGTGCATCATGCACAACATTCAATGTTTCACCAGGTGTGTAGCTGACTTGGAAATGTTGTTGTTTTGCCATACAGGGTCTAGCAACTTGCAAATACCCTTAGCACTGTTATGAGCTGGGCCATGGGCCATTGTTACCACAGGAAGAACATATGCATCTGGCAACATCCATCTCTGCTTCCCTGACTTATCAATCCAACATCCCTCATCATTCAAATTTGCTGTACTTTCCAGTCACACCGCTAATTCCTCCATCGTGGCCTCACTCTGTATCTCCTTCACATTTTCTAGGGTGTCCTCAAACACAGTGACCTCGGGCATCCACCTAGCGGGACCTGCTACGAACGTTCTTTTTATCTTAGTTCGGGCTGTCTCCTTAGCTGTCTGGTCTGCATAAGCGTTCCCTCTGCCCACATCGTCAGTAATCTTTCTGTGAGTGCTGCACTTCATAATGGCCAATTTCTTAGGAAGTGTCAAAGCGGACAGAAGCCTATATATAAGAGGACCATGCTGAATGCATGTCCGATGGGAAGTAAGAAACCCTCTCTCTGCCCAGAGCCGCCCAAAATTATGGGCGACCCCGAAGGCGTACTGGCTGTCAGTATAAATATTAACAACCAGTCCCTCACTCAATTCACAAGCTCGAATAAGGGCGACAAACTCAGCTGCTTGGGCGGAATGATAGGGAACTCGTGAAGTCTCAACTATCGTGCGCAGCGTAGTGATTGCATATGCTGCAGTGGTGGTGCCATCTGGTAATTTGAAACAAGAGCCATCGACGTATAGTTTCCTTTAGGGGTCAGATAAGGGAACATCAGTCAGGTCTACCCGTTCTTTCATCTCCTCTTCCGTTCGGAAGATACAATCATGTACGTCTATCTCCTCATCCTCAGAAGGGATGGGTAGTAACGTGGCTGGATTCAGAGTGGCACAGCGTTTGATCGTAATGTGCTTTTGAAAGAGCGTTAGCTCGTAACCGGTCAGACGTGCACTGGTGAGGTGCTGCGTCTTCGTCTTATTCAAAAGTGTATCCACAACATGGGGTACCATAACTGTGAGGTCAGTATCAAGTACGAGTCCTGCCGATTGTCGTATTGAGACAGCCACGGCCGCGACCGCTCTCAGACAGCTCGGTAGGGCTCGCGTGACAGGGTCAAGCACAGCAGAGAAATAGGCACACGGCTGCTGCTTATCTCCAAATTTTTGGGTTAGAACAGAAAGCGCACAACCAGCTGTCTTGTGTACATACAGCACGAACGGCTTGGCATAGTTAGGAGTACCAAGCACAGGAGCCAAGCAAAGCGCAACCTTTAATTGCTCAAAAGACTGCTGACATTCAGGCGTCCAAGGCAGGGGTTTGTGCACATCTTTAGTGGCTAGTGCAAGCAGGGGTTTTGTTAGTAGGGAATAGTTTGGGATCCATTGGCGACAATATGAAGTAATGCCAATTAAAGTGTGCACATCTTTCTGAGTTCGATGAGTAGGCATTTTAACAATGGTACTGTTGCGCTCAGGCGTCAATCTCCTACCCTCCTTCGACAGCAGGTGACCTAAATAGGTGACCTCCTGTCGACAATACTGAAATTTGGAAAGGGATACCTTGTGACCAGGGTCAGCTAAGTGGAGCAACAATTTAACCGTATTGTCTCTGCAACCCTGTTCTGTGTCCGAGGCGATAAGCAGGTCATCAACCTATTGGAGCAATGCATTACCTGAGGGGAGCAACAAGGAATCCAGCTGACCTTTCAATGCTTGACTATAAATACTCAGACTTTCTGTATAGCCTTGAGGAGCGCGACAGAATCTAAAACTTCTGCCAGCTAGGGTGAACCCGAACAGATACCTGCTGCCAGAATGAATGGGATACTGAAGAATGCATTTTTCAAGTCAATGACAGAAAACAATTTAGCAGAAGAAGGAATCATTGTCAAGAGTGTTGTGATGTCAGGGACCACCTGAAACTGGGGAATCACTACTTTGTTAAATTCACGCAGGTCAATCACAAAACGATAAACATCCAGCTGGTCACCGGAGGAACCCGAAGGTGCCCTTTTGAGAATGGGAAGAATAGGGCTATTACAAATATTAGCAGTCGTCTCCTCAACCACTCCCTTCTCAATCAAATCCTGCACAATTTGCATCAAAGCACGCTCACCTGCCTGTGGTATTTTATATTGGGGAATACGGGGTAAAATAGCACCTTCCTTGACATGTATCGAAACAGGCAATATCTGCAACAAACCCACATCCGTGTCGCACGCCACACACAGTGTGTGTGGCACATCCGTAAACTCTGCAGGAAGGGGTGCATCATTAGACAGACACTGTGTAGCGTGCACAACATTAGGACCCATTGTCATGTAGACACCCTCCGGGGAGCAGTATATTGTAGCGTGCAATTTCTTCAATAAATCCAAACCCATCAGATTTTCTCCACAATGAGATGTCAACAAAAATGGCGAATCCACCGTAAAAGGACCAATTGTCAGCGCAAAGGGTTTAGAAATGGGGCTTACAACCGGTACACCGGAAAAACCTACCGATACATTATTATGGCCAGACAGAGCCACCCCAGGGACCAAAGAACGAGAAATAGAACTATTCGTTGCACCTGTGTCCACCAAAAACTCTTTAGTCGAACCATGCACATCTGCACTAACATACGGACAACGCTGATCTACAGGTATCTGGACTGGTTCCTCACTCTGTCCCTAGCTGTCCTACCTGTAAGACATTCCTGTCACCTCATCCGTGTCATAGTCATCATTGTAATACTGATCACCCCGAGTGTCATCAAAGTAGTTCTGATCAGAACAACCCTGCAACGTCACAGCATTCTGAACCCTGTTCTGTCCACCTGTTCCACAACCCCTTCCACAAGAACCTCGTCCTCAAGGGGCCACCACCTTTTGCAAAAGTGCCAGACACTCGCTACTCCAGTATCCCTCTTCTTTACAGTATGCGCACTGATTCTGCCCTAAGGCGTGGAGCTCATGGATCTGATAGTGCATGGTAGCTGCCGTGTCGGGCCACCATGCCCTCTACCATTCCCCCTAGAAGCCTGCTGTACCAACACTTTCATCTTCAAATATTCATGCTTCTTTTCCTTCTTCTCTTTCTCTTCATTTTCCCCGTGCTCATAATACCGTGCCATATTCAAGATAACAGAAGGGGAAGAGGTGGACCAATTGCTCTCAGAAGCCTGCAATCAGGTTGAAATCTCAGGAAGCAAATTGGAAACACTTCTGTTGACAAACAGCCGCTTACCACCTTCAATCGACAAATCCTGTCCACTATAGTCCAAGAACACACCTTCAAATTGAGTAAAAAAGTCTGACACACTTTCATCCTTCTTCTGGCGGCAACCTTTCTCGGAGGGATAAAAGAATGCATATACGTGATAATGCGACCAGGCAAAGTAAGTATCTCTGCCCTAGGCTTATCACCTGGCTTCTGTTCCTGATCCCAGGCCTTAATTTGATCCCAGGAACTCTGCAACATGGTCTTACATGTGCACTTGTCTCCAAATATCAACCGGAACTAGTAAACCAAAAAACATTTCAACATCAGCAAGCGTCATCACTGACGAAGAGGCAGCTTCAGTCAGCTCCTTATAATAAGCGGTTGGATTTTTCCTAGGGTCGGGCAACTGAGTCTTAAGAGACAAAACTTCACTCCTTTTCCAGGGAGTATAAACCCATTGTTCTTGGAAACGGGCCTCCACTCTGGGCTGAATAACGCGATTTTGCTGATCCCTTAGCTCCGGGATCTCTGGATGGTAGATGGGTTGGACCTCCCGCATTGGATACTGAGTTACCGGGGCAGGGCTCTTCTCGAGCAACCTTGCCCGATAAGCAACCAACGTCGCAACATTACCAAAGACATGAGCAGGCTCCATATCAGTAACATACACATGATCCCTAATATCGTATATAATCTGCGGCACCGTACCCTGAAAGTACTGTTCGCAAAGACCAATCAAAGTAGCCAACAGGTGCTTAAGGGCATGTTGCTGTACAAAAGGCTCATAATCTTTCATAGCACTCCACACATCTTCCACACCATAAATGGGGTTACGAGCCCATGTGCAGCCTGATTAGCCACCACCTCTTTCTCCGCATCTCCCATATCAGATCGGACCAACGTCCACCCCATACGTTCCTTAAATTTAGTCCAATCTCTATTCTCAGGGCTGCGTACCGGTGTCCCACTACTCAGTGATGTCGGGGATTAAAGGAACACAGCAGGGGCAACAACAGAGGGAGGGGCACTAACGTCATTGTCGGCTGCGTCGTGAGGGTAAGAACTGGAGAGAGAGAGACCAAAGCAATAGGCGTCACAGGAGTACTAACAGTCACAGTTGCCACAGACGGCAAGGGCAAAGAAATTACAGGAGGTGCCGTGGCCAAGGCAGTTTGATCAACAGTAACAGAAGCAGAAACAGCAGAGACAGAGGAACCGGTAGCTGGGCCGGTTGGGGAACAGCGGGATATACCCTCTGTGGGGCATACGGAGGTGGAGCTTGAGCATCTAGCAATTCTTCTACAAAAGCGTCATTTTCTTCTCGGGCTACATAAGATTTATCAATATTCAGTCGAAACCTCCTATCTTCACGTTCAATTCCTATCTCCTGCTTCTCTCTATCATGCACTACAGCTTTCTGAGTCAGTGTTTGCATTCTCCCCTTCCGGGCCTCTTTCTCCGCTTTCATTCGTCTCTGTTTAGCCTCTTTTTGCCATGTTCTGAGGGAATCAAACATCGACTGCCTACTTCTTTTTGCGAACAGCTTCTCCTGTAAAAAGGCAATTTTCTGTTCATCAAAAGTACCCGTCAGCGGCCACTGCAACTCGGCATTGTGCCTCGTATATTTGTGCCATAGCGTACTAAACATAATAGGGCCAATGCCATGTTTTACATACATGTCAAAATTTGGAGTGCCTTCCGGAGGCGCTGGCTGACTTTCTTCCAGTCGAGCATCAGCAGAACAACAACGACAACAAGAAACCAAAAAACAACTAAACACCGGCATTTTCAAAAGCAGGCCAAATTCGTTATGTTGCCGGGCAAAGTGTGCACAAAAACTTTGTATCAAAATCGGTCCTCAGACTGTCCCAAATGCAAACCAAAATCGGTCCTCAGACCGTACCAAAGACAAACCAAAATGGTACCATATCCACAAAGAACCAAAACAAACTCACATGGTGCACACAGGTCAAACAAATGTATTCTCCACTGCCGAATCTTCGAACCAAACGGTCAGATCCAAGAGTTTCGCCATTCAGGCCCCCAGCAGGGATGACCGATGGCGAGGCACCGACCGGTTAGACAGACGGGGCAGCTGCGAGTTCAGGACTCTCTCGTGCAGGGATCCCTGGTCCACCCATCTGACCCGACGTGGCCCCGACCTCCCCACCCGTCCGCGGGCGAGGATGGGTCACCCGATGGAGTCCCTGTTTTGGCGCCAACTGGAGGAAGTGACCCAATTAGGGCCACCCGGGTCACTTGCGACCACCTCTCAACCTTCCATACAAACAGTAGAGAATACAAACCAAGTATATTTTATTCAGGTACACTCAAGCAGAGTCCAGTCTGACCAGCCTCCTAGGATTGCTGCAGAGGGACTGACTTCAGCAAGCATGGCGATTTATTAAGTACAAATCAGGACCAATAAAGACCCGCCCTAACTGGAAATTTCCAGTTGGTAGCTGGTGAACAAAGGAGGTACAGAAGGATGAGCTTTGATTCTGGGACCGGGCACATGCTATCTCAGTACCAAGGTCATTCTGCCTGCGCTCACTGCTCTAAGGGTGGGAGCAAGCCTATCTAGTGGGAATGATATGCATAGACGAGAACAGTGTATTCATTAGTACAGCAAGACTCAACCTTGAAGAAACAAAAACTATTGCAGCTGCTTTCAGCTGGGGCAGAGAGACAGAAGTTAGCTTCGATCATGGCTCAAAATGGCAGCTGAATATAAAATGGTGCCGCAAATGCTAACTTAAGGCATACAATGCATGCTAACACATTTTTATTCCAACAAGGAAGAGGCCAGAAGTAACCCCCACCCACAAAGTAATCCAAGTGATAAACATGGAACCCCAAATCACTTTCTTCAGAACACTATTGGACCTCTGGAAAAACAGAAGAAGAACTGTATCTACTGTTTGAGACCTGTTAGGAGACCTGAAGGGCTGGACTTGCTATCTCTTTTACCAGGACACAGAAGGGGGCTCCGATAGGCAGTTGGATGACCTCCTGTGTAAGCTACAGGACCACAATAAGCTACAAGAAGTCTTTGCCTGAAGATCCAAGCTGGCCAGTATAAACTGGACCTGATCTGGACACTGCTAGTGGCCTCTTCTCAAGTGGGGGTTCAACTCCTAGGTGCTGCTCCTGCGGTCCTGGGACCCTAGAATGTGTTTACCTGGACTACTCCTAGCATCCCTAAAAACCTAGGACTTCAAACATTTTTGGACTTGAAGATTTCTGGAAGATCGGAACAAACCTGACGATCTCATCTTCCCAAGGCACATTTCCGCTGGTTTGAAGAAACAGGTTTCACCTGCTCAGAACTTCTCCACAGCAGAAAATCTGGTTCAGTAGGATCTCACTGAGAAGGTATCCGGCCACATGGAGCCCTCTTTAAATGTAGTGCTCAGCCTTACCCTGCTGGAGGATTCCGAGCTCTAAAAAAGAGACTAAGATTGAAGGTACAAATCTTGACCAGGTGAAGAAGCCAAAAGAATCCAACTGGTGTGAGGACTTCCCTGGGTGTGAAATTTAAATTTTCCGGCTCAGAGTTTTCCCACCAAAACCAACTGCTTCACCAGGATCGCATCTAACACCTATCCAACAATGTGGAGCCCTTCTCACATACAGCCTGCTGCCTTGCCCCGCTGAAGGATTTTGACTTTGGTCCCAGGATGCTTGTTTGCGGTCCAGGGAGGACCTGGCTTGGCAATTCGGGCTTGACTGTTCCCATGAGGAACAGAGTCAAGACTGATTTGCATATGGCTGGGTCTAAACTGGGGTGTTATGGTGAGCAAAAGAACAGCGGTTTTAACCCAGATCCCTTGACTGGGGTGAATGCATGATTTATTTAGCATTCCATCCATCATTTGCTTGCATAGCACTTTGCACCCTAAGTGGGATGGGTATGCCCAGACGTGGGTCCCTTGCTCACTGTGCCACTGGATTCAAGCTAGCCTGGCTGATGAGGGGTGATACCCCGAAACCAGTCCCAGGATGCGTGTTTCTGGTTCAGGGAGGACCTGTCTTTGGCAGTTCGGGCTGGACTGTTCCCATGAGGAACAGGGTCAAGACAGATTTGCATATGGCTGGGTCTAAACCGGGATGGCATGCTGAGCAAAAGAATGTTGACTTTAACCCAGAACTCTTAAGTGGGGGGGAATGCATGATTTATTCAGCATTCCGTGCATCATTTGTTTGCGTAGCACTTTTAGAAAGTTGGCATTTTCTCGTCCTGACCATTCAGTGCCTACAGCCTGAGTCCTGGGCAACATGAGTGTGAATAGTTGGCCTTTGTATTCCTTACAGACCAGACAGTAAGACAAAGGGGAACTAGGGAGGGGCCAAGATATTCCCTGCCACAATTACATTGCAAAGGGTCTGTCTCAGCACACTCACAAAAAACTAGACACCAGGCCTTTGTCACCCTAGGCCTCTTGAAGCCTGGGCAAAGAAGGAAGGAAAATCCCGGAACCAGATGAAGGGGATGTCTAGAAATTCCTTCCACTTCAAAGGCTGACAGCAGGAATACATTTTGGACCCTCAGAGAAACTCTTCAGTTGACTCCTGGACCTGTGGAGGGCCCCTAGAACGACTGACATATAGAGAAGAGAAAAGATTATGGTGATGAGATTGAATTGGTGAGAGTATCAACTATGCCACGGGACTCACAGCACTAATTTTATTTTAATTGCGTAATTAAGTGTTTGGCAGACAGGGTACTCTATTGCAAATTTCCAGAGTACCCAGTATGCCAATCCTTCAGTCAGCCCATAAGTATTCTACCAATGAAGTCCCTATTTTCTAAGTCGATGGAATACTTCCTTGATTGCCCAGTGGAGTATGGTCTGTTGGAGGATGACTTTAAACCCTCTGCCCTATTAGGCTGGACAGACAGTGTAAAGTCTGGTGGTACGAGACAGGAAACAAATAATAATGACCACTACTGCTTTATGACTTTGCTTTTGAAATAAACAAAACAAAAAACTTTGAAAAGTTTAAGGGCCAGCCATCATGGCTGATGGTACTCTTTGTCAAACTTTATCTACATTGAAAGGAGCTGTCTTTTCAATGGTTGTCAAAGTAGAGAGCCATTCGCTGGGCTGGTGGAAAACTTTAAATCCGACTGACTGAGATCCCTCAGGATTGCGAAGATGCTGTCCTCCTCCATCCTAACTCTAAATCAGGCCCTAAATTCACTTCTATATATGGCAACATAGCTCTCCCCACTGCCTGAGCTGCAAATAAAAGCTTCCTGGAAGGAGAGTGAATGTACAGCTTGGAAATTCATAATGAATGACTGCGGTCAAGAGCAGCTGCGATCATCCCAAAAATAGACTATGTCCATATGGCTCACCAGTGCACAATTACCAATGCAAACTATATAACTGCGCAGTACTCTAGTTAGCTGATCCAACTGTGACAGACTCTTCAATGAAACAATGGCTGAAGTAGGTTGACTCAAACTAGCGAACAACTTAAGGGAACTGACCTAAAACACACTCTCCGTGCATTGCTCATATATTGTGTTTGGTATGATCATATCTAAAAATTGGCCTACCCTTTAAAAATGAATGTTATTCTTCTTCCAGGGCAGGATCTGCTCCGAGCGAAGACGCAGACAGACTTCCCTGTCTTTCTGAAGAAGAAGATGAATCTATGTATCCTACTACATGCTTTTAAGAGAGTTATCTAAAGCTCTAAAATGATCCCCTACCTCCAGCACTTACCTCTAGAACTAGTGGAGCCACTTAACTACTTGGGACTCCTGGATGGGATATTTTAAACTCCTCTCCAGGGAGAACACTGTCTGCTGGACTTACTTGATCATGGAAGCCTGATTGCTGAAGAGTTGATTACAGCCTACCTGCTGCAGAACGTTGTCCTAAGATGCCTCAGTGCTGCTAGGCTTAGAAGAGCCTGGCACTAGAGGGTGCTGCTGCCCAGCAAGACTGGACAGAAGATGGTTACAGTCGAATTAGACATGAAGCACACAAGCTGCATTCAGGATTTTTCCAGTTTTATGGCAACATGGGGCTGCTCTTAAACATAGTACATTATTCAAGGTGTTAATATTTAACAGGCAAGAGCCTTGATATACTAAGGCCTGATTTAGAGTTTGGCAGACAGGGTACTCTGCCATAAATGTGGCACACTACCTTGTACACCAAACTGACTCGTCTGCTATATTTTCAGTCAAGCAGACCAACATGTGTCCGACCGTGGTGCCCCACTAGCTCTGCCCCTATACCAACAGCCCAACTGAGTTGGTGCCAGCGGTGTATGTGCATTAAACCATCCCCCATGTATAGCGCATGGTTCTCAGTTCGGGGATGCTTGCAACTGAACAAATTTAAAAAGGGCTGCTACACCCTAGGAGAAAAGTCCAAGGGTGTCAAGGTCATTATTTTTCTGATTTTGAGAAAAAAACTCTAGCTAGTGGAGTTTGTTTTTAAAAACAAAACGTTTGCAAACTTGCAGTGCCTTCGGGGAGCCATCATGGAGGCAGTGCCTCTGAAGGCACCCAGATCTTCTCAGGGCCAGCAGACATCTCAAAATATGGTGGACGGTAGTCTGGCCAGAGATGGACGTTGGGCCGCCCACCATAATCTAAATGAGGCCCTGAGTGACTGTTGCACTTGGTAATCGAAGGCCGTATCCTTGGTACCTGTAAACTGGATTGAATGCAGAGAGTTCAGATTTGTTATATTCATACTCTGAACTCGTGCATCCGACATTTTTCTCTTAGAAACAAAAATCCATAAAATAATCTTTTTCTTGCTCTGTTATTGTGTCTTGTAGCATCATAATTGTGCACTATATAAATTTGCTATTCAAAGATATATGCAAATATAATCTATAGTTCAACAAATTGATTTACAAACGTTCTATTGCACTAAAAACTATTGTTCGTGATTCCTATGATTTTCTGTGTTTTCATTGAAGCACGCTAATATGTATTGGTCGTTTTTGATTTCAGCTGCTTTTTGTAAGCTGCTATAAGCAGGTAATTTGCAACATTTAATTGCATTGAGTATTTCTGAAACATAAACGCAAAATTATCAGACTATCCGTCAGATAAAATCCTGCAATTCACAGCAGTGAACTGCAAATGTTATGGCTGCGTTACATTGCACACCACTGCCACCTGTCGCTGGAATTCCCATGTTGCACTTTTGCATCATCAGTTTTACCCTGCACTTACATCTCACACAGCACCAGGATTCGAGCCATCTGCCAGCCCCCACTTGAAGACGTGTTTAATGTTAAAGAAAGGCAGTACATTTACTTTATAGGAAAGTACCTTGAGATCGCATTAACTACAAGCAAAATATATTGTTTAACCCTTGCTCAAAGACGCGTGAATTCATTGTCAGGATTCCTGATTTTGGTTCCACTCATCCCTACCGTTCTCATAATTTAGAGCTCAGAAACGGGGTTTCTGTCAGACTACCTCCCCTATGTCAGCCAGCATGGCGCCGTGGAAATGTATTTGCTGTAAATTATTGGCAACCTGCAGCTGCAAAACAAGTGAACTGTGCATGTTTATCTTCACTGTTTTATGATGGCTGATAAGTAAAAGAAAACAGAAAATAGAACTGTCTCGACAAGTTAAAACATGAACTGTGTTATGTTATTGTTTATCCAAAAATATTATCAATGAAAATCGTGAATTATGAAATATGAACTATAAACCAAAAGATTACGTTTTATATGTTGTAGGTGGCCTCACTCTGAGCTGTGATGTTCTACGATGACAATAGAATTAAACCCTCAGCAAATCCAAGAGTCAAAATAAGATGCCCAGGAAAGCATTAGTGCAGGAAGTAGAGACCAATAATGGGCTGGATTTTGGCAGTCCAGCCTGGAATCGACTCCTGTATCCTAAAACGTTGGTGTCCACAAGACTACTATCCTCAAGCAGCCTTCGTTGTGTTCCTACTCAAGCTTATTGCTGTCCTGAAGGCACTTATTTCTTGTCCTGTGGAGGGAGGACTGCCAGGCAAGTTCACATGCCTTTCTCACCAAAATTAACAAGCATTGGCGAAGCCAACCCGTGTGGCTTTCAATTTGAGTCCGGATTAAAACACTTAAAAGACTGCTGCTGTGACAAACTAAGCAAAAAGGTTGTTTTCTATATATAATGCATAGATGAAAAAATGAGAAACATATTTTAATGTGTGATGATTCACTAGCCTTTAAGGTAAAAATATTTCCTCTTACAAAGCAAGGACTCATTAGGAGATGGAATAATACACCTAAGGGTTATTAGCAGGATGGGAGCGAGTAGTGATCCTATATGTGCAGCCATAGGCCTATTTCTATGTATATTTAAAGCATTGGTAACAACAGGTGTCGCTGAATACTGCGCTCTGAAGCCAGGCGTAGAAACCGAAAATTATGTATCCCTAAATATCTTTTGAAATCTGGTGTTCAATAATATGCTTTAAGATTGCTTTCCCCCTTTTACGTCCTTTTTGTGTTTACTGGTTCTGACTTAAAGATTGTTACTCATCTTCCTTTTGGAAAAAAGCGACTAGAAGCACTCATTTTGTGTTTAATATCATCCGTGGAGCCTCAGTGTGCTAGGCTGATGCACTTAAAATGTATTCTGAGCTCTGCTTACACTAAGTACTGTCCTCCTTCGGATCATTGTACCTAAGTTTAACTTTTAACTAGACTCATATTGTCCCAGAGAATGCAGCTATGTTTCCTACTGCTGGTGTCCCTTGACCTACTGCACGACTCATATCCACTAAACTGTGGAGACACCAGAATCTATTGAGCTGAATAACAAGGTTTTCTTCCTGATATTGAATTCATGTTGTACTGAGTAGTGGCGAATGCAGTATTCCTGACCTGCCTTTTTAATGGGGAAACGTATTCGCATCTATAACGGGATTGACTCTTTTTTTTAAATCCTAACTGTAGAACCAGTATAAGGGAACCTTAACATTGGCTCAGAGTGCAGGAACCCTTCAACCTTCCGTACTGGTTGCCTTAATGCTTATAAGCATGTAAACGAGATGTTTTTATGTATTTCCTTACTTGCTAAAAACATGGAGTGGTCCCTTGGTTTTATGTATAGGGGATTGTTTATGCAAGTGGACATTCTTCCAGTCAACATATCCCCTCTACAACCCCCATTCCTTGCCTTGATCTAGGTGAAGGACGATAGCGGTTGGGTGGATGTGTCCAACTTTAGGAGATTGTGCCACTCCTCTGTCTTTTCCAATCCTTGCAAGCCTTTTATTTCAATGGAGCACACAATCTCAACAACAGATCATTCAATCACCAGTGCCCTCAATTCACTGGTACCTCTCTGCCGGCCCAGCTGCCACCATCTGGACTGCTCCTTCTGGCATGCCAAAGAACTCTCCACTATATAAACCAAATAACTCTCTAATATGTATGAAGAACTACGTTGCCACTCATCTTCAGAGACGTTTTAAAGCATGGGCAAAGTAGGCAATTGCACAGGGCCTCCACCTTCCAAGGGGTCCCTGGGAAAACTGGACTTTCTCTCTGTCTCACTTATGACTGATTGCCTGTTTAAACCTTTGGCCTCTCTGCCCAGCTCTAACTCTGTCTCTGTTTTCCCAAGATCATTTTAAGGACTTTGTGGGTCCTGAGCAAGGCATTTTTTTTTGTTGGTTTTAACTTATTTGCGATATGAATACTAACCATTTTCATTCTAATACGGACCCAGGCATATTTAAACTGTTTTTGAGTGACCCCAGTTCTGCAAGCTTGCTTGGCATCATACGGGCTTGGATTAGCAGAAATAAGTAATAAAACTGAAAGTTGTTCACAACAGGGGCCCCCAAAATATGTTGTGCCCAGGGCCCAAAACCTTTTTAAGACGACACTGTCCAGCTATGAGACTCTAGCTGCCATTCATCTTAGATAATCCCTCTCCCCTCCTAAGGAAGCAGGTACATCGGTTCTGCCACCTCTCAACATTTCTAAAACGCTCTGGCCAGTCACTGTAAGCAAGACAACATATATAAAATCTCACAATGGACCACACTCAGCAGCGCTCCTAAAGCCAGCCCTCTTGCGCCTCTCTCTGCATTGTCTTTCATGCATTCACGACGTAGGACGACTCTGCGCCCCTAACTCAGAACTCATTGATGGTGAAGGCATAAGTGCTGAAGAAATGCAATAATGCCAAAAAAAACTGAACTAATAACTCACATGCACACAAAGGAATTAAAGAAAAGACACCAAATAACACGATCTGAAAATATGATATAAAGAGCAACACTCACTATGAAGTTGCATTTTTAGAAAGGCATACCAAATTATATTGTACCGAATCTTCTTCCTCCTTGGGTGTCTGCATCACATAAATCATCGATTTCTTCTTTGTGAGCTGTAAATCCTCCCTTCTAGGTCGGATGCACATGCACCAAAAATCGCTCAAAAAGCCACATCTTCTCACATCTCTCTTGTTCTGGAACTGTTGATCGAACACTAGGCCAAAGAAAGCTGCAATGTCGAGGGTTACTGCGTCCTCCTCTACACTACCCATCGCCACTCAATGAGGTGGGTCAGCATGAAGGAGATTAGATAAAGGGGCATATTCTCAAGGAGTCATCGCCAATTTATCGGCACTTTAGCGCCGCAAAAGTGGCGATAGACTTATCGCCCTATTCACAAGCTGGTGCAAACTGCTGACATCGCCAGTTTTCCTGCGATAGCTGCCGCAAAACACATCACCACGGATGAGAGCGACAATTAAATCTAATGATATGCAGAGTAGGTGTTCCCGTGCAACAACACACGAAAACACCACTTTGCGATATTCTCAACGACCAGCCAGATCTGCGATGCCGGACAAAAAACAGGCGATAAGGCATGTTAGCAGCAGGGACTTAACACCTGCTTTTTACTGGTCTTAAGTAGGACGAAAACCTACAGTACAAAGGGAGCCCAGGCCAGAGCCACATCTGAAGACCAACAGGTGCCATGCAGCTACTAATCATGCAGCTTGGAGACCCAAGAGGGCCACAACACCCACCGCCACCACCCCCAGGACCACCCCCACCCCCATGACCACCCCCACCCCCCGGACCACCACCGAGGCAGCGCAGAACAAGACAGCGGACCTTCCAAAAACGCATCAGCCTCACAGACTTAACGCCAGAGGATGTCATTGCCCACTACAGGCTCAAAAGTACAACCATCCTCCGCATCATGACCCACATTGCCCACAGGCTGATGGTACCAACACAGCGGACAACCAACATCCCTCCGCAGACAAAGCTGCTGGCTGTGCTGCACCTGTTGGCCTCTGGTACCTTCCAACCAACAACTGCCAGAGTCGGAGGAGTCTCACAGCCAGCCCTATCAAAGGCCATCACACCTGTCCTGGATGCCATCATCAGTTTCATACCCCATCACCTTCACTTCCCCCACACTGCGCAGGAACAGCTGGAGACCAAGCAAGGCTTCTACGCCATAGCTGGATTCCCGCACGTGTTGGGGGCAATCGACTGCACACAAGTCCTACTTGTGACCCCTGCCGATACTGCACACAATTACCGCAACAGGAAGCACACGCATTCCATCAATGTGCAGGCAATAGTGGACCACCGGGGACTGTTCACCAATGTCGTCGCCAACTTCCCAGGCAGTGTGCATGATTCATACATCTTCCGACAGTCCATCATCAACCAGCGCTTTCAGGATGGCACCTATGGAAATGGACTGCTCGTTGGTAAGTACCAATGGAACACACCACACACCTCAATTCCACAATCACACAACGCACAACTGTGGGCATGGACACGTAACAAAATCACATTCAACATGCCAACCAACATGCACACCTGCCAGACACGACAACACAAGTAACCATGGTAAGAGGGGCCAGAAATGTGGACAAACCATACACTAAGGCATAGTCCCTCTGCCACACATTTGCAGAATGTGGGGAGAGATGGGAACCACGATTGTGCGAAGGAGGCAATGGACCTATGAATAACAATGTACACAATACCAAGTGTGGCGGTGATGTGCTGGACAGTCTTCAGTATGCAGAGCACAGACATGTCCATGTGGACACATACTGCTGGAGTCTGTAGTGTTGTGGACAGTGGATGCAACCATGTCATCACAGGCAGTGGGGAACACCTTGGACAAGTAGCCATGTCGGCCCCCCTGTAAGCGTAAGCGTAGTGGGCAGGGCCGGCGCATGCCTGTCCAGCGTAGGGGAGTGACTAAATAGGCCGGGGCTCAGGAAGTGGTTCCCTTCCGGGACGGCCACAGAAGTAACTACTGCGTGAGGCTCTGTCCCCGCCATATCCTGACCATAGGCCTACACACACGTGGCCGACCACCTACAATGGGCAAAGTCACACCGGCGACGAGGTGGCTACATCCCAGGCCACCCGGCACACATCTCGTCATCACCTGCAGTGGCGTGTCTGCCAGGGCGGTGTCCCTCACCCTGCCACGAGGCCGCCGTCGTGACCGGTGGTGCCTGCGTGATCCTGTGCACCTGCCGGACCCCAGCCTGCTGATCCCCAGACCCGACCTGCACCCAGCGGTGAATGCCCGCCCATGCGCACCCAGGCCTCACTGCTCACCTGCCACCACCGGCGTCTCTCCAAGAGGGCCCACCACGTGCCGGTGCAATCTCCAAGGCCGAGCTCCGCGAGCTTGGCAGACACCTCAGCAAATCGCTGGATTCTGCACAACAGGCCCCCAGCGCAGCCAGCGGCACCGCACCGCGGAGTTGCAAGTTGGCTACTGCTGCCTTCTGGCCACACTGCGGTACAGCAAGTAACAGACACATCCTTTCCAGTCCGCCCCTCCAGGCCTGCTGCATCATCGCAGGCTGCACACCCGCTCAGCTCTTCCGGTGGGCCGAACTCAGTCCACCACAAGTCACCGTCCAGCCTCCAGCATTATAGCATGATGCACACCCGCTCAGCTCTTCCGGTGGGCCTACCTCAGTCCACAGCAAGTCATCGCCACGTGGCGGTTGGTCCGTGCTGGATGCAGGGCCTCAGGTGCCACTAACTCAGTGCACCACAAGTCACCGTCCAGACACCAGGCCTGCTGCATCATCGCAGGCTGCACACCCGCTCAGCTCTTCCGGTGGGCCGAACTCAGTGCACCGCAAGTCATTGTCCCGAGGGGCTACCCCACAAGTCCGCCTCCAGTAGCCAACAGCATGTCCTCGGTAACGCCACTGGAGCCCTTCACAGTCACGGGGCCACCCCCGTCCCAGGCAGGCCGCCGGTAAGCCTGGGTAGATCGTCTGGAGACGTACTCTGAAGTGCACGGCATCCCAGCGCCTCTTGACCTCTTCCATTGTCCTCCTCAGCACTCCGACTGCATTCACCTTGTCCACGATGGACTGCCATATTCCATTTTTTGTTACCAATGACACAGTGGAGGTGACGAACAGTTGTTGATGGTGTTCTGTCACCTCCGTAATCAGGATCCTGTTGTCCTGCGGACTGAACCGCATCTCCCTCTTCTTCTTCTCCTTGCCCTTCCCTGACCCGAGGTCCCAGGCTGGTCCTCCGTGGGGCTTGTGGGGTTCGGGTTGTCCTCTGTGCTTGCTCCGGCTACCTTCATGGTGCTTCGCAGTTGTTTGTGTTTTATTTTTATTTCATTTTTGCCGCTTTTATAGTGATTTTTCCCGCCTTACTTGTGGGACTTGCGGGCCTGGCGCTGCTTTTCGCTGGATTTTTATCGCAGTTGGGCCCATCACAACTTTTTTCACGTTCGGACTTCCTTTTTTATCGCCGTTGCAGTAGTTGTATCGCGGACATTTGAGGTGTTATCGGGAAACTATCGCATGTTACCGCCGTGTTGGGAATACGACGTTGACACAGAGTTATTTTCCCGCGATAGACGGCAATATGAAAAATTATGTTAGCCTATTTTGGCGATGTTTATCGCACGTTCTTGAGAATATCCCCCAAAGAGTTTTAAAACAATGACAGAAAAAGCCTCTGAAAGAGCCCACAATGGGTTGGGAGCATCCATTCAGTCCAACCGCATGATGCAACTGACACTCCCAGAATCTGATGGATGAACCCAAAGGTAAATATATAAAGTTATAGGTAAAAAAAAACAGCCTCACACAGGGACACCAGACTGTAACCAGCCTTTAATACTCTCACACTTCAGCGGTCAGAGCATCTGAAAATAGGTAAATGCCCACTTAACAAGTACATGTGATGAATCGCAATGTGGCCAATTCAGTTTGCTCTAAGAAATTCTAAGAATTCATTGAGTGACATTACATAATATTTCATTCGACGAAAGATTTGCATATTTTCTATGTATATTCCTACTTTGTCAGTTTACTAGAATGCCAGGAACCAATTGTGTGTTTCGCGGCTTCAAGTACCCTTGTCTGTTTCACGTTTAGCCACAATCACCCACTGCTTCAGCGCTCCCATAGCTAGCTACTCAGTATTCTTTTACTACCTGCCAGCTGATTACAGGTAAGAGACTAATGATACTTTTAGCGCCATCATATTCTATCAGTAGGCCTAATATGTGATTCTTTTTTTCTTTAAATTACATCGTGCGAGAAGAGCAATCCACATTCTGAGATACATCAGGGGTCACCTAACTTTTATTTAAATTTGTTGTATTTTCACATAACACCAGAGCAACAGCAACATAAAAATACAAAAATATTTTCATATAGTATGTGGGGAAGAAAGGAGATCAGGACCAGGAGATTTATCTGCTAAAGTGCAAGCTTGGTAGTATTGCGGAGGTTTAATTTATTATGGATGACACTAACCATTCACTCATAAGAGAGGATCTGTGATCTCCAGCCCCAACATCGATCTCTTTGCGGTCTTGGACCCCCTGAAGAACGCATTTAGGTTTGGGTATTTTTTCAAGATTTATATCATTGTATGCTCTGAAACTGGAAAATTATATCACTATCTCCTAGACTGCAATGAAGTTCAGTCTTGTAGACATCTATGGCCAAAAGACTGTGTCTTAAGGCAGTGCCCATGCAAAAACTGGTTCTGCAAGCCACAGAATCCACCCACATTCTCGCTGAAAGATTTGTTGGGATCCAGTGTATTTGGCTTGAATGTGACAGTTGATCTCAACACTCCCCAGCTTTATTGATGGAGAACAGATTACGTTTAAATTATTTCAGGTTTGAAAAATCGCTCAATGTATTACTGAAGCATAGAGTATTATTATATCCTTTGCAGTAGGACTTCTGTCACAGGCCCCTTAGAAGGACGCATTTACAATATTAAATCATTAGAACATGTTCACTGGCAAAGCACATCAACTATGTCTCTGTAGAATTGCATTGTGAAGGTGATCCAAAGTTTAAAACAAACAATATGCTTATCAAGTCCAGGCTCTCCCCTTCGGCCCCTCCCTGACCCTTCGGACTCCACTGCTTGGGCACATATTGATGTTTAAGTACCTAGTTTGGGCTCATAGAAAAAAAATACTTCCAAGGCACCGAGTAGCGGAGTCTTAAATCAAGTGTTTTCATGTTCAATGACCAAGTACTTCTAAGTGGAGAGGAGCCTTTCATAAATTACAACTTATTATGTGTGATCCCATTAAAGTGTAATGCATATAACTACATAAGTGATAGCAATCGAGCTCAAGATCCCAGTAACGACTCAACAGGGGCAGCTCCTCCACTAGGGCGGAGGAGCGTTGCCCCACTGCTTTCTCGCAGTGCGAGAAACATAAACATAAAATGGTAATAACTACCATTTACTGTTTCTGCTTCTCGCACTGCGAGAAAGCAGAAGGGGTTGGTTGCGGGTGGGCGGGGCTACTCTGCCAGCAGGGCTGGGCAGTGGAGGAGTGGTGTGCCCACTCCTGAGTGCGCATGACTGGTTTGGTTGTCCCTCTGGGGCTGACCAAGCCAGTCATGCACACTCTGCCCTTCTCCATGCAGGCTGCAATGCAGCCTACATGGAGAACATGGCCGGGCCATTAGCCCCTGGCTGGGCGGCATCCCAACCAATCACAACACTGTTTGCAGCATTGTGATTGGCTTAGGGGTGGGAGCCTGGCTGACTGCCTCCTGTTCCTGCCGACTGGAAGGTAAGTTTAATTTTTTTTTATTATTAAATTAACTGCCCCCGCGCGCAGCCCCCTCCCCGCAAGACCCCCTGGCCCCCCACCTCCGAGTCATGTTGGCCGCGGCTGCGATTCAAGGGCAGAGCTTCATTCTAACAAACCAATAGAATACTGCTGGACCACAAATTACACCTGAAAATGAAACACATCTGCAAATGATCTATTAAAATACTTCCGAAAATTGATCTGTTTTATAGAAGACGTGGTGAACAAACAGCAGCAGCCACAGTCAAGAAATGCATTCTAGCCTTCTATTGTGATGGATGATTTACATATACCATGCATGGCACTTATGTGCATACGTTGTAGTTTAAGAAGAACTATGTCCAGAGTAAAACCCATGCTATGCCCATTATTGCAATTCCCTCGTGGCTGCCGCCCCTTAAGGGCTGCTGGTACGAGCAAGGGGGTGAGGGGAGACCACCGCCCCCAAAACTCGTGTCGCCCCCCCCCCCCCTTTGCTACGCCACTGCTCTGGTGTACATGCCTGCGCTAGGTGTATTTGGCGCAACCAGGGACTGATCGGAATGTTCATTGCAAGGCTGTTCGTTCATTAATTTGGAACAGGCTTAAGGCCAGATATCTAGGGGCAGATATACAAGAAACTGACGCATCTGTACAGATGCGTCATTTTCTCTGCACCTCCATACGAAACACTTGCGCCACTATGGATGCGCCGTACTTACAATATGGCGCACCATGGTGCACCATGGCGCAAGGATTGACAGATGTGTCAGAAATTCTGACGCATCTGCTGGCGCAAAAGTGACGCATTGCTGGAGTTGCTCATGAAAGTGACGCAACTCCAGCAATGCATTACAACAGATAGGTGAGTCCCATTGAAAAAGCCCTGCGTCATTCCTTATGCCTGGTCCGAGCAGGAGTAGTGATTTTGACGCAGTGAAGGCGTAGAGTGACGCAGTGAAAACTTGTAAATTTCACTGCATCAGTTCTACATGGCTTTTGCATGGGAATGCCCACACTGAATACATTATACATGACACAAGTATAATGTGGCACAGGGCTTTACAAGGTGACGCATCTCCCTACATGCGTCACGTTGTAAACTAGCAGCAACGTGGCGCATTGTTTACGTCGCTGCTGCTTCACACAAAGTGACGCAACAGCGGTGCAAAAGTGTCGCAATGGGCTTGTAAATCTGTCCCCTATTATTTCAATACATTTCGTAATTTTCTTGAACTGTAAATCAAAATAGCACTAACAATAGCATAAAATTATGAATATCAGTGCATTCCTAGCGGCTTTTTGCTTTTTGATTGCTCTAGCGCAAGCAACCTCTCTTAGGACTAACCACTCCTTTTGTTCATCTACTCCTGACAGGTAGGTTCTTTCTCTTATTTGCAAGTGCTTCTTTATTACCAAAGGAAGAGCTCTGGAGGATGGTGTATGGATGAAACATGCCTCTTTTACTTTCCATTCAGATCAAAAACCTTTTTCTTCTGCCATTTCCTGCATGTTATCTATTGTTATTACTCCTTGCTACATTATACCTTTATTTACGTTCTGAAGAAAAGTTAGGAAAAACAACTTAGATTTTGGCACATTATCAACATTTTGTTCCACTACAAATCTCTCTTTTTTGGGACAGGAGATGAAACAATGTGTCAATTTTCAAAGATGCTGACTGTGAAAATCACTAGTCTGAATGAAAGTGAAAGTCAAAATCACTAATGCCGCCAACAAATTCACTGCCTTTCTCTTCCAACTCCTCCAAACCCTCAAGTGACATTTAAAAGCATCTATTTTGCGTATGTATCTGCACTGTTTTATTTGCTGTGCAGGAGCACTAGGGCTCTGTTAGCGAGCTGGAACCTGAAATCGCAGTCCCTGTCCCTTCCTGTAGACAGTAGCGTATTGCAAACCCTATATGTTAATTACATTGTTAGCTTGTGCCATGGGCTTTTCATGCGGATGTGAAAGCAGGAACCAGGAGCCTAGCAGTAAATGAAAGAGTGCGATGCCGTCCAGGTGTGGGAGGCGATGCAGGGTAGGTAAAAACAAGTCTGTGTCGAAAGCTGCAGATGATTGGATGTATTTGCAATTAAGCATGTTTGTGTGTGTGTTTATTACAGCATTTCTGTAGGTCTTTGCTTTCCATTCACAACACCCCAAGGTGCTTTTGGGTCATTAAGTACCTACTCGATTTGTTGCGTATGGTTGCATCTAAATGCTCATTATGGTGTCAACTGGGAGTGTTGTGTTTTGGTGTCCTGCGTGAGGCCAAGAGATGTCCATTAGATCTGATTTAGTGGTGTGTCAAAGTTAATTATGCATGGAGTTTTAAGCGAATGTAGCGGAGGGATGGTTTTGTGCTCTTCATATTTAAACTTGAGCATACAAGGCAAGTGAGTCATGAATTTGGGAAAATATAGGTCTTTACCTCCCCGTCCGTTTTCCTTACTCCATGAGTTGACTTCTGTCATCACAGATATTGCTTACCTAGCTCAGCCAAAAGAAAAATACACCCAATATGGCACCCAATTACCCAAGATGCCACAAAAGAGGAACTCACTGTAAATGCTTGTGTTTTTTTCACTTCTGTGAGCAGAAACTGTTTATCTTTTCAGCTGAAGTGGGAGTATTTATTTCTACCTTTTATGATTTTATTCTGTGTTCTGTAGTAACGTTTGTCTTTTTTTCCCATAAGACCAGCTCTCGCAGCTTAATTTTGCCAGGTTTCAGTCGGATGGGCTGTTGGACAATCACGGCTGAAAAAATTATATTTCTGTGATTCGCCTGGCCACTGAGGAACGTGAGCGCTTCCCATTTCAGATTGTGAACTAAAATATTTTATTGTATTTCCTTGCTTAATGTGTAATGGGAAGCAAAAATGTAATTACCATGTCGTCATTGTTGCTTGTGTAGTTTTGGCTGCTTGTTTCTAACATAGCACCCGCACATCTTCTTGTGACTCGCAAGTTGAAAAGTCATCCTTTGTGCCCTGATGACCCCAATTTTTTTGACTGATGCTGATAGTTACTGACTCTGAAAGTGCCCTCGGCACTCCTAACCAGGCCCAGGGCAAGCGCTCTCTCATATAAAGGTATATGGTAATTGGTATAATTCTAATTGGCAAAGACAACCTACTTATACATCCCTAGTATATGGTAGGGCATGTGAGTTTAGAGACTCCAGTCGACTTAATGCACTTAAGTGTGCAATGCTGTGGTGTCTTGTGTCATTTTAAAGCCAGGCCTCCCTTGTGGGCTGGTTGTCCAAATTCATCTTTGGAATTAAAAGTACTTTCAAAGACCAAAACTACCTTTCTGTGACTTATAAGTCACCCCTAAAGTCTTCCCAAGGTGCCCCCAAGGTAGGGAACATGCTTATAAAAAAACCAGGGACAATATAAAAGGTGTCAAGGTAACGAAAAACAGCCTTGTAATGCTGCTAGCCCCATAGGCTAACATGGGGAAGGTTGTATTAAATTTCATAAAGTCTATCGTTGCTTTACAGCTAGCTAGCAATCTCATTCAAAGTATCAAATTAATGGTCAAATTAAATCCAATAACCTGCCAAAGTTGAATTTAATGTAACTATTACACGGAAGCAGTATTAGAACTTTGGCCAGATGTATGACCGTGGAAATAGCGCCTCGGAAATTGCGAGTTTTTTGCGACTCGCAATTTGCTAGGCGCTATTTCCAATGTACAACAGTGTTGTTCACACTGTTAGCGATTCCCAATGGGGTCGCAAATTGAGAGGCTCATGAATATTAATGAGCCTCTCGCAATTTGCGACCCCATTGGGAATGGCAGGCCTTCCCAGGTATGGTGGCCTGCTGGCTCAGCAGACCACCATGTCTGGGACTGCTTTTAAATAACGCAGTTTTTTTTAAAAATGCAGCCCGTTTTACATCTGGCCCCTACTATCTTGAAATTTCCTAAAACAGCACTGTACCGCCCTCTTCTGATTACTCAGTCTTTGAAAGCCTGAGCCAAGCTGTTGATTGAGCAGATGTGAAGAGGCCTGGGGCTGCAGCAATGCAGCCATTTGATGGGAGAAGATTTGCTTCCTGGAGAAGCCAAGGAGAGGAAGGGGGCTGGGGAGATAAGCCAGACTTCAAAGGCAGGAGAACCAATGTCATAGGACTCAGGCCAGCCCCCTCTTCCTTGAGCCCCAGCCAGATGGGAGTCCCCATAATTAGATTAGGAGAGAGGCTAAAGGGGAGTGTAGTCAGTTGTTATCCACAACTTTGGGCTGGATTGCACAGATATACACAAGGAGAGATTTTCTCCATTTTGATTTTTGGGAGAATGGTGCATTCTGGATCAAAAATATGCCACACTTTGTAGGAAGTGGTCATAGCAGATGAAGGTAGCTTTACCCCTATGGGTTAGGTTGTCCCCGCCTTCTGCCAGCCCATAATAGAGGATAAATATGAAAGAGCTACAGGAGCTCACCAGATCACTGCCTGAAAAAACAGAAGAGGAAGTACTATCCCTGTTGGACCCTTGGACTGCACCACAGAAGGCTTGCACTAAATCAATCAAAAACTCAATTACGGATTTATAAAGCACGACAAATCACTCATGAGAGACTCAAGGTGCTGGAGTTGCTAGCTGCTTCGTGGTGACCTGTTCATTATAACAGCCAGGTCTTGAGTCCTTTCCTGAATTGCCGGAACAATGAGGCAGTCCTGAGGTGATGAGGAAGGTGTTCCAAACTTTGGCCACCTTGTGTGAGAAGGAGCGTCCTCCACTTTTGCCCCCGCAGATCTGGGGGTGTGTCTGTGAGGAAGAGGGAGGTGTATCATAGGTGTCTGGTTGGTTGGTGGAAGGTCATGGATTTGTTGATGTGTGCTGGTCATTCATTGTGCACAGCTTTGTATGATGGGTCAACATCTTAAACTGGCATCTCTTCTGGATCAGGAGCCAGTGTAGCCTCTTGAGGTGGGGTGTGATGTGGGTCCATCTGGGGACGTCGAAGATGAGTCATGCTGCTGAGTTTTGTATTGTCTGTAGTCTCTTCAGGAGGCATGCAGAGATTTCTAAGTAGAATGTGTTCCTGTAGTCCAGCCTGCTGGTGATAAGGGCCTGCATGACGGTCCTTCTGGTGTTGAATTGGAATCTCCTGAAGATCTTGTGGAGCATGCGTAGGGTGTGGAAGCAGGCAGATGAGACTGCATTTACCTGTTTCTTCATAAATAGCTTGCTATCCAAGATGATGCTGTTGTTGCAGGTGTGGTCTGTCGGGGCAGGGGATGAGCCGAGTTCAGCAGACCACCATGCGTCATTCCATGGCAAGGTGTTGTTTCCAAAGATGAGGACTTCCGTCTTGTCCATATTGAGTTTGAGACAGGTGTCGTTCATCAGTCAGCGACTTTCATCATATATCTGTGGAAGTTGGCTCCGGTGGTGGAGGGGCCTTCTGACAGTGAGAGGATGAGCTGGGTGTTGTAGGCTTAGGAGACGATGTTGAGTCCGTGCAGCCTGACAGTGTTGGCAAGTGAGGTCATGTACAGGTTGAAGAGGGTGAGGCTGAAGAATGATCCTTGTGGAATGAAGCAGATTATCTTCTTGGGTACCGAGGTGAACAGTGGGGTTCTTCCAGTGAGGTATGATGTGATCCATTTGAGAGCATCTCCCTGGTTTCTCATGCAGTGGAGTCTGTTGAAGAAGATGTGATGGGAGATGGTGTCGAAGGCAGCTGACAGGTTCAGGAGGATGAAGGCTGCTGTTTTGCCATGGTCCAGGAGGGCCCTGATGTCCTCAGTGGCTGTGATCAGGGCTGTCTCGGTGCTGTTGTTTGCTAGGAATCCAGATTGAGAGGGGTCCAGGAGGATGTTGTATTCCAGGTGTTCGGTGTGTTGCTGGTTTATTGCCTTCTCAAGAACCTTCGCTGGAAAGGGGATCAGGGAAATGGGCCAATAGTTCTTTGGGTTTGCTGGGTCGGCTGATGGTTTCTTCAGGAGGGGCCTCACTTTAGCATGTTTCCAGTCCTCAGGGAAGAAGGAAGAGGTGATGGAGGTGTTCATGACTTTCTTGAGCTCATTGCTTATTGTCTTGCTCCCCAGGTTTAAGATGTGGTGGGGACAGGGGTCCGTGGGTGCTCCAGAGTGCACAGAGTTCATGATGGAGATCATGGCTTGAGTTGTGAGAGGGTCCCAATGGGTGAGTAGGTGAGCAGAGTTTGTGTTCATGGGTGTGAGCAGGCTGATGCTGTTGATGGCTGAGGGTTAGAGTTTGAAGTTTTCATACATGACTGAGATCTTGTCTTGGAAGAAGTCCACCAGGGTGTCACACAGTTCTTAGGAGGGGTGATGTGGTTCTCAGTGGCTGCGGGGTTGTAGAATACTTTCACAATGGTGAAGAGCTCCTTGCTGCAGTTAGTGCTGACTTCTATGTGGTCTGCTAGGTCATTCTTCTTTGTTTCTTTCAGGACACAGTGGTACTGGTTTAGTGCTGTCTTGAAGGTGGTGTGGTCTCCTGTGTCTTTGCTGGTGCCCCAATTCCTTTCTAGTTGCCAGCAATTGCATTTGGTAGATTTCAGCTCCTCAGTGAACTAGCAGGCCCTTCTGACAGGTCCTTTGGATTTCGCTGGCTTGGTGGAAGCGATTGTGTCGGCGCATTGTCTGATCCACTGAGAGAAGTTCTTCGCAGCCTGTTCTGGGTTGGGTGTTGTGCGTGGGAAGTGAAAGTGTTGTTTCACTGATCTTCTGATATCTGTTTCGATTATCTTCGCATGGAGCTGTGGGCCATGGTGCCAGTATTGATAGGTTGTGAGATGGTGAAGTGGACACTGTAGTGACAAGTTCAGGTGATATGGTTGTACCTAACTCTGTTGCTAGACGTAAAAATGGGATCAATCGTGTGTCCTGCTATGTGGGTAGGTTTGGCGACAAGTTGCATGAGTCCGATGTTGGTTGGCTGTCAGTTGTTTTAGTGTTGCTGGGGTCATCGAGGTGGAAGTTAAGATCACCAAGGAAAATGTAGTGCTCGGAGTTGATGGCAATTGGGGTGATGAGGTTAGGAATAGCATTGCAGAAGCTGGGGCGTGCTCCTAGTGGTCTGTTGGTGAGGGTTCCTCAGATGCTGCTCTTTCCTTTTACGTGAAGTTGGAAGTTAAGATACTCCATGTTAGACCTGGAATCTTTTGGTGTGTTTCCCCTGTCTTTTTGCTTTCTGACCTCCCGGTTTTTGCTGGTTTAGTGTCTCTCCGCACTTTCTCACTGCTGTTCAGTGTTAAAGTGCAAGTGCTCCTGTTGTAAATTGTTATTATGAATTGGTGTTTCCATGATTGGCATATTTGATTTACTGGTAAGCCCCTAGTAAAGTGCACTGAATTTGCCAGGGCCTGTAAATCAAATGCTAATAGTGGGCCCGCAGCACTGATTGTGCCATCCTCATGAGTAGCCCTGAAAAGGTATCTCAGACCTGCCACTGCAAGGTCTGCACGCAGTTTGTAACTGCCATGTCGACCTGGCAAGTGCACCCACTTTCCATGCCCTAATCTTCCCTTTTCTTACATATGTCACCACTAATGTAGGCCCAAGGTACCCTTGTCGGCAGGGTGCTGTGTACGTTAAAGGTAGGACATGTAATGGTATGTGTGGCATGTCCAGGTAGTGAATTACAGTGCATTTTGTTTTCCACTATGGAAAGCCTATCTGTCCCATAGGATAGAATGGGAGTTTTACTTATAACATCTTATAAGCATAACTTTCCACTGAGACAAGATAGGGAAATTGAGTTTAGTATGCCTGGACTCAGAATGTAAAAATGAATCTGTTAGTAAAGATGATTTTAATGTTCTGTGTTTGAAAATACCACTTTTAGAAAGTAGGTATTTTCTTGCTTAGCCATCCTGTGTGCCTCTGCAAGGTTTGTGGATTGGCTGTCTGGCTTGGAGTGACAGGGGCTGGGGATATGCGTTCCATTCAGACAGCCACTGGGGGGGGTCGAGGTGTGTTCTGCCTTTCCTGGATGAGTCAGAGCTGGGCTCAATAGACCTGTGCTGCATTTAGAGTGGTGGGAGGAGATTTCCTTGCACCTGAATGGGCCTGGTCTGCCTGGAACAATGCTGTCTCCACCTCCTGCCAGGATGCTGGGCCAGAGGGGACAAAACTGGTTTGGACTAAGCACAGACACTCTCTGCCTGAAAGAACAAAGGAATTTTGAGTATAAATATTGGGGCCCAGACCCCAGAACTTTAGAACTCGCTAGAATGAAGGAACATGCCAAGAAGAAGAGCTGGAAGAGCTGCCAGGAGGAGTACTGCCCCTTTGCTGTGTTGTTGCTGTGTTTGGTTGGCCTGCAGTTGCTGCTTCTGCCTTGAGCAGTGAAAGGACTGGACTGAACTTTCTTTACTTGTGCTGAGTATCTCCAAAGGCTTCAAGTAGAGCTTGCCTCCTGTTCTGAAGTCTCGAACTGCAAAGACTTCACCAACCTCTGGGTACCGCTTCTGGAACCGTTGTTTCAGTTGCCACATAGAAGGGAAAAGCAACCGACTCTGTCGCTGGCTCCGTGTTCTGAAGGCACCGCCGCATCTCACACCACAACCCTAGTCTCACCGACGACCGCCACCACCACTGAGCCGCTGCTTGCACCGTGACCTGTGGGCACCGCACTCCGCACCGTCTCGCTTCACTTCACCGCCCTGGTCTCACTGACGCTGTGGCTGCCTGCTGACTTCAACACCCGTGACGCATAGTGGCTGGGGTCACCGCTCATAAGTTTCACGATGCACCGCCTCATCCCACACAGCAGTCTGGGCCAACCAATGTCAGCTCCCACTAACCGGCGCTGTCGCTTGCATTGCAACCTGCAAGCACCGCATCAAGCACCACCTCGCCTCGCACTATAAGCCTTGGTCTTACCGACGCCGTCTGGACGACGGTTACCGAGCCACTGCCTGCACCTCATCGTGAGGGCACTGCACCCTGCACCGCTTCCATTTTGCAACGCAACACCAACGGTTGCCCCAACCGACCCACACCAATGTGTCGGCCACAACGAGAAAGGTACTGTTCACAAGTCTGTCAGCACTTTAGCTGGCCTGTACCGACGCCGTCGGCTGGAACTGTTAGACTCTGTTGTTTTCAGCATCGCGGTGGCCCCGGACCGAGCTACCGACTCAGAAGAACTGTGTTTTTGAGATATTTCTACAATTTTAAGGATATCTTACAAAGTATATATTTTTAAATACTGTATGTTGTATTCTTATTGTTTTGGTCTTGTTTGGATATATAAAAATATTGGATATTTTTAAAAACTGGTGTGGTGTCCTTTTGTGGTGCTTTCACTGTATTACTGTTGGTTATGTGCAAATGCTTTACACACTGCCTCTGAGGTAAGCCTGACTGCTCGTGCCAAGCTACCAAGGGGGTGAGCAGGGGTTATTTTAGGAGTGTACCTCCCTTCAAGTCGTCTAAGGAGGTTGTGCAGTGGATGGTGTCCTTGTAGATGATGGCAATTTCACCTCCATGTTTGTTGCTTCCGTCACGGTGTGTTATCTTGTAGCCGTGGGTGGTGATGGTGATGTCCGGAGCAGAGTTGGGGTTCAGCTAGGTCTTTGTGTGGAAGATGACGTCTGGGATGAGGGATGAGATTGTGTCGCAGATCTCTGTGGCGTGTTTGCAGAGCAATCGTGCTTTGAGTGGAATGCATTGGAGTTGTGATGTGGCGGTCTAGGCCTGCGTGGTGGGCGCAGTCGTGTTTGCAGTGTCCTTGGCATTGTTGGACGCTTTGCTGTTGCCGGTGAAACAACAGTGCTGGCAGGAAAATGGTCCTCTGCTGGTACATAGAGATGTGTGGCAGCAGTTGTTACTGTGGATGCGCCCGGGATCGAAGAACCAGGGTTGATGATGCCAGACGTGATCCAGGTGCAGATGAGTGCAGAAGGGCTTGCCTTTGGGATGCCCACTGCATGCGTCTGCTGTGTGGCCACGTTGCAGCCTCCATAAATAGGGCTCTGCTAGTGGTGGGAGGGAATGAGCGGGAGAAAATGGCAGGAAGGCAAGCAGGCTTAAGGCATTGAAACAGAAGAAAAAACAACAGGAAGACAGATGCAAAACAGTGAAAAAACAGTAACTATCAGTTACAACACACTTTTACACACAGTGCATGCACACAAAGCAAACGAGAACAAAAGCTGGCGCAAGGTCACAGCAGCGAGGGGGAGCTGGTACAGGAACTCAGAAAGACTGTACCTGCCGCACTCACAAGGCTCCACAAATAAAGGACTATGCCTGACTCCAAAAAAAAGGAGTGAACTCCCTGATCAGCAACAGGTACAACACAGCTGGAAGAAGTCCCCTGCCAAGTTAAAGAGAGGATTACCCAGGCAGACCATCTCTAACTGGATTTCCCTTGACTTCACAGATGCATTGTGGAAAATTGAGCTCTAACCCCCAAGAAGCAATCTAGAGTCTCTGAACAATGAAATGGTGCTGCTGGACCACTATGTTCTCCAAAGGAACTAACAAGAACCAACATCTCAAAGTTTAGAAACTTTCTGCAAAGTTTTGCAGGAAAGCTCCAGGAGGAGATTGGCTTGTCACCAAGAGTCAAGCAGATGTCATCGACTTGTTGATATCGATAAAAATAATGCTAATGCTTATTGTCAAATTCACCCGTCATGAACTCCCCATCAACCCCAACTCGAAAATATGTGATCAAGCAGGCTCTGCAACCCAGACCTGTGGTAACTGATTGACACATCACAGGTGGAGTGGTACGTAGTCGGTAGACAAATGTCCGAACAGGAAACTCAGGCCCATCCCCCAGATAAACGCAACAACACCACAATGGTCCAGGGAAATTGGCTCCAATAAAGCACACTTGGCCAGAGAGGTGTGCACATTCCCACACACCATAAAATTAGATGCTACATGGAGTTAAGAACACACAGCCAATTAGGACACAGAATACACAGTACACGCAGTGATCACATGCCCCTCATGCCAGACATCTGGACACACTGCCCACATTGTGTCTACGCAAGGTTGAGCCACCTGCATTTGTTATCAAAGACCCTTTATTTATGACTACACAGACAAGGCCCACATTCCTTTGCCAAATAAGAGTGGCCAGATGTACTTGTATTGTACCCAGAACTGTATATAAGCCCGCATGAATTGATTGTACTTTGAGACAGTCCTCAGACCCATTTCTGTGGGTTGCACTCCCGGCCGAAGTGTTTAAGTAAACCAACTGTTCCTGCTTTGCCAACCGCCTCTTGTCTTTGTTTTTTCAAGGTAAATTCATATTCGAGCAACAGACTCACAAATCTGCCTGACCAGGTGGTTTGTCCCACTGAAAGCTCTGGAGCTCCTTGCTGTCGATGCCGAGGACAAAGACTTCCAGAGGCTCACTGAGACATTGCACTGCATCAGGCCACCGACGTTGAATCAAACTCCAGATTCAAGGAACTCAACTACTCGTTGATGAGATAAAAATTCCAAGAAGAAGGTAAGCTTTTGACCATGATTTAGCCCTCGGCCTATCCAACCCGCTCTCCCTCATAGTAAGTCTAAAACTTTGACTTTGACCCTGTCCACTACGACCAGAAAGCTGTGAGTGGCGCTTTAAGCTTTGGCACTTGTCAGACAGAGCAGAGGGAAGGGAAAGCAGAAAACCTTGATGACTTAACTGAAATCTGCTGCAGGTATTTACCAACATCTGTGCCTACGATAGAAAAGGACAACAGACTGTTACTTTTACATGAACCAAAGGAAGAGAAAGTAGACATAGAAGAAAGACAAGGGGAAGTGAATGTGAGGAAGGACAAGAAGTCATAGGAGCGCATGAACGTTGAGAGAGCTGAGAAAAAGGAGAGATGAGGAGGACCCCAAAAGTAATGTAAGCCTGAAAAGGAAGAGCTTGAGACAAGAAGAGCTCCACAATTCCAGGAGGTGGCCGGGCTTGACTCAGAGAGTCAGTCGAGAATCTGAAAAGAGTGCTGCCACCCGAAAGGAGACAGAGAGGACACACAGGCTGCAGCCCAACTGTCCGTCGAGCGTGGAGAGACCCGCCGTCTTCGCAAAATCCCTGCCATGCTCCCGGGCAAGCATGGATTTGCCAGGTGCGTGAAGGGTTGCAAAATTGGCAGGGGAGGGGAAAGAGAGCTAGGGAGTCAGGATGATCATACGGGAGCTGATAAAGGCTGTTTGTATATGAATGAATAGAAAAGAAAGGTGACAATACAAAGGGTTTTACGGTTTCTATTACCTCACGATAAATATGAAAGAAAAAGTATTGTATGTACCTTTTTGTTTAGTATGACCTTTCTTTATACCATCTCCTTCAAAGGTGAAGAGGATCCCTGAAGAGTGAAAGCGGCCAAATTTTATATATATATATGTATATATATAAGTATATATGTATATATATATATATATATATATATATATATATGTATATATATATATTCACTGAAAAAACCATAGGTTTTAGGGACAGTTATAGTTAGTTGGACATTGCACTCGTACAAAACCCGTGAAATTCCCCCGTTATAGTTAGTTCAGCTAACTATAACTTGCGCCCCCGCAATGCACTGCTGATGACGTCACATATTACATCACATGACATGGTCAGTGACATCACTGATGACATCACTGATGACATCTCAAATGACATCACTGATGACATCTTCTAGTGACTGTGTGTTTCTGTAAAGTTTAAATATTTGTAATATATATAGGGAAAGGCGTATTGAAGAATGAGTGGGTGTATAAGTGTCTGTATGGATGATTTAGTAGGTGCGTGACTAACTCTATAAGTGAGTGATTAAACGTATCTTACTGAATGCATGGGTTAGTGACTAAACTGGGTGAATGTCTGTATCCGTCTGTCTGTTGCTGTGTAAGTGGCTGCATGGGTTTGAGAATAGCTACATGAGTGTCTATATGAGTTATTGATTGGTTGTCTGAGTATCTGTATGGGTGCCTGAGTGTTTGTGTGGGTAGGGTGTGTGCGACTCTGTGCATAGATGTGTGAGTGGGTGATTCACTGGGTGGGTGGTTTCAAGAGTGCATCTGTGATAGACTGTATGGGTGGGTAAGTGTGTGTAAGAGTGTGTTAGTGAGTGAATGTATGCCCAGTGGTACATGTGTGAGTAACTACATATGTGAAAGGCAGTATATATGTGTGTTGGAGTATATAAATAGCTATAAGCGATAGTGTGTGAATGTGTTAGTGACTGTATGGATGAGTGTGTGCTTGTATCAGTGATTGTATAAGAGCGTAAGAATGTGCTAGTATTTGTATGAGTAAGTGAGCTGGTGTGTGTATAACTGTATAGGTGAGTGAATGGCAGTGTGTTTAATTATTTGCATGACTGACTAGGTGTGTGAGTACCTCTATGGATGAGTGGCGGTGTTTGAGTGTCTATATAGGAGTATGAGTGCATATGATAGTCCTGTACTGAGTGACCGTAAGTATGAGTGACTGTACGGGTGAGTGAGTGGATGTGTGTGTGTAGTCCTAAGAATCAGTGAGTGGGTATGTAGTTATTGGTGTTGGAGTGTCTATGGTTTTGCGAATGGCAGTCTGAAATTTAGAGTGGGTGTATCAAAGGTTATATTAGGGTGTGAGGAGGTGCATCAGATTATCATGTGGATGATGTCATCAGTGATGTCATCAGTGATGTCATTTGAGATGTCATCAGTGATGTCATCAGTGATGTCACTGACCATGTCATGAGTGATGTAATATGTGACATCATCAGCAGTGCATTGCGGGGCGCGAGTTATAGTTAGCTGAACTAACTATAACGGGGGAATTTCACGGGTTTTGTACGAGTGCAATGTCCAACTAACTATAACTGTCCCTAAAACCTATGGTTTTTTCAGTGAATTTGTAAGGTTTTTTAAATGCTAGTTTCTAACTGTAACGTGCCTGAAACCTATGGTTTTTTCAGTAAATTTCAAAGGTTTTTTTAAATGCTAATTCCTAACTATAACATGTCCGAAACCTATGGTTTTTTTCAGTGAATTTCAAAGGTTTTGTAAATGACAATTTTTAAATGTATTAATTGTTATATTTATTTTTTTGATACTGATTTACTACATTTTTTTAAACTTTATTTTTACATATTTTATTTTTTAAATTACATTCTAATTACATTATACATTACATTACAAAATATACTTTCTCAGAATGAATTACTTTAGTTTAAATACTTTGCAAATAGGCAAGAGACTTTTAAGTACAGTAGTTACAGTTGTTGCAATGGGCAACACAATTTTAAACACACAGCAACATTGAGCTCAATGTGAATTTCTAGTTAAATGCAATTAGTTACTTTATGGATTACTTTTCTAACCACAGGACTGGATCCTAGTTTCAGTCCTGGGACATCTCCTGTAAACAGTTGAGTAAAAGCATTTTGGTTACAGTAGTGATTTTTAAGGAATATTATTGTATTTTAAAAGTTGACACTTAGAAACTTTTTCACATAGAATCACCAATGTTATCCTATGGGAGGAAATTCACTTAGCAGGTAAGTAGTGTTATCATTACTTTTTCTTACTCAGTGGTGGATCCTGGATCCAGCACTGGTGCATCTCCTGTAAACAGTTGAAAGAATGCGTTTAAGTCATACAGGCGATTTTTAAGGAATATTTGTAGTTTGTGAAAATCGACACTTTGAAACTTTTCTGCTGAAAACCAGACAATGGATTCCTATGGAAGGAAATACAAGTTACTGGTAAGTACGGTTAGAATTACTTTTCAGGGTCAGTGCTGGGCTAAAAGATGCAGCACTGGGTTCTCTCCTGATAACAGGTGAGTAAATTGGAATTCGTAGTTCAGCTGATTTTAGAGGAATATTATAAAGTTCCAAAACTCCACACTTAGAAGAATTTCCAAGTGAAACCAGTCAATGTTAGCCTATGGAAGGAAATTCAAGTTACTGGTAAGTACGGTTATAATTACTTTTCAGGATCAGTACTGGGCTCAAAGATGCAGCACTGAGATCTCTCCTGATAACAGGTGAGTAAATTGGAATTCGTAGCTCAGCTGATTTTAGAGGAATATTATAAAGTTCCAAAACTCCACACTTAGAAGAATTTCCAAGTGAAACCAGTCAATGTTAGCCTATGGAAGGAAATTCAAGTTACTGGTAAGTACGGTTATAATTACTTTTCAGGATCAGTACTGGGCTCAAAGATGCAGCACTGAGGTCTCTCCTGATAACAGGTGAGTAAATTGGAATTCGTACTTTGGTTGATTTTAGAGGAATATTTGTATGTTTCAAAAATCGACGCTTAGAAACTTTTTCAGCAAAAAGCAGGCAATGATATCCTATGGAAGGAAATTCAAGTTACTGGTAAGTACGGTTAAAATTACTTTTCAGGATCAGTACTGGGCTCAAAGATGCAGCACTGAGGTCTCTCCTGATAACAGGTGAGTAAATCGGAATTCGTTGTTTGGCTGATTTTAGATGAATATTTTAAAGTTCCAAAACTCCACACTTTGAAGAATTTCCAAGTGAAACCAGTCAATGTTAGCCTATGGAAGGAAATTCAAGTTACTGGTAAGTACGGTTATAATTACTTTTCAGGATCAGTACTGGGCTCAAAGATGCAGCACTGAGATCTCTCCTGATAACAGGTGAGTAAATTGGAATTCGTAGCTCAGCTGATTTTAGAGGAATATTATAAAGTTCCAAAACTCCACACTTAGAAGAATTTCCAAGTGAAACCAGTCAATGTTAGCCTATGGAAGGAAATTCAAGTTACTGGTAAGTACGGTTAGAATTACTTTTCAGGATCAGTACTGGGCTCAAAGATGCAGCACTGAGGTCTCTCCTGATAACAGGTGAGTAAATCGGAATTCGTTGTTCGGCTGATTTTAGATGAATATTTTAAAGTTCCAAAACTCCACACTTTGAAGAATTTCCAAGTGAAACCAGTCAATGTTAGCCTATGGAAGGAAATTCAAGTTACTGGTAAGTACGGTTAAAATTACTTTTCAGGATCAGTACTGGGCTCAAAGATGCAGCACTGAGGTGTCTCCTGATAACAGGTGAGTAAATCGGAATTCGTAGTTCGGCTGATTTGATAGGAATATTTGCACAATGGTGAAGGAAGGGGGTGGGGCCTGAGGTGACATGTCTGCAAACACGCCCTGTGGCGCGTTGTAACTTGGAGAATTAATTCCTCCTCAATCCCAAGGGTCCCTAGGGGCCAACTAGCCCACCAGATAACTCCAGTATGCACCAGAGAGCTGCGTTGCAGAGAGGTGTTCAGAGGCCACGCCCCTTTTTACAACACTCTGCAACGCAGCTCCATGGCGCTTTCTGGACGTACCTGGTGGGCTAGTTGGCCCCCAGGGACCCTCATGATTGAAGGGGATTTAATTCCCCATCTTAAAACGCACCACGGGGCCTGTTTGCACACATGTCACCTCAAGCCCCGCCCCCTTCCTTCACCACTGTGCAAACGCGCCCCGTGGTGCATTTTAAGTTGGGGGATTAAGTCCCCTTGAATCCTGAGGGTCCCTGGAGTCCAACTAGCCCACCATGTACCTCCAAAAAGCGCCACAGAGCTGCGTTGCAGAGAGGTGTAAAAGGGGCGTGGCCTCTGTACACCTCTCTGCAACGCAGCCCCTGGCGCATACTGGAGGTTCCTGGTGGGCTAGTTGGCCCCAGAGACCCCCAGTATTCAAGGGGAATCGTTCCCTCTCTGCAAACGCGCCAGGGGCGCGTTTGCAGAGTGCTGCCAAGGAGGGGGCGTGGCCTCCGGCGCGATCCCGGTCTTTTTTTTTTTTTTTTTATAGGGGGCTGTGTGGCCCACCTTCTTTTTAATTATTTTGGGCCCTGGGGACCCCATCCCCCAGGGCCTGACACCCTTTTATTTATTTTTTTTAAAAAATGGAACGGGAATGGGACCGTGTGGGCCCCCGTCCCGTGGCCAATTTTTTTTTTATCAGCAGGATCCGCGCACCCAGCGCGTTTTTTGCCGATTTAAAAAAAAAAAAAAAATTGGGGGGCCCTGGGGGTCCTTGTAGGACCCCCTGAGCAGGCCTAGGGGGTCAGGGTGTTTCTACCCTGCCCCCTTTTTGCGTTTTGCGCCCTTGTTTTTGTCTTTTCTTGTGCCTCGGTTCTACTGAGGCACAAGATGGCTGCCAACACTTCCTGGTTTGGAGTGTTGCCAGCCAATTACCATACAGCTTGTGGTCGGGAGGGTGCGCGGATCAACCGCGGCCATAGATATTGAAACTTTTATTTTGGATTTTCTCAGCAACTACTGAACGGATTTACACCATTTTTAAAAAGGGTGCTTTCTGAACTAAGCACTACCTTTTTGCCAAATTTGGTGTAATTCCGTTCAGCAGTTTTTGCTGTAGCCTTGCATAAAGTTTCCTATGGGAAATTGATTTTTTCACTCTTATTTTTGAATTTCTCCGCAACTACTGAACGGATTTACACCATTTAAAAAACAGGTCGCTTTCTGAACCAAGCGCTACCTTTTTGCAAAATTTGGTGTAATTCCGTTCAGCAGTTCGGGCTGTAGCCGTGGCTAAAATTTCCTATGGGAATTAACATGGAGAAAACACGTTTTGGGACCCCCCTTTTTTCTCGGCCCCCGCTTGATGAATCACCCCGAAACTTTCAAGACAGGAGCGGACCGGAGCGCCCCACTAGTTTTGAATATTTCGCGATGATTCGTCAAACGACGCCAAAGTTATTGGGAATAGAATGTTATGAATTTCCTATGGATAATAGGTCCTAACTATAACTATCTACTGGCGACCGCCAGTAGATTATATATATATATATATATATATATATATAGGCTTTTATTCTACCGCTGGTGTCCGAGTGCCTCTTGCCTGATGGGCACCTTGGGAGCTGTAATTCATATGCAGCAGCCCAGCCGCGAAGAGTGCACCACCCCGTTATCCTTGGGGGCCACTGGGCTTGGTATTGACCAGGCCGTGTTCGTGGGGCAGCAGCGGAGGATTTAACACGCACTCTAAATGCCGAGGCCCATCTGTGGGCTTGAAATTGTACCGGCAGGATCAACAGCACAATCATTTGGGGAATTAATATCACTGACACTACAAGACCCATAATTCCGTGCACAGACTCAGTGGAGCAGCCCAACCAAGGGCGTGCAATTAAGAATGTAAATGAGGGGAGTGTCAGCACGCGCACACTCGTAAAGTCGGAGCCTCTGAGGAAGGAGTATATTGACTCTGAAACGCGTCAGGCATGGACGACTGGAGAGCTGCTAATGGAATCGACATGGTGAATGCGTGCATACCTAATAAAGGCTTTTAGTCTACCGCTGGTGTCCGAGTGCCTCTTGCCTGATGGGCACCTTGGGAGCTGTAATATATAAATATATATATATATTCACTGAAAAAAACGTAGGTATCAGGGACGGTTTCGTTAGAAATTAGCATTTAAAAAACCATAGAAATTCACTGAAAAAACCACAGGTTTCAGGGACGTTATAGTTAGTTGGACATTTCACTCATACAAAGCCAGAGAAATTCGGCCGTTATAGTTAGTTGAGCTAACTATAACTCGCGCCCCCGCAATGCACTGCTGATGACATCACATATTACATCACTCATGACATGGTCAGTAACATCACTGATGACATCACTGATGACATCTCAAATGACATCAATGATGACATCACTGATGACATCATCCAGTGACTGAGTGTTTCTAAAAAGTTTAAATATGTTTTATATATATATGCCAAGGTGTATTGAAGAATGAGTGGGTGTATGAGTGTCTGAAAGGATGATTTAGTAGGGGCATGACTGACTGTATAAGTGAGTGATTAAATGTGTCATACTCATACATGGGTGACTGACTAATCTGTATGAATGTCTGTATCAGTCTGTCAGTTGGTGTGTAAGTGGCTGCTTGGGTTGGTGAGTATCTACATGAGTGTCTATATGGGTTTTTGATTGGTTGTCTGAGTACCTGAATGGGTGCCTGAGTGTCTGTGTGGGTGGGTGGGGTATGTGTGACTCCCTGCATGGATGTGTGAGTGGTTGATTCACTGGGTGTATGGGTTCCAGAGTGCGTCTGTGAGGGGCTGTAAGGGTGGGTGAGTGTGTGTATGGCTGTCTTGGTGAGTTAATGGATGTCTCAGTGGTACATGTGTGAGTAACTACATATGTGACAGGCAGTATATGTGAGTATTGGAGTATATAAATGATTATATGTGAGAGTGAGTGATTGTGAGAGTGACTGTATGGATGAGTGTGTGCTTGTGTCTGTGATTGTATAAGAGAGTAAGTATGTGTTAGTATCTGTATAAATAAGTGGCGTGGTGTGTGTATAACTGTGTAGGTGAGTAAATGGGAGTGTGATTGATTCTCTGCATGACTGACTAGCTGTGTGTGAGTGTCTGTATAGGTGTATGAGTACATATGATAGTGGCTGTTTTAATGAGTGACTGCATGTATGAGTGACTGTATGGATGAGGGAGTGGATGTATGTGTAGACCTAGGAATCAGTGAGTGGGTATGTAGTAACTGGTATTGGTGTGTCTATGGTTTCGAGAAGGGCAGACTGTATTTTAGAGTGGGTGTATCAAAGGTTATATTAGGCTGTGAGGAGGTGCATCAGATTATCACATGGATGATGTCATCAGTGATGTCACTGACCATGTCATGAGTGATGTAATATGTGATGTCATTAGCAGTGCATTGTGGGGCGTGAGTTATAGTTAGCTCAACTAACTATAACTGCCGAATTTCTTTGGTTTTGTACGAGTGAAATGTCCAAAAAACTATAACGTCCATGAAACCTGTGTTTTTTTTTGTGAATTTCTATTGTTTTTTAAATGCTAATTTCTAACTATATTGGCCCTGAAACCTATGGTCTTTTCAGTGAATTTCTATGTTTTTTTAAATGCTAATTTCTAACTATAACGGCCCTGAAACCTATGGTTTTTTCAGTGAATTTCAAAGGTTTTTTAAATGCTAATTTCTAACTATAACGTCCCTGAAACCTATGGTTTTTTCAGTGAATTTCAAAGGTTTTCTAAATGCTAATTTCTAACTATAACGTCCCTGAAACCTATGGTTTTTTCAGTCAATTTCAAAGGTTTTTTAAATGCTAATTTCTAACTATGCCTACAGAGGTAGGACATGTGAAGAAAGAGAAAGAAAGGCACAGAAAGAAGCAAGAGAAATGCAGAAAGAGGCAACAGAAGTCCAGAAAGAGGAAGAAAGGTGCAGAAAGAAGCAAGAGATATGCAGAAAGAACTAACAGAGGTGCAGAAAGAGGCCTTGTTGTAAAGTCATCCTGTGCCCTGGGCACCCCCCAACGTTTTGCTGACTGGTACTGGTGGTAACTGACTCTGACTGACCCTGGGCTCTGCCTAACCAGGCCCGGAGCCAGTGCTATGCTGAAAGACACTTAGAATTCAGTGAAAACACCTACATACACTAGGCTACACTATGGGTTGGGGTACCCCTGTGATTGGCATGACCTCCCCTGTAAGGCCCTAGTACATAATAGGGCAGGGGGATTAAAATTTCCTCTAAGTCCCTAGCATATATTAGGGCATGGCAGTATAGAGGCCAGCAGCCCTTTTCTGCACTTGCATGTATGCACTGCTGAGCCTGAGGTCAGTTTAAAAGTAGCCCTGTGTGTGCAGAAAGAGGCAAGAGAGGTGCAGAAAGAGGGAAGAAGGGTGCAGAAAGAGGGAAGAAGGGTGCTGAAAGAGGCAAGAGAGGTACAGAAAGAAGCAAGAGAGGTGCAGAAAGAATCAAGAGAAGTACAGAAAGAAGCAACAGAGGTGCAGAAAGAGGGAATAGGGTGCAGAAAGAGGCAAGAGAAGTGCAGGGACAAGCAACAGAGGTGCAGAAAGAGGCAAGACAAATTCAGAAAGAGGCAGCAGAGGTGCAGAAACAGGCAGAAGAGGCGTAGAAAGAGGGAACAGGGGTGCAGAAAGAGAGAAGAGAGATGCCAAAAGAGGCAAGAGGGGTGCAGAAATTTGCAAGAGAGGTGCAGAAAGAAGCAAGAGCAGTGTAGTATGAAACAACAGAGGTGCAGAAGGAGTCAAGAGGGGTACAGAAAGAGGCAAAAGAAGAGCAGAAACAAGCAAAAGAGATGCAGAAAGAGGCTAGAGGGGTGCAGAAAGAGGCAAGAGAATTGCAGAAAGAGGGAAGAGGGGCTCAGAAAGAGGCAAGAGAGGTGCAGAAAGAAGCAAGAGTAGTATAGAAAGAAGCAACAGAGGTGCAGAAAGAGGCAAGAGGGGTGCAGAAAGAGGAGAGAGAAGTGCAGAAAGAAGCAAAAGAGGTGTAGAAAGAGGCAAGAGGGGTGCAGAAAGAGGCAAGAGCAGTGCAGAAAGAACCAAGAGATGTGCAGAAAAAGGGAAGAAGGGTGCAGAAAGAAGCAAGAGAAGTGCAGAAAGAGGCAAGAGAACTGCAGAAAGAGGCAAGAGAGTTGCAGAAACAGGCAAAAGGGGTGCAGAAAGAGGGAATAGGTGTGCAGACAGAGGCAAGAGGGGTGGAGAAAGAAGCATGAGAAGTACAGAAAGAAGCAACAGAGGTGCCGAAAGAGGCAAGAGAGGTGCAGAAACTGGCAAGAAAGGTGCAGAAAGAGGGAACAGGGGTGCAGAAAGAGGAAAGAGGGATACAGAAATTTACAAGAGAGGTGCAGAAAGAAGCAAGAGCAGTGCAGAAAGAAGATAGAGAAGTGCAGAAAGAAGCAAGAGAGGTGGAGAAATAGGGAAGAAGGGTGCAGAAAGGCCCCCCTCCCAAGGCCGATTACGGCCCCGTAAACCCCATCCCCCAGGGCATGGCCATATATTTTAATGTATTAATTTTTTTAAACAGAGGGGGGCTGCGCGGCCCCCCTCCTGAGGCCTTTTTCGGCCCGGGGACCCCATCCCCCGGGGCTTTGCCTCTTTTTTGTTTTAAAAAAAATAAATTTAACAAGAGGGCCCCGTGGCCCCCCTTCCCTGGGCCACTTTTGGCCCCAGGGAACCCATCCCCCGGGGCCTGGCCTCATTTAAAAAAATATATATATGTATAAGGGAGGGGGGCCGCGTGGCTAAGAAGCAAAGCAGTGTTTGCTATGGCAGAGCGGGAGCCGTGCTCCCACCCTGCCATAGCAAACGGCAATGTCCCAGGGGTGGGCACCCCAGGACATTGCAGGAGTGGGCCCTAGGGGGTGGCGGTCCCCAGGGCCATCTAGTGCTCCAGGAGGGGGGCTGTGCAGCCCCCCTCCCAGCAAGTTTGAAGCCCTGGGGAGGTGGTGGTCCCCGGGGGTCCACTACGGACCCCCATATTTACATATTCAATGCCCCGGGGAGGTGGTGGTTCCTGTGGCTTGGGGGGCCCATGAGGCCCCCCACAATTATTAACTCAGTGCCCCGGGGAGGTGGTGGTCCCCGGGGCAGTGTGGGGAGGGGCAGGAGCCCCCTCCCCACACACTTTATAATTTAAATTTAGACCCCTGGGAGGTGGCGTCCCCGGGGCTTGGGGGGCCCGTGAGGCCCTCCCGCCCATAATGATCAATGCCCCGGGGAGGTGGTGGTCCCCAGGGCTGCGGGGGGCACATGCCCCGTGCATAATAAATAAAGCCCTGGGGAGGTGGCGGTCTCTGGGCCTGCGTGGGCCCCACGGGCCCCCGCATATAATTTTCTCATTGCCCCCAGGACCTGGCCCACCCTGGGGTTCAAATAAAAATGAAGCGCGGGAGCCTGCTTTTTTTAAATTTTTATTTTTTCAGCCGGATTCGCGCACCCAGAACGAATTCGGCCGATTTTTGTTTTTTTGAAAAATGCTTTTTTTGGCCCTGAGCAGGCCTAGGGGGTCAGGGTGTTTCTACCCTGCCCCCTTTTCTTGGTTTTTATCCTTTTTTTAACTGATTTCTTGTGACTCAGTTTTACCGAGTCACAAGATGGCTGCCAACACTTCCTGGTTTGGAGTGTTGGCAGCCAATCAGAATGAAGCTCGCGCTCGGGAGGGTTTGCAAATCCTCCTCGGTACTCAGATATCGATATTTTTATTTTTTGAAGTTCTCAGCAACTACTAAATGGATTTACACCATTTAAAAAAAGCACTCTTTCTGAGCCAAGACCTACCTTTTTGCCAAATTTGGTGTAATTCCGTTCAGCAGTTCGGGCTGTAGCTTTGTCTAAAGTTCCTATGGAAATTAACATGGGGAAAACGTGTTTTGGGAACCCCCTTTTTTCCCGGCCCACACTTGACGAATCACCCCAAAACTTTCAAGACTGGAGCTGACCTGAGCGAACCATTAGTTTGAAAAATTTCGCAAAGATTCGTCAAACGACGCCAAAGATATTGGCAAAAGAAAAAATGCTTTTTGAACAGAAACAAGGTCCTAACTATAACTACCTACTGGCGAAATAGAAAGATATACATTGGGCACTGGCTACATAGCCAATGGAGAAAGAAATAAAAGGTAGAGAGAACAGACTCTGGGAATTATTGAGTGCTAGCAACAGTCTAAGTAATGGATATAGCTCCTAGGAACACCACAGAGGGTGCAAAGTAGAAATAAAGTTAAGCCACTTAGAAGAGAAACTCACCTGTGGTTTATTCTTTTCGAGGGGCCGGCAGGGAGAAGAGGAAGAAGAAACCTAAAAAGAAAGAAGGAGAGAAACAGAGGAGAATAAGAAACTCAAAGATTGATGAGAGACTGTAGACCCAAAGAAGAGAGGGAGAATTATTTTTATTCAATAACTTTTTCTTTTAACCCAGGACTAGGCCTGGACGGTAAATTCTGTTCCGCTCGCGGAATTTGCGGAATTTGGGTAATTTCGCGTTCCGCGGAGAACGCGGAATTGCCAAAAATTCCGCGATCTGCGGCTTCGCAGAATTTTTTGCTTGTTTGCGCTTTCAAAATGCGTGTTCGCGAGATATTTCCCCCCGAGCATGCAAACAGCGTTCGCGAACAGGAAAAAAGCATCGCGAACGGGCGGAACAAGCAATTCCGCGTGTTCACGGAACTCTGCGTGCTCGCGGAGATTTTTTCCGTTTTGCGTAGCGCGACTACGCAAATTCCGCCCATCCCTACCCAGGACACATTACTTGGAAAATCAAAAATGTAATTAAATAAGCGTGATCTTTATTTCATCTTTAAAAATTCATATGGTTCCCTACATTGGATTTTGGTCATTATGGTGTTGTTTTGAAGATAGACATAGTCTATATTTTTTAAAATTTGTGTTGGATTTTTATTGTGTTATGACTTTTACTTATGTACTGTTTTGATGGTATTAAGGGCCAGATGTACGACCCGTTTTTGCATGCGCAAACGGGTTTGAGAACCTGTTTGCGCATGCAAAAACATATTGGGCCATGTACATAGCCCATTTAGCGAGTCACAATTTTTTTGCGACTCGCTAAATATGTTTTGCAACTTGCTATTTAGAAGGGGCGTTCCCTTCCAAATTGCGAGTCTCAAAACAATGTACTAATGTTTTGCGGCCGCAATTGCGGTTGCAAAACACTCGCAATTATTACCTACTTCAAGTAGGTGGTGATGCATGTGCAAATGGGAAGGGGTCCCCAGGACCGAAAGAATTATTAAAGGGCAGGCAGTGGTCCCAGGGACCACTGCCTGCCCTTAAAAAATGAAATGAAAATGTTTCTTTTTTTTTTTTAAATGCATCCCGTTTTCCTTTAAGGAAAACAGGCTGCATTTAAAAAAAAAAGCTGCTTTATTAAAAAGCAGTCCCAGACATGGTGGTCTGCTGAGCCCAGCAGGCCACCATCCCTGGGAGGGCTGGCATTCACAATGGGCTTGCAAATTGCGAGAGGCGCATTAATATTAATGAGCCTAGCAATTTGCGACCCCATTGGGAATCGCAAAACAGTGTAAACATACTGTTGTACATTTCATTTAGTGCCTCGCAATTTGCGACTCACAATGTGTTGCAAATTGCGAGGAGCTAAATGAAAGGGTTGTACATCTGGCCCCATATGCTTTACACATACTGGTCTTCTAAGTTAAGTCTGACTGCTCACTTTCTAAGCTATTAAGGGTTGAGCAAGGATTCATTTACTGAGAATTGACTGGACCTATTAGTGATTGTGGTATTATTACTAGCTGAGGGTCAATACCAGTGGCGGCCAGCACAGATCTGGGGTGGTGAGGTGAGGGGGTAAGGAGGTATAATTGCAAAAAAAAGCAAAATTCACCTACCTTCTCACCACTCTGTCCCACGTCATCCTTCCTCCACCGAACAGGAAGCAATGCTACAATTCAGCGCTGTGATTGGCGCCCCTAAACCAATCACAATGCTGCAATTCAGTGCTGTGATTGGTCTGAGCACTGTGCTTTGTGGCTCAGACTGGGACTGGGGGCCTGAGCATGTTCTCCATGCAGGCTGTAGTGCAGCCTGCGTGGAAAACATGATTAAGTATGCATAACTGTTTGGCTGGCCCAAGAGGGCCGGTCAAAGCATCATGCGCACTTTAGTGTGCCCACCACTCCTCCCCTGCTCTGTCAGCAGAGCAGCCCCGCCCTCATGCTACCGCAGCAGGGAAGAATAAAAAGATAATAACATCGCATTATTATCATTTTATTTTTCCTTTCTTTTACTGCTGCACAGCAGCCATGGGGCAACGCTTCTCCACCTTAGCGGAGGAGCCGTCACTGGTCAATACTCCCACCTACTAATAACCCACTCTCCTACAGCACATGATTTCATGTTGTTGGAAACAGGAGCCAAACAGGAAATATTCTTGGCTTCCAGCACATCACACCATGGACAAGAGTCTTGTTTCCGGCGGCCTACAGTCATTGCACAACTCAGGTTTTACTTGTGGTATGCCTACAATGGAGGCACTGCAGATGATGATTAACTAGACAGTGGAATATGCTTTGAATGCCAGAGATGTTCCTGTACCAACCAAATTCCCAAGATTACAGGTGGATGTTACAGATGCTGGCCCTGATAAAAAGGAGGTCAGTGGATGCTTCATACAAAGCAAAGATTTAGTGGGGGTTCTACAACACCTTAGAGACAATTTCGGCTTTTCGGGACCTGTGCCCTCATCCAGTGAGTGGGAGTATTTCTCTCAATACCAGCATTTAGATGCAGAACCCCTGCCTCTGTACAGAGAGTATTTTCTCATGAATTATAAAATGTAGAGAAGTAATCCTTTGCTAGGTTTCTGGCCAAGCGTTACCTTCTCTAAATTTTTGTTGAGGAATTTCCAGCCACTCTGAAGGTGGACAACATAATGGTGGGTTTGTCAACAAATGGTATAGTCATTTCAGAGGTTGCCCTCCCAGAGGACCCAGTTCACAGAAACATTATTGCACTGTCAAAAGAGCCTACTCTGCCTCCCATTTCATGATTTGTGCTAATGCCCACACAACACATGCCATTTAATCTCTCTTAAGGCATTTCCAGACCTTGGCAAGCCAGATGAGGGAATGGCTTGACTGTTTAACGTACCTGGCAATGACAGAGTTGCAGGTTTGATTCCTTTCTGACATTTCATTTGATAATTTGAAACCTTTGGCAGCTGCTTCTGGAGCATCAGCTTCCATTCATACTCACATTTGGATGCCCTCATGGAAGACTGATGCATCTCAGAAAGCGATGCTTTTGAAACTTCCCTTTACTGGCTCAAGAGTCTTCAGTCATGAACTGGAAGTTTTAGTTAAAAAATCAGTGGAAAATAAAAACTTATTGGCTCCTGCACAATCCTTTCCCAAGGCTGAGTCTTTGTTTAGAGGAGCAGGAACATCTAGGGGAGTTAACCAGACCTTTCGAGGCAGGGGTCATGGCCGGGATGCCCCTGCTAATGACAAATCTCAGTTTCAGCCTCACTCAACAACTACCAATGCCCCTCCTCCTCCTCCAAAAGCCTGGCTATGCCTTTGAACCTCCAGTGGGGGAAAACTGCTCTTGGTCAAGGAAATATGACAAAATTAAGTATCAGATGCTTGAGCTCTAGAGGTTCCCTCAATAGGTAAATGGATACCTTTCCTCAACATCCACTGTCTTCCTTTAATCAGACTCCTATGCCACAGCTCCTTCTTGACAAAGCTGCTATAATCCCTGTTCTTCAGAAGGAGAGATTCCAGGAGTATCAATAAATACTCTTCTCGGTACAAAAAGCATCAGGAGACTTTTGTCCAGTCCTAGTTTTGAAGGGGGTAAACATGTACATTCCCCAACAAACCTTCAAATTGGTGTCACTACAGGCTATTATGCCTCTGATCAGATAAGGGGAAATCTTGTGCTCAATCAACATGTTAGACGCCTATCTACCTATTCTGATCCACTCAAATTCCCAAACGTTTCTGCGCTTTGCATTGGATGGCATCCATAGTTCTCAGTTGTACCTTTTGGCTTCTCATCTGCCCCGTGGGCGGTCGTAAAGCTCCTGGCTCCACCGATCAGTATAATACACTTTATATGTATACAGGTGTATCCTTATTTGGAAGACTGGCTAATAGCTTCATTCTCTTTTCTAAGGAAGAAGTAGAGATCCAGCACATCCTTCAACAACATGGATTTTTGCTGAATTAAAAAAAATCCCACTTAACTCCATTGCAAGGACTGCAATTTTATCAGCCCTGTTTATCAGGCAGACCTAGCACCAGTGGTTTTGACAAAGGAAACAGAAACTGGGCTCCCATCTGTCATCCCTACTTTCAAAAACACAAGCCACAGCAAGAACTTGGCTCAGAAGCCATGGCGAGATGGCCTCTACTCTAGAATTTGTCCCATGAATTTGTCTCCATTTATACCATCTGGTTTGTCATCTGCTTCTGTTTTGGAATCCAACTTCAGAGAACTATGTAGCATTCACTGCAGTGAAAATAGAAACCAAGGATCTGCTTCAGTGGTGGTTAGTCTCATCGCATCTGGACAAAGAGTTCCACTTGAAGAATTCTCCATCCTTAACTCTAACCACTAATGCCAGCAAGAAAGTATTGGGTGAAATATTCAAAGAACTCTCTGTTCAGGGCAAATTGTCTTACCGAGCATCAGCCCAATCTTTCAACTGGAGGGAGTTATCTGCAGTCCACAGGACTCTTCTCCACTTTCTCCTCCCCATTCACTCTCAGCCGATTTGTGTACAGATGGTCAGTTTGTCAGATCATACATAAATTGCCAGGAATGTATGGGTTTGCCGGGTCTAGCTCGGCTTTCCTCAGAGATTTCCCTTTTTACAGAGAGTAATCCCGTCTCTGCGTTCAGTTTATCTTTTGGGGAAGGAGAAAGGGCCTGCAGACCTTCCAGAGCCATCAGCTCCCATAATCAGTGTCCCTCTGCCTCTGCCCTTTTCTTTTTCGACAGATGAACCCAGAGATTTGGGAGCCTGTGGCTTGATCTCTCAGCCATGGAGGGTAATGCTCTTCTTATGGCCTATTGTACTCTAATTACTTTCCGGAGGGCGCGGGCGATGCATACTTTTTCAAATCCCTTGGTCAACCAATCTTCTTTACTGCTTTACAACATTCCAACTAGTCCCAAAAGTGGTGAAGATGATTTGCGACGATAAAGCTGAGATTCTCTTGGTAGTCCCAGGGTGGCCTCGAAGACCATGGCATTCCATTTGCTCCCCATTGGTAGTTCCATCTACATCGGGCCCTGCTCAGTCAGCCTCTTCTTTACTCCCCCATATCTGAGTCATCTCAACTTGGGGATTTGGCATTTGAGAAGATAGGGCTCATTTCACAGGGTTGTTCGCAGTGGCGGCTCGCAGAGGGAGTGCTCCAGGGCGGTGGGGCGGGGGAGCGGTGGGGCGGGGGAGGGGCTGGGTGGGGGGGTAGTGGACTTCGACATACGGCGGAACAGAGTAAAGTAAGTAAATAAATAAATAAAACAATTTACCTTGCGTGCGCTGCATTGCCGAGTTGGCGATGCAGAGCGCGCAAGGTGAATTGTTTTATTTATTTATTTACTTACTTTACTCCATTCCACCGTATGTCGGAGTCCACTACGCCCCACCCTGCCCCTCCCCCACCCTGCCCCACTGCCCCACAGCACTCCCTCTGCGAGCCGCCACTGGTTGTTCTACTGAAGTCGCTATTGACATCAAGCAAGGTAGGCATCCTTCTACCCTTACATCATATAACAGACACTGGAAACATGTTGAATCCTGTGAACCAATAAGGATTTATTCTCCTTAACCCAGTGATCCAAATAGGATTTTAGACTTTTTAAGGGATATAATGCTACTAGGACTGGCTGTTTCAACAATAAGAAGTTAGTGAGCAGCAATCAAGGCTTTACGAGCTCAAAATTCCTTGTCTATTGCTCCATTGGCTTCCAGGATTCTAAGAAGTTTTTCCCTGCCACCCAGTAGTTCATACCCCTATCCTATCATGGGATCTACCTTTAGACATCTGCGTCTCCAATAACGTCCATTTGAGTGTCTCTCTGTGCTTGTCTTTAAATTCCTTTCTGCCAAGGTTGTGTTCTTGGTGGCAATCTGTTCAGGGAGGAGGATTGGAGAAATTGGGGCTTTGCTTTGCTCTTCTCCTTTCCTCAGATGTCTCCCAGATAAGGCTTAATCAATTTTTTTCATAGCGGTGCTGTCCACTTTTCTCTGCTCGGAGGATTTTATACTTCCTGTGTTTTTTTCCAAATCTTTCCTAAGAGAAGTAGTCCAAACTCCATTCCCTGGATTTCCACAGATTCCTTTCATTTACGTGTTCAGAACTTCCTCTTTTCGAAAGGTTGTTGCTCTTTTTGTAACTTTTGGCCTGCCAGTGAGAGAAACTTGTCCCTCTTCAGCAACCCTCTATAAGCAGGTTAAATTTGCCGTTCCCAAATCATACGAGTTGGCAGGTCAGGAGTTACCCGCAGTGGTTCAGTTAAGATCCACAGGAGGTATGGCTGCTCCTTGGGCTTCCTTTAAAGGAGCCTCTCTCAAATATATCTGTTGTGGAGATACCTGGTTCACTCCGCACATTTTTGTGTTGCAGTAGCCTTTGCAGTTTGGAGGTTCAACTTCTGCAGGCTTTGGTTAACATGTTTTGTCCGCTATGCATGAAGTATAATGCTAGAGTTTCTTCATTGTTTCAGAAAAACAAGACATGCAGCATCATGTTAGGCATGGTTCTTTTATTCTGTAAAGGGATCAAAATCAGAATAATCTGCATGGGTATTGACTAATGGAAAAAGGACTGTATGAGGAAGACAGATGAGGAAGTACCTGGATATTTAGCGGCAATCTTCATTACACTATGGGGCCGATTCCGAATCAGGCCGGAAATCACTCCGACCGAGCCGGACCCGGAGAGGTTTCCGACCGAATCGGACTCTGGCAGTCCGACCGAACGAGTACGATGCGCACGCAAGCAATCGGACTCGAGTCGGTTGGACTCCCATTGAAGTCAATGGGAGCCGGACGTACAACGCGTACGCGGGCTCCCATTGACTCAATGGGTGCGAGGCGAACAAGGGCACCCCCTACAGCGGGTACGCCTCGATGCGACTCGCGGCATACATGCACAGGTAGGGGGGACCCATGGGTCCCCCCTGTGGGTGACTCGCGCAGCTACGTGTACAGGGGGGTCTGACACGGACCCCCAAAGTCCGGCTCCGACTGCTCTTTCGAGCCGGACGGCGCGAGTTGGTCGGACTGCTCGAGGCGCACATCGTACTTGCCCGGCCGGGGAACGTCTCCATTGCGCGGTGCGAGTCGTGTCCGTGCGAGTCGGTCGGAGCGGTTCGGACCCGGGAACGAGTCGGTCGGCGATTTCGCGTGCGCTCGCAGTGTACTCACTCGGCCGGACGCACGTACGAATCGGTCGGGAAAGAGGGCTCCGAATCGGATCCGGTTAAGCCGAATCCGATTCGGTGCCCTACCAGCCGAGATCGGAATCGGCCCCTAAGTCTAGGTGTTCCTCACCACAGTCCAGAATCCCCTCCTTTGCCGTTCCCTTTCCTGTTTGATTTAGTTTTAAAGTATGTGTTATTTCAGGTTGGTTATATGAAGTAATGTTTAGTGTGAGTTCCTCTTCTGAGGCATCTTGGGTATTTGGATGTCATATTGTGTGCATTTGCTTAGCTGGACTAGGTAAGAGAGAGATTTCGCGGGGTTCCACGAGTGAGTGAAGTAAGGCTCAAGTCAACTCAGGTCCGCACAGAATGCACCATACAAAGCAAATACAAATTAAAAGCAATCCATCGCCCTGCCCAACCCAGATGGTGACTGGACAGGGGTAAGTCATGTGTTCAGTCACAAAACCACGGATCTAGAAAACTCTAGATAGGGGAGCACCCCACACTCACCCGAAGCAGCTCTTGCTCAAGCTCAGGAGATGATGGGACCCCAAACCCTACACTCCACAGCGCACGCAGAGGTCCATGCCACCAAGGTCAAAGTGCGTGTCCCAGGAGAAACACCAGGGCCATGTGGTGCGCGCTGCATTGCATGGCTTAGCAGAGACCCAACCATGGAGAACCGCAGCCTCCTTCTCATCTGGTCGACTAACTGTTTCTGCACATATCCTCAGAGTCGACCATGTCAGAGTCAGGCACAACATCACTGCCCAGCCCTAAGTGGCATCTCCCAGGCAAAGCCTTTAATGACATGAGGTGTCTGGTGTTTGTTCCCAGCCCCTCAGCCACGTCCTACCCTCCTCGGGGATCTTCAGCACTGCCAGGTACGGGGGATGCGCATAGACAGGTGGGTCCTCAAGGAGCAGGTATGTGTTCATGTGGCTCGTAGAGGAGGAGTACAGTGGAGGGGCCAGTGCTGGGGTCTGTCTGTGTCCCTCATCTCACTGAGTGGGCTTGAGGTCTGTGTACCTCACTCAGGGGAACTCAGTATTGAGGCCCGTGCACCTCACTCAAGGGAACTCTGCAGTGAATCTGTGTACCTCAGTCAGTGGTACCCTGCAGTGAATCTATGGATTTCACATAATGGTACCCTGCAGTTAATCTTTGTACCTGCTCTGAGGTCTGCCTGTGTCCCTCATCTAACTCAGCAGCATGAAAGCCTGCGTACCTCACTCAGGGGAAGCCTACCCTGAGGTCTGTGCACCGAGGTGTGTGTGTCTCTCATTTCACTCAGTGGGACTTAGGCTTGTGTACGTCACTCATGAGATCTCTGTTCTGAGGTCTGTGTGTTTCCCACATTTCACTCAGTAGAACTGAGGCCCATGTACCTCACTCGTGGACTCTGCACTGAGGTCTGTGCACTGAGGTGTGTGTTTCCCGCATTTCACTCAGATGGACTGAGGTCCATGGCATGAACTTTACTGAGACACCCCCAGCACTGAGGTCTGTGCACTCTGCATCAAGGCCTTTCTGTGTCTTGTAATCTCACTCACTAGTACTGAGGTCTCTGTGCCTACTCAGTCAAAGATGGCCTATCCTTCGGCAACTCTGTAACCCTCTCTTAGAGACTCTGTGCACAGAGGTCTGTGAGCTTCACTCAGAAACAGCCTGCAAGGTGTTGAGCTGACGCCGAGATTGGAATCAGGCTCCACAGTTTTAGCGTCTGCATTTCTGGCCGTAATGCCTCTTCCTGGCCCAACTTCTACCTGCTGCATGTGTGCATTATGCTATGGTCTATAGTGACCCGAGTACTGCAGGAGCCACTTTTTTTTACATAACGCAATAGTTCGGCCTTCACTCGAGGCTCCTTGGGACTGAAGGCTCGATCCCAAATTCAATGCCTCTTCAGAACTGACCACTGACCACAGAGGCCTGTGGCGGCGGCTAGAGTTTGAGATTGCTATGGCGACAGGGTGCAGGCTTTATTAGTTATCTTTCTGCTGTTTGGGTTGTTATTTTGGTGGATGCTGGCGGAAAATTCGCTACTTGGTAGTCTGTAGAGGTTTTTGTCCATTTCCACACTCCAAGCAGAGCACATAGTGTGCAAAACTCTGTGAACTCCGCCCACCCCTAGGACTGTGACGAGGAAGGCAAGCACTCTGAGTAATAAAGATTACCGGTTAGTAACCGGATCATTATTGCTTTCCTGAATTGTAGATGGCTATTGTTATTCCCTTTGAAAAAGTGTTCCAGAGTGTGCATAAGTGAATAGATGAGCTATGTTGAGATGTATATAGAGGAGCTACCTCCAATATGTTTTTCGAAGAGTAAATTGCAAATAGAGGTGCCATTTTAGGATCTGAGTTTCTCCTTTAAATGTAGAGTTTTATTTTCAGCTGTTAGAATGTAGGTTTTTTTCCCCATGGATCACTCGGTTTACAATGGAGTGTGCTTTGTATGAGACTTTTACTGCTACTGTTCACCCATATCTATAGCTTTGAGGGTTGAGCTCATATGGTGTCACTACTCAGGTTTAGGACTTGCCTGACTGCTGCATTTTGGATTCATTGTACCTTTTCTTTCAGGATTTTTGAGTGCCCAAGTAGAGACAATTCACATAGATAAGATGTGACAATACTAAGAATTAAGGGGCATATGTATCAAGCCTTTTTCCCCTTCGCAAACGGGCCGATTCTCAGAATCGGCCCGTTTGCGAACGGGAAAAAGCCTTTTGGGATGTATCGTCCCAAAAGGCACTCGCAAAATAGGGAATCGCAAAATTTGCGATTCCCTATTTTGCGATCGCATTTAAGGAATCGCAAATTGCGATTCCTTAAATGCAATTCTGGAAGCAGCCAAGTTGTGCAAATTTGTCTTAAGAAATCAGAAATTACCACCAACTTCAAGTTGGTGGTAATTTGCGATTTCCTAGAAAATTCACTTTTTTGCATTTTTCAAAGTGCCATGTGGCGCACATACATGCTCTTAGCGATACAAAAGGGGATGATGGACGGAACGCTTGAGCCAATCAAACACTCACCCCCAGTCAACTGATCTGGGTTTAATCCATCATCATTCTTTAGCTCACTCCACCACCCCAGTTCAGACATGGCCATATGCAAATCAGTCTGACCCTGTGCCTCATGGGAACAGTCCAGCCCGAACTGCCAAGCCATGTCTTCCCTGGACCGGAAACAAGCATCCTAGGACCGGTTTCTGGCATTCCAGCCGTCATCAGCCAGGCTTGCTTGAATCCAGTGGCAAAGTGAGCAAGGGACCCACGTCTGGGCATACCCCCGCCAACTTAGAGGCGAACAAAGCGATACAAAAGGGGATGATGGACGGAACGCTTGAGCCAATCAAACACTCACCCCCAGTCAACTGATCTGGGTTTAATCCATCATCATTCTTTAGCTCACTCCACCACCCCAGTTCAGACATGGCCATATGCAAATCAGTCTGACCCTGTGCCTCATGGGAACAGTCCAGCCCGAACTGCCAAGCCATGTCTTCCCTGGACCGGAAACAAGCATCCTAGGACCGGTTTCTGGCATTCCAGCCGTCATCAGCCAGGCTTGCTTGAATCCAGTGGCAAAGTGAGCAAGGGACCCACGTCTGGGCATACCCCCGCCAACTTAGGGCGAACAAAGCGATACAAAAGGGGATGATGGACGGAACGCTTGAGCCAATCAAACACTCACCCCCAGTCAACTGATCTGGGTTTAATCCATCATCATTCTTTAGCTCACTCCACCACCCCAGTTCAGACATGGCCATATGCAAATCAGTCTGACCCTGTGCCTCATGGGAACAGTCCAGCCCGAACTGCCAATCCATGTCTTCCCTGGACCGGAAACAAGCATCCTAGGACCGGTTTCTGGCATTCCAGCCGTCATCAGCCAGGCTTGCTTGAATCCAGTGGCAAAGTGAGCAAGGGACCCACGTCTGGGCATACCCCCGCCAACTTAGGGCGAACAAAGCGATACAAAAGGTGATGATGGACGGAACGCTTGAGCCAATCAAACACTCACCCCCAGTCAACTGATCTGGGTTTAATCCATCATCATTCTTTAGCTCACTCCACCACCCCAGTTCAGACATGGCCATATGCAAATCAGTCTGACCCTGTGCCTCATGGGAACAGTCCAGCCCGAACTGCCAAGCCATGTCTTCCCTGGACCGGAAACAAGCATCCTAGGACCGGTTTCTGGCATTCCAGCCGTCATCAGCCAGGCTTGCTTGAATCCAGTGGCAAAGTGAGCAAGGGACCCACGTCTGGGCATACCCCCGCCAACTTAGGGCGAACAAAGCGATACAAAAGGGGATGAATGTATGCCATTGTTCTGCATTCTGTCCATCAATTGTTCTTTTTGCATTTGTCACCCCGAGTGGGACGGGTATGCCCAGACGTGGGTCCCGTGCTCTCCATGCCACTGGAGTCAAGCTATCCTGGCTGATGAGGGCTGAAAGCCCGAAACCGGTCCTAGGATGCTTGTTTCCAGTCCAGGGAGGGCCTGGCCTGGCAGTTCGGCCTGGACTGTTCCCATTGGGCACAGGGTCAAGACTGATTTGCATATGGCTGGGTCCAAACTGGAATGGCATGGTGAGCAAAAACGATGGATTTAGGCCCAGATCTCTGTACTGGGGTGAATGTATGACATTGTTCTGCATTCTGTCCATCAATTGTTCTTTTTGCATTTGTCACCCCGAGTGGGACGGGTATGCCCAGACGTGGGTCCCGTGCTCTCCATGCCACTGGAGTCAAGCTATCCTGGCTGATGAGGGCTGAAAGCCCGAAACCGGTCCTAGGATGCTTGTTTCCAGTCCAGGGAGGGCCTGGCCTGGCAGTTCGGCCTGGACTGTTCCCATTGGGCACAGGGTCAAGACTGATTTGCATATGGCTGGGTCCAAACTGGAATGGCATGGTGAGCAAAAAAACAATGGATTTAGGCCCAGATCTCTGTACTGGGGTGAATGTATGACATTGTTCTGCATTCTGTCCATCAATTGTTCTTTTTGCATTTGTCACCCCGAGTGGGACGGGTATGCCCAGACGTGGGTCCCGTGCTCTCCATGCCACTGGAGTCAAGCTATCCTGGCTGATGAGGGCTGAAAGCCCGAAACCGGTCCTAGGATGCTTGTTTCCAGTCCAGGGAGGGCCTGGCCTGGCAGTTCGGCCTGGACTGTTCCCATTGGGCACAGGGTCAAGACTGATTTGCATATGGCTGGGTCCAAACTGGAATGGCATGGTGAGCAAAAACGATGGATTTAGGCCCAGATCTCTGTACTGGGGTGAATGTATGACATTGTTCTGCATTCTGTCCATCAATTGTTCTTTTTGCATTTGTCACCCCGAGTGGGACGGGTATGCCCAGACGTGGGTCCCGTGCTCTCCATGCCACTGGAGTCAAGCTATCCTGGCTGATGAGGGCTGAAAGCCCGAAACCGGGCCTAGGATGCTTGTTTCCAGTCCAGGGAGGGCCTGGCCTGGCAGTTCGGCCTGGACTGTTCCCATTGGGCACAGGGTCAAGACTGATTTGCATATGGCTGGGTCCAAACTGGAATGGCATGGTGAGCAAAAAACGATGGATTTAGGCCCAGATCTCTGTACTGGGGTGAATGTATGACATTGTTCTGCATTCTGTCCATCAATTGTTCTTTTTGCATTTGTCACCCCGAGTGGGACGGGTATGCCCAGACGTGGGTCCCGTGCTCTCCATGCCACTGGAGTCAAGCTATCCTGGCTGATGAGGGCTGAAAGCCCGAAACCGGTCCTAGGATGCTTGTTTCCAGTCCAGGGAGGGCCTGGCCTGGCAGTTCGGCCTGGACTGTTCCCATTGGGCACAGGGTCAAGACTGATTTGCATATGGCTGGGTCCAAACTGGAATGGCATGGTGAGCAAAAAAACGATGGATTTAGGCCCAGATCTCTGTACTGGGGTGAATGTATGACATTGTTCTGCATTCTGTCCATCAATTGTTCTTTTTGCATTTGTCACCCCGAGTGGGACGGGTATGCCCAGACGTGGGTCCCGTGCTCTCCATGCCACTGGAGTCAAGCTATCCTGGCTGATGAGGGCTGAAAGCCCGAAACCGGTCCTAGGATGCTTGTTTCCAGTCCAGGGAGGGCCTGGCCTGGCAGTTCGGCCTGGACTGTTCCCATTGGGCACAGGGTCAAGACTGATTTGCATATGGCTGGGTCCAAACTGGAATGGCATGGTGAGCAAAAAAACGATGGATTTAGGCCCAGATCTCTGTACTGGGGTGAATGTATGACATTGTTCTGCATTCTGTCCATCAATTGTTCTTTTTGCATTTGTCACCCCGAGTGGGACGGGTATGCCCAGACGTGGGTCCCGTGCTCTCCATGCCACTGGAGTCAAGCTATCCTGGCTGATGAGGGCTGAAAGCCCGAAACCGGTCCTAGGATGCTTGTTTCCAGTCCAGGGAGGGCCTGGCCTGGCAGTTCGGCCTGGACTGTTCCCATTGGGCACAGGGTCAAGACTGATTTGCATATGGCTGGGTCCAAACTGGAATGGCATGGTGAGCAAAAAACGATGGATTTAGGCCCAGATCTCTGTACTGGGGTGAATGTATGACATTGTTCTGCATTCTGTCCATCAATTGTTCTTTTTGCATTTGTCACCCCGAGTGGGACGGGTATGCCCAGACGTGGGTCCCGTGCTCTCCATGCCACTGGAGTCAAGCTATCCTGGCTGATGAGGGCTGAAAGCCCGAAACCGGTCCTAGGATGCTTGTTTCCAGTCCAGGGAGGGCCTGGCCTGGCAGTTCGGCCTGGACTGTTCCCATTGGGCACAGGGTCAAGACTGATTTGCATATGGCTGGGTCCAAACTGGAATGGCATGGTGAGCAAAAAACGATGGATTTAGGCCCAGATCTCTGTACTGGGGTGAATGTATGACATTGTTCTGCATTCTGTCCATCAATTGTTCTTTTTGCATTTGTCACCCCGAGTGGGACGGGTATGCCCAGACGTGGGTCCCGTGCTCTCCATGCCACTGGAGTCAAGCTATCCTGGCTGATGATGGCTGAAAGCCCGAAACCGGTCCTAGGATGCTTGTTTCCAGTCCAGGGAGGGCCTGGCCTGGCAGTTCGGCCTGGACTGTTCCCATTGGGCACAGGGTCAAGACTGATTTGCATATGGCTGGGTCCAAACTGGAATGGCATGGTGAGCAAAAACGATGGATTTAGGCCCAGATCTCTGTACTGGGGTGAATGTATGACATTGTTCTGCATTCTGTCCATCAATTGTTCTTTTTGCATTTGTCACCCCGAGTGGGACGTGTATGCCCAGACGTGGGTCCCGTGCTCTCCATGCCACTGGAGTCAAGCTATCCTGGCTGATGAGGGCTGAAAGCCCGAAACCGGTCCTAGGATGCTTGTTTCCAGTCCAGGGAGGGCCTGGCCTGGCAGTTCGGCCTGGACTGTTCCCATTGGGCACAGGGTCAAGACTGATTTGCATATGGCTGGGTCCAAACTGGAATGGCATGGTGAGCAAAAAACGATGGATTTAGGCCCAGATCTCTGTACTGGGGTGAATGTATGACATTGTTCTGCATTCTGTCCATCAATTGTTCTTTTGCATTTGTCACCCCGAGTGGGACGGGTATGCCCAGACGTGGGTCCCGTGCTCTCCATGCCACTGGAGTCAAGCTATCCTGGCTGATGAGGGCTGAAAGCCCGAAACCGGTCCTAGGATGCTTGTTTCCAGTCCAGGGAGGGCCTGGCCTGGCAGTTCGGCCTGGACTGTTCCCATTGGGCACAGGGTCAAGACTGATTTGCATATGGCTGGGTCCAAACTGGAATGGCATGGTGAGCAAAAAACGATGGATTTAGGCCCAGATCTCTGTACTGGGGTGAATGTATGACATTGTTCTGCATTCTGTCCATCAATTGTTCTTTTTGCATTTGTCACCCCGAGTGGGACGGGTATGCCCAGACGTGGGTCCCGTGCTCTCCATGCCACTGGAGTCAAGCTATCCTGGCTGATGAGGGCTGAAAGCCCGAAACCGGTCCTAGGATGCTTGTTTCCAGTCCAGGGAGGGCCTGGCCTGGCAGTTCGGCCTGGACTGTTCCCATTGGGCACAGGGTCAAGACTGATTTGCATATGGCTGGGTCCAAACTGGAATGGTATGGTGAGCAAAAAAACGATGGATTTAGGCCCAGATCTCTGTACTGGGGTGAATGTATGACATTGTTCTGCATTCTGTCCATCAATTGTTCTTTTTGCATACATGCTCTTAGGGCATGTATGTGCGCCACATGTGCACCCATGCATATTTCAGGGGTGCAACAGGGTGTCCTTTTGACACCCTTGCACCCTTGAAATTGCATTTGCAATTTGTGAGTACCTAATGGGTACTCGCAAATTGTGAATGTCTTCCCATTCATTCCTATGGGCCTCTAGGCCCATAGGAATGAATGGGAAGGTATTCCTTAATTGCGAATCGCAGTTTGCGATTCGCAATTAAGGAATACGTAGGAATCGCAATTAATATTGTGAAACCTACATACATTTCATTTTGCGAGTCCTTAATAGCGATTCGCTAAAAATCGCTATTAAGGACTCGCAAAACAATTTTTTGATACATATGCTCCATACTCCTGAATGCTGTATGACAGATGCAGTTAAGGGAAGATTCATCATAGAGTTCACATCATAGAGAAAGTCTCTCTGGTCACATTGTTAACTTGGGTTTGACATGAGCCCATGCTCACACCAAGGTTATTCACTGGATTGGATGTGGTTAGTGACTGTCCTAGCTCAGAAGGCCATGCTTATATAAGTGTCATAATTGCACGATTTTCCACAAGGTGGTATTTCTATTTTTGATAGGTTAACTTAAGATAGGTATTTAGGATCCATTATTAACTAGAGGTATTTGCCAGGTGTGAATGCCTTGCATTCTTAAGGTTGCCTGAGTATTAAAATTCTTTGGCTATCATCAGTATGGTTGCCGCAAGCATACCTGAAAGAGCTGACACGGTAAAGAAATGAGAACAAGTATATGTTAAAGAGGAGATGGGTAATTGTTGACACCCACTCAAGAGGTGGCGAAGTGAGCTAAAGAACGATGATGGATTCAACCCAGATCTGTGACTGGGGGTGAGTGTTTGAAAAGGTTTAGCACTCCATCCATCATCTCTTTGTGTTTGCTTTGTTCGCCCTAAGATGGCAGGTTATGCCCAGACGTGGGGCCCTTGCTCACTTTGCCACTGGATTCAATTTAGCCTGACTGAAGAGGGGTGTTACCCCGAAACCGGTCCCAGGATGCTTGTTTCCGGTTCAGGGAAGAACTGGCTTAGCAGTTTGGGCTGGACTGTTCCCACGAGGCACAGGGTCAAGACTGATTTGCATATAGCTGGGTCTGAACTGAGGTGGCGAAGTGAGCTAAAGAGTGATGATGGATTCAACCCAGATCTGTGACTGGGGGTGAGTGTTTGAAAAGTTTTAGCACTCCATCCATCATCTCTTTGTGTTTGCTTTGTTCGCCCTAAGTTGGCAGGGTATGCCCAGATGTGGGTCCCTTGTTCACTTTGCCACTGGATTTTAACTAGCCTGGTTGCAGAGGGGTGTTACTCCAAAACCGGTCCCAGGATGCTTGTTTCTGGGTCAGGGAAGACCTGGCTTGGCAGTTCAGGCTGAACTGTTCCCATGAGGCACAGGGTCAAGACTGATTTGCATATAGCTGGGTCTGAACTGAGGTGGCGAAGTGAACTAAAGAACGATGATGGATTCAACCCAGATCTGCGACTGGGGGTGAGTGTTCAAAAAGTTTTAGCACTCCATCCATCATCTCTTTGTGTTTGCTATGTTCGCGCTAAGTTGGCAGGGTATGCCCAGACGTGGGTCCCTTGCTCACTTTGCCACTGGATTCAAGCTAGCCTAGCTGAAGAGGGGTGTTATCCCGAAACCGGTCCCAGGATGCTTGTTTCTGGTTCAGGGAAGACCTGGCTTGGCAGTTGGGGCTGGACAGTTTCCATGAGGCACAGGGTCAAGACTGATTTGCATATAGCTGGGTCTGAACTGAGGTGGTGTAGTGAGCTAAAGAACGATGATGGATTCAACCCAGATCTGTGACTGGGGTGAGTGTTTGAAAAGTTTTAGCACTCCATCCATCATCTCTTTGTGTTTGCTTTGTTCGCCCTAAGATGGCAGGTTATTCCCCGACGTGGGGCCCTTGCTCACTTTGCCACTGGATTCAAGCTAGCCTGGCTGAAGAGGGGTGTTACCCCAAAACCGGTCCCAGGATGCTTGTTTCCAGTTCAGGGAAGACCTGGCTTAGCAGTTTGGGCTGGACTGTTCCCATGAGGCACAGGGTCAAGACTGATTTGCATATATCTGGGTCTGAAATGAGCTGGCGAAGTGAGCTAAAGAACGATGATGGATTCAACCCAGATCTGTGACTGGGGGTGAGTGTTTGAAAAGTTTTAGCACTCCATCCATCATCTCTTTGTGTTTGCTTTGTTCGCCCTAAGTTGGCAGGGTATGCCCAGATATGGGTCCCTTGCTCACTTTGCCACTGGATTCAAGCTAGCCTGGCTGCAGAGGGGTGTTACCCGAAAACTGGTCCCAGGATGCTTGTTTCCGGGTCAGGGAAGACCTGGCTTGGCAGTTCGTACTGGACTGTTCCCATGAGGCACAGGGTCAAGACTGATTTGCATATAGCTGGGTCTGAACTGAGGTGGCGAAGTGAGCTAAAGAACGATGATGGATTCAACCCAGATCTGTGACTGGGGGTGAGTGCTTGAAAAGTTTTAGCACTCCATCCATCATCTCTTTGTGTTTGCTTTACCCACTCAAGAGGTGGCTGGAAACAAGCAGAGCAGTGTGGATGTGTCAAACTGGGCTCTGTTGCTGAGGTAAGAATTCAACCAATGTATTACAGTGCATGTATTCCTGTGTTTTTTAGTGTTTATACTAGCAGTTTGAGGTCTGCAGTGTTGAAACCTGGCATTAGGTGAAGAAGGAGCAGTGCTGCAGCTGTATTTGAATCGGTGGTGCTCTCTTAGTAATTCCAGATGGAGATTAATGCTGGTTCCCTAAATCCTCCTATTCTGAATATTGTTTGCTTTTCAGAGAGGAATTTGTGAAGCCAGAGATCTGCGAGAAGGCTGCCTTTTCCATGAGCTGACCTAAGAATGGTCAATTAGATACTGGTCTGTAGTTTGTAAAATCCAATTTAGAAGGTCAGTGCTTCTTTAAAGTTGTTCCACTCATGAACCAGTTGATAAAGACAAATAGATGATCTTTCTGGCTGGTACTGTAACAGAGGTTTCTTGAAGAATGTGTTTATAATTGTTCAGAGGTCAAGGGTCTGTGAGATACCCTCCTATGTTTAACCCTTTGGCCGCAGCGCAAATTTTGCCGCGGAGGGGGTGGGGGGTGAGCGCGGCGCTGCCATGCTCGTGACGGAACCACGCCGTCATGAGTCACGGGCAGCGTGTGCTCATGACAGCGTGGTTCCGTCACGGCCCCGCCCGCTCATTAATTCGCCCGCACAGGCATGGAATTAATGCCGCGTGGGCGGAGCGGCAGCCGCTTGACGGAACCACACCGTCATGAGCACACGCCGCCCGTGGCTCATGACGGCGTGGTTCCGTCATAAGCAGGCAAGGGGTTAAGTCATTGGGTAAGTTTATAGTTAGCACATTGTGAGGATGTCACGATTAAGCAGTTATCAGTTGAAGGCTATCAGTTCCCTGGTTTGAGAGAAAGTGGGTTTCATGATTATCCTCTATTGTATGATGTGCTCTAACAAAGGCTAGTAGAGGTCTTGAGTGTGTTCTATGACCATTGAGGAGTTTAGATGCAGAATTCAGTCATTATTTCAACAAGCTGTTTGGCAGGACACATGACCTCTGAAATGCGAAGCGATTAGTATGATAATGTGACTTTCTTGAGGGATGTTCTGTATATTCTGTATTGTCTTAGGATCTGGATTTTATCATTCTAGTTAAATGTGTTTCTCCATTGTTTTGGTCAAGGCTTATAGTTTACATTTTACAGATTTTTACTTCTGTGCTGTATCATCCTGCTTTCCTGCGGTGAAGTCAGATTAGGGTTGTTTGGATGGTAAGTGCTGCACAGAGAGACTTTTTTAGTAATAGGTGGAATTGTTTTGTGAATGTTACAGTGTCCAGCTTTCAGGTTTACTTGGAAAGTGATTAGGTCAAGGTTCTTGCAGTATCTCGAAGATCCAGTCCAGGAGGGATTAAGATGAGAGTTTCTGATGTATTATAAGTAAGGCTCCCTGTTTTCCGTTTTTACTGATTTTTACAGATAAATACAGACAGAAAAACATTTATTTTCCTGTCTGTATTTATTTTTAAATGTGGATAAAAACGGAAATTGGGTTGTTTTTGAGTGATTCTAAATGCTGTCAATCATGGCTGCCAGCCGAATAGCTGTGCAGATTGACAGGCATGGGGATTTTAAAAAAATAGGGATTTTAGTAAAGAGCCTTAAACAGCAGTAGATTTGCACAACCTTGATTCTAAAATGTACATATTTTCTTAAAAGTGCATATTTTACCATCTGAGTGTGTATATATCATTGAAACCTGTCAGGCGTTCAGGCACGAGTGCACATTAACTGGCTAAATAGATGCAGAAATATACACATTTCAGCTTAATTTTTTCACAAAACCTAAAATAGATATGGATAAATAGAGGTAAAATTAGCAAAAAATAAATATGGATAAATACAGACGGAAATGACAAAAATATAAATACGATAAAACCGGGAGATCTAATTATAAGCTACAGATCTGCCTTTCCAGACCTCACTGCTTTTTGTGAATATGTACCTTGTCATGTTTGCACAGAATGCAGAGAAATATCGAGAGTGGGCCCCATGTTGTTTTGGGCAGTTGAGCATGTATTTTCTTGTTTTTAAAGCAAACTTCTAAAGCAGCAGTAGAAATGGCCCTGACATGCTGGAAATTTACTCCTAGCATGTCAAGGCAATTTGTATTCTTTCCTGTTTAGGACTGCCAGGATTTTCCTGGCTGTCCCAATCTGGAAAGAATGTGTATTTGAAGGACAGCCCTAAATAGATCGGCTTCCAATGCACATTGACCGATGACCCTCTGGTGAGTGGGCAGAGCCAGCTGGGACATTGCTGCCAGAAACCAGCACCTCACCCACTGCTAAATGAGGTGGGGGAACAACAAGTTTGGTAGGGTATAAGCTCCGCCTTTTTAGGGTGTGGCGTTTATGGTGTGCTCAAAATATGGCAATTCTTAAAATAAAATGAGTGTCCATAGAAGATAAGGACCATCCCTGATATAATATTAGTCCTATGGCATTATGGTGCCCACCCCTGGTATAATATGGATTGTAGAATAATGGTAATAATGTTTGGCACATTTTAGCCATTCATGGTATGATGTGCCCATCCCTTAAATAATGCTGGCCATGGCTAATTGGTTCTAATTTGTGGTATTTTGTGGAAACCCATGGCATAGACATGCAAGATGGAATCTGCCCTTGTGTGGCTTTAGAACATGGACTACAAAAAAAAATGCAAAGCTTTAAACATGGTTTTACTAAAACGAAATGCTTATACTTCAGGGACAAAACCAGGGTTTTTTTCATGTCAATGACTAATTGTGAATTGAGAAACATCAAGTTTATTATTCCAATATAAAAAGTTGTATTTGACAGCAAAAGACATGCCTCTTCATTAACTGACTGTTAGACCTGACATCCTTAGCACAGTAGTCCCCCAAACATTTTGCCTTCACTCCTGTTTAGCTAAATTTGTTTTTGTTGGCATTTGGACTCTGTGCACTTTAACCCTGCTAACCGGTGGCAAATTGCTTGTGTTCTCTCCCTAAAACATGGTAAAATTGGCCTACACATGAATAATACATATAATTGACTCGTAGTCCCCTAGTAAATGGTACTACATGTACCCAGGGCCTCTAAATGAAATGCTAGTAGTAGGCTGCAGAACACATTGTGCCACCCACTAAAGTAGCTGGTAAAACATGTGTCAAGCCTACCACTGCACAGTTGTAATATGACATTTTAGCATGGCAAAAGAAATCTTTTCTCAGACCTAAACTTTCCTTTGAAATACTTATATGTCACCCCCAAGGTATGCCCTAAAGGCTCATAGGGCAGGGTGCACAGTATTTAAAAGTAGGACATGTGTACTTATGTTTTATATGTCCTGACAGTGGAAAACTCCTAACGTCATTGTTCACTGTTGTCATGATTTCTCTCCCATAGATTAACACTGGGTTACCTTATTACACCTAATAAGTGGTAACTTAAGTTTATTTAGGGCCGAATAGAAAAATGCTTCTACCATTCAAGTAAATTGAAATTTATAATCCTCATTAATGGTAAATTCAGATTATAAGTTACTTTTCAGAGCTTTGACGCCTTAGGATATCTGTGCACTTTATACATTTTATTTCATTTCACTTCATTTCAATATTCTGAAAATGTTACTTTAGAAAATTGTCATTTTATTGCCTACTCCAAATGTGCCTCTTTGCAAGTGTCCAGGATCACATGACTGTGAATGGCTCTCCTGTGGTGCTTTGTGTATTCCTTACAGACATGGAGAGAAAAGGGCCTTGGGTGTGGGGTGGGGTGTTTCTCTCTTGTGCAGAATATCCTGGAGGGTTTTATTCAGTCTTCCTAAGATTCAAATTGTAGCCTCACTTTCATGCCCACCCCTTCCTGACTTCTGAGGGCTGCCTGCCCTGCCACTGACAAATGCAGCTCACATATAGTGCTGCTTTCCCTTTGTAACCCTACACAGTTTGCAGCCAAACCCAGGAAAGGGGGAAGGTTAGACAAAGACGGCATACTCCAAACACTGGCATTGGGTATAAAAGTGGCATCCATCGAACCTCTCATCAGAACATTCCTGGGCCTGTGGAAGATTCAGAAGAAAGACTGCCCAGCTGACTGAAGTAGGAAGACTGGACTTGCTTGCCTGGAACCCAGGCTTCCCAAAAAGTACTCCAAAGTCAGTTGGCTGATCCCCTGTTTAAACTACAAGGACACAAGAAGTTTCTAGGGCCAGCCCACAAATGCCCAGATGAAGAGCACCAACAGGACCTGCCTGGACCTGCCTGAGACCTGTTGCTGGCCTCTGCAGTAGTGAGTCCTGATCCCCATGAGGTATCCCCCAGGTCCTGGAACCTTGGCTGGCATCAGAGTGTACTCCTCTTAAACTCCAGGTGAAAATACAGACATTTTGGGCTCCTCGCACCCATGAAATGGACTCTTTGCACTGATCATTCATTGTCCACGACCCCTCCAACTCGAACCTCCACTAGCAGCTCCTTGCATGGATTTTGGCGTGTAAAGGTAAACTCTTCAATGGGACAAAGTTGGTCCCTACATCTGACCAGCATTGCTTCATGGTCAGACTGCCCTTGTGACTTTACCCCGATCCAGCATGCCTAGATAACCGACAGTGGATATTTGTGGTTTTTGGCGCTATTTTCACCTATAACTTTAAAAATTCCTGACTCCAGTTCTACTCATTGGATATATGTGAAATCAGTGGCATTCTATGCATTAAAATTTTTCTAAATTGATTTGGGGTTTTTATTGCTCTATGTTTTCACTTTATTACTGTTTGAATGCTGCATAAATACTTTACATATTGCCTCAAATTTAAGCCTGACTGCTTTTGTGCCAAGCTGCCAAAGGGTTAAGCACAGGTTTATTTAGTGACTTTTGTGATTCACCCTGACAAGAATTGTGTTTATTATTTTATTGGGGCTTCCACCCATCTCACCTAATAACCCAATTTCGCATAGTGACAAATCGTTGTTTAGCGATAAAATGACTGCATTTCCAAAAGAATTATTAAAACTGGTAATTGATGCTATGTTTGGGAGACATATTGATGATTTTATTTCCTAAGTGTCAGACAGCTCCTGCTGGCATTTCATGACCAGTCTGGAGTCTCTAACATTTTCATAACCCGTCTGTTGTCTGAACTTTGAGTCATTTGCATCCTGAATGAACACAGAGCTGTATGAGGCTGTTAAATATTTCTATCTCTGCATCTGCGATCGTGAAATTTGTGGAAATTTAGTTTTCCCTTCCTGTCCTTATGAATAGAATTCTCAGTTATCAGATATAGCTGAGAATCTATTTTGAAGAGACAGTGGTATACGAGTTAAGATGACAATCTGCCTCATTCCCAAGAGTTTGTCCTTCTCTGTACCAACAAGGCTTCACCAGTCAGAGTGAAGCAGCAGAGGGGTAGGGGAGTGAATGAGACAGTGAGAGAGAGAGATAGATAGAGAGAGAGAGAGAGAGAGAGAGAGAGAGAGAGAGACAAAGAGAGAGAGAGACACGCAACACACTCAACTTTTCTTTAGTATGGTTTTCTCTGGTGTTATGCCTCTAGTCACAGTGCAGGCATTCACCAAGAGTCTCAGGAGGTAGAGAGACTCACTATTTTAAAAAGGTACAAGCTGCACTTTAGTGTTAACTATAAATACATGATGTTCCAAACAAACATATAATAAGTATGTGTACTCAGTGGAGTCTAAAAAGTGGGTCACTGTGAACCTATGCCAGGAGAAGTAAAGCCGGGAATCCCCAAACTCAGACATGGAACTGAGATACACTTAAGAAGGGAATGAGAACAAAAGAAACACAAACAGAAAAGAAATCCAAAAGAGAGACCAGAGAGCAAGGTTAGCATAACAGGGACGAGAGTTGTAAAGGTACGTCTATAGCCAAATCAGAATCTGGAGAGCAAGGTACAAAAAACAGGAATAGGCTCAAAATGCTATAAAAAGGTTTAAATAGCCAAGAGAAAAATGTAATGAGTTGTTGTATGCTAGCTTAGCTGAGGGCAGCCAAGTAATCCACTGCTCTTTTTAGTTTATAACGTAGCAGTGAAGGTTTTGTTCTAAAGACTGTTTGATTCTCTCCATTTGGACATCAGTGTGGTGATGAAAGCTGGTTAATTTAAACCTGACTCTTCAGAAATGATGGATTAGTGTGTTCCAGAATATTTAAATGAATTAAGAACCTATATCACTAGCTCTTTCGAATGGTAATCCATGTGATCTCAATCTCACAATTCCCTTCAGGGCAACACTGGCTAACTTTGAAGCTGCATGTAACTTGTGCAGTGAAAAAAAGTGTGCAAACTTGGTAAAAAAAAATCATGGACAACTAGGAAATCAGTGTACTTGCCTGATGAGGGCGAATCATTTATGAAGTCCATCGAAATGCTTTCTAGAGTTGATTTAATGTAGACAGGGGAATCAAAGAACTAAGGGGCTCATTACGATGGCAGAGAGACTGCCACCGCCGGGCCGGCAGTGGCGGTCCCTCCGCCAGCTGGCTCCCATTTCCCCCCACCACATTAGGATGGCAGGGGGAATCGTGCCACAAGCGTGGGGGGTGCACAGAGCGCCTGCGACGCTTCCGCCACAGGCAATCGTTGCGATTGCCTGGTGGAGCGGATCTGACCGGGGATATGGTGGCAGTGCCTAGCAGGCACTGCCCGCCCGATCACAATGCTGGCGTCAGCCACCCTTTCCATGGCGGTTGAACAGCCATGGAAAGGCTGGCTTCGGGGGGCCCGTTACGGGACCCCTGGGGGGGCAGTTGTGCACTGGGGGGTACCCATGGTACCCCCTACATTTCCATGCACAAGGTAGCAGGCACCGCGCGGTGCCTGCCACGTTGTGCAGGGAAATGCACAACATGGCCATTCAACATTGCGGCGGGTGCTGCAGCCAGCAGCACCCGCAGCAATGTTAAATTGCCAATTGCGACCGCCGCGGTGGCGGTCACATCATAATTAGGGGTGCGGGACCGCCGCATGACAGGCAGGCGGTCCCGATCACGCTACGATGCCATCGTAATCGGCCCCTAAGTGTCTTTTGATGTAATTTCCTCATTTGAGTACAAATAGCTGAACATATAGTTGAACATCTTCTTTCTCTGAAGGCTACTAAAAGTGTCTCTTTACTAGAGTTAATGTCTCTCGTTCACCTTCAGTAGTCTGCACTGTATGAGTCATGGCACCGGAATAAAACACTATTGTGACACCCTTTGTTGGGAAGAAACAAATTGCATTGATGGAAGAAAAGATTATCAAAAATAGTCTGTACTTGGGTATTATCCTGAATCTATTCCTCAATATCAAACTTCTTGATTTTCAATTACACAGAGTCAAAAACGTCTCTAGTTCGGGGGCCACATGATCTGTTTGAATGGCCGGGTTAAAGGGTGCTTCTGTCATAGTAATTTTGGGTTCAGTCTAAACAATGCATCTGTTTTGTTATGTCTTTTTCCTGGTTGATAGGTTATTTGATATTGAAAGCAAGAGAAAAACAATATCCAATGGGCATGGCAAACATTGGATACTTCATAGAGTTTGAAAATCCTAAGTTGTTATGGTCTGCCCAAACAGTTATTGAGTACACTGCTCCCTCCAAATCATGGGGCCAAGGGGAAAGGATGTTTTTAATTAACAGCAGCTCCTTGTTATAAACGATGTAATTCTGTTTTAAGTCTGGGTGGTGAACTCCGCTCCGCCCGCGGAGTTTGCAGCGTTTTCCACACTCCGCGTTACGCAGAGCTAGCGGAGTTCTGAAAAACACAGAGCAGAGTTTTTTCCCTCGCTCGCATTCGTCAACATCGACATGGCGCGCGAGGAAAATCCACCTCCCAGCGAGATTTTTCCTCGTTCACAATCGTCAACATCAAGTTGGCGAGCACGAGCATGTAAAATCAACCTCCCGGCGAGATTTCTCAATGCGGGCGATCAGATTACTCATTGCGAGTGGTCGAGTATGCTCGCAACCGCTCGCGTTGAGAAACCGTCTGTTAAAAATTTACTCGAGCGGCAGAAAGGAAGCAGCGCCTGCTTGTGCTGTGCATGGTGCCATTCACGATGATTGCACAGTGCGGACATACACCTGGCACTGAAAATCACCTTGAACGGCATTTATCTAACACACTCCTCCGCTTGCTGAGCTCTGCGTAGCGCCACAGAGTTTTTTTTGCACTTCGCGGAGTTCCGCGTAATGGAACTCTGCAAACTCCGCCCAGGCTTATTCTGTTTGGTAAATAAATATCAAGGTCTGAGAGATATAAGCAATTGAATTTGTGACAAAATGCACCTAAGAGAAGGATGAAGCATCTGTCTTAACAATAAAAAGCAGAGCATAAGCTGCATGCTTCAACATAGGAGTAGTTGTCAAAGTCTCTTTCAACAATTCGATAGCATGTTGTTGTTCTGATCCACAGTGAAAGATGAAGCCTTTCTTAAACATGCAATGGGTACCACGAAAGGTCTCTGAAAACTTGTAAAGCCAGAACATCTTTGTATCTCTTTCACACTTAATGGAATCAGCCATTTAGCCACAGCTGATACTTTTTAAGGGTCCATGCTGAAACTCTGACCACATAAGATAAACCCTAAAAAGATAAATTATTGCTTCGAGAAAAGATATTTGTCTAATTTAGCATACAGAGACTTTTTACATAGTCTAAACAAAACATCTCTCACATCTTGTCAATGTTCCTCCAAGGTCTGCAACAAAATGAGTACATCTTCCAAGTAGATAATCATAGAAGCTTCCAATATGTTATGGAAGTTGTAATGGCGAGGTGTAGGAATGACGCAGGAGCATTGCAGAAACCACAAGGCATGACTAGACGCTCAAAGATGTCTTTCTAGTGTTGAAATCAGTTTTCCACTTATCTCTCTCTTCAATTCAGATGAGATGATATGCTCCACTGGGTCCATCATTCCATTCATCTTGGGAACAAAAAAATACAGACGTTCAGTAGGGGATGTAGAATGATGGATAAAACCTATCTCCAAGTTCTCATCAATTTACTCTTTCAGATCCTCATTGCTAGACATTGGATTTCGGGTTGGCAGAGATATGTACGCTATCCAAGCAGGAAACACAGTCCTAGTCAGGGCAAGTCATAAACACAGGCTAAATTAATCTCTGCTCACCCTCTGGTAGCTTGGCACTGAGCGGTCAGGCTTAACTGAAGAGGCAATGTGTAGAGTATTTGTGCAACATATAAAACAGTAAAACAGTGAGAAAAAAACACAAAAATGATCACACAACAAGTTAGAATATAGCTCTCAATTTGATAAATAAAACTAGACCACAATGACAAAAAACCAATGAGTAGAAGTTGAGATTTGAAGTTTTAAAGAATAAAAGCAAAAATAGCACTCAGAAGCAATAAGCGCCTATGTGGGATATCTGGTTGTGCTCGACTGGGACAAAGTCAAAAATTCAGCCTGACCATGATGGAGCATGGACCAGATAAAGGGGCCACGCAAGGTCTGTGTTTTGCAATCAAAGAAAGATCCTTTGTAGGTTTTATGATGAACTTTATTACAAGATCAAAGTCTATGTTACAGGTTAGAGATGTAATGGAGATGTAACATCAATGCCCCACCAGGAGCAGCCTCCTGCTGCTCAGCCTGCTCACTGCAACTGATCTTTCAAGTATACAGAAACATTCTAACTCTATGACGTCACACACACACACACACACACACACACACACACTGGCTGAGCAGCAGAGAGCTAAGGAGAGAATGCATCATACCTAATTCAAGATATAACAGTCTGCTGAACAAAAGTACCTTGATCATTGTTGCAACACAAAGATGCGGGGTGCAATCAAGAGATGCATCAGTGTTGATCCCTCATTTGAGGTAACGCGTTGATTTTTTCCACGCAACAATGGTGATGCGTCGGTACCTAAGACAAAGCGCCGGTTCTGAGATGCAATAGGTCAAAAGCCGATTTTTCGGGTTTCTCAACGCAGTCGAGGGGATGCATCAATCATCTCTCTGCAGTGGTGGCAATGAGAGGGACAGATGACAATGTGCTGGTTCCACATGCGATTTACCGGTTCTGTTCCTGCAACAGCAGCGATGCGTTGATTCTGCTCTTTTAGCAGAGGATGCATCGGTTCCACTGGAGCAAGCACCTGGGTCCACTTCCAATGGGCCAGACACAGGAGCAGGGTAGAAGACTTTGATGTCCCTGAACAGGAGGCTAGTGAGTTTGCCCTTGAAGTCACTCAGGGTTTAGTGATGAAGATCCAGTCTTTACCCAGTCAGAGATAGCAGCAGGCACAGGACCACACGGCAAGGTACCAGTCTTCCAGAGCTGCAGTCCAGCAGAGTAGCAGTCCTTATGCACAGCACTTCTTCTTCCTGGCAGAGTGGGTTCAGGTCCAGAAGTGTACTGAGCTTGTATGGTCAGAGGTCCAGTAAGTATACCCAGTAGTGCCTTTGAAGTAGGGTTTACTTCAAGGAAGGGTCTTTGAAGTGCACAGTAGTCCGTTCTTTCTGCCCTGGCTCCAGACTCACGACAGGGGGTTATGCCGCCCTTTGTGTGTGGACAGGACACAGCCTATTCAGGTGTAAGTGTGAAGCTGTGCTCAGCTCCTACCTCCCATCCTCCCAGGAAGATACATTAAGTCACACCCAGGTTCCCTTTGTGTCCAGAGGGAATACACAATATCCAGCTGGAATCCAGCTGTCGCCCAGCCAGTGATTAGAGACAGGCAGCAGACACCAAATGGCTAAGAAGGAAAATACTGAACTTTCTAAAAGTGCCATTTTCAGAGTAGTAACAACAAATTCAACTTTACCATTAAAGAGTGGTTATCATTACCATTCCATAAGTACTCAACATGAGATATCAACCTTCTCTCAATTAGGAATTACAGCTTAGTAAATGTAATAAGGAATCCCCAATGTTAACCAGTGAGAGAGGTAGGCCTCTCTGTAGTAAAAAGCGAATTTGGGAGTTTTTCACTACTAGGACATGTAAAACTTAAAACCACATGTCCTACCTTTTAGTTACATGTCACTGCCCTAAGGGCTACCTAGGGCCTACTTTAGGGTGACATATATGTAATAAAAGGGAAGTTTAGGGCTTGGCAAGGGGGATTTTAATGCCAAGTTGACATGGCAGTGTAAACTACGCACACAGGCTCCGCAACAACAGGCCTGAGACATGTTGAAGGTCTACTTGAATGGGTGCCTCAAGCAGTGCTGCAGTCTCACTAGTAGCATTTAATTTACAGGCCCTGGGCATATATAGTGCACTTTACTAGGGACTTATAAGTAGATTAAATGTGCCAATTGTGGCTACATCAATCAAACCATGTTTAGGGGAGAGAGCACATGCATTAGCACTGGTTAGCAGGGGTAATGTGCCCAGAGTCCAAAGGCAAACAAAAAGGAATCAACACAAATATGAGGCATGCACGCAAAACGTTTGGGGAAGACCACCCTAGGGCAGTCAGGTCTAACACTCATCCTCTTGCTTTGTTAAAGGATAGATTTAAACATGTGGTATCTGGCCATCTGGTATCAAGTCTACGGCACAAACATATTCTCTTTGAGGTGACAGTGTTTCCCCACCTTTTTCGGTGAACACAGATGTAAATTCAGCATAAACTTCAGGAATGTCTAAATCCTTTTCTGAGTAAGTTGAGAATGTGCCTCCCAATAAAGGATGAGTTGGAATAGTGATGCCTTTAGGGAATCCTCTGTTTTTACAGTATTCAGAGGTAAAGTGAACCTCAGACATCTTCTGGTACACTTGTGGATTGTGCTGTAGTAGCTAAGAAGTTCGTAACACAATGTGAAAATTAGGAGAATGCATAATGTCAAACCAATAGCCGCACAGTGTCCTAGGTCCAGTGCCATGACTATATTTTCTGTTTCTTTGCACGGGTAAATGGAATAACATCAATCCACTTGATGGATTAAGGTATTTTCTTTTTCTTCAAGTAGGAATATAATGAGCTTCTGCTTCTGATCTTAATGGCCGTGAAGCAACCACTTGCTCTTGGTGTCTAACAGGGCCCAGCATTCTAATGGCCCTGTTGGAGATGTCAAAGTAATTTTTAACAACTAATGGGCTCTTTTTTCTACAGACATTAGAATTCCATTCTCACCCAGTTTTGGCCTGCAGCTTAAGACCAAGGTTTTTCCTTTACCTGCAACTGAGGGCAGTTCCTATCAAAATGATCCATTTTCCCACAGTACATGTGGGTCACAGTCTTTTGCCTCTTCTCTCGCTCTCCATGTGAAAGTGACTTGCGTACATGGCCAATCTGCATCAGTTCTTCTGGAATCATAACTAAAGGAGCTGCCACAGGGTCACTGGTTATCTATCGACGAGGTATGGTTCTTCTTTCCTTTACTTGATGATTGATTTGAAACACAAAATCAATCAGTGCATTAGTGGTGATGGGGTGATTAGTGACCAGTGCAAGTGCATCTTTCTTCTCATAGCATGTGATAAAACCCGGCTGCAGAGGCTTCATCCATCCACCCTGCGTTTGCTTTAAGTTAGCTAAAGCAGCTAATATAAGATATTATATTTTTGGCATAATGATAATAAACCGACATGTGCCATTTGTCCAAAGACAATTTTAAATTGTTCAATAAACACATTGGGGCAGATTTATCAAACTTTCACGCAACACAGCAAGACACCTTGCTGCGCTGCAAGAAAGGGAGAGGGCAGGAATACTTTCATACTCATTATTAGTGCAGATCAAACCCATAAAAAGTGGCTTGAAAACCCAACTCACTGCAACAATGTTCAAGAAAACACGACGAAAATAATAAGAGATCAATGTTTACAAAGATTATCTAATGCAAACAAAAATAAACATTTTCCAAAAAGACCTCAGAAGGTTATCATTTGATTGGACTTTCCCGCATTCGAAACCGGATTTCTGATCCAATGTCTCAGAGATTACCGACACCTCCGACTTGGACAGTTCTGGGTCTGGAAGGGTCTTAAAAAAGCAATACCAACCGCACCTAAACAGGGAGTTGGGGAGAAAGTTCAAAAAGAAGCAGAGGCAACTACCAACAGTCTCCAGAACTTCCTCCCCAATCTTTTGGATGGAACCCATATGTTTGGTCGCTATTCCAACTTTCTCAATTCGGCTATCCTTGGCATCCAATGCCTGTTCCTTTTTTAGCAAAAGGCCATAACTAAGGAAGGGAAAGAAAAGAAGAAGGGTACCAAAAGAACAATGGCCAACACAAACCCTGAAAGAACAAGATCGCGATCCCCAACCAGGGACCAGCATAACCCTGCAGAAGTAGTTAACCTCAGCAAACAGGTTTTTTCTGACCTCCAAATGAAGGTATTGTGCAAAGGCTTGGGTTTTGTACCCACCCCACGATTGGACATCTTCCACCTGAGACAAGAATTGTCTGAATTATTTCATTGGATCTGCTTATCGGTCTTGTTTTGGAGCGCAACCTACGCCCATCAGTGATCAAGATAAAAATGCTGGTTTGCAAAATAAATCTCATTTCCATCCATCAACGAGTGCTATGCCCCCTGCATATGTCCTAGCTTTTGAAAAAGTAGTTTCACAAGATGTTGCTAAACTCAGAGACTGTAACACACATACATTCAACAACCTTTGCAAACTTGAACATCAGGCAATAAAGGAAATTGATGATATGGAGTCCATCATCATAAAACCGGCTGATAAGGGCGGGGCCACGGTGATCATTTCCAAAGAGTTTTACCGAGCAGAGTGCCTAAGACTTTTACATGACCAAAGGAACTAAAATAGACTCAAGAGGGATCCTAATAAGGATATTTTGGATGACATACAATGCATGATGAATGAGGCAAAAGACAATGGTTAGGTAACCACTCAAGAAGCAGATGTTCTGCATGAGTGGGAACATGGCGTCCAGCTGAGGGGCTGGTCGGAAGTGACCCTGAGGGGAAGTCTGCATAAATTAAAAAATATATGCTGCTCAACTTACGTGTGGGATGTTGAAGGGGGAGTTCCCCTCTCTTTGTCCTGTACAATGGTGACGAGGTTCTGTTTGGTCGGCGGATGTTGGTGCAGGGAATGCCGTGTTGCATCGCGGCGGCTCAGCTTCGGTGGCTCCGTGCTGCGCTGAGAGGCTGCGGCATCGTCGGTGGTGGCGTGGGCAGAGTCAACACATGCTGAGAATATAAAGGAGTGGTACTGTGCCCGCAGTTGTCTGGAGAGAGCTCTGCTGTGTTTTGTATTAGCTGGTTTAGCAGTCGAGGATGCAGTGCCCTAATGGATACTGAGTGCACTGGGACTTAGGGTATGTCTATTGCAGTAATTTGCACCCAGTCCGATAGTAACATAGATAGACAGGTATGTCAACAGAATAAGCACAGGGAGCTGAAGTATTCAGTGCAGACAAGACCAGGTGTAGTGGGGGAACAGCAGGAGGGTACCACTAGATATACATTGAGGTCCCACAACTCCTTGTGGGCAGTGAGTGAGGATAATTTGGAAACTGAAAAAAGGAGTTCCCTTCTACCTGTGAAAGTGCTAACTATACATATAAAGCCTCAAACCAATAAGTGCCTAGCTAAAAAGTCCATATCAACCAGAGCTGATATTCATGCTAAATTAAAGGAGAAGCAGGATTTTTCAGCCATCAAACTTAAAAAAATGTACCCCCTCGCTAAAATCCTACTTTAAGGTCAGATCAGACCTAAGAGAGAAGAGGGTGAGGAGAGAAGCAGTGAGCAAAATGGGGGTAGCTTGGCCCTGAAGAATCATTTGAGTAGGGTAGGGACAATGGATGTAGATAAGGGAGGTCAAGGTGGGGTTTCAGTACATCCGGCAGTTCCCACAAAAAATTAATTCTCCTGCTTAGACGTAGATGAATTAAGCATGGATATAGGAGGTGCTATGGCTGAACAAAGCAATATTTCCTGGAGCACCACATTAACTGGAGAGCCTGGTAGTGGAGGTTCTAAGGGGATGGACGTTTCTTGATTTCTGAGTCAAACCAAAGGGAGATCCAGGCAACCTGCTCTAATCTGGAGGCAAAGATTGAGAGCCTAGCACAACGTACACAAGATTTAGAATGCAAGATACAAGGACTCCAGACAGCAGTTCAAGAAAATACCCAAGAAGTAGTACGTTTGAAACAAAGGGAGAAGACGTTGATTGGCAAAGTAGAAAAGTTGGAGAACAATGCTAGGAGGAATAACATTAGTATCTTGGGGGTTGTGGAAGGTGCAGAAGGGACAGACATTAAATATTTTGTGATAAACTGCTGAGAAGTACTTTCCCACAGGAAGAGAGGTTTGTCAACCTTGAGGAAAAAATACATCATGTGCATAGAGACCCCTTTAAATTGCACCCAGGGCGAAAAAGCCCCTGGAAGATATTGGTGAATTTTTTATCCTACCCTCTAAAAGAGAAACTTTTACGTTTGTTTCTGAAAGAAAAATCACTGCAAGCATTGGAGGTCTCCTTTAAGATAAGATCGGATATCTCCAGGGAGACCGTGGACAGGCAGTGGGAGTTGGGAAACAGAATGGGAGAACTGAAAGGGCTGGGGGCCAACATTCAACTAAGGTTTCCTGTCATCCTGAAGGTGATGTGGCAAAATAAGAAGCATAATTTTTCCGATCCTGAAGATGTAGATAACTTTATAATACAGGTAAAGAGGGGGGGACCATGGGAAAATAAATGAGCAAGGAAACAAGATATCATTATTCCCTCAGGGGTTAGCTCAAATGGGCTATGGATAGGCCTAGTTGCAAGGTGCAGAGGGTTGCACATGGGGTGAGGAGCAGTGGAAAAAACTATAAAAAGTCTGAGTCCTCAAGTTGGCATAGCAGAACAACACCAAACAGAAGCAGCCTTCCTATAAGTAAAAACTAAAAATAAAATAAGAAAAAAAATGAGCACAGAGTGAGGGGTTATTGGTCCTTGAAATAATATGCTGGAATGTAAATGGGCTGAGGGTTAAAAAGAGGCAGAAAACCATCTTGCAATACTTAAGGCAGCATAAATTGCAAATTATTATGCTGAAGAAACTCATCTTAGGAAACAGGAATGTAAGGATCTTTTCTTAAAACAAAAGTGGGTGGAAAATATAGTTGCCACTGATCAATCACATTGCACAAATGGTATAGCACTTATATTTAAAGTTAAATCAGGAGTGGAGTTGGTTTAGTATAAAACAGATGAGGGGGGTCGTTGAATCATAGCGGAGGTTAATATGCGCCAGAATTTATACATGTTAGTGAGTTATTATGGCCCGGATAAAGACGACGTTTCACATCTGGTACATCTTTTTCCACTCTGGTTGATATTAAGGCACCTATTATTTTAGGGGGGATTTTAATATCTTCTAAGATAACAATCTGGACAGATCCTCTGTGCGAATACAGATTAATTCCCCCAAAATGAGGGCATATCTGGTAGATATGCTGGAAAATTGTAACCTATGGGATGTTTTTAAGGGGGGACTATAGGGACTACACTTTCCATAGCAAAAAGAATAGTCGCTACTCTAGATTAGACTATCTCTTTATGGACAGGAAAGTAGTAGAGAAAGTGGTGGGGATAGAGCATCTCCCCATCCACCTCTCAGATCATGCAGCTCTGCTCTTAAAAATCGAACTGAGAGACACACGGGGGTATGGAGGTGGACAGTTAAAAGAAGGATTCTACTTCTGAAGGGGATAGTTGCAAAACTGGCGTATGGTTCAGAAGAATTATTTTCCTGGAATATGCTATCGGTTCCCCTGCATGTAGTATGGGATGCATACAAAGCCTGGTTAAGGTGGACTCCTAAACGCTTATCGGTAAACTGAGCAAGGGAAGAGAAAGTGGAATTCTCTAGACTGGAGGAAGGGATGGGGAGATTAGAAAAGGTGCTAAAAAGTGAGGTATTGATCAACGAGGGAAGGAAGGAGAAAGTTGCAATCCTTGAAGAAATGCAAATAAAATTTAGAGTTAAGACAGAAGAGAAGGTTTGGCAACAATGGGAAGTAAGTATAGCTAGACATATGGTGCAGGGGGCGTGCTGTAGAAAATTGCTGCCATGGAAAGCAAGACTGGAAAGGAATCAAAACTATATTAGGAAGATCAAAGATGACGATTCTGGACATAAAACAGAATAAAACAGCAAGATAAGAGAGGGCATCTTCCTAAATTGTCTCAGGAACAGCAAGGTTACTTATCTCAGGAAATGATTGGTAGCAAAATATTGGCAGCAATTAAAAAAACAAAAAAAGGCAAGGCGGCGAGTCCTAACACGATTCCTAACGAGCTCTACTCTGCAATTGTGGATGAGATTATCCTAGTTTGGATTAAACTGTTTAATTCCATTCTGGTGGAGGGTGCCAATACTGAAATCATGGAACGAAGCAGTTATAACGTTAATCCCGAAGCCCGGTAAGGATCCTTTTCAATCCCAATCGTCTCATCCAATCTCTCTACACAACAGCAACTATAAAATCTTTACTAGTATCCTGGCAGCCTGTAAGAATAAGGTAGTGTGACATCTAATACATGAGGACCAAAAAGGCTTTCTACCTGGGAGAAATTTGAGAGAGCTAAATCATGCTTTGATTGGCACAATGGATTTAGCCATAACCAATGGTGCCTCCCTTGCGGTTGTGACTGTGGATGCTGCTAAGGCATTTGATCGGGTTAATTGAAGCTATCTTATGGCAGTATTAGACCATTTTGGTATGGGTAAACCATTGATAGACACATTAGAGAAGATTTATAGAACTCCCACTGCCCAAATCTTGGTGAATGAGAGCCTATTATCTCCAGTGAGGATTGAAAGGGGGACAAGACAAGGGTGCCCTCTTTCACTTATTCTTTTTGATCTCTATATCGAGCCGTTTGCTCAAAGCCTGAGATTGAATAGGGTAATAAAGGCAGTCAAGGTAGAGACATTTTCTAGGAAGATTGCGCTATACGTGGATGATTTAATGCTTTTTACCTCAGATGTACACTCAGCTTTACCACAACTTATGGCAGAGGCAAGAATATTTGGCACCCTTTCAGGATAAAGGATTAATGAGGAGAAAACTGAAAGAATGATCTGGAATCAAAATGAAGAGGAAATAATAATTGCCACAGAAATGAGCTACCTGGGGATAAATATAACCAGAGATATAGAGAAGCTTGCTACACTTAATTTTGAGAAAACAAGCCAAGAAGTAGGAAAATTGCTAAAAAGATGGCAGAATCTTCCACTGTCTATTTACAGGCGGATTAATTTGGTAAAAATGTCCCTTTTACCCAAAGTTACCATCTGTTTCAACAATATCCCTTTAAATTTTGATAAAAGGAGTATTTTAGCTCTACAGGTGAAAATAACATCTTTGTTTTGGACCAACAAGGGTGTGCGTCTCTCTTGAAAGAAGCTGAGGAGGAAGGTTGGAGTAGAAGGGTTGGGGCTTCCTGACCTTCAACTATATTGTTGGGCCTTCCAGCTTAAAAACAATAGAATGCCATTATCCTGTCCAGATGAGACCTTAGTTGGTGAGATGTATAGTGTAATGCTTTGTGGGCTACCTATAGGCTTCTCTTACAAGTTTGGGGCTCCAAAATACTTTAAGAAGGTCAGATTAAAATGTCTTCGAGCAGCAGCTAAAATTTAGTTTGAGGTCAGATCCCTCTTGGGCATTGCATACTATAGTAAGCTGTCACCCAAAAGGCACTCCCCAGGTACTCCGGAATGTATGTTTGATGCTCTTACAGACCCTTTGAGATGAAGTGGTATTAATAGATGGGGACAGCTGCTAGATGAGGAACAGAATCTGACTTGAGAATATTGGAATTATAAGACTGAAGCGAAAATTTCTAGGTTTAAAATATATCAAGTGAACTCATGGCTTAAGAATCAGGATTGGATAAGTGTGGAATAGAACCAAATGGAAATCGACCTTCAAGACCGTTGGGCTAGGAAGAAAGAAGTGGCACAGTGGTATATGATAATATAATAATGACAATAAATGTTTTTTGTTTAGTTAATTAAAACCTTAACAATTTTTCGCATGGTAAAAAAAGAAAGTAATAAAATATCTTCAAAGTTTTAAAACAAGATTTCTTGTTTTAGGCTTTGCATTCTCGGTAGTAATCAATTTCTACTCACAGCAGCCAATGAAAAGATGAGATCACCATTCTCCGTATGGGATGGATACTTGCCGGACGCCGAGGTGGAGGAGTTATGGCAAGTATCTTTATCTACAATTTATTTTTATTTATTTTTTTAATATCTTTATTTGGTTTTTTTCAACAATTTGACTCCCCAAAACCCACCCCCACCCTCCCAGGTCAGACAGGCTAAAAATACAATTTCATCATTTCATAATCTCATAATTTCATAACTTCATAAATTCATAATCATGTTACATTATCCTCAACATTGAATAATCTCTCAACATACCATGTGATTAAACAGACTACATAATAATATACCACTAGATGTTACTTTGGGATTGGCACCATTCTATTAGAGGAGACCAGGCTCTCAACCCCCTTTTACGCAGTTTCCTGCCTTTCCGTTTATAAATAGCAGCTTCCAAATTAGAAATTGCCAATAACCTAGCTAGCCACTGATGAAAAGACGGTGCAATAGGATCCAGCCAAGCCGAGGCTATACACAATCTTAACACTGCCATGGCGATAAAAATAAGTTCATGACCTATTCTGGGATTACTCGGATCTGTGACACCCAATAGAATAACATCACTAGACAGAGCTACATCACTTTGCAATACGGCAGACAGAAATTTCTCAATGTTTTGCTTTAGCGACGTCAGGCCATCACAAGAAGAGTAAATATGTACACAATCAGCGTTAAATAGCATGCATCTAGGGCAGCAAGTCCCCTTGCCACTCCCCATTTGGCGATTTTATCTGGAGTATAGTATAAAAAAACATGTTTTATAAAATTGTGCTTGAAGTTTTGTAGACATAAGAATTGTTTGAGACATTGAATAGGCATAATTAAATTCATCCATAGTTATACCAATTTTCCCCTGCCACTTTTGTGATGTTTTCTCCAGATCATCCGGAAACAGTGCATTTAAAAGGGAATATATTCCCCCAATAGTGCTTTTTTTAATATGAATTAATGTTTCCACTAAGGTTATTTTTTCGGGCAGTGCCCTTCCCCCACCCTTCGTAATAAAAGTCTCTAATTTGAAGATATTTAAAAAAATCCCGCCAGTCCAGTTGAAAGTTTTTTTTAATTCTTCAAAGGATTGTATCCCTGCAGGGGAAAAGAGGCACCCTATATGAGTTATTCCTGCTGCATTCCATTTGTTAATGCAGTTATCTTTAAAAATATCCGGCAGAGCTGGGTTATCCCTTAGGGAGTATAAAATGATACGCGTCCAATACCCAACATTCTTCTTACAGCCTTCCAAACCTTAAACCCATTAATCAGTGTTTTAAATTTCACTTTTTATGGTAGCTATCATGTAAATGTCGCCAGAGATATCCGCTGCTTTTACTGCCCAAAATTAGCTGAAAGATAGATGGCGAGCCACCCCCGGGTGTCATCTCCATCCCGATATTCTGTAATAGCTCACTACTATAAAGCAGCACAGATGCCCAATAATATGCTTTAAGGTTTGGGAGAGCTAATCCTCCTCTTTCTTTAGAAAGGGTCAAAAGTTTATACGCTCGCCAGGTTTGCGAATATGCCCAGATAAAACTTGAAAAACTGCGCTCCATAGATTTAAACCATTGATCTGAAAATTCTAAGCATATTACTCTAAATAAATATAAAATTTTAGGGAAAAAAACCATTTTCAAAGCATTAGCCCTACCAATTAAAGATAGATGTAGATTGTCTAAGCGACGAAGATCTTTCTGCATTGAGCCCAGCATTGGCTTCATATTTAGGTCCACCATATTCCCAAGATTAGATGTAATGCAAATGCCTAAATATGTAGCCTTATCCACCACTCGGGGGTCGCGCATCTCACTTTTATTGTTCAGCACGACCTGTGTTTTCCCCTGGTTGAGTGCGTATCCAGATACTAACCCAAATTTCTGAGCCTCACTTTCAATAGCCGACATAGCTGTGTTGGGATCAGCTGTCACGACCGCTATGTCATCGGCGTATGCCAAAATCTTGTTCGGATATTCTTGTGTCAAAATCGGTGCTATTTCTCTGTTTCCCTCCAATCTACGAATGAAGGGATCAATGTAGATCGCGAAAAGCAATGGCGAACATGGGCACCCCTGTCGTGTTCCTCGAGAAATGATCAACTCTTTGGTGAGGCTACCATTCACCATCACCATGGCCCTAGGGTTGACATATAGTTTTTGCACTGCCTGAATAAACCCCTTTTTAATTCCAACCCTGGACATAGCGGCCCACAAAAATTGCCAGGAGACCCTGTCAAAGGCCTTCTCGGCGTCAAGAAGAACCAATGCCATTGGGTCCCCTGTAACGTCCGTGCTATCAAATAAAGTGATCACTCTCTGGATGTGATTAATAGTTGATCTCCCTGGTACAAAGCCATGCTGGTATTTAGCAATTACTTTATGAATGATAGGGGCAATTCGATTCGCCATAACTTTTGAATATATCTTAGAGTCTGTATTAATAAGAGTAATAGGGCGGTATGAACCTAGCTGATCTGGAGATTTATTTTTTTAAAGAAAAATGACTATCTTTGCCCTAGACCAGGACTTAGGGGGCTGTCCCCCTTTAAAAATGTGTACAATTAAGTCAAATAAAATATCTTTGATCTGATCTAGAAACGCTGAGTAGAATTCCGAAGGTATATTATCCAAACCAGTTGCTTTCCCTTTCGGTAAATTTTTGATTGTAGTTAAAATTTCTTCTATGTAAGGGATTTCATCTAAGGTAGACTGATCTTCCACATCAAACCTATCAAAGCCGCCTCTATCCAAATATTTTTCGATATTTTCTAGGTCACCCTCCCCTCCTCAGTATACAAAGTACTATAAAATCGCCAGAATGCCTCTCTAATGCATTCTGGATCAGATATTTGGCCTTCGACTGGGTCCTGTATTTCACGTATCAAATTTACTGAAACCTGTTGCCTCATACGTATAGCCAGCTGATGGCCGACCTGCTCATTGACCTCGTATAACATCTCTTTATGTGCTGCGGCTTTTTTTTATGGCGTTGACGGTAAAAATATTTGTAATTGCAGCCTTTGCGATTGCCACCTGGCTCTGTATTCTAGTTATTTCTTCTAACCCTTGAATCCCTCTGGTCACCCTTATCAGTTCTTCTTCGGCCAGTCCAAGATTTTCCTGCAATTCCCTCATGGATTCTCTAGCCAGTTTGTTAGACTTCAATGAATATTGCATAGTTTCTCCTCGAATCCCTGCTTTTAGAGCGTCCCATAAAACTTCAATTGATACACTCCGATGTTATCCTTTAAAAAGTTAGGGATCCACTCTCTCATGTGAGCGCAATATTTGTCGTCTAAAAGCAAGGATTTCTCAAATGTCCATGATCTAGGGGTTATATTTCCTGATGTGATTTCTAGAGTACAAATTAGAGGGTTATGGTCTGAAAGAATTCGGGCAACTTCACAATTTGAAACTTAGATCTAAGTGAATTAGACATCAGAATATAGTCTATTCTTACGTGAGTACAATGTGGGTTGGAGAAAAAGGTATACCCAGGATCATTAGGATTGGAAGTCTGCCATCCATCTACAAGCCCATGTGTATAGCACATATGTTTCATTGCCTTAAACACTTTAGGTTTCCGGCCATTATAACGCCAATCGTCCTTCATAGACCAGTTACTGGGGAGATTGATATTAAAATCCCCACAGATCAGTAAAGGTAGAGGCCAGTGCGTGAGCTCGTTAGAGATCTCATTGAAGACTGACGGGTCGTCACTATTGCTTCCATATATGGCACAAAGTGTTATTTTTTGCCCCTGTCCATCTTGGCACTCTGTGACTGCCCAACGGCCAAATTTATCAGCTGTAGAGCGGTTAAAAGTGTACCCTAAACCCCTGGCTAATATAGCAACTCCCCGTACCCGAGCCCCCTGTGATGTGGCACAAACCTATATACCCCAGTCTATACCCCAATGTTTTAAGAATATGTGTTTGTGAACCCTCTATATGAGTTTCCTGTAAACAGACAACATTCGTGCCCATGGTTTGTAATCCTATCGCAACAATTTGCCTCTTTTTAATATCATTTAAGCCACAGATATTTAAAGATAACACTTTTAACACCCCCATCTCACTATTTCGAGTGAGCCAAATGTTTGCTCTGAATTTGGCATAGCCCCATTGTTACACCATAACCTGATAATACCCACAGACCAATTTACCCTATTGAAATTGCCCTTAATCTTACTCAGAATAACAGCCTGTCTGACCTTCCGCCCTTCCCACCCTGCCCTCCCTCTCCCACCCCACCACCCACCACCACTTTTAGAGGTTACCTGGCCAGCACCGGGCGAGGAGTGTGACATCCGTCACGCAGGACCCCATGTGCCCGCTGAGACACCCCCCTAGAGAAATAACCTTGCAACAAAAACACCAACAGACCGACACCCAAACCCCGACACAGGGTCTTATGCTAAGCAATTCGTCAGGAAGAAAGAAAAATTAATTAATTAAAGGAGGCAATGACAAAAACAAGCAGAGAAGAAGGAAAAAACACCCTATGGCCCCCTCGCTTGAGTTAAAACCTCCAATTCCGATATTCCATACCACATTCTAATACAGGTTGTTGAACCATTACTTATGTGACATGTTTCCTCTAGATAGTTTTTGGCCTGTACTTCGGAAATAAAGCTACGAGTAATCCCTTGATGAACAATTTTAAGTCTGGCAGGATTTTGAAGGTATACCATTGCCCCCAGCTTCTGAAAGGGATCAAAGAGCTGCCTCAGTCTCCACCTACGCTCCACTGTAGCGTGTGCAAAATCAGGCCTGGTAAAAAGGTTATTCCATCAAACGACCGCTTGCTTGTGGGTCTAGCCAGATCATAAAGAGCTTGCCGGAGCAGGAAATTACCAAAAACAGGAGCATAGCGCGAGGATGTTGTTGGGATGCTGAATTACGTTTCCCGGGTAACAGAGGAAACCTATGGGCTCTCTGAATTTCCTTGTCCCAATCCCAGGATTGTAGCTCGGGAAAAGAACCTTTAAGAAGCGTAATCATAAACTTCCTGGGATCATCTTTTTGGCACCTTCTGGAATCCCTAGGAAGCGGAGGTTGTTGCGTCTCTGCCGGTTTTCCTGTTCCTCCAGCTTCCACAAAAGGTCCTTAACCGCCCCTTCATGCTCATCAGTCTTGGTTTTAAGTGAGGTAACATCCTTCTCTAGTTGTTCCGTTCTTTCTTCCACTGAAGCCATTCGATCTACAATTTCAGCACAGGTTTTTCCCACTTTCCTGACTGCCCCTTGCAACTTCTTTGCTGCCAGGCGAGATCTACGACTATCAGTTTTGACTTCTGCCTGAAAGCTTTTGATAGACTGTAGAATGTCTGTTAAAGCTGGTTCACTCCTTTGATCCCCGAGTGTCCCCCTTGGTCGATACCAGTAATTGTTTGATTTCCCCAGAGGCAGTCAAGGTGTTGGAGCAAGTCGTGAGTGATGTATCATTATAATCCCACTTCAAATCTGAGGCATCCTCTTTATCCGATAGGTCATAATTCTTTTTATGAGGGACCCTGCTTTTTTTCTTTTGTAATTTTTTTTTAAAGACATGTTTAAGTTTCTGCGGGTCAGTATTAGAGCTGCTATACCACTTGCCCTCCTCCTCGCCGCTTGACAGAGAAATACTAATGTCTGACATCTCGGAATCCTCTGTGAGAGAGTAAAATTGATCCTGATTGTCAGGTGTTTTCAGCATATGGTCTTGCCGTGTGCTACAAGTAGCTTGCGAAAATAGTACAACATTTAAACACTCCTCCGGAATATTTGGCCTGTCCCTTGGGGTGATACTATTGTTGTTGTAACTGTCGGTATTGTCAGTATTGTCCACGGGAGCACTTTCTAGCGGAGCAGACAGTACCAGGGCAACTATCTTTTTACCTTGGACTATGGGGAAGGGGGTATCCGGGAGCTGCACATCGCTCTGAACGACCGGTGAGGAGTGACCTATTAATTCTCCTTCCATCTGTACAGGCACCTCCATCGTTACGCCAGGAGATCCAGCTGACTGCATTGGGGGGGTACCCCCCCGCTCGCAGCACCAAAGCTGCTAGTGATCAATGGCTGAGAATAGTCAGTTTCTTTATTTAAGCGAGCGGGGGCTTTTTTATAATAGCGATGTTTGCTATGTCAGTTTCCCCAAGGCTCTTGTCAGCACACTCCCTCTTTTCTCCTTTTTCTCCCCCACTTTTGCGTTTCGTCGCCAAGGTATCCGCTTTTCTCTGCCGTGTCGCTGCCAAAGTTGCACTGACCTGTGAAGATATCATCGCATTTTTGACTTTCACTGCGCGTGCCCCTCTGCCAATCATTCTTACTTGATTCTCCTGAGTGCTGAAGAGAGACCATTCAGAGGATGCACCGGCACTCAAAGAATCTCCATGGCGGCCCCGGTGCGGTGGTTTCAGCTGACAGATTCTCCTCTGGAAAGGGAGCACGCTCCAGCGCCTAGCCAAGCTCCTGCAGTTCCACCGATCCACTGGAGACTCACGCAGGCCAGAATGAATCCGTGAGGTCAGAGCCCGGCGGACGTCCTCGAGGCAGGGGAGATGTGTGCCTTCAACCCAGAACAAGCAGGTCAGAGAGAAAAGAAAACGTTTTTTCCGTGTTTCCTGCAGCATTCCCTGGTCGGGTTTGTTTTTGAAGATTATAGGAATACAGCTTTGTGGCAAAAGTTTTCTAAAAAGCGAGTTTTAGGCAGATTTACGGGGGATGCTCAGCGGAGCATCACAGCGGTGATGTTAGCCGAACGCCATCTTGCCTCCACTCCTTTATCTACAATTTATAAGGTAGTTAAATATGCTGCATTAAGGAATAACCATTTTTTTTACTCTTCATAGAGTTTATTGGACCCCGAAAAGGCTGGCAAAAATAAGGGGAAATGGTGACTCCAAATGTAAATGGTGTGGAAGAAATGGTGCAGACGATATGCATACTTTTTGCCAACTGTCCAAAGCTAGAAGAATTTTGGCTTGTTGTGGTTAAGACCATCTCTGACTCATTGGGTATCACTGTGGAGGTAAGCACTGTCTTAATCATGTTTGAGATAAGGCAGCAAGATTTGGAGGGCTCTTCTTTACATGTAAAGCAAAGAAATCCGATGCTTTACTTAATTCTGATTGTGAGAAGGAAAATATGTGAGTTATGGACTCAAACCTCTGTACCTTCCTGGCATGCTTGGAAAAGCTCGGTGGCCTTTTTTGAGGAGATCGGTGGAAAAACAAGAGAAAAAATGGTGACGATTTTTGGGATTTGTTAAATATTTTGGTAAATTGATCCGTCCAATGATTACATCTTCTTACAGGAGTGGACCTAGGAAGCAAGTCGTACCTGAGGTAGCACAGCAATTTTCTGTTGCTCGAAGAAGAGAGACCAATCTTTTAGGCACATGGGTCGTTACAGTCCGGAAGGGTGCTTGGTGCTCATTATTGATTGGAGATGGTATGAGGACAAAAAAAAAAGAAGCAGATTTCTTGTTGAAAGAAACCCTAAGGTACCAGATTTGTATACATTACTGAAAATCTATAAGGGTGTTTTGCCTCTTCCAGGGAGGCCAATTGTTTTGGGCATAGGGTCTCTCCTTGAACCCTTGTCAAAATTCACTGACCATTTTTTGAAACCCTTGGTGAGCCAGATGCCCTCATGCGAAGAGCACAAAAGATAGCCTCATCATAATACAGGACATGCCATTTGAGCCAGAGGTGGATTTATTTGTAATCCTGGATGTTGAGGCTTTATATACAAGCATTCCTTATGAGGCCTCACTTGATGTTTTAGAATACTTATTAAATTAGACACATTGGTATTCTATCACACCTATGAAGTTCCTCTTAGACTGTGCACATATGGTGCTCACTAGGAATTATTTCAAGTTTGTGAATCACTACTACCTACAGTACATTCGCCCCAAGTATAGCCTGCCTCTCCGTTCACAATTTTAAACAAAAAACATATCTACAGAAACACCAACGATTTCAGCACTAACATCAAACTATGGAAGCGGTTTTTTGATGATGTGCTTGTCATCTGGTTTGGCAGTGAAATGAAGGCCCGTCAGTTTGCCGATTGACTTAACTCCAGGGACAATTTTTTGAGGTTCACAATCAAAACCAATAAGAAATCCTTCACATGTTTGCATCTAAGAATCTGGTCACAAGACAACTGTGAGAAAACTGAGGTTTACTATAAACCGACGGATGACTGTATCCATTGCCAAAAATCTCTATAAAATTGTCTGGTAGTGCCAGATTTATCCTAATTTGGATTACAAACCATATCTGCATTGTTCTCCACTGTGGATATGTCCCAGGACACTGTCACCCATCTACAGCCAACTACCTAGTTGGGCTTACATTTTTATGGTCAGCAGAATTCCAACTCTTACCAAATTAAAAAGAAAACCCTCTGTAATTAACTGACACTGATACATTGGCTAGCACTACTTTTCATGCCCATACCGTTTTCATCACGGAGGTAGCCATGCGAACCATGGGACTTCATGTCCTATCAGCCCGATGGTCGCAGGCAGGGATACGTCATTGCGTGCGCCTTGATTGATAGCCATCTTCCCTTTAAAACCATCCTGCATGAACATGACCTTGTTCGGGAGCGGTCTGAGCAGTGTGCATAGGTGACCCAAGCGGCACCGAATCCTTGATGTAGTAAGTGCTTTTACAATCTCTGATACCCCTATGGGGCCCTTACAAATGTTACAGGAGCGAACAGAAGTGATGTTTAGGCTTTTTCTTAAGACTCGTTTGCTCCCAACTACTTATGTTTTAAAAACACGATCAGTGGCAGGAGCTTTAAAATGGGAAGAAACTACACTCAGCCTTGAGAGTATCTTGTGTGAAATAGGACAAACTGAAAGTTGTTTTAGCTGATTATGATAAGAAATGTGTGGGTCAAGTTAGAAAATGAAGACTGTATTGTTCTAGAAACATTGGAAATATTGTGTATCCCTGTTAAACTCCTCCAATGGTGACATTCTTACCAAGGAAGTGTTACATATTACTTCAGGAGATGGTGTTGCACCTGGGTTCACCTCTGGCATGAGTCGGAGAAGCATTACTTGTTTCACTCGGATGTAAGGAAACTTGATTTAAACAATTTAAGAAATAAGCCTGCCAGCGAAGTTTGGGACTAGCAAACGGTCAGGTTTTTGCGACTGTTGTCTGACAAATTCCATAGAGTGTGTCCCTGTTGGCATCAACAAGGATGCACCAGTCAGGGACAAACAACGGGGATGTAGGGGATGGATGAGAGAGAGAGTCAAGCAGCACACCAACACTTCCTTGGTAGAGATATCTCGGGTGTTTTGTCTTTGGTTACAGTGGAGGTGTTCTCTGAGATTCTCAGGAGGTAGAGTGCCCCATCAGTCAAAACAGCTTCATGCAGCATCTTAGTGTTAATCAAAAAACACAATATTCCAACTAAACATATAATAAGAATGTATAGAATGTATGCTCACCAGCTTGCAAAAAGCGAGTCACAGTGAACCTAAGCCAGAATGAAGTAAAGCCTGTTCACCCCAAACCTAGGGGATATGTCTGAGCAGGGAAAAGGAACTGGGGACACACAGCTAGACAACAAAGCCAAAACAGAGTCCAGGGAGCAATGTCAGCATAGCAAGCAATAGTGTTAAGTAGGTATATGATAGGCTTCAGATCCTAATGTCCATTAAGCAACCCTTGCTCCTGAATCTAACAGGGCCCAGCATTCTAATGGCCCTGTTGGAGATGCCAAAATTACTTTCCATAACTAATGGGCTCGCCTTTCTACACACACTAGAAAACAGTTGCACAGTACTCCCCATTGCAGTTGTGATACAGAAAAGAAGACAAGCATCCTGTTCATAGCAAAGCGACCCAGAAAAGAGTCCTGCATGAGTTCTTTATATACATATTGTAAGAAAATGGGTTATTAGTTAGGAGAAGATGTGAGTCCTTCCCAAGTTAAATAAATAACCCTGGGCTAAAACCATGGAAGCTGTGGCACACAGCAAACAGGATTCACCTAAACAAGTGTGCTAAGTATTCAACAGTACTAAAACAGTTAAAAAGTCAAAACGCAACACAATAAAATAAATTCCACAATCAACTCCTAATATTCAAGCAACAAATAAGAATAACAATACAAAAGTGATTAAATACACTAAGTGGAGCAAGAGATAAGAATTTTTAAAGTTTTAAGCCAAAAGGACCAGAATAAAATTAAGTGCTCATCAGCAATCACTGTTCGCAGCTTACAGAGACCTAGGCATGATTTCAAGCTGACCAAAATGGAGCAAAGTTTGAATATGATAAGTGGGTCTTCATGGACAAAGGGCCTAATTTATGGCAATTTGACGTAGGTACACCAAACTGAAAGGGCAGGAATGCAGCTTATTTAGGCAATATGATACATTCCTGTGCATTCTGCCTGCACTGGCGCAGATTTGTCAGCCTAGCCCCAACATAAGCACCCTTGCACCATAGTGCAGGGGTGCCTCCATTGCAGGCAGAATTGTTTTTGCGCAGAAAGGGGCACCTTCCTGCACAAAAACAATCATGTGGGTTGGAAAGAGGAACAAACAAGGAGAAATAAACATATTTCTCCACATTACGCCTCACTTTGGGAAGCATGCAGATTTGACAGATCCCAGGTTTACTTTGTAAATCTGGGGCAGCGTCGAATTCCATGGGTGTTGTGTGTGAAGACCCACGGCAATACCCATGGAATGCCTCCTGGGCACAGAGTAAGGCAGTGCAACAATTTGTGCTGCGTCACCTCACTCATGATTTATGAGGCCACTCAAAGCCACGCAAGGTGGTTTTGTGTGGCTTTATAAATCTTTATGAGAGCCCTGTGTCATGCATCTATCACTTTATGTGGTGCAAAAGTGGTGCAGGGCTATCATAAATAAGCCCGAAAGATTTTACCTTTTGACTCAGTCTCTGAAATAAAAGTTGAAGTTTTCCTGTGGGTCTAGGTTGAAGGCTTCACCTGAAAACGTTCACTCAAAGTCAGATACCTGTTAGCTGAGGTCTTGCTAAAGCCATTGGTTTTGACAGGAAAAGTATGCAATGGAAACATTTGAATTTCCCACCCATCAAATTCCTCTTGTTGGACGGATACTTTTTGTGCCTTTGCCCAATCAAAATCTATTTCTTCAGACTTCTGGAAGCTCAAAATGCTTCAAGCCTAAAGCTGTATCTGACAAGCTCTCATGACACTTTTGCTGCAAGGTCCTGCTGAAGCTCCAGGTATTTGCAAGTCCAAAAATCCCCAACTGATCATACTTTCTTAAGCAGTTCCTTTTTCTCTTGTCTAAGATTCTCAGGACATCAGGGAGATCACTTAGGGACCTGGGCTCACTCCAGCAGAGGCCACCAGCCAGGTCAAGTATAGGACAAGTTGTTACTGATCAAGAATCGCTTGCCAGTGAGAGCAGTTACTCCTGGAAATTCCCTAACCAATGAGAAATAGGTTCTAAGGATGCAAACCTTCCTATTTTGCAGCACATTGTGTTTGCCTTATTTTAAACTATCACACAGTATAGTGGTGGGACCCTTCTCTCCTTAGGTGCCAGGTGTCCCAGCTAGGGGTTTGTCTAGGGAAATGTGCAGTCTCCTCCACCACACCAAGTTGGTTCTGGGACCTGCTTCCCTCCCCACTGGGTAGGTGACAAGCTGGCTACATTTGGTACTGGAATCAAAGAATCCCTCTCCCCATGTTGCAATTTACAGTAAACTACGGATGGGGTGGGCTCACCCTTGTCCCTTTCTCATTAATGAAGTTCCTGAGCCCTCCACAACTGCTGTTCTTGAGAGATGATAAGTCATATACCTCACACCAAGGTTGCCCTGCCAAAAGGCCCTGGCCATTGTGTCTGCTCTAGGAGCAGTTTTCACACCTCATTAAGGGGAAGCACTGAGGGGCCAGCTGCTGGCAGGTTAATGCACATTCACCCACTCGAGACTCATACCGATACAGTCTAACTTTATAAAAGTTACTTTTCCTAAATATTTATTAAAGGTCATTGAGTTGGATTTTAATAAATATTAAAAATAATTTCTGGTGCTTATCCCAAACCGGAGTTCGCAAAAATATTATTTTAATTGCACTTTCGTTTTCCTCATAAAATCACTGCAGCACTGTACAGTGAAAATAGCTTTTGGGGGCTAGTCTTTGTATGAACATGCCAACAATAAGTTCTTCCATGTACTACTATTAAATACTACTCACTCTACCTTGGGGGCTGCAAGTCATTCTTAGGGATGTATGTATATGTGTATATGCTATTACTATAGCGCAAACCTAGGGAAAAGGCAGCTGAGCGCTGTACTTGATTAAGGTTTGACATATTTATTATTTAAAAGTAGGATCTTATCCAGCAAAATGTTTAAATTTGACAGGATTCACTGCAGAATTTAAAGCTGCAGCAGTCAAAGCTACACAGTTATCCCTGAATCATTGTTTCTTTTGTCAGCCTATTGGATAGCACCACGTGCTGCAGTTCATGGGTGACATTTAACTTTCTCTGCTATCAGTGTATTTTACTACGATATACCATGGTCCTCCTGGAAAAGTAGAACATATGGCAATAAGGAGTTAACCAATTCTGTCATGTTTTAGGGGGCAGAACGCAGCAGTGGCCCAGCACGCAGAGCTAGCAAAACATACAGTGATACCAGTCAACCAAAAGTGGGGATGATCACACAAGAAGAAGGATTTTCTCACATTTACGTGATGTATTATGTAGCCCTTCTGACAGAAAACAAAACTATATATTAAATCATACGATATATAGAACTATTTTTGGTTCGGAAGGACACATATGTGATGCACTAATATAAAGTGAATGAGACGTTGAAAGTAATAAGACATCACACAACTGCCTGTACCAACATCGACCATTTTAGTATGAAAAACACCATTTGTGACTTAGCCTACACATCTACAAAATACTAAGGTGACAGCAACCACTAGTTTCTCTATTTATAATCCGGGGGGGGGAGGTCATGTACTGATTCTTTGGTGCACTTGAAATGCTTTAAAAAACTTAAAAATTGTTTGTACGTTTAACCCTATTTCTGTTGGTATCTCAATAAAATAATTCAATTGAGAAATTTCTTCATCTTTGCCCCTTAATTCGGTTAGGATTACCAGTTTAATTTGTTGTACTATAATGCTGTTCTAATGTGTACAGCTCTTCTGACTAGCTGCTTTGAAAGTATAATTGCTCTGAATTCCTTTACAGATATAATTGCTCAATGTATTTTGCACAGTCTCACCTTATCAGCATTTACCACAGTTAAACTAAAAATATCAATACCACCAATAAATCTCAATTTAAAGGATTAACCTTTTTCTTTCATATTATAGAATCAACCTAATTCATCTGAATAAGTATATTTTAGGGGGTCATCATTTCATTATAACATCCTGTTCCATGTTATAGAATATCCATTTAGTGAGGATATACTCCTGTTTGTTTAACTCATGCCGTGGTACCTTTCTTGTAGCATTCCATTCAGGGAAACCACTTATGAACTACGTGCCAAGAATTTATTTTCAAATATTTACCGGTTTGGCAGGATGTATTGTATACAGGTAGTAACTAAACTTGAATATCAGTTTTCTCTTTCAATGGCAGCATTTCATAAATAAATTAAGGAATAAAGCAAGCTCCATCAGACACACAACTTACTTTGGCTTGAAACTATAATGTATAAAGACTGAAAATGAAGGTAAAATACACCTGTGTACCATAAACGTAACATCCTTATGTATATGCATCCTACACCAAAAAGGCACTGCCTTTGTTAAATAGAACTTATTGAGGCAGGAAGGCAATCATGTTAGTGATATTTTGCTATTCGAACTGTTTTATTACACAATATATTTTAACTATATTAGAGTGTTAGGAAATGTTTCACTGTCAAATCACTGAAACTTTAATAAGCTCATCAGCTGCCCCTTGATACTTTAAAATATTCATGAGAAAGTGTAAATTTGAAGAGAAGTATGTCTTAGCGGATGCTAAAATATTGTTGACATTCACTGATGACCTTTTTCTGGTTTGTGTCCGCAAAATACTGAAATGTTTTATATATATATATATATATATATCAAGACTGAAACAATTTGCTTCATGGCAAGGATTTTCATCCACACCATATTAGACAACACCTACCATATTTCCAATTGTTAAGCCTGAAAAGAAATACACCGGAGCCTGAAAAATCCACTACTTAAACGAGAGAAAATGTTGTAAAATGAGTTTTTTGGAATGGAGTGACTGGGCATTACGATCAAAGAAGCAAAGTAATGTGTTAAAATTGAAAAGAGAATATCCTCCTAAAAAGAAGCATCACACTAAAAACTGGTATTTGTCACAGAATATTCACTTAAAGGACCACATCTTAAAAGGATAAGGCAAAGATTTTGAAATCTAATAACGAATGATGAAGAATTAAGATACCCTTTGAACAATTAGTGTTTGGATAGAACAGGGTTGCAAATAGGAGAGATACTGATGTCATTGAACACAAAAGTTACAGAAAAGGACAGTTTATTAATAAGACAAAAGAAACTGACATTTGTGTGTTTGAAATGTGTGCAGTGTCCTAATATTATTAAAAGACTAAGGGCCAGATGTATCAAGAAATGCTTTTGCGATTCTGAAATAGCGAATTTTACCGATTCGCTATTTTGGAATCGCAAAATGCAATGTATGTAGGAATCGCGAAATTTTTTGCGATTCCTTAACGTTCCCTAATAGCCAATCGCAAATTGCGATTCGCTATTAGGGAATGCATTCCCATTCATTCCTATGGGCCTAGGCCCATAGGAATGAATGGGAATGCATTCGCAAATTGCGATTACCAAATTGGTAATCGCAATTTGCGAATGCAAATCCAAGGGTGCTAGGGGGCCTATGGGCACCCCGATGCACCCCTAAATAAGGTAAGTGAGCAAATATGGCGCACACACATGCCCTAAGGGCATGTGTGTGCACCACATGGCACTCTGAAAAATGCACTTTTGTGCATTTTTCAAAGGAATCGCAAATTACCATCAACTTGAAGTTGATGGTAATTAGCAATTCCTAAATGCAAATTCGAATTTGGCGATTGCTTTATGCATTGCATTTAGGGAATCGCAAATTGCTCGCATTTAGGGAATCGCAAATTGCAATTCCCTAACTGCATTCGCAATTTAGGTAATAGCAAAAAATTGCGATTACCCATATTGCGAATGCCAAAAGTTTCATACATTGCAAAAGGCATTTTTGCGTTTGCAAACGCATAAAAGCCTTGATACATCTGGACCTTACAGTACTTTATCTTCTGATGCATAAAAAATAATGTCCCATCAAATGCCCAGCTAGAGTGGGATGTGTAAGAAAAACAAGCAGGAAATCCATAGGAAGAATCACCGAACATGAGAGTAAAATAAGTCTAAAAAAGTAAAAGCACCAGTAGGAACTCATTCAATGTAGAAACAAAAACATAACTTGAACAATATTGGGTTCCAAATCGTACAACTGGTACAACCCTCTGATAGAGGCCAATAATTGGACACACTCCTATCAGAAAACAAACATTTCTAAATTATAACCATATAGTTGCTGATAGCATGATAACGTTAAAAGAAAATGCTTCCTATAACTGCAGTATATTGTTTTTTACAAATTAATATTAAATGTAAGAAGCATATATAAGTGTGTTCATACATATCATACATACCAATATTGGCTGTGTACAAGTTGTGACCATGTTAATTAGTTATAACATAGTTCGTGCATGTTATGAATAATATTCCTATATCTATGGCTGGAGGAGGATGAATCAGTATCTTATACACCAGTCAAATTGCAAATGGTAACTATATAATATGATATCTTCCTAGTGCAGTAATCTAAAACCAACTCCATGGCATCCTTAGTAGTGAGCCTGTCACCTGGAAAGGAAGCAGCTTACGTTTATTATAATAGGGAATCCCAAAATGTACAAACGTATTGCAATAATTGACAACTATTAGCCGAATTCTCTTTATGGCAAGTGTTCCCAGTTACATATTGTTGGACCTGGCCCTCTCTGAGTTTAGATGCGACCACAAGGCGAGTGTTACATAAAGTAAATCGGACGCTTCAAACCACAGGTAGCAATTTACACAAGTAAGCTTCTCAAGAAGAATGTGCAAAGTAGGCACTCTAGTAATTAGAGGGATCTTTAAATGCTCGTCGGTTACCATAGAGATTATTTGCTAAATTTCAAACGGCGCATACAACCGACTGCCCTCACTGACTTTCAAATGCTGACATGAGCAGTTAATTGAAAGTGTTCAGACGTATCATACACGGTGACTAAAATGCAATTTTCTTTCTTCCTTTTGAGATTAGTTCTCCAGACGTCAACATTTTAACAGGCCGAACCAAAGGCTAAGCAAGGGAATAGAGAAACCGATCGTGTTTCATGCAAGATCATTAACTTAGACAAAGTAAACCCCAAATTCATCTCTAAGCAAAAAAAGCATTAAATAATATATGGGAACTCCTACTAATGGCACTTTTCAAATTGCAAAAATTGGAAGGCCCGCAGTGATGTGTATACATACGCACATACATACAGTGTCGAAATGTCGACAACAATCTTATTGGCACCCTACGTAACATTATTGGTCCATGTCTTGGTCAACCATCCTGAAAAAGACTGATGTGTTTGTGGAACTATTTGATATAAAAAGGACGGACATTTCGATAATTGTTTCATACATATTTTTTGCATTGTGTCAGTCACTTTTGCACTTTGTGTCACCTTTTCACCAAGTCACTCTGTTTATTTCTGTGTTCATGACTGCCACTTACAATTATTTTTTTTGCTACTATTTGGATATATGACTTTGAATATACTTAATTATTAATGGCGTTGCTGTGTGTTGTTGTCTCGTCTTGATATTTGTATTGTGGGGGTGTTAAATAAATGATCAAGATATGCCCACACTCCTTCTACTTCTTTAGACCATACATTGATCTTTAGCCATAGGTGTGACATTTCGGAGACCAATTATTTCACACAAAGAAATTGTGATACCTGACAGAACGCATTGTAGTCTATAAAAATATATACCCAGGTTCTGCGAGACACAGGCAACCCCATTATTTTTTATAACACTTCACATACAGTTCCTGCATAAGCAAATCATCCCTCACTGTTGACTGGGTTTGAGGCTTTTAATCTTCTAGCATAAGTAAAGTTAGCCATTTCCAGTGACCTACAGAAGTGGCTTACATCAGAGAACCTCTTAAATGGGATCAATCTGGGACCTGTCTCACTTGTTACTAAAAAGATGTCAACAGATGTGGTGTCACCATCAGCTCTGAGTCACCACAAGAACTGTAGTCCCCTCTGAAAGTAAAGAGATCATCCACCCTCACCTCACCCAATTCATTGTATTTTCTCAGTATGTCCAGGCTGTAGTAGTCAGAAAAGCAAGTAGCCATAAAGTGTGCAAACCACTAGTGGGCACCACATCCCATTCCCAAATTATTCTCATCTACAAAACGTACAATCTGGAGGTGGACAGTGTCCATACAGAAAACATGAGCAGGGTTTATACACACTTCCTGGATGTTAGAAATGTGTAGGTTTGAATTTCCATCCTACAACTATTCATGTTGATATGTGAACACTGTTTATAAATCTCTTACAGTCCCTAAGGTTTTTTAGTGCTACAGATCCAAGCAGAATGTGCCCATTTTCTGTGTCATCCCCAGGATTCTAGATTCCCAGGCTCGTGAGTGGATTGTATCATAGTGCAGTAGACCAAGCCCTTTGACTTCACTCTCTTCCTTAGATTCTGATGGCCATTCCGAAGATCATCAGGGAAGGAGGCGTTTGTCTTCTACTAGTTCAATCAAGGTCAAGAAAGTCATGATTACCTCTTTTCCTTCAGATGTCAGTGAGTTAATGGGTCCTATTCCTTTCCCCATCTTACCTGAATTGGTCCTCCCTATCACCTTAGTAAATTCTTACAATTTGTCAGCTGAAAGGGTCGGCCTTCAGAACCAATAGTTTCCATCTACTGTGGCCCATGCCATCCATTATTCAAGAACCTCTCCCTTGTTTAGATCTTAAACCCATCATTGGTCTAACATACAATTCCTGATCCTCACTCCCCTCCTCCCATAATCCCAGGAAAATTTGAGATTTTACCTGGGGATAGTTTGTCTTAGCGACATCATGGATACTAAGTAATCCTGGGGAGATTGGATAAATGGATCTGTAGAACCCTATACAAACCATCTCTAATGCAACTCTGACCTAGCCCAGCCCAATCTGCATCAGCTCATTTCGGGCCTGATTCACAGAACTAACTTACTTCAAAAACGTAAAGTTAGTACTTTTTGGTATTCACAGAATACACTTACTCATTTCGGTATTCACAGAAGTTAGTAGTCCTAACTTTAGGACTCCTAAATGCCTTCTGTGAATACCGAAAGTCTTAAAGTTAGGATTTTTCTCAGTTTAGGAGTAGTAAAGTTAGGACTCCTAACTTTACTACTCCTAAACTGAGAAAATCCTAACTTTAAGACTTTCGGTATTCACAGAAGGCATTTAGGAGTCCTAAAGTTAGGAGTACTAACTTCTGTGAATACCGAAATGAGTAAGTTCATTCTGTGAATACCAAAATGAGTAAGTGTATTCTGTGAATACCAAAAAGTACTAACTTTACGTTTTTGATGTAAGTTAGTTCTGTGAATCAGGCCCATCATTCGGAGTACTCCCTTTGAACACATAGGAAAGATGTGGCTCTCTGACAAAGTCCTGTCCTTTCTGACAGTCACATCAGTACAGCGTGTTGAGGAATTTGCCTCAGTCCTGTTGGAACCCTATCTTAAGTTTCTTCTGGATGGGCTTCTCCAGTGTCTTTCTCTCTCTTCACAGCTGTAATATATTTTATTTCAAAGCAGGAATGAAAACTTTCCTAGCTAACGTAACGGAAAGTTTCAATTCTATTAAGGACTCGGAGGCGAGGATTATGCTTTTCTTTCTCCACTTTAATGATAGCAGCCATTCAAAGTTAAACAAAATAAAACCACTATTCCCATGAACCATAGGGAATAATAACACAAGAACAATAGAGTGTCTATGGATAGATAGTCCTCTTCCAATGCACCAATCACAGGGCTCCTAGGAGTATGTAGTCCTCTGTTACTCTCCATTCCCCCTCTTTCGTCGCTCTAGGTCAGCCAGTCCCAGATCCTCACGAATCTTGTTTGCCAGAGTCGCCTGCAGAAGTAAAGCACAGTATAAGCAACAGTAGTGGCTAAGGTTTAACCCTACAGGGGAAGGAAGACACCATAACATACACAATGCTTACTCAAGAGAACCTCAAGAAGCCTGAAAACCAGTTACTTACCCCAGTACGAGGGCGGGAAAGGAAACAATCAAACTGGTACCCTGGGTGGGATAATCCTCGCCTCCGAGTCCTTAATAGAATTGAAACTTTCCGTTAAGTTAGCTAGGAAATTTTTCATTCTATGTCAGGACCGGAGGCGAGGATTATGCTAGTTTAAAGCTTGCTAACCATCAAGTGTGCCATATCTAGCACCGGCTTCAAATAAAACCGTTTAAAGGTGGAGTCCGAAGACCAGTCTGCTGCATTGAGAATGTCTTCCAGACGAGCTCCCAGGGCAAATGCTTTAGAGGCCATGGCCCCTCTAGTAGAATGGGCACCAAAGGCCCGGAGATTAATGCCAGCCTCCTGCATCACCCACCACACCCAACGGGCTATAGTGGGGGAGGAGACTGCCTTATTGGGTTTCTTGAGCGCGATGAGTAACTGTCGCTCCCCTGGAGGACGGAATTCCTCCGACATTTCCTCGTAAGCCTTGAGGCAAGACACCACGCAGAGCTTAGGAGAGTCCGGAAAGGCTGGGTATGAAATAGAAGTTGTCCCGCACTTCGTCCGCCTCCGGACCGTGAAGGTGACCCCGGAGGGGGAGAAAATCCTGCCTGAGACGTCCAGTGCTCGGACGTCCGAAACTCGCCTGCACGATATAAGGCAAAGGAGCATGGCCAGCTTGGCTGAAAGTTCTTTCCTGGACAGGAAACGTTTCGGTTGCCATGACAGGAACAGGTTCAAGACTTGATTGACATCCCACAACTGGGAATAGCGAGGTTCCGGCGGCAGCGAGAGGCGAATGCCCCAAAGGAGGCGACAAACCAGAGGATGCTCGCCCACCGGGGAGCCATCCATCATGGAATGGCCAGCAGAGATGGCTGGCCGAAAGGTATTAATGGTTCTATAGGCCAACCCGTCCTCCGCCAAGGTGGCCCAAAAATTTAGGATCGAAGTCACATCGGTTGCCACGGGATTGAGACCCCGTCGCACACACCAACAAACCCATCGTCTCCAAGTGGAGCGGTACCGCTTGACTGTACTATCGGCCCAGGCCTTGGATATGAACGTCTCAGCTGCTCCCGAAAGGCCTGGGACCACCCATCGTCCCCGGTAATCCGCCACGCCATCAGGGCAAGGGATCCCTGAGCGATGAGTGGATGAGGAGCTTTGTCGGGATTGAGGAGAAGAGTCGGGAAGCGGGGGAGTTTGATTGGAAAATCCCAAGAAAGTTCCAGAAGAACCGGAAACCAAGCTTGAGATCTCCAAATTGGTGATATCAGCACCACATCTGCCCTCTGGCGACGAACATGGGCCAAGACCCTCGTCAGCATGGCGAACGGGCGAAAGGCGTAACCCGCCTCCTCCCTCCAGTTCTGCAGGAACGCATCCGTGCTTGTCGCCAGAGGATCCGGCCTCCAGCTGAAGAACCGGGGAAGCTGGAAATCCAAACGGGAGGCAAAAAGGTCCACCGAAAACGGACCCCAGATGTTCTGGAGGTCCGCAAACACACCCGGGTGGAGTTTCCACAGGCTCACGTCCTGTAAATGCCTTGAGTGAAAATCCGCCACTTGGTTGTCCTGACACGGGAGGTACTCCGCCGTCACCGAGACATGGTGATCTAGGCAGTACTGCCAGAAGTTTGCTGCCAGGTCGGACAGAGCTCGCGGGCGGGTACCCCCCAGATGGTTGACGTACCGGACCGCCGATATGTTGCCCATTTTGATGAGAACGCAGGATCGGACCAAGTCCTTGGTCCAGCACCTGATCGCGAAGGAGCCCGCTAAGAGCTCCAAACAGTTGATGTGGAGCAGTTGCTCCTGCGGAGACCACACACCTCCTGTAGTGAACTCTCCACACCTCGCGCCCCAGCCGGACCTGCTGGCGTCGGACTCGATAACGATATCGGGCGCAGAGCCAAAGATCGCCCGCCCATTCCAGGCTTCCATATTGGCAAGCCACCACTGGAGCTCCTCCCTGGCCTCGGCCGAGAGGGTGACCTTCTGAGAGTAGGAAAGACCCTTGCGATGGTGGCGGGCCTCGAGGCGCTGGAGGGCCCTGTAATGCAAAGGGCCCGGAAAGATCGCTTGGATGGAGGCCGATAGAAGACCCACTATTCGGGCAAGTTGACGCAGACAGGCGGGACTGAGTAAGGGCTCTCCTGATTTCGTGACGGATCTTCGTCATTTTCCGAGATGGGAGGCTTAGTGTGGCTGCCACCGAGTCGATCACGAACCCCAGGAACACCACCTTCTGAGCTGGAACAAGAGTGGATTTCGCTTAGTTGATAATGAAGCCCAAGCTCTGAAGGAGGATGATCGCTGTCTGAAGTTGACGCGATAAGGCCTGGGGGCACTGCGCCATGAGCAGGATGTCATCCAGGTATACGATCAGACGCATACCGGACGCCCTCAGGCATTCGATCACTGGCCGAAGAACCTTGGTGAAACACCAAGGCGCAGAGGAAAGACCGAACGGAAGAGTGGTGAACTCGTATACCTTGTCCCGCCAAGGGAACTGTAGGAACCGCCTGTGAGGAGGGAAAATGGGTATCGTGAGATAGGCGTCCTTGTGGTCGAGGCGCGCCATCCAATCGTTGGGTCTGAGGAGGTTGCGCAATAGATGGATTCCTTCCATCTTGAAGTGGCGATACACGAGCCACCCATTGAACTCCCGAAGGTTTATGACCGGTCGCTTTGTCCCGTCTGTCTTGTCCACCACGAACAAGTTGCTGAGAAAACCACTGGGGTGCGGAAGCGCCTCCACGATCGCCTCTTTGTCGAGCAAAGAGCAGACCTCTTGATCGACCAACGCCGAGTCGGCGGTCGAGAAGGAGAGAGGGTGCGGAGGGACCGGTTGTGAGGGCTCCCCGTGGAACTCTATATGAATCCCTTGGACGGTTTGCAACACCCAGGCGTCCCCTGTGACAGAAGTCCAGGCCTGGGAAAAACACGCCAGACGGCCCCCCACTTTTAGAAGGGAAGAAGGGAGAACACTCACCGGAAGAACTGGAGGCTCCATTGCCTCGGCCTCCTCTGTGTTTCCCTCGACGTCCTCTGGTCGGATAGAAGTTTCCGAATCTGGCTTGGTCCTGGTAGTTGCCGTTACCGGAGCCTTGCCCTCTGCCCTGATTAGGAAGGCCGGACGAGCTGCCCCTGCCTCCTCCGGCCCCCCGGAAAATCCGAGGGCGGAAGACCTTCCTGATGGAAGACTGGGCCTTGTCTAAGGAGGTAAACGTATTTACGAATTTTGCCAGCTCTTTGATAAAGGGCTCTCCAAAGAGACCGCCCTGAGCCATGGAGCCCGCTTCCGAGTCAGCCAAGCCCCCAAGTTTGGGGTCCACTTTGATTAACAAGCTCCGACATCTTTCCGTGGAAAGCGCGCAGTTGGCGTTTCCTAAGAAAACCACCACGCGTTGGGCCCAGGCTGGGAGGTTGTCGGGGGATATCAGGGAGCCCGACAGTTTAGCCTCCTCAGCCATATCTAGTATTTTTGTAATGGGGCCCAGGGCGTCGAGGAGCTTGTCCTGGCAAGCGCGCCAGGACCTGTCAATACCCCTCTTGGGGTCCTTAACAAACTTTTGGAGAAACGTCGACATACGGGGGTCAATTTCCGGGGTAGCCGCCACCTGCCCCTCAAGCGAAGGTCGGTGGCATTCCGCCCTGAGACAGTTCCTGGCTGTGGCATCTAACGGCTGGCGGATTCTGCTGGCGACGTACTGAGCTACTTTCTCCGAGGAGGCCCAGTCGGAGGATCGGGGGTGTAGGATATCATCAGGATCTAGCATATCTGCACAAAGATTCTGAGCGTCGGCAGCGGGGTCCGGACGGGCCGGGCGCCAGGGACGGGACGGGCCAGCATCGTCGTCCACATCGCCTGCGGCCTCCTCTGGTGAAGTTGGTGTCACTGGTTTGGGATTGCTCGCTAAAAACGCCCGCTTAAGGTGATCGAAAGCGTCCACGTCCACCCCGGAGTCTCTAGGATGTTTAGCCGGTGGGGGCTGAGAGTCGGCGGAAGTTCCGCCGGCGCTGGGCGAGGAAGCAGGGAGGGCCTGCGCAGCCTTGGCCAGTTTCTCGCAAGCCTGCTCAATTCTGCGAGACAGGCGGTCCTCTAGGGGCGCCATGGCCTGTTCCACCGCCTTATGTATTGATTTGTCCACAGTGTCATAAAAGTCCTCATCCCATTGAAGGGAAGTGAGGGGATCCTCCTCCCACTGATCATCCTGATAGGGCTCTTCTTTATATGCTTCCATGCTACCAGGAAGACGGAGCGTCCCACAGGTGAGTGGGTAATCGTGTAGAGGTGGGTAATCAATATACGGGGGGCTGGGTGTCAGCCTAAATCAGGTGCGGGCAACGCTTGCGTGAAACTTGGGTAGAAACCCTGGGACAATCAGCCCTGGTGCAGTGTTAATAAAGGGCAGCCTGCCAATAAATCAATGTCCCAGTACAGACTCTGCTGGAGAGCGTGGCTTTAAGGCCTAATGCAAATACCGACCCCCAAGGCGGAAAACCACTGAGTTAAACTCTGCCTAATGGCAGGTACAGACTTGCGTTGATGCGCGAGCGTTCACAGGGGCATGAAATGAAGAAAATGCTGCCTCACGGCAGGAACAGACCACTCAGACGTAGAGGCAGGCAACGGTTCGGATCGGCGATGCGTCTCCGGCTGAGGAATGCGCGGAATGCCGGGAGACGCACGTCGAGCGAGGAACGCGCACAGGCGCCCTCTGGCGGCGGGAGGGAGCGCCGCGAGCCGGCACCACAGTAACAGCCATTAGGGAGTGAGAGCACTCCCACGGCTTTGCGCGCGGAACCGAGTAGCAGTTACCTCGCTAAACAACACGAAACTCTTCAGTCGGGCGAAACTTTGTGATCGAAATAAGCGTAGAAGCGGCGGGGCGCCGCGCAACACAGTTAAGCACGGATTCTACCACAGATAACACCAAACGGGCACAACAGCACTGAGAATAAAGCGGAGCGCGCAAGCACGCTACTGCGAGTCAGAGACATTAATATTATCGCATATCATGGCATAAAACAGCGCGGTAATACAAATTCCACAAGTTATGAGGAGAGGAAAAATAAATGAATAAAGCACTTATCTGGCTGCAAGCAGCGAAGAAATGAGGGGGAATGGAGAGTAACAGAGGACTACATACTCCGAGGAGCCCTGTTATTGGTGCATTGGAAGAGGACTATCTATCCATAGACACTCTATTGTTCTTGTGTTATTATTCCCTATGGTTCATGGGAATAGTGGTTTTATTTTGTTTAACTTTGAATGGCTGCTATCATTAAAGTGGAGAAAGAAAAGCATAATCCTCGCCTCCGGTCCTGACATAGAATCCTTCCTTCTCTCCTTAAGTCAGAAGACGCTTGGAGTGATGAATCCATCTTTCCTTGAATATTATCTTTTTGTTCACTTTTGACGGCATCAAAAAGCCTTGAGGTGGGGACTTGTTAAATGAGCCTGAGTTCATGCTTAAAAACTATAACTTTTGAAAGTAATGTTCTAAAGCCAAATATAAGTGTTCAAGAAATGTTTTTGGGGTTGTTTTTGAGTATCGAATGCCACATGACCTTTGTTGTGCCATTTGCATGGCAAAATCTTTGATGGCTCAGGTCCTACTTCGGCTGTTAGAGCCGAGCCAGATCGCTGGCTCGGACCTGGACTGGCTCTTCATACAAACTTGCTGGACTGCCCACCTCTAACGTTGACTGCAGGTAAGCAGCGATAGAGAGTTAGCGCTCGCTTCCAACCTTCTGATAGGCTGAGAAGAGTTCGATGTTCCATAAGGGATGCTGATGAAAATGTAGCTCACAATATTAATCTTTTTAAGAAAGAACACGTGTGTTTCAATGCACAGCCTTTTGTGAAATGTTTACCTCAGAAAACCTGTCCCGATAGTTTTTGATCAGAAGACAAAATGTTCTGATGGGCATCCCACTGAGCAGATAGAAATGTTTTCTAAAAAAACCCAAGCATCAGAAATGTATTCTTTGGTGAGATAATTGACTTTGCTTAGTCGCCATTTCTCTTTTTCAAGAGACACATTACTGTTGACATTAAAGGAGGGGATGAACAGCGAGCATGATCTCTCAAATACTTTATGAATAATGCAGCCCTCCAACATTTAGCAGACGCTTGAATATCAGCACTTATGTCATTCTTGTTCCACTATAATTTTAACACGATGGTCAATATAAAATGTGCTTTGCAACTGAATATTGCTATTTATGTAATTACACGAGAAACTAAATAAATGCATACGCTTAATGTTATTAAAATACTCAAACAAGAGCCAAGTAATGACACTTGAAAATTGCAGAGATGCTTAATGTGTTTTTTTTTTACAGTTCCCTTTTGTTGCCATCGTAAATCTTCACTAAAGGCACTCCACTGCTGTATTTATACATTTCCAGACGACTGTGGCTCATTTGAAATTCCGTGCAATCTTTTCCAGCAGAAGTGGAACACCAGGGGAAGCGAGTCACTTCAGCCTGGCCCATCAGATATCTGTCCCCCACAATTACTCTACTCCGAAAAGAATTTCAAGCACTGCTGGCTGTAGGTTTTGTTCTGAAGTGGAATGCTAATTCCTGTCTGGATATTATTGTCTGGTGAGGGTGGTGCTGCAGAAGTGTTGTAGACTCAACAATTTTGCAATCCTTACTTTACAACTCATTTTGATTGCGAATTAATTGTAGAATAATGGAGGGCAATTACTGTTAAACCCCAAAGCACGTGACAACTACTGTTGTCTTTGCCAGACAGAAACCTATGCTTTTGTATCAATGAGCATTAGAAGTACAAAAACAATGGGAGATTTTGAGATGTCTTGGGATGCGTTTGAAAAATCTGGGTAGGTCAGTGTGACAGGAGGTAGGTTCCAGAAATCACTGCTGAAGACACCATCAGCAGCGTAGCAAAGGTGCCTTGATCCCGACCAGCAAGGAAAATGCGCCCACCCCCGTCCACTGGTTTAGCAGCAAAATACAGCTATTTTTTAGTTCAGTGAGCCCTTCACACTCTTGGACCATGGTGCCACATCACCTGTTGCACTATTGATAGCCCCTGGACATCATCTTAAAAATAGACGATCAATGTCTGCTTTAAGATCTATTGTAAAGGGAATGAGTGGGGGCTGCTAGTTCATGTCTTCTGGCAGATAATTTCACTGAGGTGAGCTCAGTCCTGCTGGTGTCACCCACTTCATAGGATGCCAATCGGCCTGAACACGTGCCCCTAAGTTCAATAACTTCTGTCTCAAAGTGCTCTAGCTCACAACTGGTTATGACATTTCCATCATTGTTTCAGCCCTATCCTACCTCATGCTCTAAGTGGGTCTTAGAGCCTCAACACTTGATAAAAGTATTTTATAGATTCCTGATCTAGCTCAGGTCAGTGGTTTGTGTCTGTTCTTCCAACCACAGCCTTGACCAAATGAATGCTTGGCTAGAGAAAAGCGACTTTTTGATTCAAACAAATCGAAGTGTTTCAGTTTGTGCCATCATGATTCTGAGACATTTATCTGAGTATACAATGAAATTACGGATAATCATCATCATGGGTTCAAGATCAGTCTTTGGTCAAAAGATATGAAATGGAGACTGTGCACCCTCTCTCCCACTCACTCATTCTTTCTCTCACTTACTCACCAGCTATTCACAAATGGAATAGTTCTGGCCAGCCTCAATGAAGCCATTGTCACATTGTTACTCCAACTAACACAGCTTTGCTTCAGCTATAACTAACAACTTTGGTGTATTTCGTCAGCCTTCACACGGTATCTAAAATCCGAGGATGCCGTCTATAATCTGTCTTCAACAGGAGGGGCTCCTCCATTGGAGTGGAGGAGCGTCGCCTCACTTATGTGCCCCCCCAAAACCCCAGAGATGAAAAATAAAATGGTAATTCACTACCATTTTGTTTTTTATCATCCCGTCCTGAACCAGTGTCAGGACGGGGTGGGGCCTGCTCAGTGAGCAGGGAGGAGTAGTGGGCAGAGGACTGCCTTTTGCACTTGTTTAAAGTTGCCATGTGGGGGGCGTGGCTAAGATGGCGGTGTGAGAGGACGTGAGATCCTGTCCCTCCGGCGCCGCCGAGCATGAGCTTTGTGTTATCACCCACCTCCCATGCCATCCGCCTCTCAGTGGGGTCGCCGTGGATCCGCGGTGCTGCTGTGCAGCCCCCGCTTGATTTTCCCGGGTGACAGCCCCCAGCTAGCGGCACACAGACATGAAGCGGAGTGGCGGTCTAGTGCTCGAGGCGGCATAGCGGCCCAGCTACGGGGCACGGAAGATCGGGAGCGGTCCCGAGAGGCAGCCCGCCGGGGAGGAGACAGGTGAAGGCTGATGAGCGACTGGCAAGCAGGTTGTGAAGTGTGCCGCAGTACACCTGAGGCACTCGAGACGGTGGTGGAGCAATGGTCACGGAGGGCGCCATTTTGCCGCAGCTGAGGGTGACCCAAAGAGAAGACCTCGAGCGAGGCCCCTGCGCTGGAGGGCTCGGCTGGGGGTGCTCGCGCCTGCATATGCGGAGGTGGTGAGTGACGAGCTACAGAGGCAATCAGGTGGTGCCCGCGGTGCTGCCGACGGATCTGGCCTGCCCTGGCGCCTGTGAGAGCCCGGTAAGACGTTGCGTGTGTGGTGCCTGGCGTGAGGAGGCCTAGCACAGCTGACTCGGTCCGTGGGTCGGCGGACAGTGAGCGCTGGCAGGCGGGACGTGGCTGCTGGTGTGGGCTGCATGCTCCAATTCACGGCGGCCGGCAGACGGGAGTGCTGAGGCCCGGGGATTCCACCGATGCAGCGAGACCCGTGGTGCCGTAGCGGTGAAGGGCCTACGGACTAGCGAACGACTGATGGGCCCGAGGTGCGGGGGTGGTCCCCGCCGGCTGAGCTCTGAGTGCGCCATCTCTGCAGCGACTGCGCCTTGGTGGGACCCGGGGGCTGCGGTTGTCATTGCTGGCTTGGCTTGTTGCACCCCGAAGGAACCGGGAGCTGTTGGCCCCTCCTCAACTCCCCCATTTCAGTTGCGACGGTGCAGGGGCCCCCCGGCATGGCGCTTTTGCACATACCTTGCTCACGGTTCCTGGGCTCTGTAGACGGGGAGCCTGCTGCCGGCACAAGGAGACTTTTTGAGGTGAGAGAGGCGGCGGTGGGGCCTCTGGGCTTGACTTCACAAGGGCGAGACGAGGGAGAGGTCCCGTGAGAGAGGGAGCAGAGCTGGCGGCCCGGGGGGCGCTGAAGGGGAATTTTGGCGGTCCGCAATTCGGCGGACGGTGAGTCTTGGCATGGATAGGTGCCCAGGGAGGAGCGGCACTTGAACGGTGGCGGAGCGCAACGGCTGCATTCTAAGGGGTGTGCGGCAGTCCCCGTGGGTCATGGCTGCAGCACGGGCACGCAAAGACAAATCCTTGAAGGACCTCCTCCTGAAGCAGTCTGGTCATGCAGCGGTACAGGGTGACAAGGAGGCCGGCTCAGTAGAGGGTGCAGATTCCCCTGCTACCAAGGCCTTCATGGTGGAGCTCTTCACGGCGATTAAAGAGGACATTCAAGAGTTGTGGTCCCAGCTGGCCTATGACCTAAAGGATGTGCGCCACACGTGGATGAAATTGGGGAGCGAGTGGCGACCCTGGAAGAGCACGACCTTTCTAGGGACGAAGAGATCCATCACCTGCAGCAAGAAATGCTACGCCTCAGCGAGCAGACTCTTGATCTTCAGGCCCATGCTGAGGATCTCGAAAACCGCTCTAGACGAAACAACGTTCGCATCAGGGCGGTCCCCTGGAAAGCTGAGGGGGATGATCTTAGATCGTATGTCAATGCGCTCTTCCAGCAACTCCTCAGGGAGGAAGGGACTGCGGACGTTCCAATGGACCGGGTCCACCGGGTGGGTCTCCCACGAGGCACTAAAGCACCTCCACCGGATATCTTAGTGTGCGTGCATGACTTTCAGGTAAAAGAGCTTATACTCCGGAAAGCTCGCGATGCCCAGCTTTTCCACTTCCGCGGCTGTCAACCGGCTCTGTATCAGGACCTGGCGGCTTCAACCCTCATCAAGAGGAGGGCGTTTAAACCTGTGACCACGCACCTACGAGAGCACAATGTTCCCTATGCTTGGGGCCACCCCTTTCATTTGATTTTTAAGCACCAGGGCAAGTTACTACAACTCAGATCGCTTGACGAAGCTCTGGGAATCCTGGGCCTGGAACGTTCCGCACCCGGGGATGATGCGGAGAAACCCAAGTCACAGCGGGTGCGTCGCACCTCGGGCTGGCAGCCGGTGGGCAGAGCCCCCGCGGTCAAGAAACCGGACCAGGCCACACAAGAGAAAGAGGCAGTGTTTTCCGCCCTGGCGCAGACCACGGACCGCCCTGCTACCCCATGAAGATGTCAATTGCAGGCATGGGAGTGGGCACATGGAGGGGCGTCAGAGGGAAGGAACGTAGTGACCGGTTGAGGGTCTTGTCGATACTCCACGGTTGAGAAGGTTCCGTTCCAATCTTCACATGGGATGGATGCTGGTTGATGCCATGATCTCCCAGTTGTTACTCAATGTGACGGACTTTGGTCATACTTTGTTTGCTGATGTTTTTTCTTTCTGGGCGTTATGGTCTTGGTAATTTTGGGGTTGGGAGGGGGGGTGGGCTGCTGTTGGGAACCTCTGCATCAGTTCGGGTACTCTGGTGGAATGTCAACCTAAGACGCAGGGTTGTGATGCTACCTCTTGTGAGGGGTGGAAGCCGGCACTAGCTTTACATGGCGCCTCACCAAGTGATAGATGGTCAGGGATCTTAAGGTGGTGAGCCTAAACGTCCGCGGGTTGAATAACCCGGTCAAGCGCGCTGCGGTGCGCTCCCTTCTTGAAAACGCTGAGAGTGATATCTGTCTGCTCCAAGAGACGCATTTGCTTTCCAAGGATGTTAAGCGCATGCGCGATAGGCGATTCCCACAACAGGCATGGTCTGCGGGGGCCATCCAAGAAAAATGGGGTGGCTATCTTGATAGGAGCTCGATGTCAATGCAAGATCATCTCCACAGTGACAGAGATTAAGGGGCGGTTATTGGCCATTAGGGTGCAGTGGGGAGGGACTTACCTTACTATCGGGTCAATCTATGCCCCGAATGAGAAGCAAGAACCCTTTATTTTGTCTGCCTTAGCTTCGGTGCTCACCGGATGCCGCGATCCTGGTGGGTGGCGACCTGAACCTGGTGATGGATACGGCTCGGGATAGATCAGGGCAGCGGACGCACCAGGCCGGAACACTGTCAGCGGCAGGAAGGGCGTGGCTGGCGGATAGTGGGCTGTGTGATGTGTGGCGTGCTCAGCATCCCAATGACCATGACTATACATACTACTCGGCAGCACATAAAACATACGCGCGACTTGACCATTTCTTGGCTTCTACCTCACTTATGTCCAGTCTCCTCTCTTCTGACATTGCGCCCCGCTCCCTGTCCGATCACGCGCACATTTCTGTCCTCCTGCCTGCGCAGCGTATGCGCGCCACCCCGCCTAGTTGGCGACTTAGAGAGTCTGTTGCATTCCGGGGATGTGGTGAAGCGCATGTGAGACACAATCGTGCACTACCTGCAAGCAAACAATACGGGGTCGGTATCCTTGTCATCGGTCTGGGAAGCGCTGAAACTAGTTGCCAGAGGGGAGTTTATTGCGATCGCAGCAACCTATAATGCTATTCGTAGAGATAAGCGCGCTGCGTTGGAGAGAGAAGTCGGTGAGCTAGAAGTGATTCATAAGAGTACCGGGGCCCCACGGATCTGGAGGGAGTTGGAGAATCGCAGGCGTGCACTGAAACACTTGGATCTGGACAGAGCGGAACATGCTCTCCTTAGATTGAAACACAAATTTTATCTTAGCAGTGATCGATGCTGCAAAATGTTGGCGCAGAGGCTTCGCGTTAAGACGCAGACCTCAATGATCCAGTCGGTCCGCGATGGTAAGGGGGTAGATCAGGCTGCGGATGAGCGGATTGTGGAAGCCTTTCGCAATTTTTATCAACTTCTCTACTCCGACAGGGATTCGTCTTCGTCGGACCCGCAGGCATACCTGGGTGCTTGCGACATTTCACCTCTCCCCACTGCGGTCACAGAGGACCTTGAGGCGCCAATTCGCATTGAAGAGGTGATCTCTGCGATCTCTAGACTGAAGCTGGCCAAATCCCCGGGGCCAGACGGATTTACGGCTTCTTTTTATAAGGCGTTTTGTGTGGAGCTGGCTCCCTTTTTAACCCGTCTGTTTAATTCTTTTTTGATATGGGAACGGTGACCCTGTCAATGGCGGAAGCGGCAATCTCGGTCATTCTAAAGCCAGGCAAAGATGCATGAGCATGCGGGTCGTATAGACCTATTTCGCTTCTTAAAATTGACGCGAAACTCTTTGCAGGGATTCTGGCTGCGCGCCTTAACCCCCTTCTGGCGGACGTCATTGATCCTGATCAGTCGGGTTTTATCCCGTCCAGGCAGGGAGGTGATAATACCAAACGCCTGTTACACCTTATAGATAGCTCACAGAGATCTCAAAGGCCGGCCTTTCTTATATCCATCGACGCGGAAAAAGCCTTTGACCGTGTGGGGTGGGACTATTTATTCGCGGTGCTGCGCAGGTATGGGATAGGTGAGAACTTCCTAAAGTCGATCAGGTGCATATACCACTCCCCCAGAGCGTTCGTACGGGTAAATGGGTGTAGATCTGACTTCTTCTCTATTGAGTGTGGGACGAGGCAAGGTTGCCCTCTGTCCCCGCTCTTATTTGCGCTCTACATGGAGCCTTTCGCTCAGCGGATCCGGGCCAATCAGGAGGTCAGGGGACTTAAATTTGGAGCGGACGTCCATAAAATTAGTCTGTACGCAGACGACGTGATTCTCTCGCTCACCCAGCCCAGGACGACCATTCCAGCATTACTAGACGAACTTGCCGCGTTTGGGGAAGTCTCGGGTTTTAAAGTTAATTTGGAGAAATCGCTGGTCCTGAACCTGACTGTCCCCGTGGGGGAAGTGGAGTCCCTGCAGAGAGACTTCACTTTCCGATAGACACATGCAGATATAACATATTTGGGAATTCGCTTGACGCCGACTATTGAGAGGACAGTCTCGCTTAAATATGCCTTACTGCTGGAACACACGACCAAGGCGCTGGACGCCTGGTCACGACTGCGTTTGGCATGGTTTGGGAGGGTGGCGGCGGTGAAAATGACGGTTCTCCCGTGCATTTTGTACATCTTCCAGCTGTTACCGATGACCCCACCACCGGGCATGCTCAAGAAGTTGCAGGGACTAATCAATAGGTTTGTATGGGAAGGGAAAAAGCCACTGCTTTCTTTTTCGCAAATGACTCGCCCGAAGGTGCAGGGGGGTTTGGGCCTCCCGAGCATAGGTAGCTACTACCAGGCAGCGTGTCTCCGCTATGTAGTGGAATGGAACAGACCAGCATCCAGTAAACACTGGAATTTCTATGGATCAGTCAGTGGCTGGCGCGAATGTTTGGAGGGAGCTTTGGTTACCCCTTAAACACAGATCGTGGGGGCTCTAATCCTCGCCAGTCACTTAGCCTACCCTTAGAGTCTGGGACAGAGTGGCGCTGAAAAGAGGGTGGACGTCGTTCCCATCGCCCATGACTCCCATTGTTGATAACCCTGAATTTCCCCCGGGGCAGAAGTCGGTAGTGTTTCAGAGATGGAGGGAGGAGGGGTGCAAACAAGTCGGACCCCTCTTTGATTTGGAGGGGCTGAAACCCTTCGCGCAACTGCGACAGGACTATGACCTTCCGGCCACGGACGCGTTCCCGTATAGACAGGTCTCGCATTGGGTGACGTCCCCCGATAATTACTCCCGCATGTCCAGACCTTTGACGGCCTTTGAAAAATGGTTAGTGCGCAAGTCGGATGACAAAAGACTTATCTCGGAGTTATACTCCATGCTTATGGCGACCCCATCGGGTCAGCGTACCAAAGCGCAGGTGCGATGGGAAATGGAAGTGGGTAGGCCCCTGTCACCCAAAGAATGGGAACATGTCATTTACAGAGCGCATCACACTGCACATAATACTGCGGGGGAGGAATCTGCTTTTAAGGTCATCACATATTGGTACTACACCCCTGCTAGAGTTCACAGTTGGGAGAAGAACTAAACGGATCTATGCTGGAGGGGCTGCGGATCTACTGGCACACTAGTTCATTTATTATGGCACTGCCCGAAACTGGAGCGCTATTGGTCCCAAATCCTCGATGACATTGATGCTGCATTCCAGATAGCTCTTCCCCGCGCTCCGGAATACACTCTGCTAGGGCTCTCTCACCCAAAGGTGTTTCCGTTGCGTTCTCTTAGAGGTAGGCAAATTGTGCTGGCGCTGCTGGCTGCCCGCCAAGTCATTCTAGCCCTATGGGGAACAACCACAATACCAGATGTTCTCACATGGCTACACCGCTTATGGCATCTGTTAGCGATGGAGCGCCTGTCGCTTAGCGTGGAGGGGAAAGGCAAGGATTTTCAGAAGTTGTGGGCACCCTTTTCACATTTATTGACTAGAGATATGAGAGAAGTGACGTGCCCGAAGTACTTACAGATTCTCAGACTACTGCCACTAGACCCCCTGGGCGCCACCCAGAACCCAGAGAGTTGATTAGCTCTCTGCACGCACGCAAGCACACTAGGCCTGGTATTCTGGGACGATATCTTGAGATGGAACTGATGCGGAGGTGGGTGGGGGAGGGTCAGGGGATGGGACGGGGGGTTTGTTTGTCTTGTTATCTCTCTGTTTTATTTTAACTATATGTGAATTGTTCTTAAAGTGGAAGTCACTGCATAAATTTGTCTCAATTGAGGCTCCAGTGCCCGGTCTTCGGGATGTGAATGTGATAACTATAACCATCGCTCTGCCGGCCTTGAGATGTAGGCATGAAGCTGTGTACATTGCTCTTGCACTCCACGAAATAAAAATGATTGATTCCTAAAGTTGCCATGTGTCTTTGGCCGGCCGTCTTGAGATGGCCAGCCACACATGCGCACTTTAAATCTCTGAACCCAGCTAGGTTGATAGCAAGTGCAGGCATCCAGTACCCTCGGGAGCAGCAAAAGAAGCCTCTCCCACCAATCAGGGCACAGCTCACATGCTGGTCAACAGCATGTAAGCAGTCCTGGATTGGTCAAGGGAGTTTGCTAGGGCCTGCACTGCAGTCCCAGCAGCAGACGAGGTCAGAGTGAGGAGGAGGTCATCACCAATGTCAGGATCGGTAAGTGCATTCCTTTCTTTTTTCTTTTTTTTTTCTTTTGTTTGCCCGCTCGTCCACACTCAGTAGATGCCAGCCGCCACTGGTCCTCAACAGTTGCAGTCTAGCTTGCACCCCATGTATCGAACTGAATCAGCCAGCTCTTCTCAAAATCTGCAACAATGCCTTTGAGGAAACCGATGGGGAGGAACAGGCCCACATCCTAGCACCACCTTTGAAACTGTAAATGATCATTTCTTGGAGCAGGGTTCTTGTGCACCATCCTCTCCTTATTTTAAATTATTCTTACCTGATGGAGCATGCCGTTCAAGCAAGGTCTTTTTTAATCCATATCTTATCAGATCTCATGCTGAGTGACACAGAAATTACTGCTACAACCCATCCCACACCGTATTTGACAAGGACATTAGTACAAATCTAAGTTTCTTCTTTCCTCAAAAGCACCTGCAATATCGAATTTTTATACCTAATTTTCAGACACATCATTGACAATAGCCACCTGCTGCAGTTTATTTAATTCACATCTTTACAAAGTACAGTTCAGCTAGTGAGGTGTCTTCTTGTTGAGCAGCAGGACAACATGGGGGAGAAAGACAGTCCCATAAGGGAAGAAATATAATGGAAACACTGCAAGCGATATAGTAAAAGGAATTACCGACGAGTCTCCAACATTCTCTGCAGAAAATTTGGATGGATACAATTCAGAGGGGCATATTTACGTTCCTGGCGCATCCCTGCATATTAGCAGGGATGCGCCAGGAAAATGCGTCACGCAAGTTTACCCTTGCGCCACGTCCGATGCGCCGCATTTACAATGCGGCGCATCGTGGCGCAAGGATAAGCAGATGCGTGACGCATCTGCCGGCGGAAGGTTGGCGCAGTGCTGAAGTTGTGCCGCAAGCGCGAAGCAACTCCAGCACTGTTCCAACCTTCCCTATCCCTAACATGGTGCGTCAATCCTTACGCCTGCTTGAAGCAGGCGTAAGGATTTGACGCACCAGCGTCGAAAAGTGACTGCGTGAAATCTTGTAGATTTCACTACGTCACTTTTCCGAGGCGTTCCTGCGCCGGAACGCCCGCCCCGCGCCGGTACGCCCACATGAAACCTGACGCAGGTTTCATGTGGCGCAGGGGTTTACTACGTGACGCATCTCCCTAGATGCGTCACGTTGTAAATATAGCGCAACGCGGCGCATGGTTTGCGTCGCTGCTGCGTCACATGCGTGACGCAACGGCGGCGCAAAAGTGGCGCAAGGGGCTTGTAAATATGCCCCAGAGAGTATTATAAGAGCAGCCGCGGGGTGGGGTCGCCAACAATGGAAGACGGAGAAAAAGTGCTGATGGATCTATGCATGCCTCCTGAGTCATTGATATAATAAATCTATGTGAAATTATAATAAGCATAAGGGAACCAGATGCGGTATGTGAAATTGCTGGCTTTGTAATTGGTTGAGCGAGAGGTATGCAAAATTCAGGAAGGACTTTTGTCATCCATTTGATATTTTCACGATGTACTGAAAATTCAGCTCTTCAAGGAAATCAATTAAGTCAAGAAGTGCCTTGCCTGCCATTGCAAAGGGACAGCCAGTCTCTTATCATTTGCATATTCCTTTGCGGTAACGAATTCTTTCTGACTCTTTCTGCTTTCATTAAATGTAAACACTGTGATTTGAGAGAAAAAATATAAAATGAAAGGTTGAGTGCGTTTTGCATATTGCTTTAAAAGAATTGATTGCATGGGACTATTTGTGCTCACATAGAAATGGAAACATAATCTACGGAAAAAAAATCGAGGAAAGCCATGCAAATTCAAATACATTAATTTGTTAGTTAACTCATTATAATGAGAATGTGAAAAATGAAATAAACAGAGAACGCTTTAATGCTCAAACCCATAAACGTGTCAAATGCTCAACATTATAAAGAGGCAAATATATATTTTTTCTATTTTCCGTCCATCCATCAACGGGCATAGTTGGCGTTTTGTCTATGCCATGCGACACTTTCAGTCTGTTCGGCCTTTTCACCAAAAGAACCTTGCAGCGCCACATTAATTCTCTTTCCTATCCATGTCTTTCCATGTGAGGAGGTCCCACCTTCCTGTACAAACCCTTAAGGCAGTACCAACAACAAAAAAGGATATTTTCCCTCCAATGCTACGAGTATTTTGGTTGTATGACATTACTACCCTGTCAATGACCACGCATGCCCTTACCATGCATTTTTACCATGCATATGCCTTTACCACATATGTAAAGTCTATTTAGGGTAAGTATAATTAAGGTAAGTGTTGTATATACCAGGGGTGTGGTTGTATGTTTAGCAATTAAGGATGTGTTTTCAAATCACTATTTATATGCATTGGTCCCGCAAGCACGTCATGTGATCAAGACCGTGGTAACGCGGTCGAAACGCGTCATGCTGGGCACTGGCCAGTAATTGACTGGAATGCAATTGACTGGAATGCTGCTGGATTATTTTCTGCAATAAAAGCACTACATATTTAATACAAGCTGTGGTCCGTACCTGATTTCTCCGTGTCGGCGGATGTGGCGAAGCAGGAGTTTAGCTACATTACAATTTGTCGGAGTTCGGCTGTCACCGGCATTGCGGACCCTCTCTCTGGATTGTGGCAGACCGGCGTGCAGCCGTCATCGCGGAAGCGATTCCTTACTGACCCGGAAGGAGTATTGTCCGTGTTTGCCCCCCGCAGTCGCAATCAGGAGGAGCTGTGAACCGGTGAGCCAAGGGAGTATTCAGTGGCACCCAGGGGGTCGCAGGACACCAGGGAACCGATTGCTGCTTCTATTGGTAAGCCGGCGTGGCTCCGTTCAAATTGACTGTTTGCGGGTAGGGAGATTTTGTATTATAACTCGGGTGCTTGTGAAAGTCCTATTAGCACCGCTTTGCATTATAAACGTGCAGAACCAGCATTTACTATTTTTACGGCAGACGCGCTGCGGGAACGTGAAGCCGCAGCAGAAGCCCTATTCCTCAATCTACCAGAGGTTGATGAAGTACCTGGTGGGAGTAATATCAATAGAAATACAAACAATGATGTTAAAATACTGCTGAAAAACCTGGAGAAATTGCCTAGAATGGAATTAACTAAATGGTGGGAGAAAAAATCCATTGAAAAATACAGAGACGCTAATCGAATACCTCGTGGTCTGAGAGTGATGATAGCGCCCACATTCGAGAACCCTAATCCAGCAATGTTGAAGGAATGGGCGGCGAACAATTTAGAAGCCTCTATGAACATGGTGTTAATCTTGATAAAATACGCTGAAATTGACAGAGTGGACATTTTAAAAGAAATTGACAAGGTAAATGGCCTCTTAGATGCACACGAACAGAAAGAACAAATCAAAAAAGGCTGTGAAGAAATTGAGGGAAGGTTGAAAGAACATGAAGATACGATCAAGGCGCGAAAGAAGAGATAAAAGAGACTATGAATCAGGCAGGGTCTTTACCTTCTCAAAGAAATTCGACACGGTCAAGCGGCAAGCTTTAGCCACCAAAACTTCCACCACTCAAATTTCAGCTCAAGAAGGCATCAATGTCTCAAGCTCTGAGGCCAGCTCATTGCCCAGTAGTAGTGAATCTGAAGACAACAGTGACACAGGCTCAAGGGTTCAATTGCCTACAGTCACTAATTTCACTCCAGCTGAAGAGCTGAATTTTTTTACAAGACCCCCGCCAGACACTGCGACCACGCAATCCTATAGCGAAACAAGGAGAAGGAGAAACAAACGCAGGAGGGAAAGGCGCAAATTACACAAGCAACAGCAGAGGCAGGGGTATGAGAACCAAGAAGTGGGTACACCAGTAAACAACACAAAAATATTGATAACACTGTCATCAATTCGTCGGAGACTGTTTTAACCACAGCTGAAAATCAATTATTGTCCCTCGGTCTATCGTTCTGCCCTTCCAGTAACTTCAAATACAATCAATCAAGGGTGGACGTTTTCAAATTTATTCGCAAATTAAAGTTTCTCAAGTTTTACAAATTAAAAAACTCAGCGGATAATGCCACCAATCAAAGGTCTGTCAATACTATGGATTCCAACCTACAAGTGACAGATAACTGAGGTTACTACACTCTCTTGTCAGCGAAGATATTGGGAGTGTATCCTCCACCCAATCAGATCTTTTGGACATAGGCATTGACTGCACTAAGACTATCAACAGCCCTTTTCGGCCAGATTCAAGTTTTATACCTGTAATGCCCAAGGATGCAATAGATGTCTATAGTGACTGCGTTACTGATGAATTCAAAAAGCTCAACAGGGCAGTCAATCGCAGAGTCTACCGCAAGAGACATTTTGAAATGCAGTATACCAATCTTATACGCAAGCTAAGGGATAACAACAACCTAATCATTAATCAAGCAGACAAGGGCGGTAATATAGTGCTGTGGCCGAGGGATTCATACATGGAGGAGGCCATGCGACATCTCAATGATTCAGCGTGTTATAGTAAAGCCTCCTTTCAGGATGTCAGACAAGTGAAAGACAGGACCTTCAAGGATTTAGCTCAATGGAAACGCATGGACTCCTGAGCAAAAATGAATTCAATTGTTTTTTAAAAATGAGTACCCCATAACTCCTGTCCTATATTTTATTCCCAGAGTGGACAAGAATACCACCCCCATCCCTGGGAGACCCATAATTTCTGCTCAAAGAAGTCTCCTAGAGCCCATGTCCAAGTATGTGGATTTCTTTTTACAGGACCATGTTACACAGTTACCATCATTCATTAAAGATACTGGGCACTTCCTTAAGAAGTTACAATCCATCAAGTGGGATATAGACTGTTTGTTCATTGTCATGGACATCACCTTGTTATACATGAGCATCCATCACACCGATGGCATCAAGGCAGTCAGACACTTCTTGGACCAATGTAGTATTCATTTGTATGAGCAGAACCCGATGATTTTAAAAATGATTGAAATCTGTCTAATGAATAACTACTTTTTATTCAATAAGGAAGTATATCATCAACTCCGGGGAGTAGCAATGGGGACATGCTTCTCGCCCAGCTATGCGTGTTTACATGTTGGCTGGTGGGAGGAGCATGTCCTCAAAACCCACCATAAAAATATGTATGATGCCCATGTACTTCACTGGTGGAGGTTCATTGATGACGTCTGTGTAATATGGAGAGGCTCTATTGAATCTGCAGAAATGTTTGTTAAGGCCATCAATACTAATGAGCTTAACTTAAACTTTACTGCTCACATAAGTGCGGATAGTGTGCAGTTTTTGGATGTCCAACTTTACATCAGGGATGGCACAGTACAGACTAAACTTCATAGAAAGGCTACCGCCGGTAATTCCATCCTGCACGCGAGTAGCTCCCACCCCAATCATTTAATCCAGAGCAACCCCTATGGGGAATTTTTACGAATCCGTTGGATTTGTAGCTTTGAAGGGGACCTGGATTTATGTCAAAGGGAAGCCTTTCAGCAGTTCTTAACACTAGGTTATAAAAGCAAAAATTTAGAAACAGCATTGATCAAAGCCAATAGCTTTACTAGGGAAGAGTGTTTTCAGGGTAACTCCAGCAATACCATCCCCGTTTATACTGCCCCCACCGAAGCCACCAAGACACTAGATGAAGCAAGATTGATAACCACATACAGTAGACAGGTAAAACAGATTAGAAAAATCATTTACACCCATTGGCCAATAGTGTTGACAGATATGACTCTGTCACAGCACTTGCCAAAGCTACCTACTCTGACATTTAGGCGTGCTGCCTCTATGAGAGATGCATTAGTAAAAAGCAGCCCGGAGGTCAGTTCATCTACTTCATGGTTATCGCCCAGGACAGGGTTCTTTATGTGTAGTTCCTGTCGGGCATGCAAATTCGGGGTGAACACCAAAGAGTATACCACTGCGTTCGACACTAGACCCATTAAGATCCAGGGCCATTACACCTGTCGAACCGACTACGCAGTCTATGTATTGGAATGTAGCTGTACACTGAGATATGTGGAGAGCACTAAGCTCCAAGTGTATAACAGGATACTCCAACACCTTCGTGCAGTGGTCAACTCTGACCCTAATTACCCAGTTGCCTGTCATCTAAAACTGGTTAATTACAACAACCTCAATGATTTGAGGTATTTTGTTATAGGGTCTGTTGCTAAGTCTATTTGGGGTGGCAATAGGGAGAAACAACTTCGCCAACTCGAATCCCATTTTATCCTGCAATTAGACACAAGGATGCCCAATGGGCTGAGTACGGGGGAAGATCTGCCCAACTTCCTCTAATAGCATACAATACTGTTTTCCCGTTTTTCTGATCCTGCTATTTCTATAAGTTGTTTATTTATGAGAACATTTGCATCATAAGAGGTACTATGAGAATATATATATTTACCAGGTACTCATTCAGGGCTAAGAATGCACTTGCACTTTATCGCTAATTATTGGGTTTTTATGTGGCTTAATTGTTTGTTTATGTCATTTGTAATTATTCATTCACATTTCTTGTATGTTGCACAGTTTGTGCACTTTCACTTCATTTTTTGCACTTTGGGGAGTGTGCAATATAGATACATGATGACTTTTTTACATCTATTTATTGAGAGGTTTTTTAACATCTATTTTATCATGAGATGTTTTTAGACATGTTTCGTATCTATTATTTGTACAGGCTTTTTTAGTTTTGGCAATTACATCCATTGTGGTTTCAATTTTTAATACACTTTGTATTCAATTTATGCCTCTTAGCCTGTATATTAAGATTAGGTACTTGTCAAACTTCCATGAATCTTGCCGGGTTTAACATCAATCACTGTATTCTTGTGCCTAGGTAGTGATTCCTTACATGTCTGTTACCTATTTCCATTGCCCAGGGGTGTGGTTGTATGTTTAGCAATTAAGGATGTGTTTTCAAATCACTATTTATATGCATTGGTTCCGCAAGCACGTCATGTGATCAAGACCGTGGTAACGCTGTCGAAACGCGTCATGCTGGGCACTGGCCAGTAATTGACTGGAATGCTGCTGGATTCTTTTCTACAATAAAAGCACTGCATATATAATACAAGCTGTGGTCCGTACCTGATTTCTCCGTGTCGGCGGATGTGGCGAAGCAGGAGTTTAGCTACATATATATATATATTCACTGAAAAACCATAGGTTTCAGGGACATTATAGTTAGAAATGAGCATTTAAAAAACCTTTGAAATTCACTGAAAAAACCATAGGTTTCAGGGACGTTATAGTTAGCTGGACATTTCACTCATACAAAACCATAGAAATTCCACTGTTATAGTTAGTTCAGCTAACTATAACTCGGGCCCCGCAATGCACTGCTGATGACATCACATATTACATCATTCATGACATGGTCAGTGACATCACTGATGACATCACTGATGACATCTCAAATGACATCACTGATGACATCACTGATGACATCATCCAGTGAATGTGTTTTTCTTTAAAGTTTAAATATGTATTATATATATACCAAGGTGTATTGAAGAATGAGTGGGTGTATAAGTGTCTGGATGGAGGATTTAGTAGGTGTGTGACTGACTGTTTAACTGAGTTATTACATGTGTCTTACTGAATGCATGGGTTAGTGACTAAACTGTGTGAATGTGTATATCAGTCTGTTTGCTGTTGTATAAGCTGCTGCATGGGTTGGTCAGTAGCTACATGAGTGTCTATATGGGTTATTAATTGGTTGCCAGAGTATTTGTATGGGTTCCTGAGTGTGTGTGGGTGTGTGGGAGGTGTGTGACTCTGTGCATACATGTTTGAGTGGTTGATTCACTGGGTGTATGGGTTCAAGAGTGCATGTGGAAACAGCTGTATGCGTGGGTAAGTGTGTGTATGGGTGTGTTAGTGAGTGAATGGATGTCTCAGTGGTACATGTCCAACTAACTACATATGTAAAAGACAGTGTATGTGAGAGTTGGAGTATATAAATGACTATACGTGAGAGTTAGTGATTGTGAGAGTGGCTGTATGGATGAGTGTGTACCTGTATCAGTGATTGTATAAGAGAGTAATTATGCATTTCTTTCTGTTTGAATAAGTGATGTGTTGTGTGTATAACTGTATAGGTCAGTAAATGGAAGTGTGATTGATTATTTGCATGACTGACTAGGTGTGTGAGTAACTCTGGATGAGTGCTGGTGTGTGAGTGTCTGTGTAGGTGTATGAGTGCATATGATAGTGTTGTATTGATGAGTGACTGCATGTATGAGTGATTGTATGGGTGAATGAGTGGATGAGTGTGTAGACCTAAGAACCAGTGATTAGATATGTAGTAAGTGGTATTGGTGTGTCTATGGTTTCAAAAATGGTATTCTGTTTTTGGAGTGGGTGTATCAAAGGTTATATTAGGGTGTGAGAAGGTGCATCAGATTGTCACATGGATGATGTTATCAGTGATGTCATCAGTGATGTCATTTGAGATGTCATCAGTGATGTCATCAGTGATGTCACTGACCATGTCATGAATGATGTAATATGTGATGTCATCAGCAGTGCATTGCGGGGGCGCGAGTTATAGTTAGCTGAACTAACTATAACAGTGGAATTTCTATGGTTTTGTACGAGTGAAATGTCCAGCTAACTATAACGTCCCTGAATCCTATGGTTTTTTCAGTGAATTTCAAAGGTTTTTAAATGCTCATTTCTAACTATAACGTCCCTGAAACCTATGGTTTTTCAGTGAATTTCTAAGGTTTTTTAAATGCTAATTTCTAACTATTACGTGCCTGAAACCTATGGTTTTTTCAGTGAATTTCAAACGTTTTTTAAATGCTAATTTCTAATTATAATGTTCATTAAACCTATGGTTTTTTCAGTGATTTTAAATTATTCCATTCTCAACCTAGTGAAAACAGCCGATATCGCCAGTTTTCCAACAATAGCTTCCGCAAAAAAATTTGCCACAAATGAGAGCGACAACTAACGCTAATAATATGCAGAGTAGGCATTCCCGTGCAAAAATAACACGAAAACACCACTTCCCGATATTTTCAACGAGCAGCCAAATCTGGGGTGCGATCCAAAAACAGGCGATAAGCTATGTTAGCAGTAGGAATTTAACATCTGCCTTTTACTGGTATAAGGCAGGACGACTACCTACAGTGTGAAAGGGAGCCCAGCCCAGAACCACATCTGAAGACCAACACATGTCATAGAGCTACTGACCATGCAGCTCTGACACCCAAGAAGGCCACAACACCCACTGCCATGACCCTCAGGACCTCCCCCCGGACCACCCCCCTCCCTACTACCACCGAGGCAGCGCAGAACAGGACAGCGGACCTTCCAAAAACGGCATGGTCCCTCAGCCACACAATAGCTGAATCTTGGGAGATGTGGCAACCAAGTATGTGTGAAGGACGCAAGTCACCCATCAATAAAAATGCACACAATACCAAGTGTAGCGGTGATGTGGTGGACAGACCTCACTATGCAGAGCACAAACCTCTCCATGTGGACATATACTGCTGGTGCTTGTAGTGTTGTGGACAATAGACGCAACCATGTTACCTCAGGCAGTGGGGAAGATCTCGGTCATGTAGCTGTGTTGTCCCTCCCTGGAAGCGGAAGCGGAGTGGGCTGGTCCAACGTACGCCACTCCAGCGTAGGAGTATGAATAAATAGGCTGGGGCTCTGGGCGTGGTTCACTTGTGGGAAGGCCAAAGCGTCTGCCAGGGTGGCAGCCCTCACCCTGCCACGAGGCCTGTGCCGAGACCGCCGGCCTCCTCGACACAGGCCCCTTGCGAACCCAGCAGCAGAGCACCACAGACTTATGTCTGTACAGACTACTGCCTTCGATCTACACTGCGGACAGCAGGGCTCACAATTCAGATCGAGTCGCGATTGCTGATGACGCAGTCCAGTAGGCAAGAGACATTGCATCATTGCTGGCTGCGCACATGCTGAGCGCCACACCTACCACTAACTCTATGCAGCTCAAGTCAATGCCACGTGGCTGTGGACTCTTCCTGACCACTGCCTCTGGCCTACACTGCGGTCAGCAGGGCTCACAATTCAGATCGAGTCGTGATTGCAGATGACGTAGTCCAGAAGGCAAGAGACATTGCATCATCGCTGGCTGCGCACACGCTGAGCGCCACACCTACCACTAACTGTATGCAGCTCAAGTCAACGCCACGTGGCTGTAGGCCCTTCCTGACCGCTGCCTCCGGCCTACCCTGTGCTCAGCAGGGCTCACAATTCAAATTCAGTCTTCATTCATTAATTTCAGAGTCCAGTAGGCAACTAACTATAACGTCCCTGATACCTAGATATTTTGACAGTGTATTCCATAAATGTTCCATCTTTTGTTCTATACACCTACACTGCGGTTAGCAGAGCTCACAATTTAAATTGAGACATGATTTATTTATTGCAGAGAGAATTGTACTCTATGTCCTCGAATTTTGTAAACAGGAAGTGACTAAAAGCATTCTTCGATGTTTGTGCTGACTACTGCCTTCGATCTACACTGCGGATAGCAGGGCTCACAATTCACATCGAGTCGCGATTGCAGATGACTCAGTCCAGTAGGCAAAAGACATTGCTCCCGCTGAATGCTTCTGATGCCCCTATCTCAGTGCAGCACAACTCATGGACCCTTTACGATACAATCTTGTGTGTATTATTTCACATCTGTTGCCCCTACCTTAGTGCAGCACAAATCATTGACCCTTTATGATTGAATCTGTGTGTCTGATCCAATGATTACTGTTGTACTTGTTGCCAGCACCACCATTCCCAGAGGGCTGGCTTACACTCACCCCACACGCATCCAGCACAGACGTCACTGGACATGTGACCCTGGTAATAAAAATGAGTCGAGCGCACGTGCCCGTACCCAGTTCCACTATCTATCTGTGTCTGTGTGTTCATTATGTATGCAAGATGCCGCCCCTGGGCCCTACCACATTACATTGTGCTGTGGACAGCGTATGCAACCATGTTACCTCTGGCAGTGGGGAAAACTTCGGTTATGTAACTTTCTCTCGGTCATTGTACAAGTACGTACGTAGAGACTGGATCATTAGAGTACTGCAAGGAGAGTGTATAGTGAATTTATAAGTGCTTGGGGATTGGCGAAGTAATTGTGTACATATGTTGACGCAGACTAACCCCGAACACAAGCTTGGCTCTAATTGGCTGCCCTCCATGTGCAAAAAACTGAAACTTGAACTTTGCATGGCCCTATATTGCTACAGCTGCAACACTCCACTGAATGTGCAATAAACATTCATATCCACACAGATGTGTCATGACCACCATCTTTCATGTGTGGAACTATGGATGAACCAGGGGTCAGTGATTCCCTGTACCTTCCATGTTGGCCTTGCTGTGGGACTTGGCTCACAGAGTGACACATTGGCGCTTGCAACCCGGGTGACGTCAGCACTACAACAGGGACACCCGCATCAGTTGATTCCTCATACAGCCCAGGACGGAGCCACACCCATAGCTCCGGAGTCATTCTTCACAGCCTCACGCAGGACTGGCATACGCCAGGCCAGCCCACTGCGCTTACGCTTACAGGGAAGGACAACAACGCTACATGGCCCAGATTTTCATTGCAGTGATCTGCTGGTCACACCCTAGTTGTCAGTATGCCACAGCCACTCCCTCACGGCTAGTTTACACCCACACCACACCCATCCAGCACAGGCGTCACAGGACACGTGACCCTGCCAATAAAAAAGTCCGGGCGCACCTGCTCGACGTCATTTCAGAGTTGCTCGCACCGGATGCACTGCGGCCGGCACAGGCACACGGGCACAGGATGGTGACTTTCGGTCCACTGAGGTATGGGTACCGTAACTGCTGAGCGGGTGTGCAGCCTGTGGTGATGGCCCGTCCCGGCGGTCTGGACAGCTCAGGTGTTGTGTGCCCTGCTGAACCGCAGTGTAGGCCTGAGCCATCAGACAGCGCAGGCCTACCGCCACGTGGCGTCGTCTCGCTGGTCACAGAGTTAGTGGCACCGCAAGGGCTGAGCGGGTGTGCAGCCTGCGATGAAAAGCCCGGTGCACTGGTATGTCCTATGCCATGGCGAAATCAAGACCCAGTACCAAATGTGAGACCTGGTGGCCTGCGGAGTGGGGCTGCATGATATGCAGGGTGCCGTGTCCGCGGGCCCCGGGCTTGAGGCTTGCAGCGGCACGTGGTAGGCCCTCTTTTCTACACGCAGGTTGCGAAAGGTGAGCAGAGAGGCTTGTTAGCGCAGCGGCGGACAGTGACCTTCGGGCAGCGGGAGTGGATGGGGTGCAGCAGCCTGGGTGCGCAGCGGTGGACAGTCACCTCCGAGCAATGGGAGTGGATGGGGTGCAGCAGCCTGGGTGCACAGGAGTGGGCAGACACCTCTAGGCAGTGGGAGGGGAAGGGATGCAACAGTCTGGGTGCGCAGGAACGGGCAGTCACCTCCGGGCAGTGGGACTGGATGGGGTGCACCAGCCTGGGTGCACAGCAGCGGGCAGACACCTCTGGGCAGTGGGAGTGGATGGGGTACAGCAGCCTGTGTGCGCAAAGGCGGGCAGACACCTCTGGGCGGCGGGAGTCGATGGGGTGCAGCAGCCTGGGTGCGCAGGGGCGAAACAGAGAATTAGGCGTGTGCAGTTGTATGTACTCTGCCATTACTGATTCTATACTATGTTTCAGATGACTAAACTTGAAGACTGCACTATGTCCCGGCACGTGGTTGGAGACACACCGGTGGCAGAAAGGTTAGCTGTGAGGATTTTCTCCACAGTGTCAACACTCACTCTCACTCTCCCTCTCCATCTCTTCCTTTCTGTCACTCACACTCTTTCTCTCTCTCTCTCACTCTCTACCTCTTCCTTTCTCTCTCTCACACTCTTTCTCTCTTTCTATGTCTTTTCCTCTCTCTCTCATTCTTTCTTTTTCTCTCTCTTCCTCTCTGTCTCACTCTTTCTCTCTCTCACACTGTTTCTCTCTTTCTCTCTCTCTTCCTTGTATCTCACTCTTTCTGTCTTTGTCTCTCTCTGCCTCTCTCTCTCACTCTTTCTCTCTTTCTCTGTCTTCCTCTCTGTCTCACTCTTTCTTTCTCTGTTTCTTCCTCTCTCACTCTTTCTCTCTCTCTCTCTCCTTTGATGGACGCATGACGCACAATGTTATCTTGCTTTTTGTCTAGCAGGCTGTGATTCACAGATTGACGACCCCCCCCTGAAACGGACCTCCCGCCACGAGGCGATGACTTCAGTTCCACTGAGTTAGTGCCAAAAGAGCTGAGCGCGTGTGCAGCCTGCGATGATGCGTGGCCATCCTGCAATCAACACCCACTTTGAATTGTGAGCTCGGCTTGACTGTGTGTATGCAACGCCTGAGGAGGTTGCTTCGGCACGTGGTGGACCTTCTTAGACACACGCCGGTGGTGGAAGGTGAGCAGAGAGGCTTGTTTCCGCAGCAGCGAGCAGTCACCTCTGGGAGGTGGGAGTGGATAGTGTGCAGCACCCTGGGTGCGCAAGAGCGGGCAGACACCTCCGAGCAGTGGGAGTGGATGGGATGCAGCAGTCTGGGTGCGCAGGAACGGGCAGTCACCTCCGGGCAGTGGGACTGGTTGGGGTGCACCAGCCTGGTTGCACAGCAGAGGGCAGACACCTCTGGGCAGTGGGAGTGGATGGGGTACAGCAGCCTGGGTGCGCAGAGGCGGGCAGACACCTCTGGGCAGCAGGAGTCGATGGGGTGCAACAGCCTGGGTGCGCAGGGGCGAAACAGAGAATTAGGCGTGTGCAGTTGTATGTACTCTGCCATTACTGATTCTATACTATGTTTCAGATGACTAAACTTGAAGACTGCACTATGTCCCAGCACGTGGTTGGAGACACACCGGTGGCAGAAAGGTGAGCTGTGAGGATTTTCTCCACAGTGTCAACACTCACTCTCCCTCTCCATCTCTTCCTTTCTGTCACTCACACTCTTTCTCTCTCTCGCACTCTCTATCTCTTCCTTTCTCTCTCTCACACTCTTTCTCTCTTTCTATGTCTTTTCCTCTCTCTCTCATTCTTTCTTTCTCTCTCTCTTCCTCTCTGTCTCACTCTTTCTCTCTCTCTCTACCTCTCTCTCACACTGTTTCTCTCTTTCTCTCTCTCTTCCTTGTATCTCACTCTTTCTCTCTTTCTCTCTCTCTTCCTCTCTCTCTCAGTCCTTCTCTCTTTCTCTGTCTTCCTCTCTGTCTCACTCTTTCTTTCTCTGTCTCTTCCTCTCTCTCACTCTTTCTCTCTCTCTCTCTCCTTTCATGGACGCATGACGCACAATCTTATCTTTCTTTTTGTCTTGCAGGCTGTGATTCACAAATTGTCGAGGGATGACACGCCATACCTGTACCTACTTTTATTTTGTTGTTTAGTTTAAATAAAAAAATTTATATGTAAATCCATAGAGGACTGAAATTCTTATTTGTCCAACCTCACATGCATCTTCTTTACTATAATTGTGCGACATCAGCCAATTTGTTACGTTCCAGATTTCCTAAGGTTGTTGTCACATTTGTTTGTGTGGGGGGGAGGTGGGGGAGGGGTGGCTGACAAGGAGCTGGTGGCGGGGGTGTCGGAGCAGTGTTGGGTGTCCGAGCTGCATGATCGTTGGCTCCATTGCATCTGTTGTCATTCACTTTGAAAGTTAAAAATATCGTCTCCAATACTTAACCACTACTACAAAACACATAACACACCTTCTTAATTTCTAATTTACCTTCGTAGTTGGTATGCAGATTTCAAATGTCACAAATGCATGCAATTCTTTTCTTGTCACACAGTACATGTAATGCACCGCTTTCATCAAGAATGGAACCAGTAACGGCACAATTTCCCTGTTGCTCCACACATAAATACATGTAAAGAACAAATCAGAATAGTTCCTTATTTTTTTAGATTGCAAAACCTCTCTTTATTGGCTATTTTTGAACTTTCCATATAAACAGTTTTTTAAGGACACATACAGGTGAAAAGTTCAAGGTATTGTATCAACACTTTCTAGAACATTCTACGACTCGTGCAGGTTAAAAGTTCATCATTTTTTAAACCTACCGATATTTTTTTGCAACATTTTCTCCAACATTTAACGGCACGTGGAGGTCAAAAGTTCACCATTCTTTCAAGTTTGAACTGCACCTTCCAAATACAATTAGCAGGTGTGGTTGAGCTGAGCAAATTTCATCCTATAATATATACTCCACTTATAAACTGCTTTTTATTAACCAATCACAAAGATGCTTTTCATCAAAACTAATATACACCCTACTTTTTAGGACACAATACATTTCATCTCCCAATCGGTTAACGTTTTGTATGTAAAAAAAAAAGTTGTTCCCCATGTTTAAACATATCTCTTATTCTACGAATGGACTGCATGAGCTACAGACATTTATCCATATCTTCTAGCCATACGTTCAAAATGCTAGTGTGGATTGTAGGACATAGCTATGTTTTCTGGTGCAAGAGGTATGCAGAACAGAGACATATTGACCTAGACCTAGGTTTACAAAATGTGCACATTAAATGGTTTGCACAGAGAGGATTGAAGTGGCACCAATTGCTCCCTTTGGTTAAAACCTGTTTGCATCTCCAACACCCTGATCTCATGATTGTACACTGTGGTGGTAACGACCTAGGCATATTGACTGGGGTAGGTTTGGAAATGCTTATGAAGGACACCTTTGGACAATTGATGTTACTTTTGCCTCAAACTGCTTTGTATATTCCAATATATGCCAAAGACAGAAGTGGAAATGGTCAAACCAATTTTGTCATAAGATTGAAAAATCTAGGAAGAATGTTAACAAAGCTGTGTCTGCATACCTCAGAGACCATATAATGGGGTCGATTTACAACAACAACATATGTTTTGATATGGCTGATATCTACAGAAGTGATGGAGTACACTTCACAGATGAGGGAAACCGAGTTTTCCTGATTAACCTGAAGCTGTGCATTTGCACTTACATGTAGCTCCAACTAATAAACACAAGGGCTCTTTTTAGAGCCGCCTTATATTCCCAATTTCGGCTCGCAGAGTGTCAGTTGCGGTTCGGCTAGCAGAGGGACACCTGTGGGCCGTCGGGCAGGCTCGCAGAGGAAGAGCTGCGGCCCGTGGGCCCAGCTCACAGAGGGAGACCTACGAGCCATTGGCTCGCAAAAGCACAGCACCGTACTGGCTCGCAGAGGGAGAGCTGTGGCCGGACTCGCAGAGGGAGACCAACGGCCCAACACGCCTGCTAGCAGACACACAGCTATCAGTTAACGGTCTGGCTCGCAGAGATACAGCTGCGAGCCCTCCGAGTTGCAACCCGACGGGCTAACTCGCAGAGGGAGAGTAACGGGCCGACGGGCCTGCTAGCACAGACACAGCTACGAGCTAACGAGGTGGCTCACAGAGGTAGAGCTGCAGGCCCGACGGCTCGCAGACACAGAGCTGCGAGCCGACGGACTGGCTTCTAAAGGCATAGCCGCGAGCTGATGATGTGGGGAGAGGGAGCGTAAAAGGAGTATTTCGCACAGAGAGACCAGCGGGATATTTTCAGTATTGCCTCGCAGACGTAGAATTACAGATCCGATGCCTTTTAGAGGGAGAGATGCGAGCTGACAGACTGAGCCACAAAATGGCTCACAGCTCGCAGTCGCAGAGCTGCGAGCCAACGGACTGGCTTCTAAAGGCATAGCCGCGAGCTGGTGATGTGGGGAGAGGGACCGTGAAAGGGGTATGTCGCACAGACAGAGCTGCGGTATATTTTTAGTGTTGCCTCGCAGACATAGAACTACGGACCTGATGCCTTGTAGAGGGAGAGTTGTGAGCTGACGGACTGAATCACAAAATGGCTGCCAACACTTCCTAGTTTCAACAGTTCGCAGCCAATGAGCCGCAAGCTCGTGCTCGTAACGCTTCAGCCACTCAGATGTCAGAATTCTTAAATATCGATATCTGGAAAATTTGATATTTCTCTAAAACTACTGAACGGATTTACCTGATTTAAACAAAAGTGTGCTTTCTGGACCAAGACCTTTCTCTGTGCCAAATTTGGCGTAATCCCATTCAGCAGTTTGACCTGTAGCCTTGTCTAAAGTTTCCTATGGAAATTGCATGGAGAAAACATGATTTGGGACCCCACTTTTTCTTATCCCCCCCTTGATGAATCCCCCCCAAACTTTTAAGATAGGAGCTGACCTGAAAAGAGGAACTTTTTGGAAAATTTCATAAAGATTCGTCAAACGATGCCAAAGTTATAAGCACATCAAAAAATGCTTTTCCTATGGAAACATGGTCCTAACTATGGCAGGGCATGAGCACGCTCCCGCCCTGTCATAGCAAACACTGCTTTGGTTTTTGGAAGCGAGCGCAGGAAAGCTGCTCTTGCTTCCAAAAACCAAAGCAGAATTGCTTTTGCACAAGGGGAGCTGCATGTCATCAGCTCTCCTTGTGCAAAAGCAATGCCGGCTCCTGCAGGAGGTGGGGAGAGGGCTGGACTGTGGGGGCATTGGGGCCCCCCCCACGGTCTCCAACGCAAAGGGCTGGCCCCGGGGGATGGTGTCCCCGGGGCCAGAAGTGGCCCAGGGGAGGGGGGCCACGCGGCCCCCCGCCTGCAAAATCAAAAAAAAACAAGGCCAAGCCCCGGGGGATGGGGTCCCCGGGGCCGGAAATGGCCCCCCTCCTCACAAATATAAATAAGAAAACAAGGCCAGGCCCCAGGGATGGGGTCCCCGGGGCCAATTGTGGCCCAGGGAAGGGGGGTCCCCAGGGCCCAAAAATAATTAAGGGAAGGGGGACCATACAGCCCCCCTTCCAAAAACAAAATTAAAAAAAAGCCGGCATCTCGCCGGAGGCCCTGCCCCCTCCCTGCAGCACTCTGCAAACGTGCCCCCTGGTGCGGCGATGAGGTCCTCTTGTGTCCTGAGGACCTCAGGATACAAGTAGACTTCATCCCCCGAGCAGCAGTGCGCCAAGAGGCGCGTTTGCAGAGTGGTGTAACAAGGGGGCGTGGCCTCGGACCACCTCTCTGCAATCCAGCTGTGTGGCGCTTACTGGAGTTACCTGGTGGGCTACTTGGCCCCCAGGGACCCTCAGTATTCAAGGGGACTTAATCCCCCAACTTAGAACGCACCAGGAGGCGCGTTTGCAGAGTGGTGGAGGAAGGGGGCATGTCCTGTGTCCACCCCATAGCAATCCCACTGTGTGGGGCTTACTGGAGGTAAGAGGTAGGCTGGTTGGCCCCTAAATGACCCCCAGCAGAGAAGGGGACTTCAATCCCCATCCAAGAGCATGCCAGGGAGCGCGTTTGCAGAGTGGTGGGCAAAGGGGGCGTGGCCTGTTATGAGAACTTAGCAATCCTGCTGTGGGGTACTTACTGGAGGTAATAGGAGGGATAGTTGGCCCCCAAGGATGTCCTTGGGGGCAAAGTACCCCGCTTGTTACCTCCAGTAAGTCCCACACAGTGGGATTGCTAAGAAGTCTTCGGAGGCCATGCCCCACTCTGATAACACGCCTCCTGGCAGACTACGGGATGGGGGATGAAGTTCACTTTACTCCTGAGGGGGAGAGGAGTTGGCCTAACGGCTAGGACGGTCGACCTCGAAACTGGGGAACTGGGTTCGAGTCTCGGCAATGACGCTGAACATCCTGTGATTTTGGGCAAATCACTTAATCTCCCCGTGCCTAACAAAAAAAATGAATGTGTCTTCATGTAATACAACTGGTGCTATGTAAAGCGCTCTGATACCCGATTCGGGTCAAGTTTGCGCTATATAACACTCTGTAAAAAAAAAAGTCCTACGCAGCGGATTTCCTGAGCGCTGGTCGGAGGCCCAGCACCCTTTCTCTACCACTCTGCAAATGTGACTACTACTTAAAGAAGTATCTTTCTGCACCTCTGACTTAGAGGTAGTTTTAATCCCCCTGCCCTATTATGTACTAGGGCCTTACAGAGGAGGTCATGCCAATCACAGGGGTACCCCAACGCATAGTGTTCCCTAGCGTATGTAGGTGTGTTCACTGTATTCTAAGTGTCTTTTAGCATAGCACTGGCTCTAGGCCTGGTTAGGCAGAGTCAGTTACCACCAGTACCAGTCAGTAAAAAGTTGGGGGCACAGGATGACTTTGAAACAAGGCCTCTTTCTGCACCTCTGTTGGTTCTTTCTGCATATCTCTTACTTCTTCCTGCACTTTTCTTCGTCTTTCTGGACTTCTGTTGCCTCTTTCTGCATTTCTCTTGCTTTCTGCGCATTTCTTCCTCTTTCTTCACATGTCCTACCTCTGTAGGCATAGTTAGAAATTAGCATTTAAAAAATCTTAGAAATTCACTGAAAAAAACATAGGTTTCAGGGACGTTATTGTTAGAAATTATCATTTAAAAACCTTTGAAATTCACTGAAAAAACCATAGGTTTCAGGGACGTTATAGTTAGAAATTAGCATTTAAAAAAACCATAGAAATTCACTGAAAAAACCATAGGTTTCAGGAACGTTATAGTTAGTTGGACATTTCACTCGTACAAAACCAGAGAAATTCGGCCGTTATAGTTAATAGAGCTAACTATAACTCGAGCCCCCGCAATGCACTGCTGATGACGTCACATATTACATCATTCATGACATGGTCAGTGACATCACTGATGACATCACTGAGGACATCTCGAATGACATCACTGATGACATCATCCACGTGATAATCTGATGCACCTCCTCACACCCTAATATAACCTTTGATACACCCACTCTAAAATACAGACTACCATTTTCGAAACCATAGACTCACCAATACCAGTTACTACATACCCACTCACTGATTCCTAGGTCTACACACGCGTCCACTCATTCACCCATACAGTCACTCATACATGCAGTCACTTATCAATACAGCACTATCATTTGCACTCGTACACCTATACAGACACTCACGCATCGCCACTCATCCATTGAGTTACTCACACACCTAGTCAATCATGTAAAGAATCATTCACACTCCCATTTACTCACCTATACAGTTATACACACACCATCTCACTTATTCATACAGATACTAACACATACTTACTCTCTTATACAATCACTGATACAAGCACACACTCATTCATACAGCCTCTCTCACAATCACTCACTCTCACATATAGTGATTTATATACTCCAACACTCACATATACTGCCTTTCACATATGTAGTTACTCACACATGTACCACTGAGACATCCATTCACTCACCAACACATCCATACACACACTCACCCACCCATACAGCCCTTCACAGATGCACTCTTGAACCCATACACCCAGTGAATTACCCACTCACACATCTATGCACAGAGTCACACCCCCCCCACCCACCCACACAGACACTCAGGCACCCATACAGATACTCAGACAACCAATCAATAACCCATATAGACACTCATGTAGCTACTCACCAACCCATGCAGCCGCTTGCACACCAACTGACAGACTGATACAGACATTCACACAGTTTAGTCACTATCCCATGCATTCAGTAAGACACGTTTAATCACTCACTTATACAGTCAGTCATGCACCTACTAAATCATCCATTCAGACACTCATACACCCACTCATACTTCAATACACCTTGGCATATATATATATAAAACATATTTAAACTTTACAGAAACACACAGTCACTGGATGATGTCATCAGTGATGTCATCAGTGATGTCATTTGAGATGTCATCAGTGATGTCATCAGTGATGTCATCAGTGATGTCACTGACCATGTCATGAATGATGTAATATGTGACGTCATTAGCAGTACATTGCGGGGGTGCGAGTTATAGTTAGCTCAACAAACTATAACGGCCGAATTTCTCTGGTTTTGTACGAGTGAAATGTCCAACTAACTATAACGTCCCTGAAACCTATGGTTTTTTCAGTGAATTTCTATGGTTTTTTAAATGCTAATTTCTAACTATAACGTCCCTGAAACCTATGATTTTTTCAGTGAATATATATATATATATATATATATATTTCTTATTATTAAAAGGTAAATGATAAACCCCCCTTTTTTAACTACCCAAAACCCTTACCCACCCCTAACCCTAAAAGTACCCTAACCACCTAATACCCCTTCCCACCCCAAACCCTAAGCACACACTTACCACGCAATATCCCTACCCACCTCAAAAACCCTAAAAATACTCTTACCACCAATACCTTCCTTTGCCCACCCCTAAACCCCAAAATTTCCCTTACCACCCAATACCTTTACCCACCCCAAACCCCAAAAATATCCTTACCACCCAATACCCTTACCCACCCGTAAACCCTTAAAACACCCTTACCACCCAATGCCCTTTTCCACTCATAAACTCTAAAAACACCCTCACCACCCAAAACCCTTACCCACCTCTAAACCCTAAAAATAAACGTATGCACCCTATACCCCTTCCCATCCCTAAACCCTAAAATACCTTGAGCACCCTATAGCCCTACCCATCCCTAAACCCCTACCCAACCCTAAACCTAAAACCTCTACCCAAATCCTAAACCTAAAACCTAAAACCTTAAATGTATATGTATATATATTCACTGAAAAAATCCAAAGGTTACAGAGTCTTAAAGTTAGGCTCAAGTTTCACTCGTACAAAACAGGGTGAAATTCAGCAGTTATAGTTAGCTGAACTAACTAGAACTCGCACCACAGCAATGCACTGCTTATCACCTCACCTATTACATCACTCATGAACATGGTCAGTGATATTACTGATGACATCTCAAATGACATCACTGATGACATCATCTAGTGACTGTGAGTGTTTTAAAAAAGTTTAGGAGTGTTAAATATATATGCCAAGGTGTATTGATGAATCAGTGGGTGTATGAGTGCCTGTATGGATGATTCAGTGGGTGCGTGACTGACTTTATAAGTGAGCATTAAGGTGTCTTAGTGAATGTATGGATGAGTGACTAGGTTGTCTGAATGTCTGTATCAGTCTGTCAGTTGGTGTCTAAGTGGCTGCACGGGTGTGTGAGTGGGTACGTGAGTGGCAGAATGGGTGAATGGATGCGTCAGTGGTGTATAGGTGAGTAACTGCGTATGTGAAAGGCAGTGAAGGTGAGTGCTGGAGTATATGAGTGGCTGTATGTGTGAGTGAGTGATTGTGAGAGTGGCTGTATGGGTGAATGTGTGCTTGTGTCACTGACAGTATGGGTGAGTGAGTATGTGTTAATATCTGTATGAATACTTTAGTGGGTGTGTGTATAACTGTATAGGTGAGTAAGTGGCTCTGTGATTCAATCAATCAGGGGTTTGTAAAGTGCAACTACTCACCCGTGAGGGGCTCAAGGTGCTGGGGGGGTTGCTGGTCCTTCTGGATGTAAGGATCATATGAAGAGCTAGGTCTTGAGGTCCTTCTTGAACTGGGTCGGCGACACGGATTGCCTGAGGTGGAGGGGCAGTGTGTTCCAGGTTCTGTCAGCAAGGTAGGAGAAGGAGCTTCCTCTGGTTCTGGTCTCATGGATCCTGGGGATGGAGGCTAGGGTGTGATGGGAGGAACGGAGTTGTCTGGCAGGTATGTGGAATGCGAGGCGGTGGTTCAAGTAAGCTGGTTCTATGTTGTGGAGAGCTTTGCAGGCATGTGTGATGAGCTTGAAGGTTGATTTTCTTTAGACTGCGAACCAGTGGAGTGGTTGGAGGTGCAGCGTAATGTGACTGTGGCGGGGGATGTCGAGGACCAGTCTGGTGGCAGTGTTTTGAATGTTCTGTAGTTTCTTGAGTTGGCTCGGGGTGACACCAGCATAGAGTGCGTTGCCGTAGTCAAGTATGCTGGTGATGAGTGCGTGGGTGACAGTCTTTCTGGATTCTGTGGGGATCCATTTGAATGTCTTTCAAAGCAGGCGGAGGGTGTAGAAGCAGGCTGAGGAAACTGTGTTGATTTGCTGGTTCATTGAGAGCGATGAGTCCAGTATGATGCCAAGGTTGCATGCATGGTCCATAGGGTTGGGAGAGGGTCCTGGATACATATAACTTGCTGTATGGACAAGTCAAAGCGTTCCTCTACAAATAAATACACAGCTAACTTTTGCCAGTTATCATTATTTACTTTTTCACTTTTTAAATACAAGTCAACAGTCTGTGTTTGAATCTTCTAGTGAGTGCGTCGACAACATATACAAACATACTCTGGTTTTTGAGACCACACTGTGTTAAATTTTGTAATCTCTTTTTCAAAACTATCAACTGTAATATCTGTGTCCTGTTCTGCAACTCCTCCTCTTAACAACTCTTCAGTTTCCCTATAATCCTCCTTGGGACCAAAGAAACTAAACTGCACATCATTACAAACCTTCTCTACATCTGCCACAGTACCATGCAAAAGTGCTCTATTCATTTCTCCTAAACATAAAGCAGGAGTTTTCACATAGTACAGCCTCCTAACTAAAGATTGCATTGTTGAGTGGTGTGCAGCTAACATCCTGAAATGATGAAAGGTGCTTTGGCATACTTTGTTTGATAAACAAGCTAGTGAGCGTTCTGCAAATTTGTATGCTTTCTTATCTTGCAAGGATCCTATCCTTGTGAAGTACTTATTTTGAATTTTAAACATCACCTTGGAAAGATATGTAGAAATTCCCTTACTATATCAATGGATTGCTGTTGAATACTACAAACACTACTACAATTCCATTTCTATACAGGCGCCTGACTCCGCCTTCCTTGTACCTGTTTTCCACTAACTTATCCTACATTTGTAGGTACCATCACCTCTTTTGCTATAACAGTGCCATTCTTCATTTCATAACAGCGTCCTCTGTATTCAATAGCATGAACTAATCTAATATACTGGAGATACTTCTATTCACTAATCTTTTTTTCTGGTTTTATCTCCTCATGCACAGCAACATTTTGTCAAGAGTCTTCATTCTATTTATAATCAAAATGAAAAGCTTCCTCTTCAAAGCAAAGGCCTTCTCAACTACTCTCTCAACTTGTTCTTTCTGTTTCAGTTTCTCTCTTCTTCTATACGTTCTCAGTAGATTTATAACTACTTTACTATGAAACATCCTGGCTCTGATTTACTTAAACTGCTTTTGTCTCCTGGTTAGGTGTGTCCATCTGAATATAGCATGTTACAACGCATGCTATTACATCGCGATCCATTACAACGCAGTCGTTACAACGACCGTGTTGTTAGAACGCCATACCTTTACAACGCAAGTCATTCGATCGACTTGCTCTAAATGGCGCTCCAACCTTAGGAATAGTATAATTTACTATTCCAACTCCAGCCTGCGCAACAGTAGGGAAGGTGTTGGAATAGTAAATTATACTGTTCCTTAGGTTGGAGCGCCTTCTAGAGCAAGTTGATCTAATGACTTGCGATGTAAAGGCATCGCGTTGTAACAACGCGTCGTCTGTAAAGGCTGTTTCCCGTCCATCTTTGTTACATTCTTTCCTGTTTTTGTTAAATAGATTTTGTCCACTGTTATTCTTTCTCATGGTTTGAATTTTATTTTAATTATTTTGTAATCTTTGGAAATTTCCACATATATTTTCAAGAAATGACTTTGTCCTCTTACCAGCAGCTCTTTTTTCTTTCACCACTTTTTCTTCATTTTGCTCCTTTTGTTTCTCAGTTCTGCATAGATACTGTAGTTGCTTCTGTTCCTTTTTCATCCGAGCTTTTGTAGGATTTCTGTCTGTAATTATGCAGATATTGTTCTGTAAAAAAAAAAGTATATTTGAATTTTTATTCTAGTCAATGTACCAACTACTTTACTACTGGCTAACACACAATACAAAAAACAGTTTTTATGTTATGTTGCAGCTTTAAATCTACACATGAACCTAGCTACATAACCACGTGCATTTTCTTCAATGTACCAAACCCAAATCCAAACCAAAACACAAAACTTAATTTATTAGTTACCTTTTAATATTATAGCACCCTCTCCTACAACACAGCTACACCATATCTCATCAAACTGCAGGTACTCTCACAATGAACGTTTTTTTAATAAATGTACGAGGAAGAGTGCTTAAACTGAAATGTAAGTGAATTCTGTCATTTAAAATTAAAAGCCCTACACGGAATTGAATCCTTTTGAGGCTGTAAAAGTGCATTGTTTCTTGCAAATTAAACAAAGGTATTCATGAACTTTGTACTTATGGAAGGACGCAATAATGCCTATGGACAGTTGCAAGGCATCATGTACTTTGGAGTTCTGGCAATATAGGTGCATTGTGATTGGAGATGAACCCAATCGAATATTCTTATTAAAAATGCATCAGCAATGTATGGATTTAGAGTATGGGTTTCTGAAAAATGAAAACTGATCTCCCAGCAATTAAAAACTGTGAATTTGCCTTTTTAGAGAAAGTATATGAGCAAAACCTGTGCACTCTGAGTCCTTCCTCACTGTTTAATCGGATGTATGATTAAACAACTACCACTTCAACAACGAATGCCTAAACCACGAAGGCTAAACCACGACCAAAGCCAAACCACTACTTTTTTAAAAGCGACTTACTAAACCTCGAAAATTAATTAATTGCCATTTTATCCAAATCTACCACTACGTTCAAATCTACGCAAGATTGAAACATGATAAAAATGTATTTAAATTAAACAACACTTCTTATTTCAACTCTTTTTATTAAAAAAAACTTTAAATTTACAATCAATTATTCATTTTTTAGAAATACAGACGAACTTACAAATATACAGTAATGTACGGCCAAAAACTATAAAATATAATTCCATCATCTTTTTTCTTCCAGAAAATTAAATTATTAAAAAACGGATTCCAGAACATATTTTCATTTTTTAAAAGAATTGACTCATATAAAACATATAATTAACTGCCAACCACCCTTTTGTGACCATTTCAACTGGAAACCCAGATAGGAACAGCTGCATCGAGCACAGTTCAAATTCGCATCATTGAAAAACAAACCTACAGTGCCATCTACTGGCCTAACATTTTAAATTTATATAAAGTCTATTATAACGACAGCGTAATTAAAATAAGGAAATGTATAAATCTATTTAAAACAAATAATATTTGTAACTTTTTTATTTAATTATTGACACTTACCTCTGGTTTTGGAGGTCGTGGTTTGGATATAATAGTTGTTAAGGAGGTCATGGTTCAGGTACAGTAGTTGTTAAGGAGGTCGTGGTTCAGGTACAGGTCATTGTTTGGGAGTCGTTGTTAAGCCCACTCATTGTTAGGGATTCGTTATTAAGGTTGTTTCCCGTTTAATCATCTCAGTGTATTTAAACTCACCAGCAGCTGAACCTCGTAATCTGCATTTGATTTAGACCCAGCAGGGTCAAACGCGTATGGTATATCTGTGGGTTACCTGCTGAAATAAAGGACTTCTTTTCACCTACTCCCAAACTGGAGGGCTTGTTTCTTACGTAGTGACAAACTGATGAGGTTTCCTTTGCCTTGTACATCGGTGACTCCGCCACCAAGCCCCGACCCGTCAGGTTGGGCATCCTTTTTGTTAAGTCTTCATTATATATATATATATGTACACACACACAAACATTTATACTTACCTAAAATAGACTTTCCATGTATGTTAAAGTCATGCATGGTAAGGGCTTATGTATGGTAAAAATGTGCATGGTAAAAAATGAGTGGCAAAGGCACTGCATGGTAATTTTCTCATTGTAAAGGCGCTATCCCAGTATTATCATAGAATGATGAGGTCGTCTTCCCTGAGTGGCTAGGTAGCTTTGACATCCTTTGGATCAGCAACTCGATAGGGCACCACTTGGAGTCCAGCCCTGCTTCACTGCCTGGCATGGGTCTAGGTAGATTACAGAGCTTCCTTACATGGGCGTCAATTCACCAAAATGCCAGGGGTAGCAGAGTAACGCATACCCCAAATTAGTATTTTTATGTCCTTCGTTATGTCCAGATGATAAAACAATAATAAACAAAAACAGATTACTCAAAGGAACTTTTGCAGATAGAATGTTCCGTCACATGTATGTTGGAGTATCCCATCTGGGAAATTCAACATCAGGCACAAAAAATGACTCATTAGAACATTTTAGAAATGTCTCAAGGTTTAATCTTGTTCATACTGTAATGTGCATTTTTTAAATATTTGTAAAAATATATATGAATCACTATATTTTAAATTTACTGTAAAGTTGTACCTATTTTTGAGTTCACTGAGAGCCAGAATACTTTTTTATCACAATGATTAAACAACCTAAAACTAATTAAAGATATTTTAGAGTCAAATTGTAATTTTTTTTAGCTCTGTTCTAAAGTAGTTTAGAAATGTATCAAACCCTATGTATTTCCTTCTTCTGTCGAAGTCATTTGTAACAACCCGAAAAATATTTTTGCATTTCTTCAACAGCATAAGTAAATGCATAGAGTGAGATGCATTAACAAGCAACTTAAGAATAAATCCATAAAACTAATTTTAACGTTTGAAAAATACTTAAGTTACTGAAAGTGAATTTTACCATTGTAAAATGCCCAAACAAATGAAATTGGTTTTCAAATATTGGTACATCATTGCAGTAAATTTGACACACATTGATTCAGATTTTTATTTTAAAAATAAAAAATTAGCTTTTTTGCTTTGCACACACAATGGACAAAGGGATTTTTGCTTTAAATTACTTTTTGTGACTTGAATTCACCATTCAAAACAACAAATCAGCATCTTTCAGAGGTGTTAAACAGTTCCTGGAGAGAATTGAAAAAGGTTAAGTGAAATGATCAAAAATAATATAGAAGTAATAATAGGAAATTACAAAACTGTGACTAAATGGTTTCTGAAGATGTTCACTACATGCAGGAGATAATGATAAATATAAACCAAAGTTTAAAAGCCTTGAAGCAGGTGACATATGAAAGTTTGGCAAATGTTTTGAGAAAATAATTCATGATCAGTTATATTTACACAGGTACAATAAAACCATTGTGTATATCTTTACAACATCTTCAAGAGCAGGCGAAGGGGACCTTGGCCAGGAAGGTGGGGAAGCAGCTGGCCACTGTGTTTCAGGTGATGAAACATCTGACACAGATGTACACAGTGGCATAGAGTGTGAGGGGACTGGAACGGAGGCCACCACCTTGTCATCATCTTTGGTGGCCTCCACAATTGACTAGTCCCAAGTGGTGATGGACCCTAGAGAAACTGTACCAACCTCATCCTTGTCCACCACCCAGAGACCCATCTCCACCCTCCTTCTTGTTCCTCCCCAGTTGGCCAAAACCGGCCTTCTTTGCCACAGGTTCCTCACCCCCTGCCACCTCAGCTGTGCTGAGTGAGGAGGCTATTGACCTCTTACGCAGCATATGTATAGGCCAGACTGCAATAGTGAATGGCATCTAGGGCCTTAGCTGTCAAACGCACCAAATGGTGGCATTTCTGGATTATATTCACAGTTTAATGTCTGACATGCATGCAGAGATCGCTTGCAAAAATGGCCTCCTCACTCACCTCAGCCTCAAACCAGCTCAACCTTCTCCCCCAATTCAGGTCTCTTCCTCCACCAAAATCCCAACTCCCAGCCCAATCCCAAGCACACTCACTTCTTTGCGGGCACCCACTACAACAGACAGAAGTAGCACAATCTCACACCCACCCACAAACAGAAACACACAAACAAACACACAAACAACATACACACAGTATTGCTACTACACCCACAGGTACCACACTCACCACCCACAACCACCGCTACAACCACAACCCCCATCACAACCACCACTACACCCACAAGCACCACAACCACACCCACACCCACAAGCACCACAACCATACCAACCACCTCAATGGGCACACTCATCCAAACAAACACACCTACACATACAATAACACCAACCAAAACAAAACACACACTCATCAGAATCCCAAACACCAGTCAAACATACACAACATACACTAAACCAGCATGCAACTGTCAAACCTACAGACACACGTACCACAACCATACCAACCAGCTCAACAGCACACTAATCCAAACAAACACACTCACACAAAAGCACACATACACACAAAACAACACAAACCAAAACCAAAGGCACACACTCACCGAATACCAAACACCTGCACACACAACCAAACATACACAGCATACACCAGACCCACATGCAACTGCCAAACATATAGACACATGCACATCACCCACTCCAGCTCCCTCTACCTCCAAAACCCAACTCTCTCGCACTCCTCCTACCTGTACTCCTCCTCCCGATTTCACATCTTACCTGTCCTTAACCCCTGTCAAACCTAAACCCACCCCTCTCAAGAAAGAACCTTGAGGTGCCTGCTCTGTGCCTAATAGATTTCCCTTCCTGAGAAGGTTATCCTTTGGCAATATGTATAGGAGGCAAGTTATTTGAAACACAGTCATGGCCTGTTGTCATGGAAAAGGCTTTTGTTATCCTTTTATGTTTTGAATTTAATAAAATATATATGAGAGAACTATCTCATTTAAAAATGAAAATATTTTAATTTCACAAACTTTGGGCCATATTAGGAAAATGGGTGGTCATACTGCCACCTGCTATCATGGAAGTCACTAGGCCGGCCGGCAAGCAGGCAGCAGTCCAACTGACGAATTACGATGCAACTACCGGACTGGCTGTCGCAAAGTGCTCATTTACGTGGCGGCTTGTGCTGCAGGCCAGGAAAAGGGCCACAGAACAAGCTGGCAGGTAAATGAGCACTTCCTGTACCTCAATGCACCATGTGCCATGTACCATGTGGTGCATGGCACACGGTGCATGGAGGTGTGTGGGGTCACCACATGTGCCCCCTGGGCCACTTAACAGTGGCCCATGAGGGACGGGTACCCTATTTGGGCCCCCTAATATTCCTTTCCTACAGCCTTTACATGGTGGTGTTCCCACCATGAAAAGGCTGTCCGAAAAGGATATCCAAATCTGGACAGCGGTGCCTGACTCGGACTCACCGTCATGGTCAGAGGCAGCTCTGACCGAAGCCCCGTCGGGATCTTACATCCTGTCGGAGACGGTGATCTTGCCTCTAACCACTGTGGGCCGACCACCACGCATTGTAATGCAGCGGTCGGCCTGAACGGCTATCACCATTGTAATGAGTCCCTTTGTGCTAACAAATATGTCTCTTTTGCAATTCTTTGATTCATAAAAATTTTAATGATGAAAATGTGATTTACATATCTTTGCTTGCAATTATGACAGAAAATGCAACAGTTTTTTTAAATGTCCTATTTGTAAAGTCCTTATTCTAGTAAAAAAAGATTGTGATGGACATAAACATTTTGGTGCAAACATTCATCATGAAAATGGACACTTACACCCAAAAAGATTTTTTTAAAGTGTTAATACAGGTGTGTTTATTTAAACCTAATAAGTGAATAAATGAACACATATTCATTACACCTTACAATAAATAAAATATTTTAGATTTAATAAAATACAGCAAATGCACTGGACAAGAAGATATGTTACATACATAAATAAGTAAAATTATTTTAGTTTAGGACTAACATTGATTTTACATATATTTTAAAATAATGTTTTACCTTGTTTAGTCAAATTACTAAATTATGGGGGGCATGGTCTGGCCACAGGAGACGATGTCCGCTTAACTCTGGAGCTTCATGCAAGAGATGGGCCCTTGACGGCGGGAGTGGCACTTAAGGCATGGCGGGGGATTGATGGGCTGTCTCCCTGTCATGCCCGTCCAGCGAGGCACCTGGCTCCTGTCTTCTGGCTGCTGTTGCTGACTTCCAGCTCTGGCAAGCATCTCCCAGGGGCCACTGGGCCTAGAGGCACGCAAGAAGTCTCAGCCCAGAATACTGTGGCACCCCGGCCTGAGACACCCCCTGGGAGGGCCGCCGCCCCGGTCGACAACCCGCCCCATTTTGTTTACCGGAGCAGGCAAAGTCCAGAGACCGGTCGGCCTGGCACACATCAGCAAGGGAGCTCTGGGTCTGGAGGCAACCAGGAAGTCTTGGCCCACAGTGCTGTACCTGAGCTGCCTCCAGGGGGAACCTCCGCCCCAGCTGACATCTGGACTTCCCTGGGCCCCGGGACTGTGTGATATGAAGGCCTGCAAGCTGTGAGTGACCCCCGCATCTGCTGCCTGATATGCCCAAGGGCACCCCTCATTTCCTGGCTCTGACTGCCCCCTTGCAGCCGCATGGTGACTCTGGTCACTCCTACCTGGTTGCAAGGAGGGTGAAGCATAGGGCCTGGGGGGCACAGGACAAGTTCTGGCCCTCAGTGTATCAACACAATTGACCCTTCCCACAGGTTGGGTACTACCACCCCACCGGGCACCCGGATCATAGGTAGGGCTGGCAGAGGTGTACAGACCCACAGCCCAACTGCCCCTGCATATCAGCGACTGCCAGAGCAGGACACATACGGAGCAGCAGCATGGTGCAAAGGTCTGGGCTGAACACTTCTAGCCCCCAACCACATTGGCCCCAGGAGCCTTGCCACCCACCCACACAGCTGGGGACATTTGCCTGACCGTCAGGACCATTCCTGGGACTGCCTGCCCGCGTAGTCTAAACTGGACCAGGACTCATCGCCTGCACTCCCTACATATGCACCACATCCTGTGGGGCTGCTGAGCCCTCCCCGGGCCCCCTCCTGAGGCTTCTGCGGTGCTCAGGTAGGCCGAGGGCCATGTGTAGCTGGGCTGCTACAGCCAACAAGCCCTTCTGCGGTGCTGCCTGATCACCACTCTCTGGATTACAGTGGGTCGGACATTGCAGACCGCATCGTACCACCACCTTGGCCTTGGTGGAGAGCAACTCTGAGAAGCCGGCACCACACCAACCATCAGCCTTCTACCCTGGCTGGAACTGACATGCGGGCATACTAGAAGGCCTGCGCCAGCTGCAAATTGTGTTGTCGCCCACAGTCCTCCTGTCTGCGGACTCTCATCCCGAGGACAGTGACTCTGGAGACTGTCAGTGCCCTTGATCACCACACAGTTGGACCCACCACCCCGGACTGCCGTGGGCAACTACACTATCCCGCCCTGGAGCGGGCACCGACACCATCACTGCTACTAACTCTATTGTTCTACTGGTCCACACCTGGCACAGTGGGGTAGGAGCATCTAGGGGGACACGGCGGCAGCTGCATCACAGGCCACGTGAGGCCAGGGCCCTCCTCTCCTGCCCATGGGCCCGGTGCCGAGGCTGGTGATGTGACCTGGCAAGACCATGGGCAAACCTGCATGGCTACTCCCCTACACCAAAGCCCTCAACCAACCTCGCACCATGACCAACCCAAGGGGAGCAACTTCTCCAGAGGCGGACCAGCCCCCCACCAGCAGCGCTCAGGACTCCACTATGGAGTGCATCCTCCAGGAAATCACAGTGGTGTGTCACCTGCTGGAGGGCATGGACACGACAATTTCCACACTGGCGGCTGAGACCTGAGAACTCTATACACTTGGATATTGCAGGCTTCCAGACCAGTGCAAATGGAGTGGATCAGTGAGTCACTGTGATGGAAGAATGCCTAAACACCCTGCCGGAGCAGGACCAGGAACTCCTATTCTTGCGTAGCAAGATCATTGACCTGGAGGATCGGAGCCAGCGAAACAATGTTCATTTCTTCAGCTTCACGGAAAACACAGAGGGGCCTGATGCTAAGTCCTTTCTTAGGGGCATCCTACCAGAGCTCACTGATCTCATCTTTGATCCTCCACTGGAGATGCAGTGGGCCCACAACATCGGCCCACAATGACGGGATTCTTCAACGCACCCTCAGCCCCTCATCGCCTGCTTTCTACGGCATGAGCAGGCCCAGCAACTGCTGTCTGCAGCTTGCTCGAATGGTCCTTACACATACGAAGGCCATGAAATCCACATAGCGGCGAATTTCTCCAGGGAAAGCAATGACTGCCACAAAGCCTTCCTCTCTCTTTGGCACCAGCTCCGAAAGTTGGTCATTAAATATGGCCGCTTCAAACCTGCCCATTTGTGGATCAGCAAGGATGGCACCTCAAAGGAATTCTTTGACCTGGAGAACCTGCGCCACTTCTTGTATGGACTCTCCATGCAGGACATTGACACTGCCTCCTCCACGGCTGCAGAGGCCCACCATCCGTCACCAACATCCCTACCCCCTTCCTCCAGCAGGTGCTGGCAGAATGACAGTGAAACCCAACACAGGGGCAGAGACCCCGACAGAGCAGCAGGCTCCCAGCATGACAGAGTCCAGGCCCATCAGGCCAGGGGTATCCACACTCAGGACCAAGACAGAGACAAATCACGTTCTTTCATAAAACCAGCTCCTGCCGTAGAGTGACCGCCCTGGGTACTGTTGTGATGTGCCGAACCCGGAGCGGCTGGAGGACCTAATGGGACCAGCGCCCGCCTGATGGCTGAGTTTCATCATGACGGTTTAACTTTTGAATATTTGAATGTTCTGATTGTTATTCCTGGATGTATGCTATGTGGGCTGTATACTGCTTTTTCAGGCTTCCCAGCGAGAACAGTGCTAGACTCCTATGCACGTTGCTGTGGTAGGCTGGTGGCCTGAGGCAGCATGGGAGTACCCCTCCTCTTCCCAACTGTCCCGCAAGCTTACCCCATTACTATTTGTAGCGCTATGAGCCAAAATGTTGTTTTGTTTCCTGCAGTATGCTAGTTTGCCTAGTCAGCCCCTTGTTTCTGGGTTCCTGCAGTTTCGTGGGATATGGGTGCTATTAGCCCCCCCTCATCTGAGACCGCTCCTTACACATTCATCCTGATACCCCCCCTCCATTGGCAGGAACATCACTCCCCTGCCAGCGGCCACCCGTCGCTATTCTGACACTGGTGGTTGAGCATTTGCCCTATGCAACCAGGACCACCCCGCCTACCGCATCAGCCTGGACGACGTGCCACCCAGTGCACCCTTTTCCCACAACGCACCCATGGCACCCCGGGCCAATGGATACCCCCTCTCGAGGATGCCCAGGAATGCCTATACTCGCTTTCTACCCCCAGCGACTTTGGTGGACATCCTATGCTCCATACTCATCCACCACTCAGACTGCCCTGCCTTCCCGAAGGGGTCCCATCGGCAAGCCGTATCCGCAAGTCTAGACCCATGGTACACAGTTCAGTGTCCCCTGCACTGCATCCCACTGCTGCAGTTCATCCCAATTTATTTCACTACCTCCCTTCCCGACCCCCCACGGCACACATCCTAGGAGTCCCTTAGTAGCCCACCCCCCACACTGGTTAGGGCTGCCCGGTAAGCACCACCCTGCATGTCCGGTACACCACCTACCCTCCCTTCCTCCCATCCCACCCCCCAAAGAGATGTCTCAACCTCCCCACCCTTACTCTTCCCTCTTTTACCACCCTTTGATCCTGCATCCTCCCAGTCCCCCATCCTCTCACCTGGGTCTGTCCCCCTCCACACACCCCATCCTCACCCCAGCCTCCTAGCTGACTGCATCGCGTCACTGTGCACATACCTCCCCGCACCTCTGAATGCCTCCCTGTCCCATTCCGTCCCATCCCTCCCCACGGTTCTCCTTTCCTGTACTCCATCACAGCCTGGCACCGCCGTGGGTCTCCTAAGTACCCATGTCCACCCCCAATGTATGCGCCCCCACCTTCTTCGCATCCTATCTTGGAATGTTGATGGCCTCACGCACCATATCAACCAGAAAAAAGTGATCTCTTGCCTACAGGCAAAGTGAGCAGATGAGACTCTCCTGCAGGAGACATACCTGGATAAGCTAGACTCTGACAAGCTGTGCCACAAATGGGTGGGCAGGGTGATCCATAGTAGCCTTGCAACTGCACCATTCTCCGGGGAAGGGACACCCCGCAAGTGCAGAGTGGTTATCCTTATCTGTAAATCACAGCCCGTTACTGTTGTGAAAACATTGTCTGACCAGGAGGGCAGATATACATTTGCCAAGTTACAGTTGGTGGACAGATCCCTTTGTGGAGATCCGGGCATCACAGTGTGTTATCGGAGGGGACTGGAACCTCGCCAGGGACGCAGGTCTGGACATGACAGACCCTCTAGACAAAGGTAACCACTCGAACAGCGCCCTGCTGGTAGAAGTGGCCCCGGACCATGGCCTGGTAGACCACTGGCATCTCAGCCACCCAGCGGATAAGGAGTACACCTTCCTTTCACCAGTCCATGGCACACAATCTAGGTTACACTACTTCCTCATCTCCCAGTAAAAACTGTGGCACTTATCGGAGAGTCTCAAATACTGGAAGCTGCGCTGTCCGATCATTCCCTTCTATCCCTCGACATAGGCCTGGCCTCCACGGGTGGCAAACCATGGCACATGAATGTACAACGATATCGCACCCCTCAGGGCAAGTCCCAACTGAAAGCCCATGTTTCCACATACATGTTGGACAACAGAAACTTAGTGGACTCCCACAGAGTTCTGTGGGCGGCAGCGAAGGCAACAATAAGGGGACAACTCATGAGAGATGCCGCTGTGTCCAATAAACAAGCGACTCTCCGCTGGACCAAACTGGAGGGGCAGATAGCTTCCCTTACCCACCTCTACTCCTCCCACCCTACATTGCCCAACTGACGATGCCTGGAACAGGCCCGCCTGACCCTCAACGGCCTCTTTACCTCCAAAGCTGAATCTGCACAACAATGTCTGAAAGGACGGCATTAAGAACAGGGGGAGAAGGCGTGTCCCCTACCAGTGGCCCAACTTAGGCAACCGGAGGCCACCATGGCCATCCCTGCCATACACTCAGCAAGCGGGGAGGTCCTCAACCGCCCACAGGACATCGCCAGCGAGTTTGCTTCATTCTACAAGACATTATGCACCCCAGAGGCGACCTGCTGCACGGAATGGGTGGCCACCTTCTTGGAGGGTGTAGACTTCCTCCGCTTGTCAGACAAGGGTAGGGAACTAATGGCAGGGGAGATCAGAGAGGAGATAGTGCTGGCCATTTCCAAATTGCCATATCACAAAGCCCTGAGGGAGGATGGCTTCCCCGCAGACTTTTATAGGTGGTCAGGTGAGGAGACAGTTGACAACCTACATGCCTCATTCCAAGAGGTAGAACTGACGGCCTCCTTGGTGATTCTCTCCAACAAGGCGGTGATTGCAGTCCTACCCAAACCTGGGAAGGACCCTTTACTATGTGGCAGTTACAGATCCATCTCTCTGCTGAAAGGTGATATCAAAATCCTCGCGAACATCTTGCCGGCAAGCCTCAGTAAAGTAATTCCCTCTCTGAACCACCACACGCAGGTCGGTTTTGTGCTGGGCCGCTCCCACAGGAACCACCTCCCCTTCCTGGCCCACATCTTCTGGGCAGCCTAGGACCTCCCGGTAGACGCGATGACCCTCTCCCTGGACGCCGAGAAGGCGTTTGATCGCATCGAGTGGGGATACCTCTTCGTCACTATGAAAAGATTCAGCCCAGGAGACCAATTAATTGCCAAGGTGCGACTGCTGTATGATTGGCCAACAGCCCAGGTCAACTGTGGGGGGTTCCTTTCGGACACTTTCTCGATCCAGAGGGGCATCTGTCAGGGATGCCCGCTATCTCCCCTCCTGTTTCTACTGGCCATCGAACCCCTGGCCTCTGCCACACATTGCGGACAATGTCCTGCTCAACCTCACAGATCTCCACCATTCCTTGCCGGCTCTATTGGAAGTCATCAACGTTTTTGCGACCATATCCGGTTACAAAGTAAACTGGGACAAGAGCGAGGCCCAGCCACTCTCAATGTTCCACAAAAGCTGCAATCTTCAGCTACCCTTTCTGTTGGAAGTTAATACTTGGGGATACTAGTCAATAGAGGAATGGACGGGATGGTTTCAGACAACTTAGACCCCCTGGTAGCCCAGATGAAACTGTACTTTGAGAAATGGTCCCTAATGGGGTTCTCCATGTGGGGCAGGGTGCAGGCGGTGAGGATGGTCACACTAATGTGCTTCACTTACATGCTAGGAATGCTCCCCGTACTGGTGCCTTTGACCACTCTCTGCCTCATCGACTCCCAGATTCGGTCCTTCATGTGGGGCTCCTTGCGGCCCAGGCTGGCTACGTCCAACTCATGTCATGCCGCTCCTGTGGAGGCTTAGGTCTCCCGTCAGTGGAACATTACACCCTAGCTATCCCACTTTCGCAAATGGCATACTTGCTCACTGCTACCCTGGACCCACAGCAGTGGGCCCTCACTGAATGATAGTTCCTCTCTGGAGGCGATAGCTTGGCCTTCTTTATGGGGACCATTCCCTACAGTAATCTAAACATAGGGGTGCGCAGTTTCTCTTAAAAAAAGGGGGGGAGAGAGATTTTGTAGTGTTCCGGGTCAAAGGAGTAGGCTCCAATAGGACCAAGTGCCCTCACACACCCCAAGAGGTGCTGTGCTTCATAATTTCAGCATGCTCCTCCCCTAATTTGGCCTGGAAAAATGACCATCATTGTTACCTGATGTGTGACTGATTACTTTAGCACAGGTATAGGCAAGAAACATGTTGACCTCATTCTACAACTAATGACTCACATTGCTCCTTAGGACCATTGTATCCTAAATTGAGCACCACAGCTTTTAATTAGGGTAATGTGCTTTAATATTAAAATATTCTTATATTGAGCATCCCTTCATCTATTTTAATCCACTTTTGGTCACCACACTTCACACACAACATAACCCACACACCCACACCTCATCATACGGCAAAGAAAAGATCTCTATCAAACCGCCCCCTAATGGGTGCCCAACGAGGAGCATGCCAAATGATGAATCATGACACCTCTTGGGGTGTGTGGGGGCACTTCCTCCTATTAGAGCCTACTCCTTTGACCCAGAACACTACAAAATTTCTCTCCCCCCTTTTTTCTAGAGGAACTGCACACCCCTATGTTTAGATTACTATAGCAAGGAGCAAGTGTGCGGGACCTTTTCAAGCTCCTGGTTCCTCTTTTTTGAAGAGACCATTCCCTATAGCCTTGCCTCGCACATCCCATGCTGCAGGCCATGCAAATTGCCTGGTTTCGTGCTCACCGACTACTCGGGATGGACCCACGCTTACATGATAAAGTGCTGCTGTGGGGCAATGATGATCTGTGCATTGATGTTCAGGCTTTACGCTGGACCCACTGGATGGAGGTGGGCATACATACCCTGGACCAAATCTTGCTCAACTGGAATCTGAAGCCTTTCGACCATCTGAGGGAGGAGTTTGGTCTCCACCCACGGCAAGCCTGGCGCTACTTGCAGCTGCAGCACTGCCTGAGGCATTCCTTACGCCTACGTCCTTGGTTCATACAGTCATCGCCAGTGGTGGCTTACCTGACTATGTGGGGCCGACACAGGGGACTGATGTCGAGACTCTACAGCACAGTCATGAACCACCTTTTCTCCCAACCTCTTCTACGCAGCCTCTGCACCAAATGGCAGTCCAGCCTGCAGCCAACCCTTGAGGAAGAGGACTTGGATGATATTCTGGAAGCCCGGACAGGGGCACCCGGGAAGCCCGCTAAAGTTCAGTCTCTTCAAAATGCTCCACGATTGGCACTGGACACCGACCAATTCGGTCCTTCTGGTCATATGTTGGGGACACCTTGGGAGCATCCATACAACTGTGACCCCCCCTCACTCATACTGTCATTCTTCTCCAAGACACCGGGGATTCTCCAGACCTCTCCTGTCCGCAGCATCGTCTCTTCCACACGGCCTCGGCCAAGATTTGTATCCTTCGCCAATGGAGGTCACCCGTGCCACCATCCCAAGAGGATTGGACAGTGGCAATGATCCAAACAGCGTCGCATGAGCGTGTTATTTACAACCTGCAGGACCAGGCAGAAGTGTTCACGCAGACTTGGGGTCCTTTCCTAAGAGATGATCCCTGAAATGGGAGATACCACTTCCACCCCTCCATTGCATCCCACCCGAGCCCGGAGGCCGGTATACTGACGAGCCATGTGGGCAACTCTTGGTGTACCTCTGGGAGGCCCTGTATGTTCCCCCAGCCTCACCACCCACATTCCGCAGCCCTCTCCCTCCACAACACACCCCACCTTCTTTTTTCTCCTCCACGGCCTCCCCCTTTTCTACTACCATCACCTCTCTTTCCCTCCCTCCGGCCTGACAACCTCTTCCTGCGCCCTCCCTGCCTGCCTCCTTTCCTGCCTCCCCCATTGCCGTAACTCCCCTCATCATGTCCCCTACCTTCATATCCTCTCTTCCCTACCTCCTCTGCTCCTCTTCCCCCTTTCCACACCTTTATTCCCCCCATGGACACGCAGGCCTGTGGACCCCCTTAACATGGGGAACAGCCGCAGCAATTCCCTCCACCATTTACACACTCTAGCGGGGACCTCTTCCTCCCTCGCTCAGAGTCAGGTACTGAAGATCATACAGTAAGGATTTTGCCCCCCTACACAGCACAGAAACAGCTGTGCTGGCTGTTAGAAATGGGGTTTCTAGTTGGCAGTGGTTTGCACCCTGTCCATGTATGGACCTTCACTCTAGTCAGGGTAAGGGAGTCACACCGCTAAGATAACCCCTGATCACCCTCATGGTAGCTTGGTACAAGCAGTCAGGCTTACCTCAGAGGCAATGTGTAAAGTATGCATATCCACACACACAGTAACACAGTGAAAACACTACAAATGGATATCACACCAGTTTAGATAAATAGCCAATATTTATCTGAATAAAACAAGACCAAAACGACAAAAATCTAACATACACAAGTCAAAATATCACTTTTCAAAGATTAGATAAGTTCAGTCCATAGAAATATATGAATGGATTTCTTTTAGCACAAAGTCCTTTGGATTCGTAAAAATTCAAAGACGAAACAGGCACAGGGTAGGTGAGGTGCTGGAAGAGCAAAGCAATGCATCGGTTCCTTACTCCCAGGGGAGGTGATGCGTCAGTTTCTTACTGCTACGCAAGAGAGGTGATGCATCAGTTCCTTACTGTCAGGGTAGGTGATGCATAGGTTCCTTACTGGAAGGGGAGGTGATGCGTTGAACTTCAAACATGCGGCCTCGGTTCCTTACTGCTGGGTAACGTCGATGAAGAGACAGTGTCGAGGGACAATGAGTGGAAATTCCAGATGCGCTGCTTCAATGCGGCAGTGGTGAAGCAGGAGCTGAGTCGATTTCACAGCCGTGAAGCAGGTGATGCGATGATTCTTCAGCAGTGAAGCAGGACTGTGTCAGAGTCGGAGCGAGTGCCATGGACGTTGGTGACACTATGCTTGGGACTCAGGCTTGGTGATGTTTCACCCACAAAACAGGCAATGTGTCAATTTATTGCCAAAAAGCGGTATTGCATCGAGAAAACGGGCAGCTAGAGTCAATGAGTGGATATTCTCTTCAGATCACCAGATTCTACTTTCAAGGGCCCAGGAACTGAATTTGGCACCACTTGGCAAGTCAGGGCTTCCGTTTGAAGAGCCCAGGCACTGCTAGTTGAGGTCTTTGATGGCCCTGAGACTTCTTAACAGGAGGCAAGCATGCACAATCCCTTGGAGAACCTTGGAAGCAGGATACAGAAAGCAAAGTCCAGTCCTTTCATTCCCAGGACATAAGCAGCAAACAGCAGTCCAGCTCAACAAAGATTTCCTCTATTTGGGGGCAGACAAGGAAATGCTAAAGAAATTGTAAGGCATTCAGAATGTGGCAGCCAAGATGACACTGCCCTTTCCTCATTGGTCATCCTCTTCAGAGGCCCTAAAACAAATGAACTGGTTTCCAGTTGAATAGAGAGTGAAGTTTAAATCAGTCTGCCTCGTATATAAATCTGCTCATGGAAAAGGCCGTGTCTATCTGGCTAAAGGCGTACACTGCCTCTCATCTGCAGCTCTCCTCTGGTGCACATCTGCTGGTTCTACCACAGGTCAAACAATGCTTTACAGGTGGCAAGGCTTTCTCCAGCTGCGCAACAAAACTGTGAAATAAACTTCCTATTAATCTAAGAAAAATCCCTCTTTACTTCGATTCACGAAAACTCTAAAAGCTTGGCTTTTCGGCTTCTAGTCTTTTGCATGGTGCCTCTTTTGATAAGAAGTATCTCTGCAGTGAGAAACACCTTTTAGTCACCCCAGACTCTGCTTGCAGCCATATCTTTGTTAGGAATCCTTTGTTTTAGCCCCAGGACATCTTTTAAGGTAATTGTCATGCTCTATCAAATAAATAACATAACATAAGGCAAAGCATGTCTTCAGGTCTGCTCCTGCAGCCTTAAGTGTGTAGTTTTAAACTGCAGATTCGACCTGGCACGACCTGGCCAGCTGACAAGGGCAGAGGTATTGTACTACAAGACAAAGCGGAATACGACAAAGAATGCCGCAGACTGCTGAGCGACACACGTAATTACAAACAGCTCAGAAATGACCCCACCAAGACCCTACAAGCCACCATCAATACCTTGGTGGATGACGCCAGCGAAGCATGCCATATATCTAAACAAGAGGCTGATTTTTTGTGCACCAAAAATGCTAAAGTACCATACTTCTATACCGTCCCTAAGGTCCACAAAGGAATAATCCCACCTCCAGGACGGCCCATTGTTTCTGGGATCAACTCCCTCCTAGAACCGCTGTCTAGATACTGTGTCAACTTTCTCAACCCCCTGGTCCAACAAACACCGACTTATATAAAAGACACCAAACATCTTCTAAACCTCATCAAAGACCTGAACTTTGATCCTACGACCCAGCTAATGGTGGGATTAGACATAGAAAGTCTTTACACAAGCTTACCACAGGACGCCACCGTCCAGGTTCTACATGACGTACTGATGCACACACCCTGGGCATACCATACCCCCAGGGAATTTATCCTCAAATGTGCTACACTTGCACTTAAAGAAAATTACTTCGAGTAGGAGGGTGACCTCTATTTACAAACCAACGGCACATCAATGGGGAGTATTTTTGCCCCCAGTGTAGCTGGACTTTATGTCCACCATTTTGAGCAGAGGCATATATCGTCCACCACCAACCCACATTTAGTTAACATCAAAGTGTGGCGTCGCTACATCGAGGACATTTTCATGATCTGGGAAGGCACACCAGAAACATTAACTCTATTCTTAACATGGCTCAACGAACGTGACCCATACCTCCGGTTCACTAGCACATCCAGTACCACTACCCTGGCATTCCTTGACCTAAACATCACAGCTGAGCAAGGAGCACTCACAACCAATACTTACTACAAACCAACTGCCAGGAACTCATTACTACACTTTAACAGCTTCCACCCCAGAACCTTAAGGGAAAACCTCCCTTTCGGGCAATTCCTACGCATACGTAGGAACTGCAGCCAACTCACAGATTACAAAAAACAATCAGCTGCCCTTGCTTCCAGATTGCAGGAATGCGGCTACCCTAGCAAAATCATTGAGAAAACTAAAAAGAGGGCACGTAACCAGAATAGAGAGGCCCTCCTTGAAACGGTGGTCAAAGAAACTGGCCCACCTCTAATGACATGCGTTACCACGTACAACGTGGCATCTAACCAGGTCTCCAGCATCATCCGCAAACATTGGCGCATCATAAATTCAGGCCCCAGACAATGGGAAGAACCCCTCTTCGCCTACAAACGTGCGAGCAATCTCAAAGATCAACTAGTGTCCACACGTCCAAAGACATCGCCGAAACCAGCCACTAACACTATTCTGAACACTTGGGGTCTCCCAAAAATCACAGGACACTACCCGTGCAATGACTGTAGTGTGTGCCACCTCACTCAACATTCTAAGACACTCGACTTAGAACCAGGCAAAATCTGGACACAGTCACACCACACAAATTGTAATTCAACCAACGTCGTTTACCTCATCACATGCCCATGTGGCCTCCGCTACGTGGGAATGACGACGCGGAAGGTGAAAACCAGAGTAGTTGAGCAACGCAGCACAATAAGATGCAAAAAGAACATTAGCAGGTTCACTGACCATTATTTACAACATGGCCACACCCCCAATGACATGACTTGGACAGTGATCGAGCAATTTGATCACAACCAATGCAACAATGACAAAATCCTACTGACTAAAGAACAACGATGGATCTACCGTCTGTCCACCCAACATCAGGGATTGAATGACTCCATCCCGTGGTGCTCGTTGAGAACCTAACACATCTCTTTGAACACACACCAACGAGTGAGGCCTTCCCATGGCCCTCGCATACATAATGATTTTCTCTAAATGCGCCCTCTGTTAAACATCACCGATTGGGGTCTCAGGCCCCCTTCGATAGGATCCCATTAGCAACGAGTCCCTTAGCGCTCTCAGAACGTCGCGCTTTGGACCCCACTTTCGCAATTTTATTTTATTATATTTTTTTCTTATTTCCACTCGTCTATTCACCCGTGTTTCTTAGAGCACTAACAGCGCCCTGTATCCATGACAACGCCCACCGCGCGTGCGTAGTCTCTCTTTCATGTCCTCTCTCCAGGGACGCTACTCGCAGTGCGGGAGAAACGAGCAACACCTGAGCACGCCGAAAAGGATTCTTAAACTCCGGCACCACCGGGACCTTTTCCTTCGGAGATCCGCGACAGCACAACGGGTTTCTAAAGGGTCCTGATCCCCAAAGTCGTGAGTAGAGCGCTTAACTCAACTTTGACCGGGTAAGCTTTTCTTTTACATGTTCCTAACGGCCCTCGGGCCACCCCCCTTCTCATTACAGGGTCAGAACCTCTGCCGGATATCTCTACAGGGGCATATGCTGCAAAACGCTAGCGTAAGGATACCCCTTGAGCGTGTCCACTTCTTACACGTGTGTGTGCTTACGCTACCTAGCCCACCACACGTATCAGCGCATAATTCGATAATTCACCTAAACCGCACCACCAGTACGGTTCCACTTTTGCCTCATTTTTCCGCTAGTTATGCACATCACTACCGGCAAATATGTACTTATGTGATTCATGCAACTATGCTAAGACTCTCCTCTGTATGTTTGTTTGTCATACATGTTGTACGTCCAGTAATGCTTGGAGAGGGAATCCCCCTCCCACACGTAGGGCACCTTAGCGCGTGCAACACATCTTAGACCACACACTCACTATAAGTGTAGAACGCACCTTCACTTACCTTTCGGTCCTGAGGAAAGCCAGTTTTAAAGAAAGGCCTGGCTGAAACATGTAGACCACACACCGGATGTAGGAGTTCTTAATATTCACTCCACCAACATCCATTGCCTTGTTTTTAACGCTAACAGAGGCCCAGATATTAAAAGTTAACCCCCTCGGGCACTGGGACCACTGTATAGCGTTTAAATTTTCACTTTCACGTCACCAACACTCTACACTCAGCAAAAGACCAGCTCCGCTGTAATACAGGCATTGAAGCACACCCGGGACACATTTGGTGTCACTGGGTGGGCCCGATGATGAAGCATGCCACCAACTAGGTTGGTGGGTGAGGGCTTCATAAAGGAACTAAATAGTTTCCCCCTTCCCCATACAGTCCTGAGTCCTGTATCAGTCACAAATAGGCTAGTCCTTTTTGATTACATATAATAAACGCTTTGCCAGGCCTAAATCATCCTTTTTAGGTCTCGCCTACACAGCGCGCATGCGCTGCAAGGAAAAAGACCTTTAGCCATCGAGTCGTATTTGAGGCCAAAAACGTGCACGCGTTGCATTGCTTTCAATGGCAACGGGTGCAAGTTTGGCGATTCCCTTGCGGGAGCGAGCAGCAGTGCCATATGTTAGCAATTATCGCGCCTTGCTGCTCGATCCCGCAAGGGAATCGCGCAGGCCCCCTCCTCTCTCCCCTCCCCCTGCTGCCGCGCGAGTCGCGCGCGCTTGTGCTTGTTTTATGTGGCACGGAGTGAAGTGAAATTATCCAGTGGTTAAGTTTTCACCAGTAGATACTAACACCGGCTTCATGAGCAGACTATATATAGTAATTCTATGGAAATAATGCTATTGTTCTGTGTTTCTGTTTTATTACTTGCTAAGATGTGGACATTTAGAAATGGGATGAAATGCATTTAGCCACATCATAAAACCAGACATTCCATTCACACATCGAGCCCCCTTGACTACAAACCAACAGGAAATGTCCTAGGGAAATTCAGTAAAACATTAACTAAAACTAATAATGTAAATGAACATAGCAAATAAAACAGTTCATCTATAAGACAAGTTGTCAGAGAGCACAAGAGACTCTTGAAAGGTCCCGGGTATAAATACCTCCTTCCGGTCTAGTGCCCGCCGAGCAGTGATGCACACTCACTCCTGCCTCAGAAGTGGCACTAGAATTCAGTGACGCTCACTACCACCAGTAGTATGAGCACACATCACAGCAGGTGCCAGACTGGCTCATTAATGCTAGGTTCACTGGGCAGTAATGAAGCGGAGAGAATACTTTGCACATGGTTGGGGGGTGGAGCTACGGTCCAGGCGAACTGTTCAACTTTAGAATCTCTGAGGGCACTATGAGAGGGGTCAGGCACGGCCACTGGCCAGCTGTTTCATGCAGTTCATAGTCTGGGAGAAAGTAAAAGCGAAGGCCAGCAGGGTGCACTTAACCAGGAACTGTCTAGAATATGTGCATTCAACCGAACACCAGCGCGTGTGCTCACAGCTCGCCTGTGCACACAGAACCACTACAGATTTTCAATGTGGATACAACCAAACACTGGCCTAAATATGCGCACACAGCCAAAACACAAACTCACCTCTGTGCACACAACCAGACAAATTCACGTGTGCCTAGAGCAAACCAATGTTTCTCAAACGCCCAGTGGCCAAACACTAATTCACCCGTGTGCTACCTTTCAAACAAAGACTCTAGTATGTACACACCACTACACAGACATAAAACCAAGCACCGGAAGCGTGCACACACTAACAGGCATGGAGTAAAACCGAAACTCACACACTGCAGCATTACACCTGTAACATAACATAGACATATGCACACCCAACTAACTATACATCACTTAGTGCACACATAATCTAACACAGTGATGTTGTGTACTTTATAGAGGCGCGCCTTCAACCCATTCCTAAATTGGCACACTGTGATTCCTATTCACTGTGCATAGAACTCAAAAACATAGGACAGCCCATATATTTTTAAATATTAGAGAAAGGACAGGATATATATTGACAGTATGGGAAACTATTTCCCCCATGTTTTAAAGATGTCCACCACCGGTCATTTCAAAATGTCTTCCCGTACAGAAAAAGGCTGTCAGAGGCACGAGACCTTTCCAAAAATTAACGAAAGTTGTACGTAATGTTTCGACAAAGTCTCTAATGTTCTTTGGTGGAGAAAATATCCCATAATCCAAATACTGGATTTTTTTCCTCACAGTGCCATCACCACCATCGAACGTTCAGAGTCAACGTTTTAAACGCGGCAGAGGAAAGTACTACAAACAGGGGGGCCGGGGTGGGGGAATTCGGATCAAACCAACCATAGATACTACATAGACCAGTGAATAATCCGATTACTGTTTTTCTTTTTCACACAGTGCCATTCATTATTAGGAAGTGAGACAATCCAGAACGTCTATCGAATATTGCAGGAATAATTTACCGTTTATTAACATTAACAGCAGCCATTTCTCCAGTTTTCAGAACTAGAATAATGTTTCCCCTGATAATTAACTCTTTCGGGAGGAAAAAGCCGCGAGAGATAGTTACTATAATAATAGGAAATGGAAGGTATTACCAGGCAGCCGCGGCCGGCATGCTCGAGGGGGGGGCGCGCAGGTGGGGAATAACAATAAAAAAATAAAACCTACCTTATCGCCGGCGCCACCTCCGCTCCTGGCCAGTGTGATGGTGCAGCCGGGTCCCGCGTGGAACAGGAAGCAGCCAGCAGGCAGCCTCCTTCCCCGGCCGGCCCTAAGCCAATCACAATGCTGCAATGGCAGCGTTGTGATTGGTGAGGCGCAGCGGAGAGCGCCCCTGCCGGGCCATTTTCTCTATGTAGGCTGCATGCAGCCTACATAGAGAAACAAGCATTGGCATAGCCAATAGGTCTCGCCTTTGGGACCTTATAAGTATTTAATTATGCAGCACAAAATCCTTGGTGCAACATCAACTGTTGCATGGCTAAACACTTATAATGTCCCAAAGGCGAGACCTATTGGCTATGCCAATGCTTGTTAATACTGATATGTCCCTTCCCCCCAATGCAGGTCCTAAATGACAACAGGGCAGGGTGCACAGTATTTCAAAAGTGGGACATGTCCCGGAAGTGAAAATTCTCCAAAGAGTTTTTCACTCTGACAAGCCTGCCTCTCCCATAGAAAAGAAGTGGATTACATTATAACACTTTATAATGCATAACTTTTAAATTACTATTTTTAAAATGCCACTTCTAGAAAAATTGTATTTTACTGGGTAAAACCTATAGCAGCCTTTTCTGAGATAACCCCCAACTTTCTCCCTGCAACTTTCAGGGAGGTGTGAATTGCTCTCAGGAAAGCAAACAAAAAGGCCTTGGCTGGGAGGAGGTGTGACCTCCTCCTTACAGGATGGCCTGAGGAATGTAGCCACCAACTGCACAAGCTTCTAACTGGCAGCCCCTGTCAAAAGCAGGTGTAACTCACAGCTAGGCCTGCCTCTGCCATTGCCCAGGCAGGCAGAGTAGCACCAATCACAGTGGGGTGAAGGGGGGAACCTTAACAAAAACGTATTTTGCAGGGGGGGTTTCTCATTTCCCTAGACACTCTTCAGGGGTGTGCCCAGAGCTTTGACCAAGGGATGAAAAAATCTGCTATGTTGGATTTTGGCAGATCAGGGCAGTGTGGTATTGTTTAGGGCCAACCCTTCCGGGAAATGATGCCAAAGTAGGTAGGCTTGCCCTAGGGAAATTTTCCCTATTGGGTAGAACGTTAGCCACAAGCTAGTGCCAGACATAATAGTGGCACCCCTGGATACCTTCTTCAGAACAGCTTTAGACCTGTAGAAAACAGAAGAAAGACTGCTCCTGGACTTCAGAAAGAGGACTGCACCTACTGTAAACTGTGGAGAGAGACCCCAAGGGCTGGACCTGCTTCCACTTGTGCCCACGACTGAAGAGTGGTTTGCAAGGGCTAGTTGGCTAGTCTGTTAAGCTCCAGGAGCACAAAAGCTGCAAGAAGCCCAAGACTCTGGTGAGCTCAGCTGACCAGTTCCAACTGGATTTGCAATGGATCTTGTTGGTGCCTTTAGGGAGATTGAATCCTAGCCCCTAAATGGTGCTCAAAATATCCTGAATTCTTGGTTGGTGAAGATTGGACTCTCTACCCAGCAAAAAATGCAAAACTGGACACTTAAATACTTTTTCCAAACTTTGTCCAAAATGTACCAGGGGCTACCAACGGATCGTCACCGAGCTGCAGCCACCAACCTCACACTGATGATTAGATTCAACTTGCTTGTCTGCCCCGCTGAAAGAAGTTTGACTTCCAAAAATGTTTCAAAGTCGAAAGATAGAAACCTTCAATGGGAAAAGATATTGAAAGTAGCCGGCCAGCGGGGGATTTTCTTTGGACTTGAATTTCAAATGTCTCTCACTCTGTATTTTCCCACCAAAAGTCAACGGCTTCACAGGGACGTGTTACGACTGCTATCTGGCCTCGTGGAACCCATCTTGGTCATAGGCTGCCACCTTGCCCCACTGAGGATTTTCGACTTCTCAAAATAATTTTAAGTCAGAACACAAAACTTTCCACCAAACCTGGGCCCTGTATCTGACCCATGTTCCATTGCGGTAGGTCTTAACTTTTGACTTCGACCTGGTTTAGCACAACCATATACCCGCGGTTGATGTGTTGTGCTTTTGGCGCTAGCATGATCTAAAACTTTGAAAAATCATATATCTTGTTCCCTGTATTTGATGTTTGCTGTTTTGGTGTCTATTTGCTCATTAAATGTTTCTCTATTTGTATAAATTGTCATGGGATTTTTATTGTGTTGTGTTTTCTCATTTTAGCTGTTTTGGTACTGATAAATGCTTCACACAATGTTCTTAAGTTAAGCCTGTCTGCTTTGTGCTACAGCTACCAAGGGTTGAGTTCAGGTTTAAATTAATGAAGCATAACTGGACCTGGCCAAGGATTGTGTCATTAATACTTGAAGAGCACTACCATCCACTTCAATTAACAATCCACTTTCTCACAAGTGCACCTTTTAACTTTCTGCCTGCTCTGAAGTCATCTCAAGCACTGCATGGAAAGGGATGCCGTTATAACCCAACACTTCTCCTACTGGACCTAAACCCTGTAGAGCACTGCCCGACCCCAGTGTTCTGGATATTTCATACTTTGGCTTAAATAGATCCCCCTCCACAAGAAATCAAAGATTTCACTCAGAAATTGTTTTTGCACTGTTTGTTAGACTACACTGTGAACCCCTGTTTTCTGAACCAAAGAAACACAATCCATCCTCTTTCTTGGTTCCTGTAGGGCATCATCAGTTAGAAGTACAGTGAGACCCCAGACTTACCGTGCAATGTTTTCTGCTGGGACCACTTGATTACTTAGTTGCATGCACACATTTCCTCTTACTATATTACCTGTGACGCTGCTTTAAAGTGCCATGGTTTGCCCCACACACATATAAAGGGCTTCCCACAGTACCTGTAGAATGGCACAGTCACAGCTTGTCCATTCTCCTACCCTCTTTGATCAAAGACATGTAACATCCATCACATCTTGTGTTGCCTTACATAGCATTTGCTCAGCAGCACAGACAGACCACGAAATTCTTGAAAGGGAGCTGTATTGTCTAGTCCATGGCACTTACATTTTTGTTTAATTACCTCCCACGCACTCCCCTGCCCCTACTTTTTCATGTTGTTTTCTGCAGCCCATCTGGATAACGGACAGCAGGCAATCTCAGTATCTTCCCTGGGTGTTTGGATGAACCTGGGTGATATTATCTGAAGCAACTTCACCTCTGCTTTGAACTGCTCTTTCCTATGTGTATTTAATGATGACCCAGTAGTGCCCTACTAACGTGCAGTATTTGAGTCCACATCAGTGTAGTAACAGAAGGAGGTTTTTGGGTCTTTTGCTATCCTCTAGTGGGACAAATGCTGACCATGGTTTAGATCCAAATCAGAATCTATTTAGTGTTGATTTTGGGATGAACATGTAATATTAACTAACATGCAGTAAACAAATACCTTGAATATAATATTTTATATTTTCACCATGTTTTTGCGAACATTATGCTAGTAAAGAGAGTTCTCGTTAAGAGAGTTTTCTAAGCACAATGTTGCATTGCTTTGAAATAACAAATTTATCATAGGATTAATAGAATATGTCGTTTGATACAATATATTCAGACAGCAAGATGTGAGGTAAGCTGTATGCGATGTTCGTTTTTGTTACAGCATAATACTTTGGCATCTGTAGCTGTGCACATGTAGGAGCAGCATTGGAGCCCTCACCGTAAACCAAGTTGGTTAGTGAATACAGGTTGGTCACTGAGATTGGCATGACAGTTTTTTAGAGTTACTCTAGTAACTTGTGCATGAGACACTGTGGGCACCAATTATTCAAGTAACTTTGTTACATTGGTATTTGTCTTACGCATGAGACACATGGGGCACTATTTATTTAGTGACTATGAGGCGACGATTCTGTCCACACCCTGACCACGACATCTCATACACCGTGGGCTCTACATCTGCTAGTTTTGGCCTTCCCAGTAAATTCCTGAGCATAGACTAGTTGGATACATAAGGTGTAGCGTAGAAGAATTAAAAGAATTTTTGTACATTTAATCAACTTGTAGAATGATGCTGGTTTCAGATTTTTGGCAACACCATTGTTAAACCTATCTGCCTTAGGGTGGTCTTCCTCCAATTGTTTTGCCTTCACCCTCCTATTTTACTGAATTTGTTTTGTTGGCCTTCTGACTCTGGTAGGATGGGGGGACCAAGCCGGGTACAGCCACACTTGCAACTAAATAGACTAAGGGGCCGATTCCGATCTCGGGAGGTAGGGCTCAGAATCGGACTCGGCATTACCGGATCCGATTCGGATCCGATTCGGACCGAGTCGGACGTGCGTCCGGGCAAGCGAGTACGATGCGAGCGTACGCGAAATCGACGACCGACTCGTTCGCAGGACCCAACCGCTCCGACCGACTCGCACGGACACGACTCGCACCGCGCAATGGAGACGTTCTCCGGCCGGGTAAATACGATGCGTGCCGCGAGCAGTCCGACCGACTCGCGCCGTCCGGCTCGAAAGAGCAGTCGGAGCCGCACTTTGGGGGTCCGTGTCGGATTCCCCTGTACGCCTAGCCGCGCGAGTCGCACACAGGGGGGACCCATGGGTCCCCCCTACCTGTGCATGTACGACGCGACCCGCTTCGACGCGTACCCGCTGTAGGGGGCGCCCTTGTTCGCCTCGCACCCATTGAGTCAATGGGAGCCCACGTATGAGTTGTACGACCGGCTCCCATTGACTTCAATGGGAGTCCGACCGAATCGAGTCCGATAGCATGCGAACGCATCGTACTCGTTCGGTCGGACTGCTAGGGGCCGATTCGGTCGGAAATCTCTCCGGGTCCGGCTCGGTCGGAGAGATTTCCGGCCTGAATCGGAATCGGCCCCAAAGCCTTGCATTCACACAAAGGGCTTGTCACCACTGCATTGTTCATGCAGCCAGCGTTGAGCCAGGGAAAGGGAGGCAGGAAAATTCAAACACTGCAAAGGGAATTTTCTAGAAACCTCTCTGACTTCAAAGAAGGCACCAGGTATAAAAATAGGACACTCAGACCCACTATTCAGTTCACTTTCTGGACCTGCAGAAGGACTCTCAGAGGACTGCCTGCTGATGTGGCCTGCTGTTTACTTAAGAAGACTGCTTTGCTGCACCTAGAAGGACTGCTTTACGACCTGGAGCCTGCCTCGAACCCTCAGAGGCCTTCCCTGCTGCTTGATCTCTGTTCTATTAATTGAACCTAAGAGTACCAGAGAGACTCCAAGGAGTAGTTGGATGGCCTCTTGATCAGAGCCTCAAGGACAGAAAAGGCTCCAACCATCTTGAACCTGTACCGAGACACTGCCGGAGTGAGTCCTTATCCCCGAAGTGGAGCCACTCTAGTGCTGGGCCCTTGGTGGTTGTGTTAAAGGTGTCCAGAGAGCCATAATTTAAAACTTGGGACTTCAAAATGTTTTGGCTAAAAACTATTCTGAGTACCTTGAGGAGGCCAGAACCAACCTTCTCATCTATCTTACCAAGGTGCATCACCAGTCGGCCTGACTTTGTGGCAGCTTCCGCTACATTCTTCTCCGCAGCAGCAAATCCTGTTCAGCACTTGTTCGCCAAAGGGGTATACAATCTCATGGAACTCTCGTCGACTGCAGCCTCAAGGCTTCGTCCCACTGGAGATTTTCAACTTCCAAAAAAAGAGATTATATCCAAATGTGGAAATCTTCACTGCAACTTCGTCCAGCGGCTCCCTGACGATGATGCCTCTTCTTCGAACACCACCTGTAGGCTTGCCTCCCTGAACTTCTACCTTCTCGGAGACCTTTTGGTAGAATTTCTTCTAAGCCCGAAGGTAAGCGCTGACCGGGCCGAATCACTTTTTTTGTATCTGAATTGCGCTTCATCGCGGTCGCCCTTATTTATAAGCTTTGGCCCCGTCTTGCACATCTAGATATCTGTGGTTGGCGCTTTCATCTTTTAGGCATTTGTTTTTACCTTAAACTTTAAAAATGTATAACTCTTGTTCCACTGATTGTATTTTTGCCGTTTGGTGTCAAATAATTTAATAAAATGTACTTTATTTTTCAAAATTGATGAGGGATTTTGCTTGTGTTGTGTTTTGTTTTCACTTTATTGCTGTTCACGCAATGCCATGTTTTAGTTAGCATTCGCTGCACCATTTTATTTTTAGACCCCATTTTGTATGGTGATTGTAACTAATCTTTCTTAGTTCTGAGAAATGCCCTTCGCTAAGTTTCGTTTCTGCAATAAAGACTGTTAGTGCCAGCGCATAACTTTCCCACTCGATAAAGGTCCTCTCCCACCTGTCTGGCGGTTTGATTGCAGCCCAAGGTGAAACGGCCTTGGACTGTGCTGGGTTGGGCAAGATACGAGACAGAAAACCCTTTTTTGTCTTTTACTGTCCAGTTACATCTGCTTGGAAAATTCCACTGTGGGCGTGTTCTTGTCTAACCATGAAATGTACATAATGTATCTCTATGCTCACTGTTCTTTAGTTCCCTCTGTAGCACTCTCTTGAGACTGTGCAAACGGGGCCCCTCTCTAAGCGTATATGAATAAACAGTTATTGATATATATTCTCCACTGTCTCTTCGACTCTTCATTTGGTATGGAAGGCTGAGAGTTGGTCAGTGGTGACCCGGGAGGCCCTAAGTGGGTCACTTCCTTCAATTTGCGCAAGAACAGGGACTCCTTCGGGTTATGATCCATCCATTTTCCACAAACGGAAGGGAGGACGAGGACATCATCAGGTCGGAATGACGGCTCAGGGATCCCTGCACGAAGAGCTTTGTTTCTCGCAGCTGCTGCCTCTGTCCCACCGGAGGGTGCCTCGCCCAGTGGTCATCCCGACTGGGGTCCTGAACGGTGAAACCCTTGATCTGACTGTTTGGTCCAAAGAGGCGGCAGTGGAGAACTGGTTTATCTGTATCTCTGATATCAGGTGAATCTGTTTCAGTTCTATGTGGATTTGGTACCACTGTGGTTTGGGTTTGTTTCAGTCTAAAGACTGTTTTGATGAAAAGTGTTTGCAAATACTTTGCCAGCTAAAATAACGCTTTTGTTTTCTTTTGCTTTGCAATGCCTGGTTTCAATAAGATTTGGAGTTTGTGCTGTTGTTGTTGTCTTAAAGATGCACGGTTGGAAGAATCCCATCCTGCACCTCCTGAAGTTAGTACTAATTTTGATATGTATGTAAAACATGGCCTTGGCCATATTCTGTTTAGTACACTATGGCACAAATATACGAGGGATAGCGCAGAGTTACAGTGGCCTTTGACAGGCTCTTTTGATGAACAGAGGATCGGATTTCTCGAGGAACAGTTATTTAAAAGATGTAGTAGACAGTCTATGTTTGACTCTCTTCGGACTTGGCAGAAGGAGGCCAAACAGAGGCAGTTAAAGATGGAGAGAGATGCTAGAAATGGAAAGATGCAAACGCTTACATAAAAAGCTGTAGCTTATGACAAAAACAAGCAAGAGACAGGAATAGAACATGAAAATAGGAGATTTTGGTTGCAAATTGATAAGTCTTATATGGTTCAGGAAGATGGTGATACTTTCATGGAGGCCTTGTTAGATACCCGACCCCGCCACAATATGTCCCAGAACTGATATACCCTGCTGTCCCCCATCAACAACAAGAACCTGCACAAGATGCACCAGTCTCTACAGCTGTCACACCTACTGCCCCAGTTAATGTACCCCCTACTCCTTCTCCTCCGTTACAATCTTTGACAACAGTAACACCTGTTACCCCCGTTCCGGATATTCATCCTCTATTGTCACCGATTGCTGTCACACTGGTACGTGGTTCAGAAGATAGAGATTTGACTAGATTTAGAGAACGGTCAGGTCCGTTAATGCGATCCGGAGTGGGAGAGAGAGAGAGAAGAAAGAAATAGCGGACCAGGCAATAAAGTGGGCTCGGAATCCAATTTACAGTCTTGAGGATATCTGGCAGGTCATGCGAGACTTCGAACCCTTTCTGCAGCAACATGTCCTCAAACACTAGTCCTCCACCCTAATTGACCTCTGGCACACCCATATTAAAAAAGGAAGCACCCCAACAACTTTTTGATATTAATGAAGGCGCTTATGAAATTAACATGGAGCAGGCTCAAGTGCTCCGGAATATTTCCACTTTAGTTACGTATAGAGACAGACTACATGATAAGAGTCCCACTCACATAACTCAGTTCCCAATGCAAGAGGCTCATCCCATTTACCACCCGGAAATCCCTGCAGTGACTGATCAACATGGGGTGGTTACCAGATCGGCTGTGGCTGCCTGTTTTCAGGAACAATGGGTTTATACTACATGGAAAAAAAGTGAGGTTCTGGCCCTTAAGGCTACGTTGCACAACCCTAGGAAAAATCCTACTGCTTATTATAAAGAATTGACAGAAGCTGTCTCTTCCACTGTGATGACCCTTGCTGATATTGAAATGTTTTTTGGTCTGCTAGTTCCAGTTGATATTTGGCAGCAAGTGCATACTCAAGACCATGTCGCTGAGTTGGGCGGCACCTGGGATGCGATTAAGGGTTGGGACCGAGATAGGAAGCCAGGAGATAAACCACATGCTGAGTTACTTGCCTTGCCTGGTCATATAATAGCATACATGCATACCCTTATTCCACCTAAGAAAGTTAGTTGAGATAGATTGACTGCCTGTCGCCAGAAGAAAGATAAAAGTGTGTCTGATTTCTTCACCAGGTTTGAAGAAACGTTTCTGAATTACAGTGGGCAGAATATGGCTACGGAAGGGGGAGTCCGTTTGTTCGTTGACAGGTTTGTCACTAATCTCCTCCCCGAATTAATGTCTAGACTTCAGGCATCTGAAAGCACCTGGTCCTCATCCTCTCCCTCTGTTATCTTAAATATGGCCCAATATTACGAGCACAGAGACAATGAAAAAAAAGACAAAAATGACAAGAAGCATAAGGATCTGAAGACAAAGGTTTTATTGTAGTAGGCATATCGAGGTAACACTAGAGGACGGGGACCCCAACGACAACTCCCACATACTATACAGCCTACAATGACACCTTTGGGACAGAATCAGTGTGCTTATTGCAAGGAAGAGGTCACTGGCACAGCCAGTGCCCTGTACTTTTGCAAAACGTTTCGTCCACTCGAAAAAGTGGTTCTGGAAATAGGGGTCATGGGACTGATAGACAGCACAACAATACGGCCTCTGTGGGCCGTTCTGACAATTATTTTAATGATCCTAGGGACGGACAGTACTATAATGACGACTATGACTTTGATGATGCGACAGGCATGTCTTACAGCTAGGACAGCCAGGGACAGGGTAAGGGACCAGTTCACATACCTGTAGATCAGCGTGGCCCTTATGTCAAGCTAGATCTGCAAGGATCTCCTAAGGAGTTTTCGGTTGATACAGGTGCCACAAAAAGCTCCATTGCCCGACATCTGGTCCCTGCGGCACCCCTGTCTGGCCACAATAATATTTCAGTGGGTTTTTCAGGAGTACCGGTTGTAAGCCCCTTCTCAAGCCCTCTTGCCCTTACTGTTGGACCTTTTACTGTGGATTCTCCATTCCTTCTAACATCCAGTTGTGGTGAAAATTTGATGGGTTTGGACCTACTAAAGAAGTTGCATGCTACTATATATTGTATATATTGTATAATGACTCGCAAAGAACAAAGGATCTTACGTTCTTTAAGAAAGGACACCAACTTAGGGGCCGATTCCGATTCGGGCCGGAAAAAATACCGACCGACTCGGTACGGGAATTTAGTCCGACCGACTCGGACCGGCGCCGTACGACCCGGGTAGTACGATGAAATGCATGTGAAATCCGAACGACTCGGACGGAATACAAAACGACCGACCGAGCCGGACGTAAACAAGCCATCCGGCCGGGAAATCACGCGAAACGAACCGACCGACACGCACCCGGATTGAACCCGAACGAAATATACCCGCGAACTCCGACCCGCGTAGTACAATGCTGTGCGTGCAAAACACGACCGACTCGCCCGGAGCACAAGCCGTACGACCGACACGCATACAAAACCCAGCCGAAGCAACCCAATACTCCGCGACCGACTCGTACGCCGCATATGAAACCTAGCTGACACACAGCGGGAACGAGTCGGACAAGATCGCACCAGACAACTGCAGCGTCCTACTCGGACACAAGAACAACTCCTACATGCACCAAAAACACCAAGGAATTTTTTTTTTAAAAGGGCCAAACAAGCAACCACAAAGCCAATACATACAGGGAGGGAAAAAAAATGGAACAAGGACACACCTCCAACTCCACCTACATAAAGGCCACAAATCCCTACCATGATCCTTTGCAAATTCCACTGACCTGCCAGCACAGAACACCATCACACAGCAACCACAGACACACTCACAGCTCATACATCACACAAGCCACACACCATTACCACACCTACAAATAGCACCCTCACACACACCCAGCTAAACCTACACTCACACCCCCCACTTGCACACACACACACATCAATCACCACCACCACCCATCACCATGCCCCCAAAGAAGAATCATAAGTTCCTAGACAGTGAATTGGAAGTCATGGTAGATGAGATCCTCAGGGTAGAGCCACAGTTGTTTGGTACATTGGTACAACAGACCCCCATGTCTCAGAAAACCAAGATGTGGGCGAGGATTGTCGACAGGGTGAACGCACAATCACCATGTTTGTGCACAAAGGAAGACATCCAGAACAGGTGGTATGATGTGCGCAGGACGGTCCGGGACCTACTCAAAAAGGACTACCTCCTCAGCCAGCACACCGGCAGTGGCCCTCCTGCAAAACCAGTATACCTCAGGCCCTGGGAGGAGAAGGTGCGGGCCATCCTACCACCAGTGAGCGTATACGGACTAACAGACATCCCAGAGCCTGGTGAGTACACAACTAATATACACAATATGGTGTGACAACACACACACATCACAGTCAAGGGGATAGGCAAACCATGCACCCTTAGCAAATACACAGCAACCAAAAGATATTCATCCCAAGATGTGAATGCTAGTCAGACAAACACAATACCTGCCATCTCATAGTGATATGTAACTGTGTCATGACATGTACAAACCTAACAACAAATACAGCAAGGCAGTGGCACAAATAGAACCAACAAACACTCCCAGATATTTACCCACCACTAGAACACCACCTCACAGGGAAGCTCACTGAAAGGAAGGAATTCGGTGTATGCTGGTGAAGTCAGTGTAGCCAATAGCATGATGGGAGTGGTAGTCACAGATATTGGTTACACCCATAATTGGCCCATCAACACCACTCTGAACCATGCTCACATCACAGGGAGTGGAAAACAACTGACAAGATGGCTGACACTGGGTACTGCTGTGGGGAGCACAAGGCCCTGATGGGAACTGGGCACCAACAAACAACAGGACCACACTGTCAGCCATCTTGCCATTGCTGTCACACTCACACACAGTGAAGTCCACTCAAAAGGAAGGAAGTATGGGCATGCTGGGAAGGGGGGTGTAGGCAATAGCATGATGGGAGTTGTAGGCACAGATATTGGTCAGCCTCACAATTGGCCCATCAACACCACTCTGAACCATGCTCACATCACAGGGAGTGGGAAACAACTGACAAGATGGCTGACACTGGGTACTGCTGGGGGGAGCACAAGGCCCTGATGGGAACTGGGCACCAACAAACAACAGGACCACACTGTCAGCCATCTTGCCATTGCTGTCACACTCACACACAGTGAAGTCCACTCAAAAGGAAGGAAGTATGGGCATGCTGGGAAGGGGGGTGTGGGCAATAGCATGATGGGAGTTGTAGGCACAGATATTGGTCAGCCTCACAATTGGCCAATCAACACCACTCTGAACCATGCTCACATCACAGGGAGTGGAAAACAACTGACAAGATGGCTGGCACTGGGTACTGCTGGGGGAGCACAAGGCCCTGCTGGGAACTGTGCAACAACCAACAGCAGGACACCACTGACTGACATCCTGAAAGACAACTTGCACTCCCTGCAATGGAAGCACGTTCCATGGTGGGATATCTGGCTGGGTGGGAAGGAGGACACACAGCACTGACCATAGTTACAAGCACCTCCCCTCACACACCCCCTCAACACTAACTCCACATAACCCACCTGGGAGAATGCAATGCCTCACATCCTAACTGAAGATCCCGCAAAGAACCACCACCCTGGGTTATGCTGTGTGAAGCACAGGGACACTCTTGGGACTTGTAGCCAAACAACTTCCAGGACAACACTCCCAGCCATCCTGTCAGCACAGGCACCCCACCCCACAGGGAAGCAGAGTCAAAAGGAAAGAAGGATGGGCATGCTGGGAAGGGGGGTGGAGACAATAGCATGATGGGAGTGGTAGTCAGAGATATTGGTCAGCCTCACAATTGGCCCATCAACACCATCCTGAACCATGCTCACATCACAGGGAGTGGAAAAGGACTCACAAGATGGCTGACACTGGGTACTGCTGGGGGGAGCACAAGGCCCTGCTGGGAACGGTGCAACAACCAACAGCAGGACACCACTGACTTACATCCTGAAAGACAACTTGCACTCCCTGCAATGGAAGCACGTTCCATGGTGGGATATCTGGCTGGGTGGGAAGGAGGACTCACAGCACTGACCATAGTTACAAGCACCTCCCCTCACACACCCCCTCAACACTAACTCCACATAACCCACCTGGGAGAATGCAATGCCTCACATCCTAACTGAAGATCCCACAAAGAACCACCACCCTGGGTTATGCTGTGTGAAGCACAGGGACACTCTTGGGACTTGTAGCCAAACAACTGCCAGGACAACACTCCCAGCCATCCTGTCAGCACAGGCACCCCACCCCACAGGGAAGCAGAGTCAAAAGGAAGGAAGGATGGGCATGCTGGGAAGGGGGTGGAGGCAATAGCATGATGGGAGTGGTAGTCACAGATATTGGTCAGCCTCACAATTGGCCCATCAACACCACTCCTGAACCATGCTCACATCACAGGGAGTGGAAAAGGACTCACAAGATGGCTGATACTGGGTACTGCTGGGGGAGCACAAGGCCCTGCTGGGAACTGTGCAACAACCAACAGCAGGACACCACTGACTGACATCCTGAAAGACAACTTGCACTCCCTGCAATGGAAGCACGCTTCATGGTGGGATGACTGGGCTGGGGGAGAAGGAGGCCCGGATGGCAAGCAAATACCACCAATGCTGGTCATGCACACACCTCAACATTCACATTGACATGCCACAGGTTGGCAGGACAATGTGCTACACCAATATCACTCTCTGACTGTCACAATTTAGGAGAATGCAATGTCCAGGCCCACATCCAGAGGTACAGTCACAACTGTCAGGTGTTTGAACAATTGATGCCAGTAGAAACATAACATACAATCTGTGTCTCTCCCCAAAACAGGTGATGATGGGGACACAGCAGCAGACGAGGAGGAGTCCCTGTCCCAGGCTCCGGGGAACACTGAGCTCACTGGTGTGGATCAGCCTCTGCACTCCTCGGATGGCGAAGAACCAGCTGGACCCTCCGGTGTGAGTCATCATGCAGCACCAGCAGGACCAACATCTGCACCCCCTCCTCCAACAACTGCCAACACACGGGCCACCCCTGCCAACACGGACAGACCACGGACCACAGATGACAACAGCGCAGGGACCCAGACCCAAACTGGAGCTGGTGACAACGAGCTCAGGAACAACACCCAAGTGGGCCCACGGTCACCTGTGCGTGCCACCGCAGGTCCTGCATGTATCGCCAGGGGTGGTGGGAGGGGTGGTAGACATAGGTCGCTCTTTGCAGAGGGGTCTGGACTGCATGATGACCCACAACTGGCACGCATCGCGGATGCGTACCAGACTAGCACTGGAGAGGTCAGCCAGGTAGTGGGGATCCTCAAGGACATACAACAGCAGCAGGCTGCCCATCATGCCCGCTTGGACTCCCACATGTCCCGTGTCGAGACACACATGTCACATGTCGAGACACACATGTCACATGTCGAGACACACATGTCTGGCATGGAGTCCAAGTGGGACACATTGGAACAACTGACAGTGGTGCATAGGGACATACTGACATGCCTCCGCCAGATCAGCACCAACATGGCCTCACCTCCCTGTGTGCCCACAACATCTGCTGCTGAAACAACTGCAAATGCCACAGGGAGGGAGGAGGACTCTGGCAGAGAGTCCCCTGCACCGCCGCAGCCTGCACCTGAGGGCCCCCCAAGAAGAGGGGCCGTCCGAGGAGGCCAAACTGAGAGGCCGATGGCCATCTACATCCCCCAGGAAGCCAACACCTGTTCTGGAACTTTTCCTCTGTGTGCAAACTGCACGCCCTGTCGAAGCCAACCCAACTCTCCCACATGACATGGGGAGCTATAGTTGGCCAAATTTATCAGATGACTGTGGACTTTACTCTGGACATTTCAGCTACCAAGACTTCCGAATCTCATGGGAACTTTGGATTCCAATTTCTATGTACAGCACCCACCATCCTGTGCACCATCCTCACACCTGTATGTAAATAAACTCACCAATACACAATATCTGCCTCTGTTGTGATTCCAACGTGCTCTCTGTCATGGAGATAGTGATCAGAAAAATGACACTGTGCATGCTAACTGCTACAGCAAGTCCAACACCGTCATGTCAGTCATGGCGACGTGACACATATGAGGGAGACATACCACTAGGGCCACACAACACATGCACACCAGGGCCATCAGACTCATCACCTATACTGATGTTGCAACTAAATACAGTGGAATGCACAGACACGCCACCTATTCACAGTCTGTGTCAACTAGACTACAGGTGCAGTAAGCAAATGTCAGTCAGATGTGTGACTACAGACAACGCACATCCCAAAGTGAAGCACAGGTTTATTACACATTTGCAACATGTTGTTTCCACTACAAATGCTAGCTAATCCAACCTGGCTGTGGCCACAAAGTCAAAAAGTGCAGAAGATAGAAAGTCCAGGGGTGTGTGGCACATCACCTGTAGGGAAATGACTGCTTCCACCTTGGAAGTTGAATCATGGATTCGTGGGATCCAAGTTGATCAAACAACTCCGGCAGCACCCTGTGAAGGACAGACATGACACACAGTCAAAACCACTGAAGAACAGCACAGAACGGCAATACTCATGTCTAATACATGTCACGAGATAACTACACAAAATCAAGTTAGCATGTCAACACTGTTGGGCAGTACAGACCACCTGCAAGGACACATCGCTGCACGCATCCAGTCAAGTAGCACATGGCCACACTCAAACAGCACCAGAGCACCACACACACATATCATGCAAACTCAAATCATTGACATTACAACCCTCTGGAGACTCACATTCAGCTGAAGAAGTTGGTGATGAGCTGTGTGCGGACATCACCATCATCATCATCATCTTCACTGGCATCGTGACCCAGGCCAGGATCTTCCACAGGTGGCGGACGTTGGTCATCGTCATCCAGGATGAGAGGCAACTCCTTCCGCACTGCCAGGTTGTGTAGCATGCAGCAGACGATGACAATCTTGCACACCTTTGCTGGGGCATATGGGAGGGCCCCTCCTGTCTTGTCCAGGCAGCGGAAGCGGCTCTTCAGGAGACCAAAGGTCCGCTCAATCACCCTCCTCGTCCGACCATGTGCCTCATTGTAGCGCATCTGGGCTGGTGTCACAGGGTTCCTGAGGGGTGTCAGCAACCACGGCATGTTGGGGTATCCCAAGGCACCTACAGACAGACAATTGCTCATTAGCCGATTTGAAAATGTGTGCGGAAAACAACATAGCAGAACACACACAATGGTACAAAGTCAGTACACAGCAACAAGCCAGGCACGCTGGTTCGGCATCTGTGACATCATCCTCGGGATGCGACTACTCCTCATCACGTAGGCATCGTGTGCCGAACCGGGGAAACGGGCACACACATGTGTGATGGTCATATCTGCAAGACATACCACCAGAGCATTGATCGAATGGTAATGTTTATGGTTCCAGTATGCCTGCTCATGTGCCTGTGGTGGTATCAAAGCCACATGTGTCCCATCAATGGAGCCAATTACATGTGGCATCCTCCCCAGGGCATAGAAGTCACTCTTGACGTCAGTGAGTCGTTGACGTGTTGGGAAATAGATGTACTGGTTCAGGTATCTCAACATTGCCCCCAAAACATCGCGTAGCACACGGCTGAACATAGTCTGTGACATCCCACCGGCAGTCGCCACAGTGTGTTGAAAGGTACCGGTGGCAAAGAAGTGTAGGGCTGCCATCACCTTCACCTTGGGGGTCAGCGCTGTAGGATATGGACGGCCAGGCTGCAAATGTGGGTCCAACCGCACTGCCAAATCCTCAATCAGCTGCCTGGTGAAGCGGTACCGTTGGATGCTGTCACGTTCCACCATCGTTGCCAGGTCTGGGAATGGTCGATGGACAGCAGGAGCCCTGCAGTGCATAGGTGAAGAAAGCAAGATTGTCAGTCACCCCACCTATGTGCCGTTCACCATACTCAATTTCACATGATACATCATTAACAAACACAAGTACTTGATGTGTGTGTCGTTCTGTTTGGACATATATGGCACCTACATGGACATCATCTAACATCTCTGTTCAACAAGTGTTGACAACAGGTTCCAGGGTGTGCTATGGGAAACCATCATGCTGTGTCACAGTACCCATTTACTGCTCTCATGTTCCACACACATACCACAGTGACATGTCTGGACAGATGCTCCACAGGCATCACAGCTCATTGACAGGTAGATTCCCAGGGACCCTGTCTTGCCACATGGACACTGGCATGACATGGCGTATCATGTACACGTCAGAAAAACAAACATGACACCCACAGGTAGTGGCCCCTGTAGCCTCTGCAGGACAGACATGGACGTCTGTGACACACACTCACACAACATCAAAGTTCATGCACAAACCACGTGGATGTGGAGACTGTCTCCCATTGTGCACATGGAGTCAGAGACATGTGAAACACAACATGCACACAGACTGCGGAGGGACATCACTATTGTGGCAATGGGCCACCCTGTGACGTACATGCCTTCCTACATGTGAGCCTGGGGGTATGTGACATGTCATACACATACACAACCTGGAAATGTGACCATGACACATGCTCCAAAATGAAAAGTTGCACACCACAGTGGTCAGGTGCACAACACACAAAGGACCCTGTCCCCATGAACACGTGCACAGCCTGGGTGTGTCTGCCCCCAAGTGCCACCCCAAAAACCACATGTTCACCCACATACACAGATAAGGTTATGCTGCCACACATGCCTTAGATACAGTGTGGACTGGGTGTGGTGTTGTAGGTGTGCCCCTGAGTCCCTGGAAAGTATATGTGGCTGGCATAGGTTCACCAGTGACCAGCATGGTGACATATGCGTGTGACCTGTCCAGGGACGCGTTGTACAGCAATGGACCGATCGGTGTGCCCGCACGGCCCATTGCATTGGATGTGAGCGGGTACGCATTGTATCCCGGGTACGCGTTGTACAGCAATGGACCGATCGGTGTGCCCGCACGGCCCATTGCATTGGATGTGAGCGGGTACGCGTTGTAACCCGGGTACGCGTTGTACAGCAATGGACCGATCGGTGTGCCCGCACGGCCCATTGCATTGGATGTGGGCGGGTACGCGTTGTATCCCGGGTATGCGTTGTACAGCAATGGACCGATCGGTGTGCCCGCACGGCCCATTGCATTGAATGTCAGCGGGTAAGCGTTGTATCCCGGGTACGCGTTGTACAGCAATGGACCGATCGGTGCGCACGCATTGGCTGGGGCCTGGCATGGCAACGGACGCCGTTTCAAGCTTCAACGAGTCTGATGCAGTGAATTCAGTTGGCCAGCCACAACAATGTTGCAAATTCATGGGTGTCATGAAGTTGAATTTTTGAAGGATGCTGTGGGCGTGTATTGGTGCTGCAATTCCATGGATTGGTCAGATTCAGAAGATGCAAACGACTTGGACCTATCACTTTGGACACATGGGACAGTATCTGCCTCTGCAGCACACATATAATGCTGGCTGTTCCCCTGAGGGCTCACTTGCCTGCACTACATGCTCCAGGACGACATCTGCCACTACACTGCTGCTGTCCCTGCATCCTCTGGCTACTGCAATGGCACGTACTGTGGAGAGAGCCCCAGCCTTCACCCATGAGGAGAACCAGGCCCTGGTGGACAACCTCCTTCCACAGTACAGCAAGCTGTATGGGACACCAGGGGAGCAGGTGAGTGTGCTGTCCATGACTTACTAATTGTGCATGTTGTCTGACTAGAAGGATTTACAGTGTGCACACCACTGGCTAGCATGCTCACTGAGTAGTTCGCACCCCCAAAGTGTGTAGTCACATGCACTGAACAGGTACAGTGCAGCAACAGTGCATTCCAACAAGGTTTACTTCCCATGCAATGATACCATGTAGTAACTGCTGGCAAACTGTCCATAGCCCTCGTTGCACTGCCTGTGTTCATCATATGCCCCTGTGATTGAGACATGTATTTACAACTGTGTGATGCATGGATATGTTGCATGTGTAGTAATGGCCTTTTCACTTTGTCATCCTCACAGGTTGATGCCCACCAGAAGCAGGAGATCTGGCTTGCCATCGTCTGGGCAGTAAGATCCGTGGGGGTCTACAAGCGCCGGATCTGCAACTGCCAGAAGAGGTGGCAGGACCTTCGTGGCTGGACCCGGAGGATCGCAAGGGTTCAGCTGAAGCTGTCGCCTCCTCGCAGGAGGGGCGGACACCGGACCCTGACCCCCCACATGCTCCGGATCCTGGCGGTGGTCTTCCCGGACCTGGATGGGCAGCTGAAGGCCAGACAGCAGCAAGGAGGGGGTGAGTCAAAGACTGCACTGTGAACTCTGTCTAACATGCTATGTGCCCTCCTCTGGCCTGGTTAAACTTCCCCAGTACATCAGTCTTGTTGTCCAGTACCCATGTGCCTCTATTGTGACATGCCCACTCCTCATCTGATACGCAGGTGTGCTCCTTACGCTCAGGATAATTGTGTCACTCGGGTACAGGGTCCTTGCATTTTCTTTGGTCAAGGTGGGTGACAGCTTTTGTTCCTGTGACATTGTGTTGGCCTTCATGGGTGGGTCAATTGCTCACACAATGCCTAGAGTCGTGCAATGTAGTCTGGGTGTAACTTTGATATGTGGTCCACTTGCAGATCAGAATCACCACATGTCCCTGGGGTATTTGGCACACCCCCATGCTGCGGGTGGGTACAATGTTTGGGCCTCAGGAGTATGTATGTCAAGTGTGTCACACATGCTTAGCCACCTGCCTACTGACCAGGGCTCATCCCTCTTGCAGGTGGAGCCGGACAGTCATGCCTACTACAGAGCATACAATACACTCTGTACTCCCACTCCCGTGTATCAGCTGACATGCTGTGCTCAGTGAAATGTTCCCTCAGGTGTCTGCCTCTGTGTCGTCGTGCTGTGACTACATTGTCGGGACTCCTGTGATGTTTATCAGTTAGGGGTCAGCATGCCATCTGCTATTGGACCATGTGAGACAAGACTTCTGTGACTTATAGGTGTTTGATCACTTGACTGCAGACAGGTGTATGCGACTGTGACTTTCAGGCAGATGTTCATCATTCACAGCACACTGAGGTGCTCTGGTTCAGAGAGTTGTGTTTCATGTCTCCCATTTATCCAATTGGTGTGCAGTGGACAAATACGGGTTCAGATGATGTGGTTAGTGGGGTGTGGACATGTGCACTTGTCAGTTACATTACTTGCCTTCCCCATGTCCTAGGATTGTGACACAGTGCAGACTGTTGTTGGCTGGCTGCCATAGCCATGTGACTGGAGACAGTGATGTATGACTTTGCAGGCATGCCTGTGTCATGGCTTTCAACTTCCTAAGAGTGATCCTGCAGGGGAGTGACATGTGCAACATGCACCCCATTGTGGCATTGACTATCCGGACATGGGTGCTTCATGGTGTCTGGTGCTGGTATGCATCTCATGCATTTCTATTTAGACTCTGCCCGTCCATTTATCCAGACACCTGCACTGACTCAGTGGCAAGAGATGTGACGTGGGCATGTTCACATACTTCACCGTGTTCTCAGCAATGTCCAACAACTGTGTAGGTGGTGCATGTGTCCACACTGGGGTATTACCATCAGACAGGCACCAGACAGATGGGTGCAAGGGCAGGAGGGGTATCTGTTCCATGGTTGACCATCAGACTGACAATTGGCTTTTCCTAATCTGTGTGAGGACTTTTGGCAATGTTCAGCTGGGGATGCCAGGTCTTACTCTGTAATGTGCTGTACTCACTGTGGTGTGTGCGGTCAGTGCAGGTGTCTGATGTTTGTCTGTTTCCCTAATTGTTTGCAGATACATCCATGGCCACAGGAGGGGACAGCTCCACGGACCAGGAGGAGCGGCAGAGCCAGACTGGGTCAACAGCCGACGAGTGGTCGGAGGGACCCAGTGGCACAGAGGGTGAGGGGAGCCACACCGAGGAGTCCTCAGCACCATCCACCTCAGCTGAGGACCACAGCAGCTCGGAGGATGACTCCCTTGTGGAGGCGGGTGTCAGCAGCCACCAAACACCAGCTAGTCTGTCTGGCCCCGCCACCACCACCGCCCTCCCATTGGCTCCCATTCCTGAGGTCCGTGGAGGCTCCCGTGTCCGGGAGCGTGTCTCCTTTGTGCCAGGCACCGCACCCCCTGCCCCTGTGTCCCCTGCTGCCCTGAGTGAGGAATCTGTGTACCTGCTTCGGCAGCTCCATGTAGGGCAGACAGCAATGCTGAGTGTCCTCCATGCACACACCACTCTGTTGACACAGCTGGTGTCGTTCATGGAGGGCATCTCGACGGGTATGTCTGCCCTACTGAGGAGCAATAGGTCCATGGAGTTATCCCTGATGGCAGCAGTGTCCCTCCTCCAACAGTCCCTCGCCCCTCCTACCTCTGCCCCATCCACACTTCCTGGCACCCTACCTGTCCCAAGCACATGCACACCTGCACAAACACCCAGACACAAAGACACGAGCAGCACAGACACACCCAAAACCAAGGCAAGACGTGCACACAAGCATCCTCAGGGGACTGATACCACACACACAGGGGATGGGGAACTGACACACACACAGGCAACCACAGTCACTCCGCAATCCTCAAGATCCTCTCCCTCCAAGACCCCTTCCCTTGCCTCACCTGCAACCCCACCTGATAAGCAGCTCTTCCTCTGTGACCTCGGCCTCTTCCCCTCCAATCCCGCTGATCCAGCATACCGGGGGAAGAGGAAGTCCACCCACACAGAGGGAGTGCCCCTCGCCCCCGGACACCCTCCCCCAGGCGCAGGCAGAGTGAGCCCCCACCCGCAAGTCCCCCGGTCCCGGAAGAGCAAGACCCCGCCACCGCCCTGCAAGTCAACCACCCAGTCTCTCACCTCCATCCCCCAGGCCACCACTTCACAGGTTCCACCACCACACCCTGCCCCAGGTTCCCCCACACACCGATACCGCATCCAAAAACTGCTTAGGCCCTCCCCCTGCCACTTGCTCTTCCACCCCCAAACCAGACGCTCTGCCTGTTTGTGCCACTGGTGTGGAGACCGTGTCCCCCCTCTGTCCTGCCCAGCTCTTCTGCCCCCCCTTCCACTACCTTGGAGTCATGCACTGCGGTAGAGTCCACAACCACCCCGTCTGACTCGGGCACTGCATTGGGGACCCAGTCCACTCCATCTGACCAGCCCACTGCAGTGGTTGTAGCACCAACACCATCTGACTTGAGCCCTGCGGTGGTGCCAGCCCCCCCTGAGTCAGACACCTCCACTGCAGTTGCCGGTGACACTCCTGCACCCACCTCCCCTTCACTGCCTCCTTCTGGCATCCCCTGATCCTGTCCCTGCGGTGCCTGGCCTGCCCCTCGTATGCCCCTCCAAGGGGATGTCCCCTGTCCGTACCTGTGCAGGCAAGCAATTGTTGACAAGTTGTCACACATCACCCTGTTGGGACTGTATATTTGGACTGGCCATTGGCCTTAGTTTATTTTGGACTTTTGATTTGAGTTGCACACTTGCTGAATAAAGCCTACTTTTGTTTACTTGTGGTTAATCTTTGGAGGTACATGATGTAGATGTGTAGAATCATGCATTTGCTGTTGTAGTAGTGTTCAGATCAGTTAAATGAAGTTTTGCTGTGATGGGCTCCATGTGGTCCATGGGATATGTGTCCTAATCTAGTCTGGATCTATAGCATCCTTTGCTGCAGTCTGAGGGTGTAATGTTCAGCATTGGACACAGGGATGTACGTTTAGCATTTGTAGATTACCATCTTTGTCCTACACTGATGCACATCTGGTGGGCTTACCACTGTCCAATGTTCCTAGTACCCTGACTGTGTGCCCTCTCCAATGGACATGCAGTTTAGCACATCAAATTGGGAGGACTCATCTGTGTACACAGTGCAAGTTGCTTGACACGTGTCTTGGGTGTATGCAGATGACTGACGTGACACTCCCTTGCCCAGGCTGATATGAGCAGAGCCTTCAGTGTGTTGTAGTTGTTGACTCACTGACCGAGTGTTCTGCTGACATGTTTGAGTCGTGCACAGACAAGGTTTGGCACAGCTGACCTTCCACAGGAGTGGAGTGCCCTCATGGCAGTGCGTGATTCCGTGATATAGGCTGTGCCTGTGTTGTGTGTTGTGTAGGCATGTCTGTGCGTGCTCCCTTCTCCTTTTCCTACACAGGCTGTGTCCCTACGGATGACCCTGTTTGTGATGCTTGCTGAGTTGTTCTGTATTCATCCAGCATCTTGGACCTGGTTTCTCCGGGATGTGGGTGCATGGCAAACTAATGTTCATGAGGTTGTCATCCCTAGTTGTCTTTGTTGTCAGGGCTGGGGATGTGGGCAAACGCAGATGGGACACAGTCAGGATTCCTCTTGGCACTTGTTGGTTACACAAGTAATGTGATTTTCTGTTTGTGTATGCTTTCAGTGATTGTGACACGTTGTGTGTGTGACTGCTGCCACTCCTCAGGGTCAGAGCTGCAATGTTGGAAGTTGTCTATGTGTGTCCTTTGTGGGTCAGCTTGGCTTCTTCATTGGTGTGTGACTATGGCCAGGATCCCATTGTTTGGGGTGGATTCACGTCCTCCCCATGTACGGCATACTGTGCAGTGTGTCAGACATTCACAAGTCTTGTTGACTGGCCATGTGTGATGGGTTTCTGCACCTTATTTCCCCCCACCACCCCTGGGATTGTCATGGGTGCATGTGCAATGTCAGCAGTCCATGTGAGCTTCACTGCTGCACATTGGTGGACATTAAGGTGTGTGGCGTTGAGTGTGTGCAAATGTGAGTTGTTGCATGGCTGGGGCACTACCTCCATATTGTCCTTGGCTGGCAGGCCATGCTGAGTGCTTTGTGCTTGTATAGGTGTGATGGTAGTTTGTTGCTCAGGACACATGGCTGTGGTTCACAGTGTGGATGACATCTACCTTTGTCATCACAGTGTGATTGTCATGCAGGCTAGTGTCACCACAATGTGGGGTCCCTGGGGGAGTGCTGTGGTGGTTCTGTCTCTTGCTGTGTTTGTTGCTGTTCCTACAAGCTTGTGTGACATGTGTAATTTGGGCTCCCTCTCATCTCACAATGCCTGTTTGCCCACATAGGGAATCCAATCCATGAGTTACTTTTGTATGTGACTGTGTTGACATCTGTGTATTAGTGAATCTGGCCTCCTCATGTGTTGTGTGTTTGCCTGGGGACACTGGCACACAACCCCCCTCACCTGTTGTGTTTGATATGCAGTGTGAGTCTGTCTGTTTGTGTTTGTGCATTTGCACCACTTCATTGGCATATCTTTAGTTTGCCATTGGCTGTATGTTGTTTGTTGGCTTTCCCCTGCTGGCCCTGGGACTGCTAGGTCATCAGTCAGCACATTGATCATGGTTAGTATGTCCCATTGCTGCCATGGTATGGTATTTGTTCACCTGACATCTACAGTCTCCACAGGATAACTACATTTGTGTGTCCATTGGTGCAGATAATGGGTCTGCATTATGATGCTCACTTCTGTCATTGTGTTATTTGTGAATGTAGACAATGTGGGCCCCCATGGCTGATGTTTGTGTGCACATGGCCAGAACGATGTGTCATTGGCACTGCACTGCTTGCCTCACACAATCTATGTTGCTATGGGACACAAGCACTACAATGCCACTGTAGTGTTTGGTGTTGTGTGGCCAGGAATAATCCCTGCAGTTTTGTTTTTGCAGCTTTTACCAGGACTACACTTACCTTTTGGGCACTGTGGTGATGGGGCTTTGGGCCCCATTGCCACACTGTTCAAAATGTGCATCAGCTATGGAGCACACACTTACCTTTTGGGCACTGTGGTGATGGGGCTTTGGGCCACATTGCCACACTGTTCAAAATGTGCTTCAGCTATGGAGCACACACTTACCTTTTGGGCACTGTGGTGATGGGGCTTTGGGCCACATTGCCACACTGTTCAAAATGTGCTTCAGCTATGGAGCACACACTTACCTTTGGGCACTGTGGTGATGGGGCTTTGGGCCACATTGCCACACTGTTCAAAATGTGCTTCAGCTATGGAGCACACACTTACCTTTGGGCACTGTGGTGATGGGGCTTTGGGCCACATTGCCACACTGTTCAAAATGTGCTTCAGCTATGGAGCACACACTTCCCTTTGGTCACTGTGGTGATGGGGCTTTGGGCCCCATTGCCACACTGTTCAAAATGTGCTTCAGCTATGGAGCACACACTTCCCTTTGGTCACTGTGGTGATGGGGCTTTGGGCCACATTGCCACAGTGGTCATGGTCTGCTTGCATTGTGTAGGCCACACACACAATTATGTGTGACACATGTGTTAGGGGGTCACATTGCATGTTCAATGTCATGTTCAGTGTTGTATGCATTTCACACAGACCACACACGCTTGTCATTGTGTTGGGGGTGGGATGTAATTTTCAGACAGTCCTTATGTGGGAGTATGCTAGTTGTGTCATGCATTACCTGTCCTATGAGTAGGGGTGGTTGTAGTGACAGGCATCCAGCCCCCTATGGGTGGGGATGGCAGTGGTGGCAGGCATCCAGCCCACCCTGAGTAGGGGTGGTGTTAGTGGTAGGCATCCAGCCCCCATGAGTGGGGATGGTAGTAGTGGCAGGCATCCAGCCCCCATGAGTGGGGATGGTAGTAGTGGCAGGCATCCAGCCCCCATGAGTGGGGATGGTAGTAGTGGTAGGCATCCAGCCCCCATGAGTGGGGATGGTAGTAGTGACAGGCATCCAACCCCCATGAGTGGGGATGGTAGTAGTGGCAGGCATCCAGCCCCCCATGAGTGGGGATGGTAGTAGTGGTACGCATCCAGCCCCCCAAGAGTGGGGATGGTAGTAGTGGTAGGCATCCAGCCCCCCATGAGTGGGGATGGTAGTAGTGGTAGGCATCCTGCCCCCCATGAGTGGGGATGGCAGTAGTGACAGGCATCCAGACCCCCATGAGTGTGGATGGTAGTAGTGGTAGGCATCCAGACCCCCATGAGTGGGGATGGTAGTAGTGGTAGAGCATCCAGCCCCCATGAGTGGGGATGGTAGTAGTGGCAGGCATCCATCCCCCATGAGTGGGGATGGCAGTAGTGGTAGGCATCCATCCCCCATGAGTGGGGATGGTAGTAGTGGTAGGCATCCAGCCCCCATGAGTGGGGATGGTAGTAGTGGTAGGCATCCAGCCCCCATGAGTGGGGATGGTAGTAGTGGTAGGCATCCAGCCCCCATGAGTGGGGATGGCAGTAGTGACAGGCATCCAGCCCCCATGAGTGGGGATGGTAGTAGTGGTAGGCATCCAGACCCCCATGAGTGGGGATGGTAGTAGTGGTAGGCATCCAGACCCCCATGAGTGGGGTTGGTAGTAGTGGTAGGCATCCAGCCCCCCATGAGTGGGGATGGCAGTAGTGACAGGCATCCAGCCCCCCATGAGTGGGGATGGTAGTAGTGGTAGGCATCCAGACCCCCATGAGTGGGGATGGTAGTAGTGGCAGGCATCCATCCCCCCATGAGTGGGGATGGTAGTAGTGGTGGTCATCCATCCCCCCATGAGTAGGGATGGTAGTAGTGGTAGGCATCCAGCCCCCCATGAGTGGGGATGGTAGTAGTGGTAGGCATCCAGCCCCCCATGAGTAGGGATGGTAGTAGTGGTAGGCATCCAGCCCCCCATGAGTGGGGACGGTAGTAGTGGCAGGCATCCATCCCCCATGAGTGGGGATGGTAGTAGTGGTAGGCATCCAGCCCCCCATGAGTGGGGATGGTAGTAGTGGTAGGCATCCAGCCCCCATGAGTGGGGATGGTAGTAGTGGTAGAGCATCCAGTCCCCCATGAGTGGGGATGGTAGTAGTGGTAGGCATCCAGTCCCCCATGAGTGGGGATGGTAGTAGTGATAGGCATCCAGCCCCCATGACTGGGGATGGCAGTAGTGTCAGGCATCCAGCCCCCATGAGTGGGGATGGTAGTAGTGGTAGGCATCCAGCCCCCATGAGTGGGGATGGTAGTAGTGGTAGGCATCCATCCCCCATGAGTGGGGATGGTAGTAGTGGTAGGCATCCAGCCCCCCATGAGTGGGGATGGTAGTAGTGGTAGCATCCAGTCCCCCATGAGTGGGGATGGCAGTAGTGACAGGCATCCAGACCCCCAAGAGTGGGGATGGTAGTAGTGACAGGCATCCAGCCCCCCATGAGTGGGGATGGTAGTAGTGGTAGGCATCCAGACCCCCATGAGTGGGGATGGTAGTAGTGGTAGGCATCCAGCCCCCCATGAGTGGGGATGGTAGTAGTGGTAGGCATCCAGTCCCCCATGAGTTGGGATGGTAGTAGTGGTAGGCATCCAGTCCCCCATGAGTGGGGATGGTAGTAGTGATAGGCATCCAGCCCCCATGACTGGGGATGGCAGTAGTGACAGGCATCCAGCCCCCATGAGTGGGGATGGTAGTAGTGGTAGGCATCCAGCCCCCATGAGTGGGGATGGTAGTAGTGGTAGGCATCCATCCCCCATGAGTGGGGATGGTAGTAGTGGTAGGCATCCAGCCCCCATGAGTGGGGATGGTAGTAGTGGTAGGCATCCAGTCCCCCATGAGTGGGGATGGCAGTAGTGACAGGCATCCAGCCCCCATGAGTGGGGATGGCAGTAGTGACAGGCATCCAGCCCCCATGAGTGGGGATGGTAGTAGTGGTAGGCATCCAGACCCCCATGAGTGGGGATGGTAGTAGTGGTAGGCATCCTGACCCCCATGAGTGGGGATGGTAGTAGTGACAGGCATCCAGCCCCCTATGGGTGGGAATGGCAGTAGTGACAGGCATCCAGACCCCCATGAGTGGGGATGGTAGTAGTGGCAGGCATCCAGGCCCCCATGAGTGGGGATGGTAGTAGTGGTAGGCATCCAGCCCCCATGAGTGGGGATGGCAGTAGTGACAGGCATCCAGCCCCCCATGAGTGGGGATGGTACTAGTGGTAGGCATCCAGATCCCCATGAGTGGGGATGGTAGTAGTGACAGGCATCCAGCCCCCTATGGGTGGGGATGGCAGTAGTGACAGGCATCCAGACCCCCATGAGTGGGGATGGTAGTAGTGGCAGGCATCCAGCCCCCTATGGGTGGGGATGGCAGTAGTGACAGGCATCCAGCCCCCATGAGTGGGGATGGCAGTAGTGACAGGCATCCAGCCCCCCATGAGTGGGGATGGTAGTAGTGGTAGACATCCATCCCCCTATGGGTGGGGATGGTAGTAGTGGCAGGCATCCATCCCCCTATGGGTGTGTATGGCATTGGTGATGGCCATCCCGCCCCTATGGTTCTGCTGTTGCTAGTGTGCGTCATTTGTGCATCCCTATGTGTGTGTGACATATGTCGGGTACGTGTCGTTTGTTTGTGTAGTGGGTGTTTGACTTACCGTCTGCGCCGTACGCGTCCGTACCGGTAATAGATGTAGAGTATTGGTAGGACCTGCGCCATGGGATTCATGGTTGGGTCGTCTCGTTCGGGTTTCTCGTGGCTTCGACTCGTACTCGTCGCTGGCTTGTTCGTCTCGTAGCAGTGGATCGTCTTGTGGCGCGAATCGGAGCTTATGTACAGCTCTCCTGGATGCTCAAACGTGCAGGACGTAGCGACGAGTTCGGCGCGTACGGAAGACGCATCGTACTAGTCCCGGCCGGAAGGTGCTGTGTATTTGGTTCCGTGCGACTCGATTCGGCGTTTACGGATCCGGCTCGGGCGAGGAACAGGAGCTGGAATGGGTAAGTACGGCTCGCTCGGAATCTGGGCTGTTATGCGCATCGTACTTGTTCGTTCGGTTGAGTGTTCGAGTCGGTCGGAAAACACGCGTTCGGTTGGTATTTTTTCCGGACGAATACTGTTAGGTGCGCTTCCGGCCGACATCGGAATCGACCCTTTAATCTTTCTACCAGCCGACAAGGGCGGTGCAATTGTAGTAATGGACAAAGCTTTTTATGACCAGAAAGTGGATGACCACGTTCACAATACAGACACATACATTTAGTTACCAGCGGATCTGACCACAGAATTCATGGCCACACTATCGCGAATTTTGGAACATGCAGAGGAGATGGGCTGGATAAGAGAAACTACCAGACGCTTTCATCAAACCACAACTCCGCAAACAGCACATATGTATATGTAGCCAAAGATGCATAAGGACTCAGTGAACCCCCCATTTCGCCCGATTGTGGCTGGATGCGGCTCCATTCATGAAGCCATTGGACGATCTATAGATTTCTATTTGCAACCATTGGTCCAGTCATGGAATACTTATATAAAAGACACGACATATTGTTTAAACAAACTTGAACTTATTCGGCACAACTTTAAGGATGACATACAATTATGCACCATTGATGTGGTGGCATTATACACCTCTATCCCCCATGGGGAAGGTTTGGAAGCTGTAGAGTGGAGAATACTGAATAGTTATCGAGATGATCTAAATGGAGTCTTTCTACTAGAATTGCTGCAATTTTCACTCTACCACAGCTATTTTACATGGAACGGGAAATATTTCCTACAAAAAACTGGAACATCTATGGGCTTTCCAGGAGCGCCTTCGTATGCCAATACATACATGGCACATTTTGAAGACAAGCACATTTTGAACAATGAACAATGGCAAGAACACTTAATTGCATACATGAGATTCATAGATGACATCCTAGTAATTTGGAAAGGGAACCGTGTGACACTTGAAGAGAATATCCATCGACTTAATTACTGCAATCCACGCATTCAATTTACATACAATATTCACCCTAACAAGATCCACTTTTTGGACATTGAAATACAAAAAACTAACGAGGGTTTACAAACATCGGTATACAGGAAATCTACCGATAGAAACAATGCACTTCATTTTTCCAGCACCCACCCTATGGGGCATATTAGCAAGAACGGCGTTAAAATTATCGCCGCTTTAGCGGCAGGAAACTGCCACTAAAGCGGCGATAATGGGCTTGATAATATGCCCTTGAGAATACCAATAGAAGCTCATGTTCTGCTGTGATCCTGGGCTTCTATTGGAATTCTCAAGGGCATATTATCAAGCCCATTATCGCCGCTTTAGCGGCAGTTTCCTGCCGCTTAAGCGGGGATAATTTTAACGCCGTTCTTGCTAATATGCCCCTATGTCTTTAAAAAAACACTTGCCTATTTCACAGTTTATACGCATCAAGAGGATCACATCCAATCCCCACAAACCGAAATCTTAATTCAAGAACAATCAGAGAGGTATACTAAACGTGGTTATCCATCAGAAACACTTGAATCAGCTAAAACACTGGTCTTCCATATGAAATGTGAAGACTTACTTAAAAATGTTCCTAAAATCCAACAATAAAGAGAGGCGTTTGTCTTAAAACACTCGCAGCAAGCAATAAAAATCAAAAAGGTTATTATGAAGAGATGGGAGATTCTGGAGCAGGAAACTGATTTCACCACAGTATTTTTCGATAAACCTCTTTTTGCTCACACGCGGTCAAAGAATTTAAAAGAACTTCTCAAATCTAAAATTGAATCAACAACAGTAATACATAAAGGCATGCGGAAATGTTGGAATTGTGGAAAATATGGAAACATCATCACGGGAGACTCCTTTCACCACCCTCATACTGGCAAAAAGATTTGTTTAAAACACACCTCAGATTGTAATACAGAGGGAGTGATTTACGCCATTCAATTCCCATGTAGATTAACATATGTTGGTAGAACAGCCCGTAAAATTAAAACAAAAATTATAGAGCATAAGATTATGATACGCACAAAGAATCGCAATTCATGCTTAGCGGCTCACTGGATTGACATACCACACACCAACCCTCAATTACGATTCACAATCCTAGAGAAGATTGTTGCGTGGGCTGGTATAGAAACCCACACTTTACTAGCCCAACGAGAAACTTTTTTGATTAATTACTTAGGGACAATTATACCGAAAGGTCTTAATGATCATTATGAATTGCAATGTTTCCTGTAACGCCCTTGTGTTTCATTACCATTTTTATCCCAGTAATCGCGCATGTAAATCTGTGTTAGCATCCACTGTCACAAACGTGTTATTATTCACATTTTTTCATTTTCATTTTCTCTCACGTTATACTTTACGCTTCCATCAATACAAATGTAGCACACAAGCTCTTATCTCGGATGAGAATGCATGTGGATCCATTTGAGCTTATGCACGGGTAATATATGCACGTCCACATCGGATCAGTTTGCATAACAGTGAGGTTCTCATCTGCCATAATGTATTTTGTTGACACCGCTGTCAATAAAGTTTGGCTGCCTTGAAGGAGGAAATATCCCAGTCCGAAATAGCTACAAATAGAGTATTAACGTCGTCACGACTCACGCTACACGGAGTCACGTGACAAGTTACGACGAACGCACGTCTGACGTGGGTGAGTTTCCAACACTGGGATTGTTTGATAACATTAACTCGGGAACCTGCGCTCTGTATAAGAATGTTAATGTGGATTCTTTATGTTTTAGAGTGGACTTAAACACGCTACTTGCAATCAAGCTTTCAGGTAAGGGCACTTTGATATGAGAGGAAGTCAGTAAGCATATCGTACCCGCGAGTAGTAGGGGGGTCGATAACAGGTTACTCTGCATTATCATTGCAGATTCATCGGGTCACGCCATTAACACCGGTAAGATTTGTCTGAATTTCGGCACGTTAAAGGGAATTTAATGAGGAGCATAGCGTTTGTATTTACGCTCACACCTTGATTTTTTAGATACGTTCGGTCCTGAGACAAGAGGCTCATTTCGGGTTTCCTATTTATACACCTCACTTTTGAAGGAAAACAAGTGTTTTTTTGGTACTCAGTTGCCTTGAGGAGATATGTGAGGCATGCACAATTATTTACTCTTAACGCTTTTAGTAATGAGAGAGTGAGAAGCATGGTATGTGCTGCAATGAACCACACTCGGGCTCCAGGGGCAAAATCTTATATTTTAGTTTGCACGTGGCTATTTCCATTCCTCCTAGGGACACGACACATTTTCATTTCACATTATTTTTCCGAGTCACTGCAAACTTGTGTTGCATGCTTGTCATGATCACACTCTGTCACAGTGGCGGTAAACACAGATATTTTAAGTCTTTTGGCGTCTTTGTATAATACATTTGAAAAGTGATACAATGTTTTTGTCTTTTCTGTACTGTTCCGGCAGGAGGCCACAGACTTCATTGGAATGCTTCAAACTAATTTCCCCTGATGAAGGGTTTCACAACCCGAAATGCATTGGGTTTGCTCTGATTGTAAGACACAAAACAATGGGGTCGATTCCGATCTCGGCCGGTAGGGCTCCGAATCGGATTCGGCTTAACCGGATCCGATTCGGAGCCCTATTTCCCGACCCGATCCGTACGCTGCGTCCGGACGAGCGAGTACGATGCGAAATCGCCCGACCGACTTCGTTTGGGCGTCCCAACCGCTCCGACCGACTCGTCCCGGGTCGAACCGCACCCGACCGACTCGCTCGGACACGACTCGCAGCGCGCATGGAGACGTTCCCCGGCCGGGTAAGTACGATGCGCGCCGCGGTGCAGTCCGACCGACACGCGCCGTCCGGCATGAAAGAGCAGTCGGAGCCGTACTTCAGGGGTCCGTGTCGGACCCCCTGTGCGCGTAGCCACGTGAGTCGCACACAGGGGGACCCATGGGTCCCCCTACCAGTGCGTGTACGGCGCGAGTCGCTTTGCCGCGTACCCGCTGTAGGGGCGCCCTTGTTCGCCTCGCACCCATTGAGGCAATGGGAGCCAGCGTACGCGTTGTACGACCGGCTCCCATTGACTTCAGTGGAAGTCCGACCGACTCAAGTACGATAGCATACGGACGCATCGTACTCGTTCGGTCGGGCTGCACGGGTCCGATTCGGTCGGAAATCTCTCCGGGTCCGGCTCGGTCGGAGAGATTTCTGGCCCGAATCGGAATCGGCCCCAATGTCTTGAGCATTTTTGTTTCAAATATTTGAAGGAGTTTATGTTTGAATTGTTGATATTTTTGTGAAGCAGACATTCCGTTTGTACAAAATTTGTTTGAAAAAAGATATCAAATGAAAGAATTTTTCTGAATAACAATGTATACTTTGTCTAATTATTGATGTAACAGATTGTAAACATTCATACCTCAAAAAAGAAACCCTAGGGACTCTACGCTGTGCGTTGTGTGTCAAAACGGAGGTTCTCCGCTTTTCTTTCCAGTGTAACTATATATTGTTCGCCAGATGGTGTCTATATTACCATGGGCCCGGATTTAGGTACTAGACAATGTCTATATAAAGATGCTCCCCTTCCACCTGAATTTGATCAAGTTCCACCCACGTTATGGGCCACTGGTGACACCGATCTAGGCTTATTGCATATACCCCCAGTTTCTATACAGGTTAAGGACAATGTCGTATTGCCCTGCCTCAGTATAAAATACCAAAGGCAGGAGAACAAGCTCTTCTGGATATTGTTCAGGACTTAATATGCAAGGGAGTTGTCGAAGAGACTACAGGTAATGTATGCAATAGTCCCATTCTTCCAGTCTTAAAAAGGGCACCTCTAGACTCTCCTAACAGTGCGGGTGATGTGTATCGTTTTGTGGTTGATTTGCGAGAGGTTAATAAAATAGTTGTCCCATAATTCCCAGTGGTTCCTGATATCACCACACTTCTAACTATGATTCCATCTACTGCTCAGTTCTTTTCTGTGCCCGATTTAGAGAATGCATTCTTTAGTATTCCTATCCACCCAGATAGTAGGTATTTGTTCGGATTTTCGCTGGCTGGTAAAAGTTTCCGATTCTGTCACGCTCCTCAAGGCTATATTGAAAGTCCTAGCATTTATAGTCAAGCGTTAAAGAGTCAGTTAGATTCCCTGTCACTTTCTCCAGGTAATGTATTAGTACAGTATGTAGATGACTTGTTAATTGCTTCTGATACGAAACAAGGTTGCAAGGATAGTACAGTGAAATTATTGTTGTATTTGGCACATCACGGACATAAGGTCTCCCTTTCATAAGTTCCAGTCCTCCCTTCTGAGAATGATGCAGTCAACAAACATGACTGTATTTTCCGAACAGAGGAAGAAACGAAAGGACGGGCACTCTTGACTGATGTTCCCTTATCTGATCCCCAAGGAGAACTATATGTCGATGACTCTTGTTTAAATTACCAGATGGCACCACCACTCCAGCTTATGCTATCACTACATTGCGTACAATAGTCGAGACATCACGGGTCCCCTACCAGTCCGCCCAGGCAGCAGAACTCGTTGCCCTTATACGAGCTTGTGAATTGATCCAAGGGTTGGTTGTCAATATCTACACAGACAGTCAGTATGCATTCGGGGTGGCCCACAATTTTGGGTGCCTGTGGGCAGAACGAGGGTTCCTTACTTACCATGGCACTAAAATACAACATGGACATCTCATACTGTGATTGTTATCTGCACTCACACTCCCTAAGAAAATGGTGATTGTGAAGTGTAGCGCCCATGAAAAAGGGACTGATGATGTAGGCAAAGGGAATGCGTTTGCAGATCAGACAGCCAAAGAGACTGCTCGAAGCAAGATGAAGAGAATGTTTGTTGCAGGTCCAGCTAGATGGGTTCCTGAGAACGCCATGTTTGAAAATACAGTTGAGAGTGTGAAAGAGATACAAAGTGAGGCCACGATAGAAGAATTAGCGGCATGGCAGCAAAGTACAGCACAGTTAAACGAAGAAGGATGTTGGATTGGCAAGTCTGGAGAGCAGAAATGGATGTTACCCAATGCATATGTGCTTCCTGTGGTTACTATGACTCATGGTCCAGCTCATATTAGTGCGCAAGGCATTGGTAAATTATTGGCCCCGGTTTGGTGTAACAATAATATTTCCAAAACTGCTGCGCATTTAGTGAAAAGTTGTATGATTTGCAAGAGACACAACCCAGGAAAGGGTACCCCTACACCGTCCGGTAACTTTGCACTACCTACACTCCCATTCGAAGTCCTTCAAATGGACTTTATTGAGCTGGAACGATGTAATAATCTCAAGCATGTCTTTGTGGTTATATGCACGTTTAGTAAATGGGTTGAGGCTTACCCCACTAAAGACTATTCGGCCATCACAACTGCGAAGGTACTCCTTCAAGAGTACTTTCCTCTTTTCGGAATGCCCCAAATTATCTGGAGTGATAATGGGTCTCATTTTAATGGGAAAGTGATTAGGTTAATCTGTGAAGGTTTGCATATTAAACAGAAATTTCATGCTGCCAATTACCCGCAGTCAGCGGGTCTTGTTGAAAGTACAATGGTGCGCTCAAACTGAAATTGGCAAAGATTAAGGAAAGCGACAGGGTTAAAATGGCCAGATGCTCTTCCGTAAGCTCTTTTGTCAGCTAGAACTACAGCACATTCTAGAACTGGTTTATCACCATTTGAAGTTGTGTTTGGACGCCCAGCAAATGTCTGGGGCATCCCTAGGCTGAAAAAGTTCTCGGATATTGAATATCCTGTGTTACTTGATTACCTTGGGAGGTTAACGGAAAGTTTGCGTTCTATTCACCAACAGGTGCGAGACTCCTTACCTCCTAAACCAGAGGGACCTGGCCTCAACATCTAGCCTGGAACCTACATCTTGATTAAGAACTTTCAGAGGAAGAAAAGTTTGGAACCCAGATGGAAAGGTCCTGAGCAGGTCCTGTTGGTTACACAGACGGCTGTAAAGGTTGCTGGTCAAAAGAACTGAGTCCATGCGACCCATTGTAAGAGGATACCTTTGCCGTTGCCTTATGACCAGTAGATAAAGGAGGGAATAGGAGACATTGAATGAGAGCAAGTGCCCAGATTTGTGCCTTTTAGTGATGCACAATTATTCTGGACCCAAACAGACAAGGAGAACGACGATGCTCTGAATGAGGCTGTACCACCAGAAATACGAGCTATCCAGGAGCCTCTATTCAGTGATCACACGGTGCCTCGGGCTGCCAGGTACTATTTACGTCCTCGGACGAGGACCACTGAGCCTAAGGAGAAAAAAGATTAGGGATGGACTGTACAAGGTAGGAAAGTACTGAGTAGCAGTACCAACGAGGGATCGGAACAAGTGAAAATTCTGCCATTGCTTTGCTTTTGTTGTTTGAACATTAGTTAGGAAAGTATACTCTGAGAGTATACCACCTTTATCAGAGTGGGATAGATTAGGAAAGAGCTTAGGACAGAGCAAGCTCCAGCGCCGGTGCTCAAGAGCACCAACTAATTGATGGACGATAAGAGCCTGTACCAGTGAGACTCTGACGGACACTGGGAACATTCAGATTTCTCTTTGAATTTTCTTCCTTTAATTCACAATGCATCCTTTTGGCAGGAAAGTTAATGAGGAGGAGAAGCCAATTGTCACCATACAACGCATTATGACTTGGTCAATCCGGAGTAAAATTGGGATCACTGACATAATATCGATTACCAAAATATCCCTATACACAAATATCGACACATAAATATCCATGTCAAAAATATCGACATCCTATCTTTATAATGTAAAGTATAAAAATATCGAAAAAATAATATTGATGTAAAAAATATCGATGTACAAAATATCGTTTTTCATATATAAAAATAATGTTAAATAAATTAAATAATAAAATTAACTTTTAAAAAATTATTTAGATGTAATGTACATTTTAACAAATATAATAAATACATTTATTTTAAAAAATTTAAACATATATAAAATGTAATATATATATCTATATTTACTTTAAAACAATTAATAAACTAATAATTTGAATTTATTTTAAATTGTTATAAATATATTAAAAAAATTACAAATAAATATATATATATATATATATACATACACCTATAACATAAAACTAATTAAAAAAATATTATATTATACATTAAAAAATTAAAATATTTAATAATTTTTACACTTACATTTTGCACTCCATTGAGTGCAACAGTAAGGAAAGTGTTGGATAGCCCAGGGGTAAAAAGTACTATTCCCACTCCAGTGAGTGCAACAGTAGGGAAAGTGTTGGGTAGCGGAGAGGTAAAAATTACTATTCCCACTCAAGTGAGTACAAAAGTAGGGAAAGTGTTGGATAGCGGAGGGGTAGAAATTACTATTCCTACTCCAGTGAGTGCAACAGTAGGAAAGTGTTGGATAGCGGAGGGGTAAAAATGACTATTTCCACTCCAGTTACTGCAACAGTTGGGAAAGTGTTGAACAGCAGAGGGGTAAAAATTACTATTCCCACTCCAATTACTGCAACAGTAGGGAAAGTGTTGGATAGCGGAGAGGTAAAAATTACTATTCCCACTCCAGTGAGTGCAACAGTAGGGAAAGTGTTGGATAGCGGGGAGGTAAAAATTACTATTCCCACTCCAGTGAGTGCAACAGTAGGGAAAGTGTTGGATAGCGGAGAGGTAAAATTACTATTCCCACTCCAGTGAGTGCAACAGTAGGGAAAGTGTTGGATAGCGGAGGGGTAAAAATTACTATTCCCACTCCAGTGAGTTCAACAGTATGGATAGCGGAGCGGTAAAAATTACTATTCCCACTCCAATTACTGCAAAAGTAGGGAAAGTGTTGGATAGTAGAGCGGTAAAAATTACTATACCCACTACAATTACTGCAACAGTAGGGAAAGTGTTGGATAGCAGAGAGGTAAAAATTACTATTCCCACTCCAGTGAGTGCAACATTAGGGAAAGTGTTGGATAGCGGAGGGGAAAAATTACTATTCTCACTCCAGTGAGTGCAACAGTAGGGAAAGGGTTGGATAGCGGAGGTATACAAATTACTATACCCACTCCAGTGAGTGCAACAGTAGGGAAAGTGTTGGATAGCGGAGAAGTAAAAATTAATATTCCTACTGAAGTCAATTCAAAATTAAAAACAAACAAAATATCAACTACAATACAAAAAATGTTAAAAACAAAAAAAGAAAACATATATAAAAATATAAAAAATTACAAAAGATAGAAACATATTATAATGTTAAAAAACAAAAATGACCTACAAAAATTATTTTATAAAAATGTAAAAAATAATTTACAAACAAATAACTATATCTAATAGAAGTTAGTTATGATCAAAAACATTAATTGTTACATAAAATGTATACTTTTTATTTCCTACCCTATAACACCACACAATTCACAACACACATCTAAATTTCTATAAAAGTATACCTCCATAATTAACATAATTAATTATCAAATAAACAAATATTATTAATTAAAAAACAAATTAAAACAGATAAAAATTAATTTACTCACCAAACATTATCCCTATGAAACCAAAATCCACACACAAAATAAAAGTAAACAATTACCATAAATATTTATCAATTAATGAATGAACAATAATGAGCAACTATTAATTAATGAAACCTAAAAAACTTTCCACCCTCTACCCCAATAAACACCACAACACTCCCCTAAAAATCATTACACAATTTCCATAACTAATTTTACATTATTAAATTAATATCAATTAACAACAACTTATTAATTAATTTAAAAGAATTTACTTCCCACGCTTTACCACTAAAAACCCACAACTCACATCTCAAATTAATTACACAATTGCCATATTTAATTTTTAATTACCATTAATTAACAATTAATTATTAATTAATTATAAATAAATTACTTCCCACCCAATTCCCCTATAAACCCCACCACCTATTCCTAAAAAATGACACAATTAACATAATGAATTACCAATTAATTAATTAATTAATATTAATTAACAAACAATTGATAAATAAGTATTAATAAATTAATTCCCACAATTAACACTATAAACCCACAACCCACTCCTACAGAAATGACACAATTGACATAATTACTAATTAATTCATTAATAACAATTAACCGCCAATTAATAATTAATTAAAAATAAATTAATTCCCACAATTAACACTATAAAATCTAAATTAAATAAATACTAATAAATAAAATAAAAATAAATAATTTATTATAATTAAATTACTTCCCACCCTATTCCCCTATAAACCCACAACCCACTACTTAACTAAAAAATGCAAAATTTAATTAACATAAAATTAATCACTACTAAAAATGTAACACATACATTAAAAAACAAAAGCAATACTTATACAAAAAAATAGATCACATACTTTTAAAAAACATACTAAAATACATAACACTAATTTAAAAATCGATATTTTAAACAACTATATTTTTGCAAACGATATTACTAACTTCGATATTTTTAAAAACGATATTTCTTACCTTAAAGTCGATATTCTTGACCACGATATTCTAGCTGTCAATAGTTCTGTATAACGATATTTCCAACTCGATATTTGTGTATGTCGATATTTAAAACGCGATATTCTGTCTGTGCACCGTAAAATTGCATGCGTCATTTTTTTATAACGATAATAATAATAATATGTGGGGTATCATGGTTTTTGGAGGATGTACATAGTATACCTACACGAAATAAGAGTGAAGGCACTTCCCCTAGACATAATAAAAGGGATGTCCCGAGTAATTTGTTTGTGGATACCAATTAGAGATTCTTTGGGAAAGGGACTGCTTGCTACCCCACTCGATCTGTTACTAGCCTTTGGACTGCATACCCACTGTCACTTGTGAATTACAAGTGCACTCTGCCACCTCAGTTTGCAGAGGTAAAGGGAATGTTTGGATTTGGTTATCCTCGGCCATGTCTGTATTATAACAAGCCCCAGGGGATGGGTTATCCGAGTTGTGACAACAATACATGATGTGATAATTTCTATATGGAAGCACAGAATATAACGCTGGTGGGTTGGCATTACAAGGAATTAACAGTACCTCGAGAAGCTGGTTATTATCCTGCTTGTTGCCCCATAGTGAACAGTACGGATACCCTTTTGTACATAAATTGTTCAGGGACAATACTATATACACACATCTTTCCTCTAGTTAATAAAAAAGATCCAAGCACTTCGGGGATGAATTCCTGATATGCTGCAGTGAATTATGAGGGTCCGAGATATGCACATCCAGGGTTTTTCTTTCTGTCTAATGGGACTTATTCCAACGTCCATAATGGTAGTGATGATGTGGCTCTTGGGGTGGTGCTGCCTTTGGGTGTTTCATCTAAATATGCTCGACCCAAAACAAGATGGGTAAAAAGGACGTTAACGAAAGAATTCTGTGAAGGAGTAACAGATTTGGAAGTAAATAGCTATAGTAATGGTATTACATTTGGATACATCCTCTCCTCCATTTTTATACTGGGTGGTACTTCTATGGGCAGGGGTGAGAAAGCTAGAGAATATTTTGGATGTATGCTGCAAATTCTATCTAATACTACAGTGGTGGCTTTGCTCGACATCACTACTCAGTTAGAAAGCATGCAGGTGTATTCGGTACAGACTAGAGATGCAGTGGATTTTATCTTGGCAAAGAGTGGTGGTGTTTGTGCAGTGGTCAGCGACCAGTGTGTGGTTGGTATCAATAATATAGAAAAGAATATAACGCAACACATCATGGATATCATTGACATTGTTAAAGGAATGGAAAGTGGGAATTGGAATTGGCCCCTTTTCGGCAGCTGGGGTTGGATTCTTAAGGAAATGATTTTTCTTATAGTGGTGCTAGTGCTCTGTTGCATCCTCATTCAATGACCTCCTCTCTGTTGTTCCTATTGTGCCTCTGTTTTCACACCAAAACAGAAAATATCAGCCCTAGTTACAAATGCCGCTATGATGCTCCAGGAGGATATTGAAGATCTTATGAATATTGATGAGGGAGTTTTCCAGGATTCCTCCCTCCTTGCTGTTCCCCTTTCTAATGCTGATTGTAAAGAGTGCCCATAGTTTCATCCCGCTTCCACTTCTTTGATTTTGATGCTTTGTTGACTTCTGACGTGTTGATGCCATTATAGTAATGATGCCTATGTATCACTTTCCCTTGTTTCCTTTTTTTATTTTTTTATTTTTTTATTTTCTTATTACAGCACAATTAACAGAATAAAATAAACATAGAAAATGTCAATCGGCCCACCCCACCCAACCCCGAAACGACATCCAATAGCAATCAAACAGTAATTAGAAGGGCACATAAAAGAAGAAAATAATAATACTGATCAAATCAAATCGAGCATTAATAGCAGCAGATCCACAAAGCAGCAGATTTTATAAAAGCAGATTAGATTACACTCATTACGATGTGCAAAATGCAATGTGCAAAGGCAGCTTTCAACTTGAATAGATTCCATCAAGTACAAAGTGCAAAGTGCATAGAACCAAGTACAAAAAAAAAAGAGGCTTTCCCCGCAATTAAACAATTAAACATGATTAAAGTGACTAGTGCTAGCGTATACTGAAGGTACGGCCATAGCATGGTAAAAAGATCTCTAGATGTAAACAATTTGCAATGTATCAGGCTAAATGCATTAAGACAATCCTAGCTGCCACTCCAAAAGGATCAAGCTTCATTCCCTCATAGGTTAATAAAACTTTATACAGTATATCAAACACGATAAAATTCTCTAGCTTCTTTATTAACATTCAAAGTTAACCTGGGAAAGCCAACCAAACAGGGGTTCCCAGATGATAAGGCCCTTCATCTTGGCCCGTACCCCTTTCTTGGCATAGATAGCCCTCTCTAAATTACCTATTGAAAGAAGTCTAGCAAGCCAATGCGGATATTGAGGAGGAATTGGGTCAATCCAGGCAGAAGTTATACAAATCCTGAAGACAGCCATAGCTACAAAGATTAAAGCCCCACCTTCTCTTCTGCTGATGGAGTCTTGTATCCCCAGCAGAATGGTTGTGGGGGTGAGCACAACATCTCGTGTTAATACTTTCCCCAAAAAAGTCTGAATTTGGGAAATCAATGACTTTAGTTCTATACATGTCGCAAACATATGCACTGAGTCTGCACCATACTCCCGACAGCGGGGGCAGTATGTACCTTTGCCGGTACCCCATTTGGCAATTCTGCCTGGGGTATAATATAGACAGAAGCAAGTATTATAAAATTGTGCTCTCAAATTGGCTGAAAGTAAATCGCTCTGCGCAATTTTCAAAGCCGAATAAAACATATCGTCGGTTATTTCTAATTTCGACTGCCATTTGCTTGACGTTAGACCCAAGTCGTCCGGCATAAGTCTATTCAACAACAAATAGATAGACCCTAAGCGAGGAGCGAATGGAACAAGTAGGTGCTCTATAAGTTCGCATTTAGCAAAGCCAGCCGACCCCCCGGCCTTCCGTAACAAAAAGTCTCTAATTGCAAGGTATTTAAAAACCTCCTTCTGATCTAGTTTATATCTACCTTTGAGTTCTTCAAATGAAAAAACCCCCATTGGCGAAATCAGAGCCCCTAAAGATGTTACTCCGGAGCGGAACCATTTATTGAAGTATGAATCCTTAAAAATTTCGGGCAAATAAGAGTTGTTAAGAGTAGGGGTGTAATGATTTAATCTGCCCAACCCAATCAGTTTACCCAGGGCCGTAAAGACTTTGTAAGCACCTAAAAGGGTCTTAAATCTGACCCTCTTGAAATAACCAAATTCCAATTGGCGTCACAAACAACCTCTAGCCTCAGAACCAAGCAAAAGTTCAAAAGGAGAGGGGAGACCCGTAGTGGGAGGAAGAGACTGATCCTGAAGCAATATCGGGCATTCTTGAAGTACCGTAGCCCAATAATATAAACGCAAGTTTGGGAGAGCCCACCCACCTCTGTCAAGAGGAAGAGACAGAAATGTGAATGCTCTTCTGGGTTGAGAATAGGCCCAAATAAATTGGGAAAAAAGGCGATCAAAATTCTGTAGAGCTTGACGGGAAAATTCAAGAGGAATGGATCTAAAAAAATATAAAATTTTAGGAAAGAACACCATCTTAATGATGTTGCAACGGCCCACCATGGTCAAGTGTAAATTATTGTACCGGCCCAGTGCCTTCTTGGTGTCCAAGGCAAGAGGGTCCAAATTCGCGTTAACTATACAATCTGTATCTGCTAAGATATTTACCCCTAAATATTTTGCTTTCCTTACCACTCTGTGGTCAATCCAGTTGATCCGATTATTTATAATAATCTGCGTCTTCCCCTTGTTTAACGCATACCCTGAAATCATTCCAAAGCATTGTGCTTCATGTTCTATAACAACAATGGCCTTCTCAGGATCTGGAGTGACAAATGCTAAGTCATCAGCATAGGCCATAATTTTGGTATATAGTCCATGTCTACACATAGCCGGAATTTCCGGATTACCAATAAGCTTTCTGATAAAAGGGTCGATGTAGATTGCGAAGAGTAGCGGGGAGCAAGGGCAGCCCTGACGGGTGCCCCTCGAGATCTCAAATTGCTCGGTCAATTGCCCATTTATTAGTACCCTAGCCATGGGATTGAGATAAAGGCCTTGAATGGCTTGAATAGCATTGGGCCCAAAATTCATCCTCTTCATAACTCGCCATAGAAACACCCAGGAGACCCGATCAAACGCTTTTTCAGCATCTAAGAGGATTAGTGCCATCAGGTCTCCTGAGATCTGAGCCGCATCGAGCAGGGTGATGGTGCGCCGAATATGATCGGTGGTACCCCTGCCCGGGATAAACCCATGTTGCCAGATGGAAACCAAGGTTTTCATCTTTGAAGATAGCCGAGACGCCAGGATTTTAGCATAAATTTTAGAGTCTCCGTTAATGAGAGTAATTGGGCGGTACGAGCCCATTTCTAATGGAGATTTATCTTTTTTGGGAAAGATAATTATCTTAGCCGATGCCCATGAAGCGGGAGGGGTGACACCATTAAACACCTGGCCCACCACTTTGATGAATAGCCCGCTGATCTGAGTAGAAAAGGCTTTGTAAAAATCCACTGTAATGCAGTCCGTACCTGCCCCCTTTCCATCTGGTAATTTTGCTAGAGCTTCAACCACTTCATCAAGGGAGGGGGGGTCTTCTAGTTGATTATAATCATTTGTATCAAGGCATGCCAATGGAATTGTATCTAGATATTGGTCTATTTCCTCATGTCTGATATCTTTGGGGTAATTACCCTCCTCAGTATATAACCGAGCATAGAAATCCCGAAAGGCAGCCCTGATCTCACTAGGGTCATTAGTAATTATCCTTGTTGGTAGCTGGATGGAATGTATCTCGTTAGAAGTAAATTGTTGTCTGGTTCTAATCGCTAGCTGGTGGCCGACCTGTTCACTGTATTCGTAGATCTTCTCTCTCGAGGCGGCCCATTTGGCGGTTGCTTTCGCAGCCAGAATGGAATCAATTTCAGCTCTGATAGAAGCGATCGCCAGCTGAGCAGATTCAATATCTGCCCCTATCTGTACTGAGCCAATAAGTTTTCCCTCCGCTTGACCCAGTATTCTCTGACGCTCTAAAATCTGGATCTTCTCCTGTTTTTTCCTCCTTATAGAGAATTGTAATGTCTCCCCTCGGATACCAGCCTTCAGGGCATCCCAGACAACCATAATTGGAGCTGAATTGATGTTAACTTCTAGAAAATCCTGAATCCAGACTTTCATATGATTTCTGTAATTCTCATCGAGCAATAAGGCTCTCTCAAAGCTCCAGGTTGGAGCAGGTTTCCGAAACACTGTGCCCTTTAAGCTTAAAATCAGTGGGTTATGATCTGATAGGATACGGGGAAGAATGTCAATTTTGCTGTCAAAAAGCAAAGAAGAGGTTATCAGGAAATAATCCAGCCTAGCGTAAGATTGATGTGGAGCTGAGTAATAAGTATACCCTGCCTGGTTCGGTTTGAGATTGGACCAGACATCAACCAGCCCATGTGTCTCCATTAGGTTTTTTAGAGCATGAAAAACTTTGGGTTTCCGGCCTGAGTACCCTGTCTGAGAATTTAAGCCCCAATCGCTATTTAAATTAATGTTAAGATCTCCGCAAATGATTATTGGGAGGGGCCAATGGGCTAGCTCTTCATTAATAAAATTGAATACCGCAGGATCATCAGCAGTGCTCCCATAAATTGAGCAAAGAGTGAAGGAGGACTCCGCAGTGGGCCAGCATTCTGTTAAGACCCACCAGTCAGATTTAGTACGAGCTAGCTGTTGTGGGTGGTTACGTTGGACCAGAATACCCACCCCTTTTATTCGTGCCCCCTGCGAGGTCCCCCCCACTAAACTGAGTCCTAGTGAATTTAGGAGATGTAATTGCGAGCCCTCGATGTGAGTTTCCTGGAGACAGAAACCATCCGCTCCCATTAGTCGTAAGCCATGGGAAACTTTCTGTCGTTTCCTTAAGTCATTCAAACCACAGATATTTAATGAGGCTATTCTAAAATATGTTGCGTTGATCATAATACGTCAATAACATTAGCAAAGCCACCATCTACTATAGATTGTAAATGAATCATCATTCCCAACATTCCCATAATCATCAACTCAGCCCATTCAGAGAAAGTGCTAACTCCTGTAAAAAAAGGTTCCCAATTTACGAGACATGATACAGCCCTGCCTGCAGCACTGGGGAAAAAGATCCTTCTTATACAAAATTTCATAACCCTCCCAAAGAGCGTCGTCTTACCCACCCCCCACCCACATTCCCTCCCCCCCAAAAAAAATGAGCAATCAGGAAAAACCTGAATGATGGACACCATAAGTAATGCTCCGCCACCCTGCCCCGCCACTTGAAAAAAAAAAAGAAGAAAAGAGATACTATGAAAGCTCAAAAAGGCCCTAGTTTAAATACGGCCAATTTACACTTTAAATAAACAAGAATAAGATACATAATAGCCTTCTTCTAACAAACCCTATATGACCCTATATAGCTCCAAAAGACCCAAAAGGTCAATCCCTTATCTCGGCTACGAAAAGAAAAATTAGACAGTACCCATTAAGGCTATAAAACTATAGTACACCAGTACTGATGCGAGCCTAGTGGGGTCTTAGCTTGATCCTTTCTTAGCCTTCAATTCGTCGAGAAACTCTTGAGCCTTGATTTCGGAGAAAAACATTTGTGGGGTACCATTAAAAATGACTTTAAGTTTAGCAGGGTTCATTAGGAAGGCTTGAGCACCAGACTGTTGAAGAGGAGTTATTAGTTGGCGAAGGCGCCACCGCCGTTCCACAGTGGTGTGGCAAAAATCGGGCTTTGCACAAAATTTCACCCCTTCATGGCACTTCTGAGAGGTGGGGCGGGCCTGGTCGTAAACCAATTGCCGGAGCAAAAAATTCCCAAAAAATACAAGGAATGCCCTGGGCCTGGCCCCATCGCTAGGTTGTTTTTTTAGGGTGAGGGGAAAACGATGAGCCCGTTGGATCTCATGATCCCAGTTCCATTCTGGATGGTCCGGGAAGGCCCCTTTCAGGAGTTTCAGTATGAAGCCCCGAGAGTTTTCCCCCTCCACCCCCTCAGGGATTCCCAACAAGCGAAGATTGTCCGGCGTTGCCGATTTTCTTGCTCTTCAAGTGTCCACATAACATCGGTCATACATGCACTTTGGGAAGAGCATAACTTATTTAACAACAAAACTTCGGATTCTAAGGGGCCGATTCCGATTCGGGCCGGAAAACGTACCGACCGACTCGGTGCGGGAATTTAGTCCGACCGACTCGGACCGGCGCCGCACGACCCTGGTAGTACGATGAAATGCATGTGAAATCCGACAGACTCGGACGGAATACAAAGCGACCGACCGAGCCGGATGGAAACAAGGCATCCGGCCGGGAAATCACGCGAAGCGAACCGACCGACACGCACTCGGATTGAACCCGAGCGAAGCGTACCCGCGAACTCCGATCCGCGTAGTACGATGCTGTGCGTGCAAAACACAACCGACTCGCCCGGAGCACAAGCCATACGACCGACACGCATACAAAACCCAGCCGAAGCAACCCAATACTACGTGACCGACTCGTACGCCGCATATGAAACCTAGCTGACACACAGCGGGAACGAGTCGGACAAGATCGCACCAGACAACTGCAGCGTCCTACTCGGACACAAGAACGACTCCTACATGCACCAAAAACACAAAGGAAATTTTGTTTTTAAATAGGGCCAAACAAGCAACCACTAAGCCAATAAATACAGGGAGGAAAAAAAATGGAACAAGGACACACCTCCAACTCCACCTACATAAAGGCCACAAATCCCGACCATGATCCCTTGCAAATTCCACTGACCTGCCAGACAGAACACCATCACACAGCAACCACAGACATACTCACAGCTCATACATCACACAAGCCACACACCATTACCACACCTACAAATAGCACCCTCACACACACCCAGCTAAACCTACACTCACACACCCCCACTTGCACACACACACACATCAATCACCACCATCACCCATCACCATGCCCCCAAAGAAGAACCATAAGTTCCTAGATTGTGAATTGGAAGTCCTGGTAGACGAGATCCTGAGGGTAGAGCCACAGTTGTTTGGTACATTGGTACAACAGACCCCCATGTCGCAGCAAACCAAGATGTGGGCGAGGATTGTCGACAGGGTCAACGCACAATCACCATGTTTGCGCACAAAGGAAGACATCCAGAACAGGTGGTATGATGTGTGCAGGAGGGTCAGGGAACTACTCAAAAAGGACTACCTCCTCAGCCAGCACACCGGCAGTGGCCCTTCTGCAAAACCAGTATACCTCAGGCCCTGGGAGGAGAAGGTGCGGGCCATCCTACCACCAGTGAGCGTATACGGACTAACAGACATCCCAGAGCCTGGTGAGTACACAACTAATATACACAATATGGTGTGACTACACACACACATCACAGTCAAGGGGATAGGCAAACCATGCACACTTAGCAAATACACACCAACCAAAAGATATCCATCCCAAGATGTGAATGCTAGTCAGACAAACACAATACCTGCCATCCCATAGTGATATGTAACTGTGTCATGACATCTACAAACCTAACAACAAATACAGCAAGGCAGTGGCACAAATAGAACCAACAAATACTCCCAGATATTTAACCACCACTAGAACACCACCTCACAGGGAAGCTCACTGAAAGGAAGGAATTCTGTGTATGCTGGTCAAGTCAGTGTAGCCAATAGCATGATGGGAGTGGTAGTCACAGATATTGGTCACACCCACAATTGGCCCATCAACACCACTCTGAACCATGCTCACATCACAGGGAGTGGAAAACAACTGACAAGATGGCTGACACTGGCTACTGCTGTGGGGAGCACAAGGCCCTGCTGGGAACTGGGCACCAACAAACAACAGGAGCACACTGTCAGCCATCTTGCTATTGCTGTCACACTCACACACACTGAAGTCCACTCAAAAGGAAGGAAGGATGGGCATGCTGGGAAGGGGGGGTGTAGGCAATAGCATGATGGGAGTGGTAGTCACAGATCAACACCTCACACCGACATGGCCCAGCAAGTTAGCACTGAAGCATGCACACCTCACAGGGAGTCAAAAGCCACTTCAAAGATGTCTGACACTGGCCACAGCTGTGGGGAGCACAAGGCCCTGCTGGGAACTGGGCACCAACAAACAACAGGACCACACTGTCAGCCATCTTGCCATGGCTGTCACACTCACACACACTGAAGTCCATCCAAAAGGAAGGAAGTATGGACATGCTGGGAAGGGGGGTGGAGGCAATAGCAGGATGGGAGTTGTAGGCACAGATATTGGTCACACCCACAATTGGCCCATCAACACCACTCTGAACCATGCTCACATCACAGGGAGTGGAAAACAACTGCCAAGATGGCTGACACTCGGTACTGCTGTGGGGAGCACAAGGGCCTGCTGGGAACTGTGCAACAACCAACAGCAGGACACCACTGACTGACATCCTGAAAGACAACTTGCACTCCCTGCAATGGAAGCACGTTCCATGGTGGGAAATCTGGCTGGGTGGGAAGGAGGACTCACAGCTATGACCATAGTTACAAGGACCTCCCCTCACGCACCCCCTCAACACTAACTCCACATAACCCACCTGGGAGAATGCGATGCCTCACATCCTAAGTGAAGATCCCACAAAGAACAACCACCCCGGGTCATGCTGTGTGAAGCACAGGGACACTCTTGGGACTTGTAGCCAAACAACTGCCAGGACAACACTCCCAGCCATCCTGTCAGCACAGGCACCCCACCCCACAGGGAAGCAGAGTCAAAAGGAAGGAAGGATGGGCATGCTGGGAAGGGGGGTGGAGGCAATAGCATGATGGGAGTTGTAGGCACAGATATTGCTCACCCTCACAATTGGCCCATCAACACCACTCTCAACCATGCTCACATCACAGGGAGTGGAAAAGGACTCACAAGATGGCTGACACTGGGTACTACTGTGGGGAGCACAAGGCCCTGCTGGGAACTGTGCAACAACCAACAGCAGGACACCACTGACTGACATCTTGAAAGACAACTTGCACTCCCTGCAATGGAAGCACGTTCCATGGTGGGATATCTGGCTGGGTGGGAAGGAGGACTCACAGCTATGACCATAGTTACAAGGACCTCCCCTCACACACAGCCTCAACACTAACTCCACATAACCCACCTGGGAGAATGCAATGCCTCACATTCTAACTGAAGATCCCACAAAGAACAACCACCCTGGGTCATGCTGTGTGAAGCACAGGGACACTCTTGGGACTTGTAGCCAAACAACTGCCAGGACAACACTCCCAGCCATCCTGTCAGCACAGGCACCCCACCCCACAGGGAAGCAGAGTCAAAAGGAAGGAAGGATGGGCATGCTGGGAAGGGGGTGGAGGCAATAGCATGATGGGAGTTGTAGGCACAGATATTGCTCACCCTCACAATTGGCCCATCAACACCACTCTCAACCATGCTCACATCACAGGGAGTGGAAAGGACTCACAAGATGGCTGACACTGGGTACTGCTGTGGGGAGCACAAGGCCCTGCTGGGAACTGTGCAACAACCAACAGCAGGAAACCACTGACTGACATCCTGAAAGACAACTTGCACTCGCTGCAATGGAAGCACGCTTCATGGTGGGATAACTGGGCTGGGGGAGAAGGAGGCCTGGATGGCAACCAAATACCACCAATGCTGGTCATGCACACACCTCAACATACACTTTGACATGCCACAGGTTGGCAGGACAATGTGCTACACCAATATCACTCTCTGACTGTCACAATTTAGGAGAATGCAATGTCCTGGCCCACATCCAGAGGTACAGTCACAACTGTCAGGTGTTTGAACAATTGATGCCAGTAGAAACATAACATACAATCTGTGTCTCTCCCCAAAACAGGTGATGATGGGGACACAGCAGCAGTCGAGGAGGAGTCCCTGTCCCAGGCTCCGGGGAACACTGAGCTCACTGGTGTGGATCAGCCACTGCACTCCTCGGATGGCGAAGAACCAGCTGGAACCTCCGGTGTGAGTCATCATGCAGCACCAGCAGGACCAACATCTGCACCCCCTGCACCCACCCCTCCAACAACTGCCAACACACAGGCCACCCCTGCCAACACGGACAGACCAAGGACCACAGATGACAACAGCGCAGGGACCCAGGCCCAAACTGGAGCTGGTGACAACGAGCCCAGGAACAACACCCAAGTGGGCCCACGGTCACCTGTGCGTGCCACCGCAGGTCCTGCACGTGTCGCCAGGGGTGGTGGGAGGGGTGGTAGACATAGGTCAGCTCTTTGCAGAGGGGTCTGGACTGCATGATGACCCACAACTGGCACACATCGCGGATGCGTACCAGACTAGCACCGGAGAGGTCAGCCAGGTAGTGGGGATTCTCAAGGACATACAACAGCAGCAGGCTGCCCATCATGCCCGCTTGGACTCCCACATGTCCTGTGTCTACACACACATGTCACATGTCGAGACACACATGTCACGTGTCGAGACACACATGTCTGGCATGGAGTCCAAGTGGGACACATTGGAACAACTGACAGCGGTGCATAGGGACATACTCACATGCCTCCGCCAGATCAGCACCAACATGGCCTCACCTCCCTGTGTGCCCACAACAACTGCTGCTGAAACAACTGCAAATGCCACAGGGAGGTAGGAGGACTCTGGCAGAGAGTCCCCTGCACCGCCGCAGCCTGCACCTGAGGGTCCCCCCCCAAGAAGAGGGGCCATCCTAAGAGGCCAAACTGAAAGTCCGATGGCCATATACATCCCCCAGGAAGCCAACACCTGTTCTGGAACTTTTCCTCTGTGTGCAAACTGCACGCCCTGTCGAAGCCAACCCAACTCTCCCACATGACATGGGGAGCTCCAGTTGGCCAAATTCATCAGATGACTGTGGACTTTACTCTGGACATGTCAGCTACCAAGACTTCCAATACACATGGGAACTTTGGATTCCAATTGATATGTACAGCACCCACCATCCTGTGCACCATCCTCACACCTGTATGTAAATAAACTCACCAATACACCATATCTGCCTCTGTTGTGATTCCAACGTAGTTTTTGTCATGTAGATGTGCATGCTAACTGCTACAGCAAGTCGAACCCCGTCATGTCAGTCATGGCGACGTTACACATATGAGGGAGACACACCACTAGGGCCACACAACTCATACACACCAGGGCCATCAGACTCATCACCTATACTGATGTTGCAACTAAATACAGTGGAATGCACAGACACGCCACCTATTCACAGTCACTGTGAACTAGACTACAGGTGCAGTAAGCAAATGTCAGTCAGATGTGTGACTACAGACAACGCACATCCCAAAGTGAAGCACAGGTTTATTACACATTTACAACATGTTGTTTCCACTACAAATGCAAGCTAATCCAACCGGGCTGTGGCCACAAAGTCAAAAAAACAGAAGATAGAAAGTCAAGGGGTGTGTGGCACATCACCTGTAGGGAAACGACTGCTTCCACCTTGGAAGTTGAATCATGGATTCAGGGGATCCAAGTTGATCAGACAACTCCGGCAGCACCCTGTGAAGGACAGACATGACACACAGTCAAAAACAATTAAGAACAGCACAGAACGGCAATACTCATGTCTAATACATGTCACGAGACAACTACACAAAACCAAGTTAGCATGTCAACACTGTTGGGCAGTACAGACCACCTGCAAGGACACATCGCTGCACGCATCCAGTCAAGTAGCACATGGGCACACTCAAACAGCACCAGAGCACCACACACACATATCATGCAAACTCAAATCACTGACATCACAACCCTCTGGAGACTCACATTCAGCTGAAGAAGTTGGTGATGAGCTGTGTGCGGACATCACCATCATCATCATCTTCACTGGCATCGTGACCCAGGCCAGGATCTTCCACAGGTGGCGGACGTTGGTCATCGTCATCCAGGATGAGAGGCAACTCCTTCCGCACTGCCAGGTTGTGTAGCATGCAGCAGACGATGACAATCTTGCACACCTTTGCTGGGGCATATGGGAGGGCCCCTCCTGTCTTGTCCAGGCAGCGGAAGCGGCTCTTCAGGAGACCAAAGGTCCGCTCAATCACCCTCCTCATCCGACCATGTGCCTCATTGTAGCGCATCTGGGCTGGTGTCACAGGGTTCCTGAGGGGTGTCAGCAACCACAGCATGTTGGGGTATCCCGAATCACCTACAGACAGACAATTGCACATTAGCCGATTTGAAAATTTGTGCGGAAAACAACATAGCAGAACACACACAATGGTACAAAGTCAGTACACACCAACAAGCCAGGCATGCTGGTTCGGCATCTGTGACATCATCCTCGGGATGCGAATACTCCTCATCACGTAGGCATCGTGTGCCGAACTGGGGAAACGGGCACACACATGTGAGATGGTCATATCTGCAAGACATACCACCAGAGCATTGATCGAGTGATAATGTTTACGGTTGCGGTATGCCTGCTCATGTGCCTGTGGTGGTATCAAAGACACATGTGTCCCATCAATGGAGCCAATTACATGTGGCATCCTCCCTAGGGCATAGAAGTCACTCTTGACGTCAGTGAGTCGTTGACATGTTGGGAAATAGATGTACTGGTTGAGGTATCTCAACATTGCCCCCAAAACATCGCGTAGCACACGGCTGAACATAGTCTGTGACATCCCACCAGTAGTTGCCACAGTGTGTTGAAAGGTACCGGTGGCAAAGAAGTGTAGGGCTGCCATCACCTTCACCTTGGGGGTCAGCGCTGTAGGATACGGCCGGCCAGGCTGCAAATGTGGGGCCAACCGCACTGCCAAATCCTCAATAAGCTGCCTGGTGAAGCGGTACCGTCGGATGCTGTCACTTTCCACCATCTTTGCCAGGTCTGGGAATGGTCGATGGACAGCAGGAGCCCTGCAGTGCATAGGTGAAGAAAGCAAGATTGTCAGTCACCCCACCTATGTGCCGGTCACCATACTCAATTTCACATGATACATCATCAACATACACAAGTACTTGATGTGTGTGTCGTTCCGTTTGGACATATATGGCACCTACATGGACATCATCTAACATCTCTGTTCAACAAGTGTTGACAACAGGTTCCAGGGTGTGCAATGGGACACCATTAGGCTGTGTCACAGTACCCATTAACTGCTCTCAAGTTCCACACACATACCACAGTGACATGTCTGGACAGATGCTCCACAGGCATCACAGCTCATTGACAGGTAGATTCCCAGGGAGCCTGTCTTGCCACATGGACACTGGCATGACATGGCGTATCATGTACACGTCAGAAAAACAAACATGACACCCACAGGTAGTGGCCCCTGTAGCCTCTGCAGGACAGACATGGACGTCTGTGACACACACACACACACCATCAAAGTTCATGCACAAACCACGTGGATGTGGAGACTGTCTCCCATTGTGCACATGGAGTCAGAGACATGTGATACACAACATGCACACAGACTGTGGAGGGACATCACTATTGTTGGAATGGGCCACCCTGTGACGTACATGCCTTCCCACATGTGAGCCTGGGGGTATGTGACATGTCATACACATACACAACCTGGAAATGTGACCATGACACATGCTCAGAAATGAAAAGTTGCACACCACAGTGGTCAGGTGCACAACTCACAAAGGACCCTGTCCCCATTAACACGTGCACAGCCTGGGTGTGTCTGCCCCCAAGTGCCACCCCAAAATCCACATGTTCACCCCCATACACAGATAAGGTTATGCTGCCACACATGCCTCATAGACAGTGTGGACTGGGTGTGGTGTTGTAGGTGTGCCCCTGAGTCCCTGGAAAGTAAATGTGGCTGACATAGGTTCACCAGTGACCAGCATGGTGACATATGTGTGTGACCTGTCCAGGGACGTGTTGTAGAGCAATGGACCGATCGGTGTGCCCGGCCGGCCCATTGCATTGAATGTGAGCGGGTACGCGTTGTATGCCTGGTACGCGTTGTACAGCAATGGACCGATCGGTGTGCCCGGCCGGCCCATTGCATTGAATGTGAGCGGGTACAAGTTGTAGAGCAATGGACCAATCGGTGTGCCCGGCCGGCCCATTGCATTGAATGTGAGCGGGTACGCGTTGTATGCCTGGTACGCGGTGTACAGCAATGGACCGATCGGTGTGCCCGGCCGGCCCATTGCATTGAATGTGGCGAGTGCAGCGTTGTAGAGCAATGGACCGATCGGTGTGCCCGGCCGGCCCATTGCATTGAATGTGGCGAGTGCAGCGTTGTACAGCAATGGACCGATCGGTGTGCCCGGCCGGCCCATTGCATTGAATGTGAGCGGAGTGCGCGTTGTACAGCAATGGACCGATCGGTGTGCCCGGCCGGCCCATTGCATTGAATGTGAGTGGGTGCAGCGTTGTAGAGCAATGGACCGATCGGTGTGCCCGGCCGGCCCATTGCATTGAATGTGGCGGAGTACGCGTTGTACAGCAATGGACCGATCGGTGTGCCCGGCCGGCCCATTGCATTGAATGTGGCGAGTGCGGCGTTGTAGAGCAATGGACCGATCGGTGTGCCCGGCCGGCCCATTGCATTGAATGTGGCAGTGCAGCGTTGTAGAGCAATGGACCGATCGGTGTGCCCGGCCGGCCCATTGCATTGAATGTGGCGAGTGCAGCGTTGTACAGCAATGGACCGATCGGTGTGCCCAGCCGGCCCATTGCATTGAATGTGGCGAGTACGCATTGTAGAGCAATGGACCGATCGGTGTGCCCGGCCGGCCCATTGCATTGAATGTGGCGAGTGCAGCGTTGTATGCCTGAGTACGTGTTGTACAGCAATGGACCGATCGGTGTGCCCGGCCGGCCCATTGCATTGAATGTGGCGGGTACGCGTTGTAGAGCAATGGACCAATCGGTGTGCCCGGCCGGCCCATTGCATTGAATGTGGCGGAGTGCAGCGTTGTATGCCTGGTGCGCGTTGTACAGCAATGGACCGATCGGTGTGCCCGGCCGGCCCATTGCATTGAATGTGGCGAGTACGCGTTGTATGCCTGGTACGCGTTGTACAGCAATGGACCGAGCGGTGCGCACACATTGGCTGGGGCCTGGCATGGCAACGGACGCGTTTTGAAGCTCCAACGAGTCTGATGCAGTGAATTCAGTTGGCCAGCCACAACAATGTTGCAAAATCATGTGTGTCATGAAGTTGAAGATTTGAAGGATGCTGTGGGCGTGTATTAGTGCTGCAATTCCATGGATAGGTCAAATTCAGAAGATGCAAACGACTTGGACCTATCACTTTGCACACATGGGACAGTATCTGCCTCTGCAGCACACATATAATGCTGGCTGTTCCCCTGAGAGCTCACTTGCCTGCACTACATGCTCCAGGACGACATCTGCCACCAACACTGCTGCTGTTTATGCATCCTCTGGCTCCTGCAATGGCACGTACTGTGGAGAGAGCCCCAGCCTTCAGCCTTGAGGAGAACCAGGCCCTGCTGGACAGCCTCCTTCCACAGTACAGCAAGCTGTATGGGACACCAGGGGAGCAGGTGAGTGTGCTGTCCACTGCCTCACTAATTGTGCATGTTGTCTGACTAGCAGGGCTTTCAGTGTGCACACCACTGGCTAGCATGCCCACTGAGTAGTTGTCACACCCCAAAGTGTGTAGTCACATGCACAGAACTGGTACAGTGCAGTAACAGTGCATTCCAACTAGGTTTACTTCCCATGCAATGATACCATGTAGTGACTGCTGGCAAACTGTTCATAGCCATTGTTGCACTGCCTGTGTACATCATATGCCCCTGTGATTGAGACATGTATATCCAACTGTGTGATGCACGTATATGTTGCATGTGTAGTAATGGCCTTTTCACTTTGTCATCCTCACAGGTTGATGCCCACCAGAAGCACGAAATCTGGCTGACCATCGCCGGAAAGTAAGATCCGTGGGGGTCTACAGGTGCAGGATCCGCAACTGCCAAAAGAGGTGGCAGGACCTTCGTGGCTGGACCCGGAGGATCGCAAGGGTCCAGCTGAAGCTGTCGCCTCCTCGCAGGAGGGGCGGACACCGGACCCTGACCCCCCACATGCTCCGGATCCTGGCGTTGGTCTTCCCTGACCTGGATGGGCAGCTGAAGGACAGACAGCAGCAAGGAGGGGGTGAGTCCATGACTGCACTGTGCACTTTTTCTGCCATGCTATGTGCCCTCCTCTGGCCTGGTTAAACTTCCACAGTACATCAGTCATGTGGTCCAGGACCCATGTCCCTCATTTGTTACATGCCCACTTCTCCTCTGGTACGCATATGTGTTGTAGGAGAGTAGGATCTGCTTCACAGGGGTACCCCCACTTTTTGCTGATACTTCACTGGTTTTCGACATTAGTCTGGCTGGGGCCCTGCTATTCAGAACCCCAGCCTAGCTGTTTCCTCTTTAAAAGGGTCTCCATGTGCCTTAGGCACATCACTGATTGGGATCTGGAGTGCCCTTGTAAGTCCCTAGTATATGGTATACTATGTACAAGGGCATAGGTACCTCAGAGGCCTGCCAGGGGCTGCAGCATGTATTATGCCACCCCTGGTAGGCCATCCAAACTGACACCACAGGTCTGCTACTGCAGCCTGGGTAAGGTGGTGCATGCACCCCTTGCTGTGGTATAGGTTACCTATATCACTAAATGCATACACACATATAAACCTATAAGTCACTCCTAAGGCAGGCCTTATCAATCCTAAAGGCAGAGTGCATGGTTCCTATGTGAGAGGGTGCCCCTGCATGAGCAGGGCCCCTCTGCAGCGTTCGGAGACCATCTCTGATGCTGTTTGTAGTGCAGCCTGACCATATACTCTTAAACGCATTATATCCTCGCGGTAAAATGCTAACTATGGAATGGCTGCACCTAAACATGTCGTGTTTGGTGTCAAACATCTTGGAATACTACCCCCCGCCAATCCTGGCAGCGGGGGTAGCATTCCACCCTTCTAGAGGAAAGGCATGTTAACTCTGACGAGTCCGGTAACTTCTTTCCAGAGCCCTGGCATCACAAAATGGATGCTGCTGCCACAGACACGAGTCTGGCCTCCTGCTGCTGGACGAAACTCTGGCAGGGAGGCCTGGACAATAGGTTTCCTGTCCCAGGGAGGTGTGACCACCTCCCCAGACAGGACAATGTGTATTGGGGCTGGGCGGGAGCACTTTCGGGTGCTTTGAAGTCCTGCACTGGGGGCACATTTGGTGTCCCTGTGCATACCCCAGTTCAAACCGGATCAGGGCTTGCAGCCCCTGCTTTGGCGCGAACTGGACAAAGGGAAAGGGTGTAGCCACCCCTCTGCCCTGACCCACCCATAGGTGGGGCCACAGAGTAGTCCAACCCCTATCTTTAGAATAAAGGTAGGAACCCAGTCCTTAGGACTTTAGATTATACCTGGACGAAACTCTGAAACAGAATCCTGGACCTTCGACGCTCTACTCACGATTAGAGGACTGAAGAATCTCCCTTGGGGTCAAGGAGTGACTCCCCTGCTTGGCAGGCACCAAAGAAGCATCTGTCCGGTTTGCATCACTGAAGCTCCCGTCGGACGCCGAAGTCATCGCATCACCAGAGGTGGATTCTCAGACTTCCCTGAGGCTACCCTGAGTCCCCAGCAAAGCTGAGGCCCGTGGCTATCGTGGGTGACTTGAGACCGTGACCTCTGGACACCGAGCACACTTGCAAGTGCACCATCTTCTGGGTCTCCCAAGAAGTCGTGCTTTGGGCTCCGAGTAGCCCTAGCCTCCAGCACCACCTGCACCGAAGATCACTGGCCCCCACTCCACGAGTGTCCTGTAAGCCAGCTCCACGTGCAGCGTCACGAGGCTCCTTTGCGGTCGCTAGCCCGTTGGCTAGTAGCCCTTAACGAAGGCCAATCTTTTCTTTAATTGGCAGTCTGGTTGCTCCAGGCCTGCCCTCACTTACCCTCGCTGGGTGAGTTCCCCAGACCTTGCTGGTTTGCATCATCGACGATCTACATCTTACTCGAGACTTGCCGTTGCCAAGGCTTGTTGGGTCCAATCTGGTCGCCGACACCTCTGCACTCGACAGACATCGAGCAACAGCCCGAATCCTGCTCCTGGTCGCCGACAACGCCTCCCGGACCTCGTGGCTGAAGAGTCAAGACGACCGTCATCGAACCTGAAGCACTCGACATCGGTGGGCATCTGTCCATCGCCTCCCTGGTCACTGGCTAGTGACCCAGACTCTGTCCCCTCTGCTTTCAGGTCCTTCAGAACTCCGATCCACTCTTGGATCCACCCGGACACTTTTCTCCTGGTCGCCAGCAGCACTTTGCAGCAGATCGCCATAAGAACCGACGACGAAACCCGACCCCGAAAGGCACCTATGCACCCGGCTTCCCTGGGTGAGGTAACACGAGTACTCCGATGCTCCCGTGGGTAGAGACTCTTCAAAGTCCTAGATCTCAAAGGGTTTTGTCCTAGTCCTCTTTTAAGTGTCCCTTTCCTCTATTTTCCCGATCCCGACTTTCTCCATAGAAGTTAACGGCGTATCGCGGTTGTGTATTTACACTGCACGCGTCTCCCGTGGGTCCCCTGTGTCACTACCTTGGGTGGTTCCTTGTGGTCCAAGCACTTCTAGAGGCTCTAGGCCTAGTGTCTAGTTCAGTCGTGGTTCGCATACCACTTTATTGGTATATGGTTTGAGTACGCCCCTAGGGCCCAAACGAGTATTTGTGCTATTACTGTGATTTAAGATCTTATAACCTATGTACTTCGAACTCTAGCCTCATAAAGAGACTAGAGGGGTGTGTTTAGTAATAAATACATATATTTTGAATATATACCTGGTGTGGTGCTCTTTCATTTGGTCACTCAAGAGATTATAGACTGGTAAAACAAGCTGCTTTACATTCCTTCAAGACTTAGCCTGAAGGCTGCTCTCCACAGCTACCACTAGGATAGCTTTCAATAAGGTTGTCTTTAACCTACCTACCATAAGAGTCGATTTGACTGGTGCAAGGTGCCCACTATAATTAGTGGACAGCATATGCCAGGCCAACTTCTCACATTGGTGTGCAGCGGGTGGGATTCCAGCTTGCTATTGTTTTACCAGATAATCTCAATTGAATTGATCAACTGAAAACCACTAAAGGTACCTAAGGTACATATCATTTAAGCTTAGAATATCAGTAAGTTCTACTGAACTTAGAGTTGTGTGTTAAGGGATAGCACAACCCTTTCTACAACTCAAGAGAGTTTAGTAGGCCACACTAGAGTAGGTAGTGCATACACCACACCACACTAGTAATGTCTTTAAAAGCAGGATCCAAAGATGCCCTGCAGGAAGCCATTGAGCTTCCCCCTCCAAGTATGACACACTCCCATTCTTTGAACTGAGAGCTTTGTGTAACGTGAGGAAATTAAGGACAGGCCAAAGTCCCACCACCCAACACCTCCAGGAGTTGTTGGTGGCTTATGATCTTAGTAAGTCCTCAGAGACTGAAGGGGTAGGAGCAGAGGGTGGGCCAGCAGATGAGGAAGGGGCCAGGGGTACTACTACCCCCAGCCCCCTCTGAAACTGACCAGGAGGGTGACAATGACCCTGACCTGGAAAACCCAATCCCTTCTGGGGAAGATGAAGATGAGGATCTAGAGAACCACACCTTTGTCCCCCAGGAAGGATTATGAGTGTGCTCAGAAAGTCTAGGTCTCCTTCTCAGGAGTCTAACCACTCTGGCACCTCAATAGGGAGCTCTGTTTCTTCTCACAGGAGGGAATCCTCTCATGAGAGAAGAAAGAGACTGGTCCAGTATGAGGAAACTCAACTGGAGATCAGGAAGAAGCAATTGGCTTTAGATAGAGAATTCCTAGATCTCCTTAGAGAGAGAAGAAAGTTGGGACTAGAGTCCCATGGTGGCAGCCATGTCCCTAGAGATAGGGAAAGGTCCTATGACCATAGGAACCTGAGCAAGATTGTCCCTCCCTACCAGAGTGGGGATGATATCCACAAATGGATAACTGCTTTAGAGAGGGCCTGTAAAGTACAGAAGGTCCCTCAGGAGCAGTGGGCAGCAATCTTGTGGCTCTCCTTTGCTGACAAAGGTAGAGACAAGCTCCTCACTGTTAGAGAGGAGGATGCTGACAATTACAAGGTCTTGAAGAGTGCTCTTATTGATGGGTTTGGCCTAACCACTGAACAGTACAGGTTGAAGTTCAGAGACACCCAAAAGCACAGACTCAAGACTGGGTAGACTATGTGGATTGTTCTGCCAAGGCTCTGGAAGGCTGGTTGATGGGCAGTAAGGTGTGTGACTTCTCAGGATTGTATAATCTGATAATGAGGGAGCAGATTCTTAATAACTGTCAAAACCAGCTGTTGCATCAGTACCTGGTTGACTCTGATCTGACCTCTCCCCAAGAATTGGGAAAGAAGGCAGACAAATGGGTCAGAACCAGGGTGAAGCAGAAGGTACAGAACCAAGGTGGGGAAACCAAGAAGCAAGATGCTAAGAACTCTGACAAGGGTGGGGAGAAGGGTAAAGATCAAAAGTCTTCATCAGGCCCCCAAAATCTTCTTCTGGTGGGGATTCCCAGTCTACCAAGGGTAAAGGCCAAAGAAAACCATGGTGCAAGGTCTGTAAGCAAAAGACCCACTGGACCAGTGATTGCACCAAGTCCAAAGACTCCAGTCCAGCACCCACCAATGCCCCTAAGGCACCTGTTCCCCCTAGTACAGTTGGTGGAAGTGCTCCAGCAAAGGGTTTAGTAGGGTTCACCCTGGGAACTGAGTTGGGCTCTGACTTAGTCAGGGAACTGACTCAGGCTGTGTTTGTCTGTGATGGAGGCATGGATGTGACCTCCACTGTGAGTCCCAGTAATCTGGGCAAGTACAGACAACAGCCTTTAATCAATGGACGAGAGGCTTTGGCATTTAGGGACACAGGGGCAAGTGTCACAATGGTGACACAAGACCTTGTGCTACCTGGGCAAGTTATGCTTGGTGAGATGTACCAAGTGACCAATGCTAGCAATGTCAGAACAGACCATACTCTGGCAGTTGTTAACTTCTCCTGGGGAGGGGTAACTGGCCTTAAGAAGGTTGTGGTAAGTGCAAACCTACCAGTCGAATGCTTGCTTGGCAATGACTTAGAGACTTCTGCTTGGGCAGAAGTGGAGCTCAGGACCCATGCAGAAATGCTGGGGATCCCTGCAGATGTGTTTGCTGTGACCAGGTCACAGGCTAAACTGTCTAAAACTGAACAGGCCTTGGATTCTGGAAGAATGGACCAAGTGCCTTCCAAGAGGAGGAGTAGTAGGGTTAAGGCAGTGCCTTCCCCCTTGGCTCAGGAGGAAGATCAGTCCCTTGAGGGGATGATCTCAGCCCTGAAGAAGGAACTGTCCCAGAGGAACTTGAACCTGACCAGGTTGAGTTCTTGGGGACAGGGGGACCTTCTAGGGCAGATCTGAGCCAGGAGCAGCAGAGCTGCCCCTCCCTTGAACCCCTCAGACAGCAAGCTGCTGCTGAGGCTGCTGGGAAAGCTAGTGGTCCCCATACAGTGTATTGGGATGATGGACTCCTGTACTCAGAGAGTAGAGACCCCAAGCCTGGTGCTACCAGGAGGTTGGTAATACCTTTGAAGTTTAGGGGCTTCCTATTGACCCTAGCCCATGATATTCCCTTAGCAGGACACCTGGGCCAGAACAAGACTTGGGACAGAATTGTCCCTCACTTTCACTGGCCCCACATGTCTGAAGACAGTAAGGAGTTTTGTCACTCCTGTGTAACCTGCCAAGCCAGTGGCAAAGCAGGTGGCACTACAAAGGCCCCCTGATACCACTACCTGTGGTGGGGGTGCCCTTTGAGAGGGTAGGGATTGACATTGTTGGTCCCATGGATCCCCAAACAGCCTCTGGGCACAGGTTTATCCTGGTGGTAGTGGATCATGCCACCAGGTACCCAGAAGCTATTCCCCTCAGGACCACTACAGCACCTGTGGTGGCAAGGGCCCTCCTGGGAATCTTCTCAAGAGTGGGCTTTCCTAAGGAGGTAGTATCAGACAGGGGTGCAAACTTCATGTCTGGGTACTTAAAAGCAATGTGGAAGGAGTGTGGAGTTACTTATAAGTTCACCACACCCTATCACCCACAATGCAATGGTTTAGTTGAGAGATTCAACAAAACCTTGAAGGGCATGATTAAAGGGCTCCCAGAAAAGCTTAGGCGTAGATGGGACATACTCTTGCCCTGCCTTTTATTCGCATATAGGGAGGTGCCTCAGAAGGGGTTGGTTACAGCCCTTTTGAACTTCTGTTTGGCCACCCTGTGAGGGGTCCACTGTGCTTGGTGAAGGAAGGATGGGAGTTACCTCTCAAGCCCCCAAAGCAAGACATAGTGGACTATGTACTTGGTCTCCGCTCCAGGATGGCTGAGTACATGAAAAAGGCAACCAAAAACCTTGAGGCTAGCCAGGAACTTCAAAAGGCCTGGCATGACCAAAGAGCTGTTCTGACTGTTTACCAGCCAGGACAGAAGGTGTGGGTGTTGGAGCCAGTGGCCCCAGCAGCTCTCCAAGACAAATGGAGTGGACCCCACACTATTGTTGAGCAGAAGGGTGAGGTCACTTACTTAGTGGACCTGGGAACACCCAGGAGTCCCCAAAGGGTTCTCCATGTCAACAGACTTAAGCCATATGTGGACAGGGCAGACATGGGCTTGCTCATGGCTACTGATGAAGGGCAGGAGGAAGAGAGTGACCCACTCCCTGACCTGCTCTCACAGAACCCTGACGATGGGTCAGTTGATGGTGTAGCCTTGGCAGGCAGCCTCACTACCCAGCAACAAACTGATTGCAGGCAAGTCCTCAATCAGTTTAGACATATGTTTTCACTGACACCCAGTCAGACCACCTGGTGCACTCATGAAGTGGACACTGGGGACAGTCTGCCTATTAAAAACAAGATTTATAGGCAACCTGACCATGTCAGGGACTGTATCAGGACTGAAGTCCAGAAGATGTTGGAATTGGGAGTGATTGAGCCCTCAGATAGCCCTTGGGCTAGTCCAGTAGTCCTAGTACCTAAACCTCACACCAGTGGTGGGAAAGAGAGATGAGGTTTTGTGTAGACTACAGAGGCCTCAATGCAGTCACTAGGACTGATGCCCATCCAATACCCAGGGCAGATGAGCTCATAGATACTTTGGCCTCTGCCAAATATCTCAGCACATTTGACCTAACAGCTGGCTACTGGCAGAGCAGACTAGCTGATACTGCAAAGCCCAAAACAGCATTTTCAACCCCTAGTGGGCATTATCAATTTGTGGTGATGCCCTTTGGTCTGAAAAATGCACCTGCCACTTTCCAGAGGTTGGTGAACACAGTTCTCACAGGTCTGGAAGCCTATAGTGCAGCTTATCTAGATGATATTGCTGTCTTTAGCTCCACCTGGGAGGATCACCTGGTCCACCTCAGGAATGTTTTACAGGCCCTGCAAAAGGCAGGCCTGACTATCAAGGCCACTAAGTGCCAGATAGGGCAGAGTCAGGTTGTGTACCTGGGCCACCTTGTGGGTGAAGGCCAGGTTCAACCTTTGCAGAGCAAGATCCAGACCATCATGGACTGGACTGCTCCCACTACCCAAACTCAGGTGAGAGCCTTCTTAGGCCTGACTGGGTACTATAGGAGATTTGTCAAGGGGTATGGATCAATAGTGACACCCTTGAATGACTTAACTTCTAAGAAAATGCCCAAAAAGGTTTGTGGTCTGGGCTCTGAAGAAGTTGAGGCCATACTTGTTTGGTACACACTTCCTGGTTCAGACAGACCATAAGCCCCTCTTATGGCTAAAACAAATGAAGGGTGAAAACCCCAAACTGCTTAGGTGGTCCATTTCCCTACAGGGGATGGACTTTACAGTGGAACATAGGCCTGGGAGTAACCATGCGAATGCAGATGGACTCTCTAGATATTTCCACTTAGAACATGAAGACTTAACTGGGCAAGGTTAGTTTAATGTCCCTACGTTTGGGGGGGTTGTGTAGGAGAGTAGGATCTGCTTCACAGGGGTACCCCACTTTTTGCTGATACTTCACTGGTTTTCGACATTAGTCTGGCTGGGGCCCTGCTATTCAGAACCCCAGCCTAGCTGTTTCCTCTTTAAAAGGGTCTCCATGTGCCTTAGGCACATCACTGATTGGGATCTGGAGTGCCCTTGTAAGTCCCTAGTATATGGTATACTATGTACCAAGGGCATAGGTACCTCAGAGGCCTGCCAGGGGCTGCAGCATGTATTATGCCACCCCTGGTAGGCCATCCAAACTGACACCACAGGTCTGCTACTGCAGCCTGGGTAAGGTGGTGCATGCACCCCTTGCTGTGGTATAGGTTACCTATATCACTAAATGCATACACACATATAAACCTATAAGTCACTCCTAAGGCAGGCCTTATCAATCCTAAAGGCAGAGTGCATGGTTCCTATGTGAGAGGGTGCCCCTGCATGAGCAGGGCCCCTCTGCAGCGTTCGGAGACCATCTCTGATGCTGTTTGTAGTGCAGCCTGACCATATACTCTTAAACGCATTATATCCTCGCGGTAAAATGCTAACTATGGAATGGCTGCACCTAAACATGTCGTGTTTGGTGTCAAACATCTTGGAATACTACCCCCCGCCAATCCTGGCGGCGGGGGTAGCATTCCACCCTTCTAGAGGAAAGGCATGTTAACTCTGACGAGTCCGGTAACTTCTTTCCAGAGCCCTGGCATCACAAAATGGATGCTGCTGCCACAGACACGAGTCTGGCCTCCTGCTGCTGGACGAAACTCCGGCAGGGGAGGCCTGGACAATAGGTTTCCTGTCCCAGGGAGGTGTGACCACCTCCCCAGACAGGACAATGTGTATTGGGGCTGGGCGGGAGCACTTTCGGGTGCTTTGAAGTCCTGCACTGGGGGCACATTTGGTGTCCCTGTGCATACCCCAGTTCAAACCGGATCAGGGGCTTGCAGCCCCTGCTTTGGCGCGAACTGGACAAAGGAAAGGGGTGTAGCCACCCCTCTGCCCTGACCCACCCATAGGTGGGGCCACAGAGTAGTCCAACCCTATCTTTAGAATAAAGGTAGGAACCCAGTCCTTAGGACTTTAGATTATACCTGGACGAAACTCTGAAACAGAATCCTGGACCTTCGACGCTCTACTCACGATTAGAGGACTGAAGAATCTCCCTTGGGGTCAAGGAGTGACTCCCCTGCTTGGCAGGCACCAAAGAAGCATCTGTCCGGTTCGCATCACTGAAGCTCCCGTCGGACGCCGAAGTCATCGCATCACCAGAGGTGGATTCTCAGACTTCCCGAGGCTACCCTGAGTCCCCAGCAAAGCTGAGGCCCGTGGCTATCGTGGGTGACTTGAGACCGTGACCCCTGGACACCGAGCACACTTGCAAGTGCACCATCTTCTGGGTCTCCCAAGAAGTCATGCTTTGGGCTCCGAGTAGCCCTAGCCTCCAGCACCACCTGCACCGAAGATCACTGGCCCCCACTCCACGAGTGTCCTGTAAGCTAGCTCCACGTGCGGCGTCACAAGGCTCCTTCGCAGTCGCTAGCCCGTTGGCTAGTAGCCCTTAACGAAGGCCAATCTTTTCTTTACTTAGCAGTCTGGTTGCTCCAGGCCTGCCCTCACTTACCCTCGCTGGGTGAGTTCCCCAGACCTTGCTGGTCTGCATCATTGACGATCTACATCTTACTCGAGACTTGCCGTTGCCAAGGCTTGTTGGGTCCAATCTGGTCGCCGACACCTCTGCACTCGACAGACATCGAGCAACAGCCCGAATCCTGCTCCTGGTTGCCGACAACACCTCCCGGACCTCGTGGCTGAAGAGTCAAGACGACCGTCATCGAACCTGAAGCACTCAACATCGGTGGGCATCTGTCCATCGCCTCCCTGGTCACTGGCTAGTGACCCAGACTCTGTCCCCTCTGCTTTCAGGTCCTTCAGAACTCCGATCCACTCTTGGATCCACCCGGACACTTTTCTCCTGGTCGCCAGCAGCACTTTGCAGCAGATCGCCATAAGAACCGACGACGAAACCCGACCCCGAAAGGCACCTATGCACCCGGCTTCCCTGGGTGAGGTAACACGAGTACTCCGGTGCTCCCGTGGGTAGAGACTCTTCAAAGTCCTAGATCTCAAAGGGTTTTGTCCTAGTCCTCTTTTAAGTGTCCCTTTCCTCTATTTTCCCGATCCCGACTTTCTCCATAGAAGTTAACGGCGTATCGCGGTTGTGTATTTACACTGCACGCGTCTCCCGTGGGTCCCCTGTGTCACTACCTTGGGTGGTTCCTTGTGGTCCAAGCACTTCTAGAGGCTCTAGGCCTAGTGTCTAGTTCAGTCGTGGTTCGCATACCACTTTATTGGTATATGGTTTGGTACGCCCCTAGGGCCCAAACGTGTATTTGTGCTATTACTGTGATTTAAGATCTTATAACCTATGTACTTCGAACTCTAGCCTCATAAAGAGACTAGAGGGGTGTGTTTAGTAATAAATACATATATTTTGAATATATACCTGGTGTGGTGCTCTTTCATTTGGTCACTCAAGAGATTATAGACTGGTAAAACAAGCTGCTTTACATTCCTTCAAGACTTAGCCTGAAGGCTGCTCTCCACAGCTACCACTAGGATAGCTTTCAATAAGGTTGTCTTTAACCTACCTACCATAAGAGTCGATTTGGACTGGTGCAAGGTGCCCACTATAATTAGTGGACAGCATATGCCAGGCCAACTTCTCACATGTGTGGCCCTTAAAGTCAGGAAATTGTCTAATTTGGGGACTGTGTCATTGCATTTTGCTTTGCTCAAGGTGGGGGACAGCATTTGTTCCCGTGACTATGTTGTGCAATTCATGGGTGGGTCAATTGCTTACACAATGCCTAAGTTCTGACATGTGATCTGCGTGTAACTTTGATATGTGGTCCGCTTGCTGCTCTGACTCACCACATGTCCCTGGGGAATGTGGCACACACCCATGCTGCTGGTGGGAACAATATTTGGGCCTCAGGAGTATGTGTATCCAGTGTGTCACACATGCTTAGCCACCTGCCTACTGTCCAGGACTCATCCCTCATACAGGTGGAGCTGGACAGTCATGCCTACTCCAGTGCATACAATACACTCTGTACTCCCACTCCCGTGTATCATCTGGCATGTTGTGGTCAGTGAAATGTACCCTCAGGTGTCTGCCTCTGTCTCATTGTGCTGTGTCTTCGTTGTCAGGACTACTGGTATGTTCATCGTTTGGGGCTCAGCATGCCAACTGAGATGTGACCATGATAGACGATACTTCTGTGACTTATAGGTGTCTGATCACTTGACTGTGCACACAGGTGTTTGCGACTGTGGCTTTCAAGCAGCTGTATTTTCATTCACAGCACACTGTGAGGTGCACATGTTCAGAGAGTTGTGTTTCATGTCCCCCATATGTCCAGTTGGTTTGACGTGGACAAATAGTAGTACAGATGATGTGGTTTTGGGGGATGGACATGTGCACTTGTCAGTCACATAACTTGCATTCCCGATGCCCTCGGATTGTGACACAGTGCAGACTGTTGTTGTCTGGCTGCCATGGCCATGTGACTTGAGACAGTTATGTATGACTTTGCACGCATTCCTGTGTCATGGCATTCAACTTCCTGGGACTGATCCTGCAGGGGAGTGACATGTGCAACATGCACCCCATTGTGGCATTGACTATCCGGACATGGGTGCATCATGGTGTCTGGTGCTGGTATGCATCACATGCATTCCTAATTAGAATCTGGCCATCCCTTCATCCGGACACCTGCACTGACTCAGTGGCAAGAGATGTGATGTGTGTATGTTCACATGCTTCACCGTGTTCCCTGCAATGTCCAACAACTGTGTAGGTGGTGCATGTGTCCACACTGGGGTCTTACCATTAGACAGGCACCAGACAGATGGGTGCAAGGGCAGGAGGGGTGTGAGTCCCATGGTTGACCATCAGACTGACAATTGGCTTCCCGAATCTGTGTGAGGACTTTAGGCAATGTTCAACTAAGGATGCCAGGGCTTGCTCTGTAATGTGCTGTACTTACTGTGGTGTGTGCGGTCAGTGCAGGTGACTGATGTTTGTCTGTTTCCCTAATTGTTTGCAGATACATCCACGGCCACAGGAGGGGACAGCTCCACGGACCAGGAGGAGCAGCGGAGCCGGACTGGGTCAGCATTGGACGAGTGGTCAGAGGGACCCAGTGGCACGGAGGGCGAGGGGAGCCACGCCGAGGAGTCCTCAGCACCATCCACCTCAGCTGGGGACCACAGCAGCTCAGAGGATGACTCTCTTGTGGAGGCGGGTCTCGGCAGCCACCAAAGGCCAGCTAGTCTGTCTGGCCCCGCCACCACCACCACCGCCCTCCCATCGGCTCCCATTCCTGAGGTCCGTGGAGGCTCCCATGCTCGGGAGCGTGTCTTCTTCGTGCCAGGCACCGCAGCCCCTGCCCCTGTGTCCCCTGCTGCCCTGAGTGAGGAGTCTGTGTACCTCCTTCGGCAGCTCCATGTAGGGCAGACAGCAATGCTGAGTGTCCTCCATACACACACCACTCTGTTGACACAGCTGGTGTCGTTCATGGAGGGCATCTCGACGGGTATGTCTGCCCTACAGAGGAGCAATAGGTCCATGGACTCCTCCCTGACGGCAGCAGTGTCCCTCCTCCAACAGTCCCTCACCCCTCCCACCTCTGCCCCATCAACACTTCCTGCCCCCCTACCTGTCCAAAGCACATGCACACCTGCACAGTCATCCACACACACAGACACGAGCAGCACATACACACCCAAGAGTAAGGCAAGACGTGCACACAAGCATCCTCAGGGAACTGATACCACAGACACAGGGGATGGGGAACACACACACACACAGGCATCCACATTCACTCCGCAGTCCTCCAAATCCTCTCCCTCCAAGACCCCTTCCCTTGCCTCGCCTGCTACCCCACATACACAGCAGGTCTTCCTGTGTGACCTCGGCCACACAGAGAGGAGTGCCCCTCGCCCCGGACACCCTCCCCCAGGTGCAGACAGACACAGGAGCCCATTCGGAAGTCCCCCGGAGCAGGAAGAGCAAGACCCCACCACCACCACCATGCAGCTCCAGCGCCCAGTCTCTCTCCTCCATCCCCCAGGCCACCACTGCACAGGTTCCCCCGCCACACCCTGCCCCAGGTTCCCCTACACACCGATACCGCATCCCCAGACTGCTTAGGCCCTCCCCCTGCCACTTGCTCTTCCACCCCCAACCCAGACGCTCTGCCTGTTAGTGGCACTGTTGTGGGGACCGGGTCCCCCCCCTCTGTCCTGCCCACCTCATCTGCCCACCCTTCCACTCCCTTGGGGTCATGCACTGCAGTGGAGTCCACAACCACCACGTCTGACTCAGGCACTGCAGTGGGTACCCAGTCCACTGCATCAGTCCAGCCCACTGCAGTGGTTGCGGCACCCACACCAACTGACTTGTGTACCACGGTGGTGCTGCCCCCCCTAAGTCAGACACCTCCACTGCAGTTGCCGGTGACACTCCTGCACCCACCACCCCTTCACTGCCTCACTCTGCCATCCCCTGATCCTGTCCCTGCGGTGCCTGGCCTGCCCCTTGTATGCCCCTCCAAGGGTGATGTCCCCCAACCGTACCAATGCAGGCAAGCAATGTGTGACCAGTTGTCACTTCTCACCCCGTTGGTACTGTGATTTTGGACTGGCCATTGGCCTTAGTTTCTTTTGGACTTCCGTTTTTACCCTGACATTTGCTGAATAAAGCCTCTTTTTGTTTACTTTTGGGTTTTCTTTTGATGTACATGATGTGGATGAGTAGCATCCTGCATTTGCAGTTGTAATAGTGTTCACATCAGGACGATGAAGTGTTGCAGTGATGGACTCCATGTGGACCATGGGATATGTGTCCTGTTGTATTCTGGATCTATGGCATCCTTTGCTACAGTCTGAGGGTGTAATGTTCAGCATTTGACACAGGGATGTCCTTTTTGCATTAGTAAATGAACATCTTTGTCTTACACTGATGCACATCTGGTGGGCTTACCACTGTTCAATGTTCCAATTTCCCTGACTGTGTGCCCAGCTCCACTGGACATGCAGTTTTGCACATCAGTGTCGAAGGACTCATCTGTGTATACAGTGCAACTTGCTTGACAGGTGTTTGGTGTGTGTGCAGATGACTGACGTGACACCCCCGTACCCAGGCTGATGTGAGCAGAGCCTTCTGTGTGTTGTGGTTGTTGACTCACTGACGGAGTGTTCTGCTGACATGTTTGGGTCAGGCACAGACAAGGTTTGGCACAGCGGACCTTCCACAGGAGTGGTGTGCCCTCATGGCAGTGTGTAATCTGGTGACATTGCGTGGGCCTGTGTTGTGTAAGCATGTCTGTGCGTGTTCCCTTCCCTTTTCCTACACAGGCTGTGTCCCTAGGGATGTTCCTGTTTGTGATGCTTGCTGAGTTGTTCTGTGTTCATCCAGCATCTTGGACCTGGTTTCTCTGTGATGTGGGTGCATGGCAAACTAATGTTCATGAGGTTGTCATCCCAGGTTGTCTTTGTTGTCAGTGCTGGGGATGCGGGCAAACGCAGATGGGACACAATCAGGATTCCCCTTGGCACTTGTTGTTTACACGAGTAATGTGATTTACAGTTTGTGTTAGCTTACAGTGATTGTGACACGTTGTGTGTGTGACAGCTGCCACTCCTCAGGGTCAGAGCTGCAATGTTGGTAGTTGTGTACTTGTGTTCTTCGTGTGTTACCTTGGCTTCTTCATTGGTGTGTGACTATGGCCAGGATCCCATTGATTGTGGTGGATTTCACATCATGCCCATGTACAGCATACTGTGCTGTGTGTCAGACATTGACAAGTCTTGTTGACTGGCCATGTGTGATGGGTTTCTGCACCTTGGTTCCCACCACCACCCCTGGTATTGTCATGGGTGCATGTGCAATGTCACCAGTCCATGTGAGCTTCACTGCTGCACATTGGTGGAGATCAGGGTGTGTGGTGTTGAGTGTGTGCAAAAGTGAGTTGTTGCACGGCAAGACCCCTACCTCCATATTGGCCTTGGCTTGCAGGCCGTGCTGATTGATTGGAGCTTGTGTAGGTGTGATGGTAGTTAGTTGCTCAGGACACATGGCTGGGGTTCACAGTGTGAACGACATCTAACATTGTCATCACAGTGTGATTATCATGCAGGCTATTGTCAGCACAATATGGGGTCCCTGGGGGTAGTGCTGTGGTGGGTCTGTCTCTTGCTGTGTTAGTTGCTGTTCCTACAAGCTTGTGTGACATGTGTAATTTGTGCTCCCTCTCATCTAACAATGCCTGATTGCCCACATAGGGGATTTCGATCCATGAGTTACTTTTGTGTGGCACTGTATGTGCATCTGTGTAATTGGTATTGAGGCCTCATCATGTGTTGTGTGGTTGCCTGGGGACACTGGCACCCCCTCACCTGTTGTGTTTGATGTGCAGTGTGGGTCTGCCTGTTTGTGCATCTGCACCACTGCATTGGCATATCTTTAGTGTGCTATTGGCTGTATGTTGTTTGGTGGGTTTCACCTGCTGTCCCTGGGACTCCTAGGTCATCAGTCAGCACAATGATCATTGTTTGTGTGTCCCATTGCTACCATGGTATGTTATTTGTTCACCTCACATCTACAGTTTCCACAGGGTATCTACATTAGTGTGCCCATTGGTGCAAATATGTGGGTCTGCATTATGATGGTCACTTCTGTCATTGTGTCATTGATGGATGTTGACAGTGTCAGCCCCCATGGGTGATGTTTGTCTGCACATGGCCAAAGGTATGTCTTATTTGCACTTCACTGTTTGCCTCCCCCAATCTATGTTGCTATGGGACACAAGCACTACTTTGACACTGATGTGTTTGTTGTTCTGTGACCAGGAATCATCCATGCAGTTTGGCAGTTGCAGCTTTTTCAATGTCAACACTTACCTTTTGGTCACTGTGATGATGGGGGTTTAGACCCCATTGCCACAATGTGCAAAATGTGCTTCAGCTATGGACCCCACACTTACCTTTTGGTCACTGTGATGATGGGGGTTGGACCCCATTGCCACAATGTTCAAAATCTGCTTCAGCTATGGACCCCACACTTACCTTTTGGTCACTGTGATGATGGGGGTTTAGACCCCATTGCCACAATGTGCAAAATGTGCTTCAGCTATGGACCCCACACTTACCTTTTGTTCACTGTGATGATGGGGGTTTAGACCCCATTGCCACAATGTGCAAAATGTGCTTCAGCTATGGACCCCACACTTACCTTTTGGTCACTGTGATGATGGGGGCTGGACCCCATTGCCACAGTGGTCATGGTCTGCTTGCATTGTGGGGGCCACACACATTTATGTGTGACACATGTGATAGGGGGTCACATTGTATGTTCAAAGTCATGTTCAGTGTTGTAGGCATTTGACACAGTCTACACACGCTTGTCATGGTGTTGGGGGGATGTCTTTTTGTTGCATTCCTTATGTTGGTGTGTGCTTGTTGTGTCATGCATTAGCCATCCTGTGAGTGGGGGTGTTGTTGGTGGTAGGCATCCTGCCCCCATGGTTAGAGGTGGTAGTGGTGGTAGGCATCCTGCACCCCATGGGTAGAGGTGGTAGTAGTGACAGGCATCCAGCCCCCCATGGGTAGGGGTGGTAGTAGTGACAGGCATCCAGCCCCCCATGGGTAGAGGTGGTAGTGGTGGTAGGCATCCTGCACCCCATGGGTAGAGGTGGTAGTAGTGACAGGCATCCAGCCCCCATGGGTAGGGGTGGTAGTAGTGGTAGGCATCCAGCCCCCCATGGGTAGAGGTGGTAGTGGTAGTAGGCATCCAGCCCCCCATGGGTAGGGGAGGTAGTAGTGACAGGCATCCAGCCCCCCATGGGTAGAGGTGGTAGTGGTGGTAGGCATCCTGCACCCCATGGGTAGAGGTGGTAGTAGTGACAGGCATCCAGCCCCCCATGGGTAGGGGTGGTAGTAGTGACAGGCATCCAGCCCCCCATGGGTAGAGGTGGTAGTGGTGGTAGGCATCCTGCACCCCATTGGTAGAGGTGGTAGTAGTGACAGGCATCCAGCCCCCCATGGGTAGAGGTGGTAGTAGTGACAGGCATCCTGCCCCCCATGGGTAGAGGTGGTAGTGGTGGTAGGCATCCAGCCCCCCATGGGTAGGGGTGGTAGTAGTGACAGGCATCCAGCCCCCCATGGGTAGAGGTGGTAGTGGTGGTAGGCATCCTGCACCCCATGGGTAGAGGTGGTAGTAGTGACAGGCATCCAGCCCCCCATGGGTAGGGGTGGTAGTAGTGACAGGCATCCAGGCCCCATGGGTAGAGGTGGTAGTGGTGGTAGGCATCCAGCCCCCATGGGTAGGGGTGGTAGTAGTGACAGCCATCCAGCCCCCCATGGGTAGAGGTGGTAGTAGTGGTAGGCATCTGGCACCCTCTGAGTAGGGGTGGTAGTGGTGGTGGGCATCCAGCCCCCCATGGGTAGAGGTGGTAGGAGTGACAGGCGTCTAGCACCCCCTGGGTAGGGGTGGTGTTAGTTGTTGGCATCCAGGCCCCTATGTGTATATGTGGCATTGGTGATGGCCATCCCGCCCCTATGGTGCTGCTGTTGCAAGTAATTTCTGCATCCCTCTGTGTGTGTGTGATATGTCGGGTACGTGTTGTTTGTTTTTGTGGTTGGTGTCTGACTTACCTTCTGCGCCGTACTCGTCCGTGCCTGTTCCGGTAATAGATGTAGAGTATTGGTAGGACCTGCGATATGGGATTCATGGTTGGTTCGTCTCGTTCGTCTTTCTCTTTGCTTCGCCTCGTCCTCGTCGCTGGCGTGTTCGTCTCGTAGCCGTGGACCGTCTTGTGGCGCGAATCGGAGCTTATGTGCGCCTCTCCCGGATGCTTTGACGTGCTGTGCGTAGCGACGGATTCGGCGGGTACGGAAAGCGCATCGTACTTGTCCGGCCGGACGGGGCTGCATTTTGGCTTCCGTGCGACTCGATTCTGCGTTTCCGGATCCACATCGGTCGGAGAACTGGACCTGTATTGGGTGAGTACGACTGGGTCGGGATTTGGGCAGTTGTGCGCATTGTACTTGCTCGTTCGGACGTATGTGCGAATCGGTCGGGAAACAGGCATTCGCCTGGCCTTTTTCCCGGCCGAATGGTATTAGGTGCGCCTCCGACCGGGATCGGAATCGACCCCTAAGTTTTCCGTGCAGCTTTCCACCATGGTGACTCTCTCTCCAATGTCCGAACAGGTTTTGTTTAGTTTTCTGAGCCCTCCCTGTAGTTTTTTGGCAGCACCCTTGGCTTGTCTGCTATCTGAGCGTGCTTCCTGTTGGAACTGTTTGATCGAAAACAGGATGGAAGACAAAGAAGGCTCATCGGAAAAAATAGGAGAGGCTTGTTGGTTATCAGAGCCACAAGGCTTACCGAGATGCTCCTCGGCCGGAAAACCAATTTGGGTGTCGGAATAATCCCATTTCAATTGAGATTGTTTTCCAGATCGCTTCCCATCTCGTCTATTGTGTATACTCTTCCTTCGTTGCACCGTGCCGGTTTCTTTTACATTTTCGCAGTGTCTGTAGTCCGTCTGGTTGTCGTCGCTTGAAGATAAAAAGTTGTCTTCGATCTCTGAGTCTGAACCATCAGACACAGAGAAAAAATGGTCGCCAGTCAGGTCAGGAGACAGGGCACCTCGAGGGGGGGGGATGAACTCAGTACCTTGTAGGCCGTTAAGGCAGTCGCTAGACTGCAATTCAAAACTCAAATGTGGAGATTTATTCTTGAAATTTGGGTCCAATAAGACAGGGGTGGTAGGTGGAGAGGGTTTGCCGTGCTCAGGACCTCTTTTAGTGCTTTTAATGCTCTCTGCAGCACTCTCCGAGGGCTGACTCACAGACTGTGTTGGTTCTAAATCCATAGCCCCAATCAGCACCGATGTATCAGACAATTCTTGCGCAGGTTTGGTGGGGTTACATTCTTTGACTCTCTCGCGTGTTTTACTGTCTTTTTCTTTTTCCCCCGTCATGGCCACAGAGTTTCCCCCAGAGAATAGAGTTGCAATTGAGGGTTGGGAGTCATTGATTTCCTTGCCAACCCCCCCCCCCAAAGCTTTCCCTGCTCCCTGCTTGGAGAATAAATTGTCTTTTTTACCTTTGATGGTGGATTCCTGTGACGTAGTTGGCCCCCCGTGCTTGCAGGACCGGCGGGGTTAATTGCCTACTTTACCTTCGCACTTCTACCACAGCGGGTCGACATCCCTCGTAGAAAGCGGCGCCAAGCTCTTTTAGATGTTAAATAAGCTGCAGTGGAAGCTGCGACTTCACAGAGAAGGGCAGCGACCTCAAACAAAAAGTACACGCAGATGCGCTCAAAAACAGCCTCCAGCCGTCGCGCATCAGCAGCCGAATCCAGCCCGCTGCAACAAAGTAACCGACGAAACCCCCAGCGCGGCAAAACCAGGAGCTTGAGTGTCGGCAAGAACAAGGCAGGCCGCATAGCCGATGACAGATCTTGATCTGGTGTGGCGTGGGCAGAGGACGGCCGAGGATTACACAGGCGCCATCTTGCTCCCGTTCTCACACCTCTTGCTTTCCCTTGTTTCCTTTTGCATATTAGAAAATGTTTTAGCTAATGCTAAAAGGAGGGTCTGTTAGATTAGGCCCGTTGATGCTCACGCAATGCCATGTTTTAGTTAGCATGCGCAGCACAATTTCTTTTTAGACTCCATATTGTATGCTGATTGAAACTAATCTTTCTTAGTTCTGAGAAATGCCCTTCGCTAAGTTTTGTTTCTGCAATAAAGACTGTTAGTGCCAGCGCATATCTTTCCCACTCGATAAAGGTCCTCTCCCACCTGTCTGGTGGTTTGATCGCAGCCCAGGGTGAAACGGCCTTGTACTGTGCTGGGTTGTGCAAGATACGAGACAGAAAACCCTTTTTTGTCTTTTACTGTCCAGTTACATCTGCCTGGAAATTTCCACTGTGGGCATGTTCTTGTCTAACCATGAAATGTACATAAGGTATCTCTATGCTCACTGTTCTTTAGTTCCCTCTGTAGCACTCTCTTGAGACTGTGCAGACGGGGTCCCGCTCTGAGCGTATATGAATAAACAGTTATTGGTATATATTCTCCACTGTCTTTTCGACTCTTCATTTGGTACGGGAGGCTGAGAGGTGGTCAGTGGGGATCCGGGTGGCCTTAAGCGGGTCACTTCCATCAGAATTGTGGCTGATGCATAAGCAAGGTTAACACTGCACTCATCCAACAACCCAATTCCTCACAACCACTGGGAGGATCATTGATTCCAGGTTCCTCTTCCAGAATTGTTTTTCCATCTCATTGTGGTAGATGACATTACATTGACATAAATACATTTAGCTCAGTAGATAAATATCTATTGAATTATGTGTCTAAATAGCAGATAGGGACACATTGGTTGGTTCTTGATGAGAAAGTTTGACGGTCTGGTAGGCGAACTGGGATAGACACCTTTACCATAGACTAAGAGCCCTTTTTTCTTTTTTTAGGTGCACTGGGCAGATTACCTTGCCCTAATAAAACCCGTCAAAATGAAATCAGGTCGAAATATTGACAATCCTCCCTTGGTTCAATTGTGATTTGCTCAATGGAAAAACATGTGTAACTACTGACAAGATGCCTACTGCTTAAATATATAACATTAACCTTGGGCTTTGGACAATGTTTATGCACATTCCTGTATATATGTATGTTCACATTCCCAAGCACTGTATCGTCTGCATCTTTGCTCACTGTATTGAACCTGTAATCTAACAGAAGAATTATATTTCTGTAAAACATAGAAAACTGGCTCTGATTTTCTTTTTTACTCAATTACTGTATGGCAGTCAAATTGACTAGTGATATAATTAATGGGATTGTTCCAATTATCCTTAATTAGCACACAGGGTACTGGTTAGAAAGAGTCCAATTGGACAATTGTAGCGTTTATTATGATTACCCTGAAACTTGTGGACATATATGGTTGGTTCCTGTGCCTATAATGTAATGACCAAGAGAGACAGAATTAGTTGTCTGGTCAGCTTCAGGTCATTTCACATATTGATAAATCATTAAACAGCTGAGCAAATAAAAGTATGCCAGTAGCGCCATCTCTGTGTTTTCACTTTACTGTAGTAATTCCCAGATTAAGATGGCTGCCATGCCTGAGCGCTATTCATCGCCTGGGCTATACAAAAGAATCTCACTTACAGGCTAATTTATGGATCCCGACGCACCATAGTAAATATTACCAACTCCTGACTGTAAAGCTGTCAGTGCATAACAGTGGAAGATCAAGATGTTACATTTATATTATCCCTACAGTCAATGTTGTGCCATGATGAGAGGGGGGGTAGTTTGCAGTAAGGTCAGGCCAGCCTTTATTTCCCTCTCTCCCCCAAAATTCCTTTTGACCTCAGCCAGGTTTGAAAGGTCAGGAGGCTGTGCTTTGAAAAGAGATGCTTAGCTTCTGGTCAAGTAAATCATCTGCGAAAAAGTACAGCTCCTTGCAACTAAATTTCAAAAGCAGTTCAGCACTATGATACAAATGTTTAGGAAACAGAAAACTTTGCTTTGCCAAATCAGTAAATAAAAGCGTCAATAAAAACGCTTTTTACCAACCAAATTAGAGGTGGAAATAGAGATAGGAAGATGATAACAAAATAGTCAAGCCTGCTACAATCTGCAAAGAGGTTCAGCTCCTCATAGGGAGCAAGAAGCATTATACAAAAGCAATTACTATACAGTTCTTCGTTTGAATTTAATAGGCATATAGTTACCCATATTTAAGCAAAACTCAATTTTCTTTAATATAAATGTGCTATTATAACTCATTCCGCAGAATTAAGTGGAAGTGGAGCAGTGCTCCTGCCATCCCATAGCAAACTGCGATGTCCCAGGGGTGGGCACCCCGAGATATTGCTGGAGCCGGTCCTGGGGGGTGGTGGTCCCCAGGGCCAATTACGGCTCCACCAGGGGGGCCACGCGGCCCCCTTCGAACAGCATTTAAGCCCCGGGAAGGTGGTGGTCCCCGGGGCAGGGAGTCCCTGTGGGACCTCCTGAACAGGCCTAGAGGGTCAGGGGGTCTCTACCCTGCTCCCTTTTCTTGTTTTTTAACCTTTTTTCTTGTGACTCGGTTCAACCGAGTCACAAGATGGCTGCCAACACTTCCTGGTTGGAAGTGTTGGCAGTCAATCAGATCTCAATCATGACATTAGGAACCTGTCATTGACAATGGGGTGCTGAAAGAGAGCTACTGACTTGGAGAAACTGACACTGACCCACTGACCTTAATATCAGAGTACTGCTATGAACATACTGACACTAGGACACTAGAACTCGGAGATTGTCTCTGGTAGTGGTATTCCTAATAAGATACCAACACTGGAGTTAACACTGGGACATTGATGCCAGGGCATGCAACCTGAGGAATTGACATGACACTTGGATGCAAACTCGCTTGCAGGCACTGACATTGGCAATTGGACATAGATGCTGACATAGGGACAATGACTCTGGAGCAATGACACTGAGACAGGGGGAACAGTTACACTGACGACTGGAAAGTGGCACATTGGTACTAGGATAAGGATGTGTGTGGAGACTGATATAGTGAGTCAGATACTGCCATGGGAATGCTGACAAATTGATGCAGATACTGAAACAGAAGCAGATATAGATGGATCAATCTACAAAGCCACGGACACCGACGGGGCCATTGGATGAAGCATATTGACCAGTTAGATTCAGGAGTAATAATCGCGTCTGGGAATCCCCTCAATTTTTAATTACCTCCTTGCCTCCTTAAAAGATTAAAGGTCATCCCTATTAGGAGGATTCTGTGATTTGTTAATTTAACTTGCATTACTTGGATCCCATACCCTACCTTCATCCATAAGTGCTCTCCCTGAACATAGGAAGCCTGCTCGCCATTAGAGGATCTTTTGGTGAGCAAGGTTGGCCAATGATGAAGCATGTGGTATGGTGAACAAGGGTGCCCCAATAATTGAACCTGGGGTGAATCAGTGTTTTGAGAAGACAATGGTTCCTATGTGGTCAAAATGGTCCTAGACAAAGACGCAGGAATTTGCGCCAGGCATGAGAACAATAAGTATGATTTTAGGGATAGGCAATTAATGCTGGAGGGAGCAATGAAGTGTATACACAGGGACAAGAATACATTCAAAAGAACTATGTGATTTATTTTAAACAAAAATAGTTCAGGTACTCACATAAAAAAAGTGAGAACAAGCGTGATGTGATGAGTGAGGGCGACTTTGTTTTTAAATATATACATCGCATTGACAACACACAGGGGAACTCCTCAGAAACAATTTATACAAAATACAAGGAGTTCTTGTTGTAGGGGGTCAACAGCGTTTCGATCTCAGTGCCTAGAGATCATCTTCAGGACATAGTATATGTGAGCAAGCTGAATTCTTAGGACCGGAAGAAAACCGGTGCAAAGGTAGATGGATCGCGAAGGCACAATTAAGGTGTAGACGAATGCTTATTGAGGAAGGCTGGGCTGACGTCTATTAGTGGGTGGTCAAGACTCAGGGTAAGCGAGGTATTCAAAGCTAGTCGAGAGATGATAGGAGCGCGCAATGGAGCCAGTATGTCAGTTATCAGGGTATCGTTATTTAATTATGGATCGCTAAATGGTGGGACACTGCGAGGTGGCCATCGGCAGATAATTCATGTGTATGCGGTTGAGAGTAATTAGGGCAAGACCTCAGGAGTCAGTCTATTCTGGAGGAGTGGGCTGGGTCTCCGGCTTCCAGGCAGCGCGCCCTGTCTTACAAAACTATTGAGTATCTTTAAGAGGAAGCAGGTTATGCAGACTTCTATTGTATGTGTAGATAGTGTTCGTTGAAGAGGTGAGTATTCAGTTTCTTTGAATTGCAGGAGGACAGAAGCTGTTCTGATTTTGGTTGGGATGTCATTCCATCTCATGGGAGCATAGATGGAAAATGCCTTCTTTTTTTTCCTACCCTGCACTTACTACATTCCACTCTAGTGGTGTCTGAGCTACTGGTTTTGTGTTGTCAGCCTCAGGTAGTCATTTTTGCAATGAAGCATGTAGCAGCGCTCTTTCTGATAGCTTTCGTGGTTATATAGCTGGTCTTGATGGTATTGTAGGCTTATAGAGAGAGTCAGTGCTACTCCTTCAAAGTTGGAATAATGTGGTCAGACATGTGTAACCTTTTGATGAGGAGAATTGTAATGTGTATGATGTTTTTCAGGAGTGCTAAGGTGGTATTAGGGAGGCCGTTAAGTAGTTTCTTGACTCCATCCAGGTGGGAGAGGGTAGGACTGGTATTGTTGTTCAGTCGAATTCTGGCATGAATTGTTTCAGGTTTTGTTCAGGGCTGAGAACTGGTACCCAGCGGTTTTGAATTTCTTGCTGATATGTTTTTGAAGAGGAGTTCTGTTTCGATGGTGAATTTGAGTGATTTTGCATTGGCAGTAAGTCACATGAAGCCAGTCTGACAGCTAGGTTTCAATATAAGAATGCTTGGAGCCATTAGTGAACAGAAAGAATTCACCTTTGTTTGGGTAAGTTTCAGATAGGTGATCTTTTCCAATTCTGGATTTGTTTGTGGCATGTTTTGAATCAAGACTGTCTTGAGCTGAAGAACTTTTGAGGTAGGGTTGAGTATCATTGACATATTGATAGAATTTGAGGTTGCTAGCATTAGTAATCAACCTGAGCTGTTCCCTGTTGAAGATTTCAGTTAGGGAGGAAAGAGGATAACCACTGTTGTGCTGTTTTAAAGAAAACCATACAAGTTTCCAGGATCTGGAGAAGTACTTGGTTGTGAACTGTGTTAAAAGCTGTCAAGCAGTCGAACATGGCTGGGAGACAGACATTGCTCTTTTCATTGATGAAAATGACTTTATCCACTACTTGAAAGGTGAACATCTTTGTGCTGCAATAGTTCTGCTGTTCTGAACCAGGCACGAGAGTATACTCCACTTTTGAAACTCAAGCTAGGCTAGTTGTTTACTAATCTGCTAGAGCTAGCGCAGTCCCCAGAAGTAGCAATCAAGGGTGTTAATGATAGAAATACATTGAAATAACTATGTTCAATGTATTGATTCATTTGTTGCTTCTTTATTGTATATATTCCATGTGGTTCCAATTCATATTGTATGCACTAGAATGGGTTTCTAAAATTAATATTTTGAAATGTATATTCTATTTTCTATTGCTCGTTGAGTGTGTGATTTAGTTATGAAAAGGGATTTGCGTTTCCACAAACATTTCCCTGTCTTGTCTCATGGGACTGATCATTAGCAGAAACACACTGTATGCAAACATTGCATGAAGCAGAGGTCAGCTACACCTAGCGGATCATCCCTGAAAAAGGTTTTCCTACTGACTAAGGGGCTGATTTAGAGTTTGGTGGACAGGTTGCCCTGTCATAAGATGAAAGATATCTAGTCCACCTTATTACTAAGTACACTATAGGATACAATGTGCTTCTAATAAAGTGGACACAATACTTATCATGTATGTAATGGAGCAACCCTTCGGCCAAACTCTAAATCAGGTCCATAATCTTTTTTTTGAAAGTTGGAATCCTCAAGCGGAACAAGGTTGAAGGCTATATCGAGCAAAGTGCTCTCAAGGTGGAGTAACTGCTGGGCATGGTCTGCTGGAAGCCTTTAATTATGTCAGGAAAAAACTGTGAGCAAGACAAATTAAATTTCCTGAGTGACAAAGTCCTCTTTTCTGGAGCTCTTAATTCTCCAGCAGGGGAACCTTTTAGCTGTATTTGACAATGTCCTCTCAAAACTGAACACTTTTGCTGAGATGAGCAGCTGAAATTCCTTTTGTCTAGAAAATCTAAACATTTTGTAAGTCCCCACTTTCCAACCTGTCTGGAGCAATTCTTACTCACTTCGAGGGCTCCCAGGACCTCAGGGACAGCATTTAGGGACTTACTCCAGCAGAGGCCACCAGTAAGGTCTAGTACATGATCAATTGCTAATGATCAGTTGGTCATGCCAGTAAAAAAGGCATCATACAGCTTGTTGTGTCCCTACATCCACATAGGTTTGCCAACTGAACCTTGGAGACTACTTCTTAGTCCTGTGTACAAGTGAGAGCAGGTTCAGCCCTTCAGCTCTCCATGCAGATTACAGACAGCAGGCGTAGTCTACTGATCTGCCACAGATTCAGAAAATGTTCTGAGGAGCTGGTGAAGAGCTGATACTTTTGTTCAATTCACTAGACAGTGGAGAGATGACTAATGGGCTAAATGTTCCTGAGGGCAACCTTCACACTTTTGAAGCACATCCAGTTTGCCACACCGCAAACTATTCCACAGTGCAACATTCTCATTAAATCGATCATCGCGTAATATTTCTGATTCTGGAATGAGCATGCCTAGTAGGTGTGGGACTAAGGTAATGAGCAGTTCCCCCCCCACTCACCCACTCCAAATTGGTTCTAATGTGAGCTCCCTCCTCCACTTAGACTAAAGTGTGTTTTGTATAAAGACCCCTGTTCTCTAGGCTCCCCTTATCACTAAACTATAAAAATACATATCTTCCTCTGGTCCCTTTGAAGTTAGTGAAGTTCCTTGACCCTCCTTAACTACCGTTCTGGGGTTAATTTGTGTCACATTCCTCCTCTGAGCCATCCTATCAGGCCCAAACCGTTGTCTCTGCTACGAGAGCAGTTTTCCAGACCTCTTCAAAGTAGAAGGCAGGCAGGCTGATACTGGTTAGCCTCTAGGAGCTACAGGCAGGGAAATTATAACTTTTTTAAAAGTTACTTTTCCTGCACATTTATCAAGTTTTCAACGTAACCATTGAATTGAATTTTTAATAAACATCAAAACAGGGGTTGAACCATCTCTGGAGATTATTCTAAAGCAAAGATACAGACTGATCACATTAACTGTACTTTAGGTTTTTCTTCATAGAACCAGCAACATTCTTAACAGTGAAAATAGCTTTTGGGGGCTGGTAGCTGTAGGAACATGCACACATTTTAAATTCTTATATATTCCCCTTTTAAATGGATACAAGGATTCACGACCTACTTAGGGGTGACTTATTTAATATTTAAAAGTAGGATTCCTTCCTGTCGAAAAGTATTATTTTGAAAGGTTTGCATGCAGATTCAAAAGCTTCAGCAGTAAGGCTACACATGTAGGCCTGGAGCTAGGCATTTCTTTTCAGCCTGGGAAATGGCACAATAAGTGTTGCAATCCCCAGGTGACATTTAACTTTCTATGCCACTAATTATTTTCCTGCACCATATACTTCGGCTTCACTGGAAAGTTAGATATGGGTACTCTTAAATTTTACCATGTTTTAGGCTCAGTTCATATACTGGACAGCAGTTCCACAGTGCACAGAGTTCATACAGCAGTAGTATCAGGTGGCCACACAAAAAAGAGGCACTTTCTCACAGTCTACAAATTATGTACTAGAACGTATCCCTTAGTGTCCAGAATAGTTTTAAATTGCACTTAGTAGTGCAAGAATATATCCTGTTTCTGAAATTAATTACAGTGCTTTGGCAAATGTGGTCTGCCACTCTACAAACATGAGCATTTCAATAATATGGAAGCCTGGATGGCCCTGCACATTTTATTGTCCTTTGAGGTTTACACCTTTCCCTCAGTTACTTTGTGTCCTAAGATTCAGGTATTTCTTCTCTGTAAATAATGTACTTAATTTGAATGCATTAAAAAAAGCAGTTGCCTAAAGGTGTCTTCTGACGGTAAGTACTATGTGAATGTATCGTGTACAGTGATCACGGTACTGCCAACTGCACTCTCTCTTGGGCTACTTTTTAGGCTCACCTGCGTCAGGGCACATACACTCTCAGTTGCGAGAGATATTGTGTTGTACAAGGGGCTTGCAGCCGCTCAATGTTTACCATTCGTGGGCTTCATTGTCACTCTCATTTGCTTCCTTCTATTTGGGCAAGCTGGCTTCACTTCTTGTTCCTTCAACAGACCATCCTCTTGTGTTTGTACCCTCTCGTGGTGTAAACCCCAATGACAACAAATTACACCTATATAAACAAAACAAAATTTCTCAAGTTATCCAGCAACCAAAATAACCCTTTTCCTAACCCTCTCTGTCAGTACTGAGCTGTACTCTGGGATGTTTCAAGTTAAGTAAGACAAAAGATCTTCACCCATCACTAAACAGCACAACAAAGCACAGTGTAACATTGTAGTCGTTCAGTGTATCTGCTGAAGGAAATGGAAGGAAGCTGTCTTTGTTATTCACAAGCATAGCACTGCTTCACAATAAGTAAGCATAACACAACGTAGGATAACCTGCAATGGCCTCTCTCACGGACAGCCAGATGTGACTCGATGCTATGAAAAGGGGGTGCCTGCAGCAGACTGGAGGGTGGGCAGTATGCTGGGTGATGACAGGGAGGGCAATTATTAAAAACATTAATCAACAGATTACAATAAAAGCCCGTTTGCCAGCTGCAGGCTAGGCACGGGGTTGCAAGCACAACCATGTGCGTGTTTTCCAACACTGGCCAGCAGCACTAGTCTCCCAGAACTACACCAGCGATTGGTGTTCACTCTCAGCTGTGCTGATTTTGACTGCGACTCTACAAATGACCCACAAATACATGTGACACGTGATTTACTGATTTAAATGTCCATTATGAAGCTCTTTGACAGTGCAGGCTAGAATGCCTCAAAGTGTTTCGATTGGTGAGCGACACGGGAATAGATAGCGGGTGGCTTATGATCACAGGGGATTGATTACAAAAAGTCTAGTGCTATGGAGAATTGCCCCTAAGGATGCTTTCCCACGGAGTTATCACAAGGGCACTTGTTTTCGCGGTCGACCAAGATACGGAACTCACTGACTACAAGACCAAGAGTAATTCACAGCCCATTTGAAATCCCTAGGACTTTAAACATTTAGCTCATCCCATATTAACAACTGCTAGATTATAGTCAAAACTAATTTGGGACTGTATATGCATGAACACATGCATCTAACTGTGCTCACATCATTCCTTAACACCGCATGCTTAAGAGCTGCAACTATATTTAGAGCGTGTCTCCACACCTCACCCAAATATTTGCCCAATTGTTGCCCTCATCAGGCGTGTCAAGCGCTATATAAATGCGAGGATACAAGTGTTAATTGCCAAGGTTGAAAAGTTTGAATATATGACAGCATAACAGAAAAATAAATTGCATTTGCGAAATATTTTTTATACAGACATTTAGGCCTCCCACATAAGCATAAGGGTCGGAGTGAGTCAAACCTGACATCTACATATTCTTTTGTTAAGACCAATTACACAAAATGTATGAATATGAACAAGGAGCAATAACAAATGAGTTATACTCCCAAGTTGCTAAGTCGAATTCTTCACTTTGCCAGCGCTTTTTACTCTCTACTATTTATCCATTTCTATTTTTCTTACTTATGCTTCTGTTTGTAAACTATGGGCCTGATTCACAAAGTTAAACTTACACTTTTGTGTCTAAATTTACGACTTTCAGTATTCACAAATAAGCAGCAGACGTCCAGTATTACTTGAAGTCTGTGCCGGCGACGCCCGAGCTATCATCAGGACAAGGGGGTGGTGGTGACGTCGGGTCTAGCGCACTTAGTGCGCATGTTCAGTTCTGGGCTGGTCATTTTTCTGACCAGCCCGAACATGCGCATTAGCCTGCACATTAGAAGAGCGGGGGTTGCTTCATGGCGCAGCCCCGGTCTCCTAATGGGCGGGGTGTACCCCTGCCCAAGCCAATCCTGGCGCTGCTGGAGCAGTGTCTGGATTGGCTTAGTCAGAGCGAGGCACGGGATTTGGGAAGCGTTCACTGTAGTACGACTGCTGCGCCACACACACGACGACGAGATGACGACGACACACCTCGTGTTCTGGTGCGAGGGCCGAGGCTGCTACTACTGCTCGTCGTGGGTGGCTCGAGTCATGCAGTGCTCCGGTAAAGAAGAGACTGGACGAGACTTCACGACGTAAAGTAAGTATTTAAAGTTACTCAAAGTTTGAAGATGCGGAGCTGATGACCATAAATATACTATTTTCCTTTCACCCGCGCCACCAAGCTGATTGTTGTAAGCAATAGTACATTTTAAATTACTTACAGCAATCAGCTTGGTGGCACGGGTGAAAGGAAAATAGTATATTAATGGCCGGCGCTTTGATTGTGCACTTTAGAGAGCGCAGAGCAACGTTAACATTAGCAATTCAATATTTATCTATCTATATACCTCCGAGTTTGACCAGCGGCGCCCGTGTGCCCCTAGTAAAATTGCCTCACTAAAATTTAACATTACGCAAAAACGGCACTTCAACATTCTCCAGAAAATAACCACAATTCAAATGTACTGCGGAATGTGCGCACGCGTTTTTGCATAATGTTAAATTTTAGTGAGGCAATTTTACTAGGGGCACACGGGCGCCGCTGGTCAAACTCGGAGGTATATAGATAGATAAATATTGAATTGCTAATGTTAACGTTGCTCTGCGCTCTCTAAAGTGCACAATCAAAGCTTGGGCATCTACCTTTCCGGTGTGTGCGTTTTATGTGAAGACGCTTAACTTTGGTTATGCAGCCATTGCTAACACACATTGGCAGCGCCTTTTGAGAGACCCCCCCGTTTTTTCATCCCACTTAAAGCCCTGAGTAAGTTGCACATTATGCAAAAGGTGATGGCATGCATGATGTTTATGTACGATAACGTGACGTCTTGCAACTCACACTCTCTCAAGGAACAATGGGATTCCGTCTCTGTGTGTTGTAGCAGCAAACCTAGCAGTTCACGTGTTCATCCTTTGCAATTCCATTTTAACATTGACCGTGCACATCACTTGCCCAGCACATGCTGCACAGGCGGTTTGGAAAACTGTGGCCCCATGCAAAATATGTTGCGTGAATCCTCACATCTCTGCGGCTCACTGTATAACTGACCAACCATTAGCGTGCAACCTCTTTAAAAATCAACAGGTACAGTGGCATCTATCCTGTAGCTTACTATCGGGGTCACAGGTCTTTTAGTTTTTATGACCCTGTTTCTTTGACCTGCTGTATGTGCTTCTGTTTTATGGATTATGCTTATTTTGCGATTTTCTGGTCCAGGGCGGTAGCGACTCGACTGTACCTAAAGGGAGCAGGGTCAAATCACTGATTTGCTTATGGCTGGGTCCAAACTGGAGTGACATGAGGACCAAAAACTAACCCGATGGGTTTAACCCAGATCTGTGACTGGGGGTGAATGTTTCACAATGTTCATCATTCTGTCCATAATCTTTTTGTGTTGCTGTATGTGCAGTTAACATCACATGAATTAATTTTTTTTCATTCCGTATTGCTGGTCTGCAGTCGCACTAATTAAAATGTGCCAAGTCACTTTCCAGGAATGTAGCACATACCTCTGTAGCCTCAGCAGAGCAGGAGGTCTACACCCAGTGGTGGTGCGTCCATTGGGGCGCTGGGGCGTTGCCCCACTAATGCACATGGCCCCAAAGTGTCAATGAGTCACTGCTTTTGTCAGAGAGATCCTTTTGTTACTTGCAGTTTGTAAGTTAAAATGCTAACATAGAACAGTGAGCTATTAACTGTCATCTAAGAGCTGCATGCAAACAGCAAGGTAAAAATTAGAGCGTTATGTTTTTGTACCCCAGTCTTTGCTTGATTATCCTAATGTTTCAAAAATAATTTGTTATATTTTAATTTGCAGCACCTGGTAAAGCCTGGCAACAGCATTACCTAATTTTTGGCCCATTTTTGGGCGAAGAACAAGAGGCCCCAACCTCCTTTGCTGCTCTTTCACCCCGGCTACAACCCAGCAAACACCGGTGTTAAAGGTAAGAAAACAGATGCTATATTTTTTTACACTGGAGTTAGGGCTATGTATGTGGTCACTCTACATGGTGGTTGGGGTGGGGGCACATTTTGAACATTGTACCCTCAGTGGATGGAATTTACTAATAGCCTTAGCCCTGTGCTTTGGGCAATAACGGTTGTTAAAGGCACTATCTATCCCTTGTTTAACCACAAAGACCCCAGATAAGACCTAGGGAAGGGAACTAGAGGCACGGGGCACTAGGAGCAGGCAGCCTCCAATGAATAATGTTTAACAGTATGGTGACCTGAGTGCTACAGTGTTATTATGTGAGTGCGGCTAATTAATTCAAGCCCTATCAAATGGGACCTACTAGCCCCATAGGAGGACCCCTTTGGTCAAGCGTGTTTGAGGAAATCTCCTGCCTCTGCACCAACGTCTGCCTCACTGGAGGAGGTGAGGAACACGGACGTAGGTGCAGAGGCAGGAGATTCCCTCAAACACGCTTGACCAAAGGGGTCCTCCTATGGGGCTAGTAGGTCCCATTTGATAGGGCTTGAATTAATTAGCCGTACAACGGTGGAGTGTGATAGTGATCACCCCACTCAGTGGAACCCTGCCAACATAGCACGGTAAGGGTGGAGCACGATTGAGTAACATAGGCCCTGATGAATGCCACGGACCCTTCTGGGCCAATAGGCAGAAACATGTTGACCACTTACATCACGGTGGGGGGACAATAGAATCCCCAACACACCGATCATTCATTTTATCCACCATACAGATGCCAGTTACATTAAAAAGTTTGACATCTGTAATGGCTTTTTAAACCTCACACTTTTTTTTTTAATGGCCCCCACTTAGCTTTAGAAGTGCATCCCTGTCATCAGGTGTATGCCCGCCCTCTATCAAACCAAGTTTTTAGAGGGCGAGGACTGGCCAATGATGAAGCATGACACCAGGTGGTGTGTGAGACCAGTCTTTTACTTTTTGTGAGATGCCTGCACTCACAAAATAACACTGTAGCACTCAGGTCACCATACTGGGAGCGGCTCTTTTGTGTTAAACACTATCTATCACTTCAAGCAGAGTCTGTTTCAGTGCCTTCAGCAACCAGTATGGCACACGAGGCAGCAGGCAGTAAGGATGTATTTTTAGCAGTCATGTTGTGCAAAGGAGAGCTGTTGGAGATCTATTGCGATAATGCACAAGATATATGTATTTATACTGAAATTTGATATAATTGCACCAAACCTTATACGTTGCACTTTGATTATTGACAGGTTTCTTTAATATTGGTAAGGCCAGCATCGGCATGAATACAGTAGAACAGCTACTTGCAAGGTCATTCTTTGGACGGACACGTGAAGAGAAACTACAGATAAAGCAATTAGGACCTGATCGGCCTGACCTGAAACTACAACAAACTACCCAGGACAGAGGAAAGACTTACACACGTACATTCTCAAACACCTGGTACACAAAAGCTGATTGGCTTACAGGGTGTGTGTCAAAAATTCTTTGTTCTGCTTCCCCTGCATGCTGTTTGGTGGTGAATTGCCTTGGACAAAACAAGGAGTAATAGACTTGAAGCATTTGTCTGACAAAATCAAGAAGCATGCACACACAAGAAGCCATATGGAAAACCTGACGAGACTGGGAATGTTGGGAGACACACCGATTGAACACCACATAAACGACGCATACCGGAAAACAATACAGAAACACAATGAAGCAGTTGATAGGAATAGACACATACTAGCAAAAATAGTTGATTGTATTTGTTTCTGTGGTGCTTTCGAACTGGCATTGCGAGGCCATGATGAATCGGAAAGTTCCTCAAAACCTGGAATATTCAGAGGCCTTGTGGATTTAATAGCAAGCATAGACCATGACATGGAAGCACATTTAGCAAGTGCTACAGTCTTTAAGGGCACCTCTAAAACAATACAAAATGAACTGCTTGAGTGTATGCTAGAAATATTGAGAAGCCATATTGTCCAAGAGGTGCAAAACACAGACTTTGTGGCTATTCAGGCTGATGACACCACTGATGTGGCCACAAAAACACAGTCCGTATTAGTCTTTTGGTACCTTGACAATGACAGTCAAGTTGTGGAGAGGTTCTATGGTTTCACACATTTAAGAGACTCTAGTGCAGAAACCATTACTTCAGCTATACTGCGTCAACTTAACCTCATTTTTCCAGAGCTGCCTCAAAAAAAAAACAACTTATTGCACAAAGCTATGATGGTGCGTCCATAATGAGTGGAAGCCTTGGTGGAGTACAGAAAAGAATTAGAGATGTGTACCCTAATGCTCATTATGTGCACTGTTACGCCCACCAACTTAATCTTATTATGCAACAGGCAGTATCAAGGATCTCAGAGACACGAATTTTCTTTCAGGATGTAGGAGGCATGGCAGCATTCTTCTCACGTTCCCCCAAAAGAACGGAAGCACTTCAGGAGATTGTGGACAAAAGGCTTCCAAGGGGATTGTCAACTCGTTGGAACTTTAACATACGTACAGTGGGCCTGATTCACAGAACTAACTTACGTCAAAATCCTAAACTTACAACAATGTTGGTATTCACAGAATGAACTTACACATTTGGGTATTCACAGAATGAACTTACACATTTGGGTATTCACAGAATGAACTTACAACAATTTTGGTATTCACAGAATGAACTTACACATTTGGGTATTCACAGAATGAACTTACAACAATTTTGGTATTCACAGAATGAACTTACACATTTGGGTATTCACAGAATGAACTTACAACAATTTTGGTATTCACAGAATTAACTTACTCATTTTGGTATTCACAGAAGGCACTTACTCATCAATGAGTAAGTGCCTTCTGTGAATACTAAAATGTGTAAGTTACACAAAATGTGTAAGTTACACAAAATGTGTAAGTGTCTTCTGTGAATACCAAAATGAGTAAGTTTATTCTGTGAATACCAAAATGAGTAAGTTCATTCTGTGAATACCAAAATGGTAGTAAGTTTAGGATTTTGTCGTAAGTTAGTTCTGTGAATCGGGCCCAGTCAACCTAATATATAAACATAGGGAGGACCTTGAGAAATGTTTTGACGCCATTGAAGCCAATGAAGGCTTTGATTACAGAACTCAGAATGAAGCCCGTGGCTTTGCTAGAACACTACAAGACAGAGAGTTTCAGTTCTTTCTGTTTTTATTTCATGACATAATGTTTTATGTCGAGATATTATACAACCAGTTGCAATCACGAGCCATAGATACTGTCTCTGTGCAAAGAGATACCAGTATGTTTGTCACCAACATCAGCAAAGTGAGAGATGGGGTTGACAATTTAGACAGCAGACTGCCAGAGGGTTCTACTTTTTCAAACCGCAGGAAAAACATCAGCAGTCTGGTCCGAACTGCAAAGGAGATATGTGACATTGTAATTGTGCATGCACAAGAACGTTTTCTTTCACAAAACATTTGGTGAGTGCCGCATTATTGCAAAGTGAACAATTTGCAACATATGATCAATCCTTTCCTGAGCAAGCTCTGAATGAGGCTATGGAAGCTTATCCTATGCTCAACAAAGAGGACCTGAAAACTGAGTTGACTGTACTGTACGGAATGAGTGTATACCGGAAGGCCAAAGGTGCCATTTCTTTGCTGGCTTTAATTCATAAACTTAATATGGAAAAGTCACTTACAGAGACAGTGGCTTTACTAAAAATTGTCATTACCACTCCTATGACAACAGCAGAGTCTGAACGATGTTTTTCCACCTTAAAGAGGATTAAGACATTCCTGAGGAACACCATGCTTGAGGAAAGACTGAATGCTTTAGCAATGCTCTCTATAGAGAGCGACCTAGTTAAAAGAATCCCAGACTTTAACGTTCAAGTTATTGAAAAGTTTGCTGCTCTTAAAGACAGACGTGCTGATTTTATCTACAAAAAGTGAACAATATATTGAATGCTGCTAGTTTGCGACCTGTTTAGTTGTTTGTTAAATAAAAAACATCTGTGAGGTACTCAGAAATGCATTGTATCTCGAAGTCTGTTATGAAGCTCTGTGGTTATACTGAATAAGCACCTACCTATGTTATATGACTTCTCTTTATTAATATAATAACTGCACTTTCACAATTGCTTTATTAACCTTCCTGCTTTCTCAAATTTGCTTGAAAATGCACCATTTGTCCACCCTTTTTTCAAAATTTTCTCAGGGGGCTATGCTCGCTTGCTACGGTGCTCTATGAAATTCATTTTCCGCCTCACCACTTACAAATGTCACCAGCCGCCACTGCAAAAGGCATTTACAAGTAGTATCTTTGCGTATGCCCTTGGGGTGGAATCTCTGCACCGAGTGCGGAGATTCCACTCCGGATGCGGAGAGTACACTCCAGTTGGTCTAAGTTTACCTTTGTGAATACCTAAAAGTAGTAACCTTGCACAAAATTGTAATTTTACCTTTGTGAATCGGGCCTGAGAGTAGACATATAGATGCTACTCATAAATGCCCTTTGTGAACGCTCCAAAGTTGTGAACTTAGACGTTTGGTCTAAGTTTAGACCAAACATCTAAGTTTACCTTTCTGAATCGGGCACTATGTCTTCAGGAGGAGAACCTGTAATTATATGATTCTACCACTGCTGCGTTCTCCACATAATTATGCATTTGTCACATTTGCCACATAATTCATCAAACGCTGCACAAAATGCAGATTTTAACCAAAAAAAAGTTTGTAGATCAAATGGATCTAAAGTGACACGTGTTGCCATGCAGTAGAAAGCCCTGAGCAAAGATTGACTGGTCATCTTTCAGTTGCATATTGCTATCTGTGGATGATGAATTGGTACTAATAAGAGGAAACTTTTGCTCAGAGAGTTTTAATCTGTGTTCAAATTACAAAATAATGGAGTACCACTATTAAAAACTGCACCGCATTATGCTGCATAATTTGCCTTCTTTGCTGCATAATTTAGACAACCCTGCTTCATAATTTGATCGCCAGCTGCTGCCTAATTCCAGGTGATAGTATTCCACAGAAAATAAGACCTTTTTTGTGCCAATAAAAATCCTATTATCCTGTGCAGTGCATCAAAACAAAAAATTATTTCTGTAGCTTTTATAAGTACACCTGCCTGCTAGGACGTGCCACTCAGGGCCGGACTGGCATCCGAAACTGGCCCTGGCAAACTGCTCGGCCGGCCCCCCCTGGGGGGTAGGGGGTGTGAAGCCGAACTGTTTTCTTGGGCCGATTTCAGCCGATTTTGTTACTGGGGGCCGATATTGCCGGCCCCCGGTAACAAAAACGGCCCCCCAGGGGCCCAAAACCGGCCCCCACCCTGCCGGCCCACCGGGGAAACGCCCGGTGCCCGCTACGGCCAGTCCGGCCCTGGTGCCACTACTGTTCTACTAAGCTGAAGGAAATTACCATCTTTTGAGTGGTGTACCCCCATATTTTTGCCCTGTATGTTTTTCATGGCTTTAAAACTCTGTGCACTTAACCCCTGCTAATCAGTAGTAAAATGCATGTGCCCGACTTTTAAATGGTCGAATGGGCATACCTCAAGCATAATTAACGTATCTATAAGTCCCTAGTATATGGTACAAAGTGTACCCACGGCCTATATGTTAACTGTCACTAGTGGACTGCAGGACCTATTGTGCCATCCACTACAGTGGCAGTACACACAAGGCTTCAGGACTACCATTGTAGCCTGGCTAAAAATGTTCTTAAACTGCAATTCCACCTGCAAAAATAGACCCTTTTGACAAGTCTAAACCTTCCTTTGAAATATTATTGTCGCCCATAAGTAGGCTTCATAGCCTAAAAGGCAGGATGCCTGGTTTTTAAAAGTAGGACATTTAGGAATTATGGGATTGATTTAGATCTTGGCAGATCTGATCCGGCTGTCACTTTTTCAGCAGTTTCACCACCCGCCTACTTGGCAGTCCGCCAGCTGTATTTAGATGTTAGCGGGTTCATGGAGAAAAGACCACCCAAGTGGCGCTGACTCTGCCAGGAATTTTCACCCACATCGGCAGCATCATGGGCAGAAGCGGCTGTCGGCGGGAGTCCAGCCAAGATTACTGCCAGGCCAATCACGATGGGCCTTTTTCGTAGAGGAAATTGTGGCAGGATACCTCCTAGTTTGAGGTGGTGGAATCAAACAAAATGAGGTAGGAAATTACCTTTTTTTCTGTTATCCACTTCAGTTTTCCTCTTGAACCCCATTGTCCAGGTCCTCCCTTTGTTGCTACTACATGACCACGATGCTAATGAACTCCGTTGTCACCTGGGTCTAGGGTAAGCTTCTCTTAAATTTGTTTTACTATGAATAGTGTATTGACAATTGCTTTAGTCTCATGTATTTTTAGATTGCTCTTACATGCATTTTTTATGTGTAATGCATTAGTGTACATTTTACAATTTATAAAGGTTAAATGAACACACCTGTATTGACACTTAAAAAAAATTTATTTTGTTGTGGTGCCTGTGGGTGTGCATTCAATAGTGTGTGTGTGTTATTTGTGTGGTATGCAACATGTACGAAAAGGGGCATAACACATTAACTACATATATTTTAGAAGCAAACACAACATATATGTGTATTTACACATAAATCAGTAGTAATTACCAGTCTCCACTCCACGAGGGACTCACTGCATCTGTAAACCGCAGCTAGGACATTGCCAGCACAACGGGGACATCTAAATAGGCTTTGCGCAAACCCACTGACCTGACAGTGACGGAGTACTGTTAGGCAGCAGAGGAGTCCGCCGCAACGACGGTGCACCGCTTACGTGATGAGAAACGGTCTGTCAATGCGGATGGCAGTTCAGCCAGCACATATCTTAGTACGTAAAGCGGGATACTGTTAGCTTGGCAGAGTACTTGGATACTCTGCCATGGTGGCACAACGGGAGTCCTGCCAAGATCCTAATCAGGCCGTTAATGTTACTCATGTCCTTACAGTGACTATCACCTAAAAGGTATTTTCACTGTAACAAGACTAACGGTTCCATAGGGAAATACTAGGATGAAATATTCAATTTAATAATGCTAGCTTCGGGTAAGAAACCATTAGAAATGGTATTCCTGGACTCTTTGCAATATTTATTAAACACCCAATTCAATAAAGTCAGATTTTTAACAAATACCATAAAAAGATACTTTTAGAAAGTTACCTTTTCCCTGTCCCTCTCTGGCAAGATGATCATTTGTAAAACGCCCAGGAACTTAATTAACTTCAATGGGCCCTCTCTTGTCAGAGACAGATACCTGATGGCACCTGGCAAGACCCCTTCTTTATTCCCCAGCCAGGCAGGCTCTAATCCCAGTGGGAAGGGAGCTGCTCCCAGAACTGGTACTGGTCTGAGGTAACCAGAGAGGAGGGGTGTTCCCCCAAACCTTTTGCCTTACTCCTCCTGAATTCATTTTTGTTGGCTTTAGAACGCTACACACTTTACCACTGTTAACCAGTGCTAAAGTGCTAGCGCTCTATCCTTTAAACATGGCGAAATTGGCTTATACCCAATTGGCACATTTAATTTACTTGTAAGTCCTTATTAGAACATTGTAATGTGGAGCACTCCATTGAAGACAATGGAGTGCTCCATGCTTCTACGGGCCGGTAAAGGGCCGCAAAGCAACATTCCAATGTTGTTTTCACAAAGGCCTCTTGGAGCACGAGGGGATTTAAACCCCCTCAACTCCGAGAGGCCTTTGTTTTATTTGTAAGAACATTCTGCCCTCTAGTGGCAGAATGTTCTAATAGCCTTATAGCCCTTCATAGCTGGGCTATACCAGCTATTAAAGTCCTGCTCCCTTGTTAAAGTCCCTCGCCTTCGGCTCGGGCCTTTACCGCTGGATCGGACCTTTAAAAGCCGGTATAGCCCGCTACGGCGGGCTATACGGCTATAGTAAAGTGCCCAGGGCCTGTAAATTAAATCTTACTAGAGGGCCTGTAGCACTCATTGTGCCACCCACTTAAGTAGCCCTTTAAGCATGCCTCAGGCCTACCATTGCAGACAGTGTGTGCAGTTTTAAACTGCTATTTCGACCTGGCAAAATAAGCCTTTTGCCAGGTCCAAACCTTCCTTTTATGTATATTTACCCCAAGAGTGGGCCGTAAACTGCCCATAGGGCAGGGTGCAGTGTCTGTAAAAAGTTGGACATATATTTTTAAGTTTTACAAGTCCTGGTAGTGACAAACTCTTAAAATAGTTTTTCACTACTGCATGGCCTACCTCTCCCATCCAATAACATTGGGTTTCCTTATTACATTTAATAAGTGATAACTTTCAATTGGGAGCAGGTTAGAATATCGAGTTTGAAAGCTAAAGAATTGTAATTTAAAACCATCTTTAATGGTAAAGTCAGATTTAAGTCACAATTCTGAAATGCCACTTTTAGAAAGTTTCCGGGGCTACGTGACTAGGTGCAGCTGGCAGTGGGTCTTTGTGTATTGCTCCCAGACAGTGAGGTAAAGGGGGAATAGGTGTTGGCAGGATGAGCCATCTCTGACATGATGGGGGGCAGACCTGTCACCTACCACAGTTGCACATCACAAAGGCTCTGGCTCAGCACACTCACAAAGCGTTTTACACAAGTCTTTTGAGCCCCCAGACAAGATGGGGCCAGGGCAGGGAGGCAGGAAATTCCAGATACCTCTGTAGAGGAGAGCTCTAGAAACTCCTCCTATTTCAAACTTGGCATTAAGGATAAATAGTGGACCATCAGACACAAATTTGTATTACACCTCTGGACCTGTGGAAGACTCAGAAGGTCTCCTGAGCTGCTCTGCTGCAGGAAGGACTGCTACTCTGCTGCCCTGATGTCCTGTTGCCTGAGTAAGAAGGACTGGACCTGTATCTTGAACCTAGGACCATCAGAATGACTCCAAGGACTAGTTGGTCAGAGCCTCAGGGACAGAAAAGGCTCCAACCTCTTTGAACCCTGGACCTGGACTCTTCCTGCTGTGAGTTCTGCTCCCCCAAGTTGGTGCCAGCCCAGTCCTGGACCCTTGGAAGTGGGCCTGAAGGAGCTATGCAGTCCAGCTGTGGTCTTAGCAGAACTACGCAGCTCGACGCATTGCCTTGCAGCTGCGCATCGGAACCACCGCTGTGTGAGGCATCCTCTATACAGGACCTCACACCTCTGCTGCAAGATGCATCCTTGATTCATGATCTCACAATGCAGCTCCCAGAACCAGCACTGTGCAACACACCGTTGATGCAGGGCCTTGCACCCGCCGCTGCACGATGCCTCCTTGACGCAAGATTTTGCAACGCTACATGTAACTTTGTCCTTGTATCCTGCCCATGCTCCAACACAGTCTGCCAGATCCTGTGACTTTGTCCCGGTTTGGCGTGGCCAGATAATCACAGTTGGCACTTTGTGCTTTTAAGCACTCATTTTGCCTAAATCTTTAAAACGGTATATCTCTGGTTGTAATGATTGACTGATTGGATTTTCGTGATTTGGGTGTCAAATCCTTTATTAAGTTTCACTCTATTTTTCTGAACTGGTGTGGGGTTTTTCATGTGTTGTGTTTTCACTTTATTACTGTTTGAAGTGCTGCATAAATACTTTACACATTAGCTCTAACTTAAGCTTGAATGCTTTAGTGCCAAGTTTACAGAGCGCTGAGCACAGGTTAATTTGGGGTTTGCTTGTGTTTAACCCTGACAAGAATGGTGGTTACTGCTTGAGTAGGCTTTCACCCCTTTGAACCAGTAGCCCAATTTCTTAAAAGGGGTTTCTTATTTCCATGGCCAAACCTCTCTGTTGGGCACATAGGCTCTGCACAAGGAGAGAAAGAACAGAAGAGTACTGGACCTGCTGCCTGTAAACTAAAACGAGCTCTGAAAGATTGGGCTGCTCCCTCTTGTAACCAGGACATACAGGTGGACTCCAAAGGTCATAGGGCTGACCTCCTCTTTTAGCTGCATGGATACAACATGCTACAAGAGGCCTTTCTGCAACTACCCAGTTAACCAGTTCCAGATGGACCTGCCCTGGACTCTGATGGTGGCTTCTGCTGATGTGAGTCTTGACCCAAAGTGCTATTCCTCAGTTCCTAGAACCCTGGGCTTTGTCAAAGTGTACTCCTTCTAAGATCCTGAGAAACCTGGGACTTAAAATTGTTTGGCTAGAAAGATCTTCGAAGGAGTGGGATAAACCTGACAAGCAGATCTGACCGAGGTGAGTTGCCACTAGGATGAAGATTCAGGTTTCCCTCACTCAGGCCTATTCCTCAGCAGCATATGCAATTCAGCGGTACCTTTTGGAGAATGTATCCAGACTAGTGGAGCCCTCTTTGACTACAACCAGCTCCTTGACCCACTGGAGTAATCGAGCTCCTAAAAAATGATTAAGCACGAACAATGAAAACTTGACTTTGCGAAGGGGCCAAAAATATCCGGTCAGCAAGGGACCTTCCTTAGATTCTAAATTTATATTTCTCAAAGATTTCCAGCCAAAAACCAACAGATTCAATGGGATCTCATGCGACGGCTATCCAACCTTGAGGAACCCTCCCAGTTACAGCCTGTTGCTTTGTCCCCACTGAGGATTTTGGACTTCTATTTTTGAGACTTAGTCCAAAGGTAAAACTTCCCACCAGCTCGAACCTGGTTTCAGTATCTGGCCCGTACTCCACCGCAGTCAGCCTCAACCGTATCTAGGTCCTGGTATACCGCAACCAGTAGACTGCAGTTGGTGCTTAATGCTTGTTGGCACTATTTTTACTTAAAACTTTAAAAAATATATATTTTCTGTCCCCCTTATAGGATTGTTGTTTAATTATTAATTAAAAGGTACTCTATTTTATTACAATAGCTATTGCTTAAGGTTGGTCATCACCCCTTAACTAGAGCCTCAATTTCTTATAAACTGTTAGCATTGCTTAATTTATTTTTACATTTAAAATGTTATTGCAAGCAGATAGCTTTCATATTTATGAAACAAACTTTTTTATTGTTTTGCTCTTCTTATTTGTTCTTATTTTTTGTGGCATACACTTTTAATATATATGTTTTTTTAATTAACAATAGCTACACCTGTCAAGGCCAGACCTAGTGGCTTTGCCAATGCTTATTTTGTCTTGTGTTCTTTTGCATGTATTTCCTTGCTCTCTCTCTACTTTTTCCTCTGTGCCTTGTCCACGTGCTTTTGACTCGTCTCCTCCCTGCTCTCCGATGCTTCCTGTCCTGCTCCCCATCCACCTTCCTGTGTGAAGTATTATATATTTGTTACTATATATTACTTTTTTTACAAGTGCCAGGTAGCTTTTGTTTAATATAAATCCCGTTATAATATTAATGGCATGCATGCGCATGTGCCATCACACATTCGTTTGCATGCAAAAGGCAAAAAGAAAATCATTAGGCAGAGTCAATAGATCTGCATTTCAGAGGCGAGACCTATTACATTTGCCAATGCTTGTTTTCGTGATTGTTGTCTGCTCTCCACTATGTACACTCACAGCTGCAATTACTAAAACAAGATTTATTTTGTGACAATGCAACACTTAGTAGTAATTTATTTGGTTTATCTCTTTATTAACGCAGACACCTACTTTGCCTCCGTGTTCTGTTATGATTGAACGAAAAATCTATTTTGTGCACTAGTCTGACTTGTTGTTCATGGCGTCAGTACCTTCAGACATTCCAGATTTTGAGCTAATATATATATATATATATATATATATATATATATATATATCTTAAAATAAAGTCGCATCTTGCCTTCCGCCCACTGTCACGTTATCACGCTTACTTCAGTTAATTTTTCAGTGGTTTAAGTCGCTAAAGTAAAAAATTGGCTACTGATCTAGACCATTTCCTTACGCTGCCCATTAAAGAATGCCTGCACGTATAGTGGCAAAAGGGTGATACCTACGTGCTAACATGCGTAAAGATGGTTGCATTAAGATGATTAATGCACGCACCATTAGAAAGTTACATATTATTAGGTGGAATAGGATCATTTTTACACACAATTTAATAGAGTTGTGCCAAAAACACAATGCTTCATTACTCGCTGTGTAAGGAAGATTAATTTACAATATATAGCAGCTGAAGCACAAGCAAGTACTTTTAATTAACCCATCTCAACAAAGTTATTCTGGAATGTAAATTGCTGAGGGTTAGCTTAGTGGGCAGCTCAGCTGAGTTGTTTCTTTATAAAATGTAAACATTTCTGTCCACCTACGATTAATAAGAGTTAAGCAGAAAGTACAATAAATGCTTAATACTGAATTGCATCTGATGAAGGTGTGTAATGGACATTAGTTTCAAGTCCTCCCTCCTTCAGAGCAGCTGTTCAGCGTGGCCAAAAGGTCCTTGAAGTGGTGAGAAGTGGTCTGTTGTCAAGGTCCAAATATCCAAGAAACAAAATGAGCATCCCTTCGCTCCCCTAAGTGCCATTCTCTTTCCCAGGGAGAACTAGTGCCTTTCTGGTCAAAAGTGTAAGGTCTAGCAAATGACCTCCTCCTTGGGCAATGATCTAAAGCATGTGCACGAGGGCCTCGGGACATTACATGCCTTTAACTTGCACACTCAAATGAAATTGTGCTAAAGTGAATGAGACTATATTAGTTGTTTCTAATTGGTAATCAATCCTAAATGTAATTTTAAGGCAGGGATTCAATATTGTTGAAAAATATAGATCATATCTCGCACATGTACTCAATAACACTGTATGCAAATGCTCCATCACAAATAAAAATATTTTGGATTTGACCACGGAAACGCATGTAGTATCCTACCAAAGTAAATGTATATATGTAATAAAATAGGTAAAAAAGAAGAAGGAACTCTGGGTAGTTCACAGGTTTAGGTGGACAGCAGCTCCAATACAGAGCACCCTACAACACTAGTGGCACTCTGAATACGCTCACCTCAAATGTCTGTTTTTCGAGCAAAGTTTGTAGGCATAGGATTAGCACAGTGTCATCCACGCCAAGCTAGAAAGTGACAAAGTCTCTTGCCATTTTTACCGCAAAGTCTTTAAGAATATGATTATATAGTGCCATACAGACTGACCTGAAAAGTCGCCCCAAAGCATTATGGTAAATGCAGTGCATGTCAACACTGTTCTCAGTGACAGTCTTTACTTTTTCACCCTTGTTGCTACAGCCAGTGCTGTGTATCTCCAGGCACATGTTGTAGGATAGCAGTCCTTCTTCAGTAGAGAGTAACACATCATTTTTGGGGTGCTGGAAATGCTGCCCAAACTCTTCTCAGGTCTCTGTACGGGCACAGGTGCATCAGCCAGAGCTCTTCAGCTCATTAGCTCAAGGGAGCCTTTTCAAACAAAAAGAGGATGGGAGCATACTGCCTCACATACCAGCACTCAGTTCACCCCAATGCATTATGGTAAAAACAATACCTTTTAGGCTGAGAGTGCTGCATAAATTATCCAAATAAGAAGCAAGGAACTCTGGGTAGTTCCTAAGTGTAGGTGGAGAGCAGTGGAAAGGGTTTTTCAGTCTGTCTGCTGCACTGCACATTGTTGAAGAGATATCTATTCAGCATATGTTAGAAATGGGGGTCTCTAGTTGGCAGAGGTAGGTACCTTTGTCCAAATAGGGACCCTTGCTTCTAGTCAGGGAAAGGGGGATACACACTTTAGATAACCCCTGCTCACCCCCTTAGTAGCTTGGCTCGAGCAGACAGGCTTATCCCAAAGGCAATGTGTAAAGTATTTGTACCAACACTCACAGTAACACAGTGAAAGCACCGCAAAAGGACACCACACCAGTTTAGAAAAATAAAATATCTTTATCCTAACTAAAGAAGACCAAAACGACAAAAATCCAACATACACAGTTAAAAATATGACTTTCAAAAGGTTTCAAGAACTTGTACCATAGAAAACTATGGATGCGTGACTTTTCACCAAAGTACCTGTAGATGCGTCAAAGTTCCAAAAGCCAAATAGCCGCAGAGTCAGAAAACAAAGAGATGCGACACTCCTGAGACCATGGGGAGGCGATGAGACAGTCCCGCTGCACACAGAGGAAGGGTTACGTCGAATCCGGTCTGTATGGGGAGTGATGCGTCGATTCTCCGTGACGGTTCCTGTCCACAGGTGATGCGTCGAACGAACTTTCCGCACAGGTACGATGCGTGGAAATCCGGATGCGTCGGCGTCGAGGGGCGCTGCGTCGGTCCTCTTAAGCTGCGATCCCTTGAGGCGTCGATTCTTGCAGCGGCGACAGGCTCTGCAGCAGTTTCCGCAGCAGCGCGGCGATGCGTGGAAATTCTTCTCGCGCCGTGGAGATGCGTCAGGAAAACAGCCGCAAGAAGAGCGATGCATCGATTTCTGTAGTTCTTTGAGTTTCTTCTTTCTTCCAGCTCCCAAACAGCAGCAACAACCTCCAGAGGCCCAAAATTGGCACAGGCACCTCTTGGCAGGCTAGAACTCACAGCAGCAGAGTTCAGGGGAGCTGGGGGTGACGTCTTTGTGTCCCTGAGACTTCAAAACAGGAGGCCAGCACACTTCAGGCCCTTGGAGATCTCCTTCAAGCAGGGGACACAGCACACAGCAAAGTCCTTCTCCTTTTCTTGGCAGAAACAGCAACTGCAGGCCAACCCCAGACACACAGCAAGGGCAGTACTTCTCCTCAGTCTCTCCAGCTCTTCTCCTTGGCAAAGGTTCCTCTTGAATTCCAGGAATGATCTAAAGTCTGGGGTTTTGGGTCTTATACTTATACCCAAAAATGTCTTTGCTCTCTTTGTGCAAGGGGCTCTGAGCCCAGTTCAAACCAGTTCTGCAAGTGCACAACAACATCCATTGTCAGTGTGAGCCTTGGCTCCAGACACACCACAGGGGGGCGGAGCCAGCATTGTGGAAGTCAGGCACAGCCCCATTCAGGTACAGGTGCTACTCCTCCCACCACTCCAAATGCAGATCAGGCCTATTCAGCCTAGTGCTGACTCATCCAGACTCCTGGAGCCACTGCACCTCCCCAGCCCCTGTCACTCCAAAGCCATACAGTAAATCCACAAACAGGCAGAGGCACACAGGATGGTTTAACAAGAAAATAGCCACTTTCTAAAAGTGGTATTTTCAAACACACAATTTAAAAACCATCTTTACTAAAAGATGTGTTATTAAATCCTGAGTTCAGGGATACCAAACTCCATTTTTCAATCTTATCCCTATGGTAAGATATGCTTGTAAAATGTTACAAAGCATTCCCCATTCTGCCCTATGGGGCAAGATAGCCTTTCAATAGTGAAAAACGAAATTGGCAGTATTTCACCATCAGGACATGTTACACACACCAGTACATGTCCTACCTTTCACATACACTGCACCCTGCCCAGGAGGGTACCTTGGGCCTACCATAGGGGTGCCCTATATGTAAGAAAAGGGAAGGTTAGGGCCTGGCAAGTGGGTGCACTTGCCAAGTTGGCATGGCAGTTACCAAACTGCGCATAGGCACCGCGGTGGCAGGCCTGAGACATTTTTTCAGGGCTACTCATGTGGGTGGCACAATCAGTGCTGCAAGCCCACTAGAAGCATTTGATTTACCAGCCCTGGCACACTCAGTGCACTTTACTAGGGGCCTACTGGTAAATCAAATACGCCAATCATAGATAACCAATCACAATAACAATTTGCACCACAGAGAGCATATGCACTTTAGCACTGATCAGCAGTGGTAAAGTGCCCAGAGTCCTATAGCGAACAAACACAGGTCAGGGAAAAATAGGAGGAAGAAGCAAAAAGTTTGGGGATAACCCTGCAAAAAAGGCCATTTCCAACAGCATAGCATTTAGCTTTTGATTTAACAATGTGTTTTGGATTGAGACCCACTGGTCATTCCTGATTGTTGGTGGGTTTTGAACATTAAAGCAATAAGTAAAGATGCCCTTAAATTCTGTGTTTATCTTGTCACATTTGCTGCCTCCAAAGACAAAGGTCAACTGTCAGGCTATGTTTTCTGACAAATTGCTGTTTATATTTTTTAACATGGAGATTAGTGTTTGCAAACTCCTCTCATTTTGCAGCCAGAGAAAGAAAAGTAAAGTGAATTATGCGGCAATCTTGCTGGGTACGTTTGGAAAATGGGCCTCTCTGAAGGGTCACCCCAAACATTTTGCATTCGTCCTGCTATTTTTCTGACCTTGTTTTTGTTGGCTTTAGTACTCTGAGCACTTTACCACTGCTGACCAGTGCTCAAGTGCATGTGCTCTCTCCTCTAAACATGGTATAATTAGTTTACATATGTTTGCATATTTGATTTACTTGTAAGTCCCTTTTAAAGTGGTATACCATATACCCAGGACCTGTAAATTAAATGCTACCAGTGGGCCTGCAGCACTGATTATGACACCTACAGAGGTAGCCTTTCAAACCTGTCTCAGTCCTGCCAATGCAGGGCTTGTGTGTGCAGTTTACTGCCACTTCGACTTGGCATTTAAAACTACTCACCAAGCTTGAAACTCCTCTCTTATTATATCTAAGTCACTACTAAGGTAGGCCCTAAGTAGCCCTAAGGGCAGTGTGCTGTGTAAATAAAACATAGGACATGTACTGGTATGTTTTGCATGTGCTGGTGTCACTTGACCAATAGGGTCATTGTTGTTTTCACTAAGTTAGCATGAGCACGCTGCAGCTTGTCTGCTGCTTTGCACTCGTTTCTACACGTTTTTATTTTTGTAATAATTTCTCTGGCTGCTTTCACATGAGAACTCATCACTGTTTTCACTCTCAGCAAGTTCCTGGGATTTTGACTGAACATTGTGAACAAGGTCGAACAACAATGCCCTTTGTTATTTTGTTCTGGCCAGACCTAAGCCCTTAGACAAAACATACTGATGCAGCTGTTGTTTGGACAAACGCACTTTGTTCATATTAGAATACACGAATAGGTAGTACACACTTGGAGAGAGACCTTTCCAAGGAGAAGAGCGAGACAGCATCTATGATGTAGATCTACCATATATAGGTTGAGGTATGTGGTCTGCTGACAAAGCCCAGAGATCTTCTAATATATATTAATACTGCTTCTTAGCAAGGGGAGGGCAGTTAGGCTCTATTGTCTTTCCATGATGACATCTCCCTACATGATAAATGGACTAGCTGCTATGCTGACTGTATTTGTACTATGCTTGTTGTGGCACATATACTGCATGTTAGGGCACATTAGTTAAAATAAATATTTTAAACTGTTTCGTGTCTCTGTCAGATCTTATTGTGGACAAGGACAAGAGTGAGAGCGAAAGGGTGTGTCTCGCTACCGCGATTCCTGAGAGACCTGGGAGTGTTGTGTTCTGGGGTGTCTAATAATTTGTTTCTCTGTGAGCGAGTAGGAGAGCAAGTGAGACACTATAGCTAGTCGGTCCTGGGCTTATGGGTACTAAGGTGGTCGGATGTCTCAGTCCCTATACACCAAGGTCCTATAATCCTGCACATAGTTCTGTGTTTGTGCAGAATCCCTGCAACATGGCGCCACCAATGTTTGGTCTGGTCCTTATTCACGAGACCCCTGAGTAGCTCTTGTGCTTGTCCACAATTTCCCTCTTACCGGTTTCCAGAGACGTCCACGGTGGGAGGGCTTAGCCAACTATATTTGTAATTTTATAGGTTTTTCAAGCTTGAGATTCAAAAGGTTTTTCTTTACCCTGCTTTGCGCTACTGTTTTCTTTGTTTCTTTCTTCCAGTCTTTATAAACATGGCACAGCCGGTCGCTATTGCAGCACCTAACTGCATGGTGGTTACAGTACACTTGACTCATCACGGGGTCCCCAATGCAGGGGCTAACATTATTTTTGTTGTCGAGGCGGACCCAGCTTACCGCCTCGAGGTTTTCTATTCTGGGGTTACATTCCCTGCGGTTGATGGGAATGATAATTTGTTTCATGAATATACAAGGGCGGCTGCTCCAGCGGCTTATCGTCCATATGCATTACTTGAAGATCAGTTGACAGCCTGGGAGCATACTATTTGGTTTAATGGCACCCTTCCTCACCCGCTCTCTATTGTTCGCATGGGCTCTTTATCTGTTGATGGGGCCACTCGGCCGGTTTTGTCCGGTTATACTCCACATCCCAATTATCTCGGTGTTACTGTTGCAGATCTACGTCTGCTATATACACAGTTGCTTCATATTCATAGAAGTGTCATACAGTATATGTCACGTGCACTTTAGGTGGCTCCGGCTGGAGCTATTCCTCCACCACCAGGACATGGTGGCGGATTGGTGATTAGTCCCGTTAAGATTAATTCGGTGATGGGAAAATGTTCACAAAACCATGATGACTTGCCATTTTGACTTGCACAAAAATTTGTGCAACTTGAAGCTGTTTTTCCACACACAACTCCTGTTGAAAAACACAGGATCCTTACAATAAGTTTGCCGATTGGTCTGATTCCCTCTTTAGCTGACTGCACCACCTGGGGGATGGTGTTTGCTTCCGTGTATACACTGTGCTTTGGCACCCCCTCCATGAGCGTTCTTCTGAACGTTCTGAAAAAGGTACAAGATGAACATGGGGCTGGTCCAGCCCTGGATTTGGGGATGAAATTGGTGGGAATGTTCCCTATAGTCTCCGATATGATTCTGGCCAACATTAAATGTGAAGCGGTTTGCTTACAAGTATGTCAACGCCTAGCGGCTGTGGCGGAAGTAGATCGGCAGCGACAATTGCCGATTATTATTGCAGATGTGTATACATCTTTGAGTCGCAATAGCTTGGGGATTCGACCATTTACACAACCACAAATTAAACTCCCTCCTGAAAAGGAGGGTCGTCCAGTCTTTCCTAAAAAGGCTTGGAACAAACGCAGTGGCAGCAACAACAGAAGCCTGGTTCACGTGCAAGTTCGCCTCCACCTGAGGCTTCTGAGCATAGATACAACCGCTCTAAAATGAAGACACCTGAGAGGATCTAGGTTCCTGATCCTCATTCTCCTCATTCCTTTCAGGAATCATTGGATCAACAGTTTGGCGGGGGAGGACGGCAGGATCGCAGACAAGCCGGGTCTGCACATGCTGGACGTGACCTGCAGCGCCAATTTGATCTAATAGTCAAGCAGGAGGAACCACCTCAATATCGACCCCAATTTCAGAAGAAAAAAGTTGCCGCTTTGACTGCAAAGTATGCCTCAGATGGTGAGAACCCTGCTCCTCGACAGGAGTTGGGCGGTAACCCTCCTTGAAAGCGCAGCAGAGGTTACCATGGTGCGGCAGACACTCCACCAGCATCTGGAGGCAAAAGCAACTGACACTTTTATTACAGTAGAGACAGCTGATACTCGAAGTTGCTCCTCCTGAAAGGCTTTATGAAGTACGCCTCCAAGTTGAAGGTGATATTAAACACCCGATTAAAGCAGTCTTTTGGGAAAATCTAACTTCTTCCTATGATATTTTATTGGTGGAGATTGATTGGCCACCTCCTTTTGTCCTAGCTTCCTCAAGAGGGGAAGATGTTATTCCACCCAGTTTTTCACAGTACGTACCTGATGACGATAAAATGGCTTATGCTTTGAAGTGGGCTTTATCCTTAGCTCTGGCATTATATCGCAATCAGGCGGGTTGGGACGAGGATTTCCCAGTTCATGTGATTCCTTTGCGTTCTACACCTCAGCCCCAACCACAGTATCCAATCAAACGAGACGCAAAAGCGTCCGTAAGTGACATTTTGGCCCATTTGGAATAAGGGTGTGATTGAACCCTGTGTTTCATCGATAAATAATCCTCTTTTTCCGATATTGAAACCGGATGGTTCATATCGTATAGTTTTAAATTACAGACATTTAAATGGTCATGTTCATACCTTTGCAGTTCAGAACACACATAGCTCTGCGTTGGTGAACAACATAGTTCGAAAAAAGTACAAAACCACTTTGGATATTTCCAACGGCTTCTATAGCCACTCTTTGGCTCCTGAGAGGTGTGATATGACTGCATTCAGTGTGTTGGGCATCAGCACCAATATGCGAGATTGCCAATGGGATATAAGAATAGCCCTGGTGTGTTTGCGGCATGCATAGTGTCCCTTTTGCATGAGATCGACCCCGATGCCTTCTCGTACGTCAATGACATATACTTGATGGATGATGAACTACAGCTGCATCGCTTGCGTGTGGACCACATTATCACACATTTTGCGAACGTTTGTTACAAATTCAGTTTTGCTAAGTCTCACTTCGCCTTTTTCTTGGTTACGAACTCAATAATGAAGTTAGGGGGTTAGCCCCCCACTTTCTGGAGAAATGTGCACAATTGCAACCACCATCTACGCTTAAAAAATTGCAATCTTTGCTGGGTTTTTTTAATTTTGGGAGGACATACATTCCTGATTATGCCTAGCATATCAAACCTCTTTACTCGTTGATACAACCTTCTTTTTCGTCTTCCAGTTGGCTTCCGGAACATACTGCAATTCTTCGGTCTCTGCAGTCTGACCTGCTTGTGACCAATTTCTTGTTAACACAAGACAATTCTACAAATTTGGTCATAAGGATTGTGCCAGGGGCGTTAGGCTTTACTTACTTGACGTTCAATGAAGGGGACACGGTCCCCATTGCTTATAAATCACATTTCTATACTTCAGCTGAACTGCGTTCCTCATCTACAGAAAACAATTTGACAGCAGTCCAGAGGGCGATTCTTAAGGAACGCTCTCTGGCTCAGGGAAAATGCATTTTCATGGTTTTGCCAGTACCTGCTTTAGAAGCAGTGACGAAGGCTAGTGTCCCGAAATCCAAAGCCCATTGTATCCACGTTGGATACAATGGGTCAGTTCTTTGACGTCAGCTGATATCAACTTTATCTTTGATCCTTCTTTGCAAACACAGGCGTTTTTACAATATGAACATGTTCATCCTCCTCCTTTATCACTACTCCCTCTTGATCAGTACAAATGCATTACTCACACTGATGAATCTGCGCAGCCAGCCATTGGTTCTAAACATGCTTATTCTGCAGCCTGCACGATTGTGAAAGGAAAGATTGTTGATGGGGATTTTAAATCCACCTTGGTGCACACACAGTCTCTAGGAGATTGCACGGCTCAATTGGCGGAGCTACGTGCTTTGGTTTTGGCTCTTGAGTTTGCTGATCCGGCTGTTCCTGCACTTGTTGTGTGTGATTCTTTTTACTGTGTACAATCCTTCAATGATAATTAGTTCTTCTGGACACAAAATGATTTTCGTGATTCTAAAGGTAGCGCAATTAAGCATAAAACGCTTTCGGTCCGAGTGGCTTCTCTTAAGGAACGTTTCCCACTCACACATGTTATCCATACTTTGGGCCATCAACGTGTGGGAGCACATGCTGTTGGTAATTCGTTGGCTGATGAGGCAGCCAAATTTGCAGTAGCTACTTGTTCAGTAGCAGAAGTCACTAGGTCTATGACTAAAATTGATGATGATATATTAGTGGCTATAGCTGCGAGGAAGGAGGGAACAGTGCTTCCCCGAGATTTCACTTCAAGTTACACATTCTACTTGTCGTCTGATCAGATTCCATTTGTGACTATTCCATCCGTTGGGGATCGGCTGCTTCCCAACGAGGACCACAGACTTTCTTTAATAGTAGCTGCACATGAAGGCGTTTCTTCTGCACTTGCTGGAGTGACAGCGACTATTTCCCTTTTACAGCAACTTTTTTGGTGACATGGTTTATACTAACAGGTGCGTAAATTTGTTCTTTCCTGTGGCATTTGTCAACAGATCAAGCCTTCTACTGTTTCACGTCCACCCCACACTCAGCTGTACATTTCAAATCAACCATTTGGTGTTACATTAATCACCCACCTGCGCTCCAGGTTTGTTCCTTTCTTGATGCTGCCTTTTCCCGAGTCCCACGAGAAATTAGCAGAACGGCAAGGAATATTAAAAACTTGTTACTCCAGTAACCTCCCGGGGGAAGGGGGATGGGAGAGAGAGACAAGAAACAACAAGAGACTGGATTCCTGCAACTCGAGTCTTCTGCGAGTGTCTTTAAGAGCATCTCTCAGGTTGGGAAGAAGGTAAAACTCTGTTTAACCCAGGAATTCTAGATTGTGACTGCTAGGAAAGTACACACAAGAAAGATTAGTGTTATAACCTATGCTAAATAATTCACATGCAATTATTTGTGCAATTATTTGTACAACTTGAATTTCAGGTGAAACGTACCTATTTTCTATACATGTGAAACTCTCTGATCTTATAATTTGTCTGCCAGAACTTCTGCTTTTATATTTTTCTAGTGGATGCTCCTTTTAGCGATATCTAGGCACAATGCAAATTAACAGGATATCACAATAATTATCTCGCTACAATTACTGCTTTAAATGTAAGCGATTATTAACTTCATAACTGTTCTTCCTTTGAATCAGGCCCTAAATGATTTGTGAATAATCTGTGAAACTAAATGAAAATAATAAGAAACAAAAAAACCAAGAAAACAAACGAGCACAATTGCTTTTCAATCCTCAACACTTTCTCCTCTGTCGAGTTCTATTAAGCTGAAGAACAGTTATTAATAGTTTATCAAATGTTCGCCCAGTCTTTTACTAAACTTGCCAGATGCTGTACTTCTATTCAGTACCAATGTCATGGTTTCAATAAACAAAGTTTGTTGAGTAATCGTCTTAAATGGTGTTAGGCTTTAAGCACATCCAAGATGTCTCAGCAGAGTGTTTTTGGCATAAAAAGCTTACCGCTACGTTCTTGTAGCTTGATGTGCACTTTACCGTTCTGTTCGAGTTGTTGCCAGGCAACCAATGTTTTAATCTTTGTTTTCTTTCTTGCAGGGAAACCGGAAGGAGTGCAGGAAGGAAGGATTCTGAAGACACCAGGAACCGGAACCTCTCTTCAAGGAGCCGAAGGAAGACTAGAGCCCAAGAAGATGTCCGGAGGTCGGCAGGAGCAACGCTGGATCGGAGCTGGAGTCAGGTGAGTACCAACAGGTTCAGAAGCGAAGCGTGTGTCTCAGAGCGGGTGCGGTTTAAATACTCTACCGCTCCGCTCCTTCAATTGAATACACGTGAGAACGTTATTGCGGTTAGTGCGTGTGCAGAGCAAACGGTTGGCAGCCAATTACCTAGAGTATCCGTCTATCGATTTGAAGAAGGGAAAGAATACATGTTTGTGGGCAAGCTATTTTCATCGTGTTTTAACATTATGAGGAAACCAATATTACTTGATTCGTTTTAAACAAGCAATCCACAATAATACATGAGTCCTAAAAATTGTCAAGATGTCAGTTATTTGTAAAATAAATAATCCACGGAATGAACATTGCCTTTTTCTGATTAAAAACAATGACTCTCATGCAATCAGTAGAAGACTAACGCAGAGTCCTAGGAAACCGATGCGAGTCCTTTTCACCTATAACATTTGGTTGTATTTATCTTGATCACTGCAGTCCTTTAACATCTGACATTGTTTTTAAGTATATCTTGGATGCAGTGGATTCGTGCACTAGATTCCTTTGGGTTTAGCCGCAACGTGGTGCTGACACTCGAACTGTTATAAAAGAGTTGCCTGTCTTTGTAGGGACATTTGCCTGTGGCACCTTCCATTCTGACCAAGGTCTTGCTTTTGCCTCTAAGGCTTACTGGGATGCGATGAAGTCTCTAGGGGTGCAGGTGCAATTTTCGTCTCCATATCAGCCTAAGGGCAAATCTGTTGTGGAGCGGATGAACCGCGACTTAAAGCAATCTTTGACAGTAAGGGTTTTAGGTGCTGGCAAGGGCTGGCTGACTCATCTTTATGGAGTTCAACGTGCACTAAATATTCTCCCTAGAAGATCTCTGGGTGGGCGGACCCCTTACGAAATGCTCTTTGACATTAAATTTGTGCCAGACCATGATGGTCTAGACGTTGTGGTGGCTGCCGCAATCCTTGATGTAAATAACCAGTGTGCTGTGTTACAGGATCTACAAAATGCTTGTGATTCACAAGCGAAAGCCCATTTGCCCTCTTCCACGGATGCAGTGGTGCTGTTTCCTGTTTCTGGCTGGCTTTCTAAAGTTGGAGATCTGGTCCGAGAGAAGGTGGAGAACAAAAAAGAGTTTGGTCCATCATACCGTGCACTGGTCAGAGTCCTTGGCTTAAAAGGCAACCGTACTGTTATTCTGCCTCCACTGCCTGGTCGCAAGGAGAATCGTTACATTTCAGTTGAGCATGTCAAGCTACACCATATGGCCGCTACTGAATAATATGCCTACAAGCATTCCACGCCGGAATATTTCCATGAATCCGTTGGCTTCTGTTTCCTAGAAGTCCCCCAACAAATGGAGGGGGAGATGGAATCTTCAATTGATTTGTTGCCTGTTTTATCTTCTACGTCTACAACTGTGGATAATGAGTATGCTTCTCCTTTAGTTGAAGTTATAATTGACATTCCTGAAAGTACAATACATTCACCTTCCAATGAAGAGCAACCTCCGTTGTTTCAGCTGGGGTCCATTGGTTACTATATGGACCGTAATAGCTTTTCATCTGATTCGTCTTCATCGTCATCATCTGTGGCAGAGCTCCCTACACTTACCAGTCTCTTCATCTCCTGGTTCAAAAAGGCTTACCTGGTCCCGCCCTGGACACACATCTGGATGGTGCTGACGATGATTTTCCTCTTCTTGTGGATTGGGTTCGTGACTGTGTTTTTCCTGTTGATTAATGGCAATTACCTACCTGAACACTCTGCTGTGAACTTGGTTGACGGAGTTCTAGCCCCTCACACTTCATCACATATAATGAAACGAGTACAAGCCTTAGTTAATATTTCGGCATTCCCAGTTGTTGATGGCATTGTTTGGGATAAAGCAGAATTCGATATCCCTGGCCCGACCGAAACTTTGAACATCCCATACGTATTTCGCGTTTCATTAGGAGATGTGATTTTGCATATTATACACTATGATGACTGGGATATTCATGCTGTTCATTCATTGTTCTCTGGGTTGAAATATTATACTGCTTTTGACACTGAAGATTTGTATTTAAATTCTGCAAACTACGCTGATTTGTTCTGTTATCAGCACTATGTCCATCATTTTTTGCACAAACCAATACTCAGAGACCATTTTTTAATTATACACAGTGGGAACATTGCCCTACACTGTTAAAGGGATGCTCCAAGACCCAACTTAGTAAATGTATGTATTTTACTGGTTACAATCTTTTTGACCCCCCAGTCCTATTTTTTCAAATTAAAGATTCCCAACCAACCAAGTTTATGCTGACACACACTCAATTAGTTTACTCCTTGTCCTTCATTAATGATTTAGCGGTAAAAGGTTATGAATACTGGAAGGACAACGTTGATTTAAATTAATTTGGGGTACTAAAGTATGGCAAGTGTAGGGCACTGAGTCATTGTATCATGCATGTCTGATACCATCTCAGCATACATTTTTAAATGAGACGGTACAACAGACTACTTGTTTTGGTTTAGCCAAGGCCAAATATTTAAATACTCCCTCCATTCCATCATTGGCGCCATATGAAACATGGCAAACACATACCAACTTAAATTGAAGACATAGCTTTTATGTTTGAGAATGGCACACTTAACTCTTCCACTATTGACCCTTTGGGATGGTTACTTTGGCCAACAAGCTCCGATGCATGCAAATTGTGTTTTTTGAATACTACAAAAGGGTTTACACAAAATAGACCTGACCCTCGTTTCCAACATTCCCATACAGTTACCACATATTCTGTGGGCAAATTGTGTCAGCAATGGTTGGAGCATTCCACACTGTCATCCGTAAAACAACATCTTTCTCTTTTGTCTGGTGACATAGATCTTGCTGATTTTCTTTTAGGTCCGAAGTCCCCTCGAATAAAACGTTTTGTTTATGCTGCATATAATGAATTTTGGAAGCTATCGCAGATGGAAGCTGCAGTGCGCCTGCGCCAAATTGACCAAGTTAATTTAGAAAAAGTTCTTGCAGTTGTTGATAACAGTATTAATACACTGTCTTCCCGCATATATACTTTGGATAATATTGTATCATCAGTCAGTGACATTGTTCAAAATGATGTGTCTGCTTTGTACCATGGTCAAAATCAGTTACGTTCTGTAATGCAATTTGCTTGCAATTGAAAAGAGAAACCCCTAGGCAATTAGCAATGTCTGGCAATGACTAAACCATTATACCAAATAACATGATATTATGAGCTCAGTGTAACTACACAAAAACATTTTAATTAAAAAGTTTTCATTTCTTTATTTCAAAATCATTAAAAATTATTATGAACCATGATTCATGAACATGATATGGCAGATACATCTAATACCATAAAATACACACATGAATGTATAAGAAACAATTTACAAAAACAAATATAAGACAGGCATGTACCTACAATGCATCTACAAAATTACATGATATCAAGACAACATATATGTAAATAAACAGGTGGCATAAACAGAGTCTTCTACGCGCGTTTCGGCGCACACTGCGCCTTCATCAGGAAAGCCACACAATTGTTTAGACATAAAATGCTAAAGAGGTATCCTCAGCTAACATGATGGCATCAGAATGACGTGATTCAATGGACCTTACTGATGCTCAAAAGTGGAAAAGTACCATGGGATTATTTGAATGCTTCAGCGCTTTTTTTGCCATTTAATTTACCTGATGAACAGAAATTAATGTCCATGAAAGATGCCACATATACATTGTTACATATTGAACAGTTAGAACAGTTACCTTTTTCTGTGGCAGAGACTGATTCAGCTGTATGGTTGATACATGGGGTTATTTCACTACCTATCTCACTCTTTCAGTTTACGGCCTGCATGAAACACTATCCTGTGGGTAGATATGAGCACATGGGCAGTAGCTATATTCATGAATTCTGGTCATTGCCTTTCACTTTTAGATGTCAACGTGCAGATAAGGAAGTGTTCCTTACAGGGGAGGATTGCGATTCCACTGTGGGACATTCACTGGTCTGTAAACAAGTTAAACTCCACGGCGCCTGTAACGTTTCGGCCCTTAATCTGGCTTGTTTTTTAAAAGGTACCTCTGTCCCAGCTATTATTCCTGCATTAACTTTGCTTTCTAATGGCAGTTATCTTATTTTGAACAGCCACGACTACTGTGGCGTGCGGGCAGGCATCCCGTATATAGTAACAGTTTCTCAACGTGCTACATGTTGCAGCAATGTCCTGTTTCCACCCCCGCATCGGATTGTAGATAGTTCGCTTTGGCCTTCCATTCCAACTTTGAAAAAAGATTTCAATAAGCTAAGCAGACTCAAAGCGCTATTGTTTCAGCAAGACATTGCTCTCACATTAGCTCGAGAGAATTCGAATTGTAGGTGGCGAGAATTGCAAGTGAGATTCACTCACTGCTAAACACTAATCTCCCACTCCATTTTGGAGAACTAATATACCAAATATTTAATGCGTCTGATACAGAGGGCCTTGCCCACTTTTTTAAACTTGTGAGATCCGGCCTTGTCACCTCCTTTCAGACTATTTTTGGAGTAATTCCAGCTTTTATCCATTCTATTTTTCCAGCCCCCTCGGAGGGTTTCCCATGGTGCTCCTGCTAATTTGTGGCGTACTAGTACTTCTTTTGGTGATTTGCAATGGCTGCTCGATTTGTGGAGTTGCCAAACCTGGACCAGTTGCAGCTGTATCGTGACCGGATGCGCCAGCTTTTTGCTGCAATGCCATTACAAGCTCTTGACATCAACTACTGGCTCACCTTCTGTTATGCCTACTTCACCTGTGTACAACCTGTGTTCCACTGCCTCCCGTGCCCTTTTCAATGGGCCCTGGATTTCTGCCTCTGCAATACAACCCACGCTGCACTGGATTATGAACTGTTAATGGCTCCGTTAAAGGCCCATAACCAGGAATGTTCCATGGGCAGGCATCTGGTGTGCGATCCTCTACTTGGACCAACAGCAGGCTTGAGTACCTGTGCTCGGGCACAGCGCCTTTGGATCACAGTTTCATTGAAGTTAATGCAGGTAGCTCTGATATGCTTCTAACGGTCTCTGGATATGAGGAGCATGTTTGCTCGTTTGACTTACTCAATTGGATGGCATACCTTTTTACTATGGAAGGTTCAGACAACATACTGGAGTTCATGGCATTCAGCTTTTCCCCTCAACATTTCTGAATCTGAAGATTAGCTATGAATGGATATGTTTTTGGTGTACCCTATTGGCTGTTTTTTTAAATTTGAGACATTATTATTTTTTGTTTTGTTTTTGTGCACACAAAGTTTCTAATTGGACTGGAACTGGGACGCTTTGCCTCTGCTTATCTCTGTTTTTTGTTTTGGCATAGTGCTACCAACCTGGCCAAGGGGAGGGTGTCACATGGCTCATAGGGACATTGTTGTTTTCACTAAGTTAGCATGAGCACACTGAAGCTTGCCTGCTGCTTTGCACATGTTTCTACACGTTTTTATGTTTGCAATCATTTCTATGGCTGCTTTCACACGAGAACTCATCCCTGTGTTCACTCTCTGCAAGTTCCTGGGATTTTGACTGAACATTGTGAGCAAGGTCGAACAACAATTCCCCTTGTTATTTTGTTCTGGCCAGACCTTAGCCCTTAGACAAAACATACTTATGCAGCTGTTGTTTGGACAAACGCACTTTGGTCATATTAGAATACATGAATAGGTAGCACACACTTGGAGAGGGACCTTTCCAGGGAGAAGAAGGAGACAGCACCTATGATGTAGATCTACCATATATAGGTTGAGGTATGGGGTCTGCTGACAAAGCCCAGAGATCTTCTAATATATAATAATACTGCTTCTTACAAAGAGGAGGGCAGTTAGGCTCTATTGTCTTTCCATGATGACATCTCCCCACATGATTTATGTACTAGCTGCTATGCTGACTGTATTTGTACTATGCATTTTCCTGCTTGTTGTGGCACGAATACTGCATGTTAGGGCACATTAGTTAAAATAAATATTTTAAACTGTTTTCTGTCTCTGTCAGATCTTATTGTGGACAAGGACAAGCGTAAGAGTGAAAGGGTGTGTCTTGCTACAGCAATTCCTGAGAGATCTGGGAGTGTTGTGTTCTGGGGTGTGTAATCGTTTGTTTCTCTGTGAGTGAATAGGAGAGCAAGTGAGACACTATAGCTAGTTGGTCCTGGGCTTTTGGGTACTAAGGTGGTCAGATGACTCATTCCCTATACACCAAGGTCCTATAATCCTGTGCATAGCTCTGTGTTTGTTCAGAATCCCTGCAACACTGGTAGTGACAAACAGCCTATTTCGTTTTTCACTACTGTGAGGCCTGTCCCTCCCATAGGTTAGCATTGAGAATTCCTTAAGACACTTTTAACCTGTAATTCCTGATCATAGAAGAGTAGCTTTGTAATGCTTCATATGTTTGGAATGGTAATGCCAAATTCATATTACTGGTAAAGTTGGATTTAGCATTACTATTTTAGAAATGCCTCTTTTAGAAAGTGGACATTTCTCGGTGTGCTTTGCAGTCTGTTTCCAATACACGTCTGGGTTGGGTGACAAGTGAGGCACATCTGCATTCTGAGCACTCATCTGCAGTCATCTGCATTCTGATGGATCTTAATGGGCAGGGAGGAATGGGAGGGGCTGACACTTACAAACACAGAACACTGATTTACCCCCCCCCCCACAGATAGCCTGGCAGACAGAACTGGGTTGAAAGGGATCATTGTGCACTTCCGAGAGTTGCTTTGAAGTCAACCCCTATATCAAAGGCACTTTTGGGCATAAGTACTGGGTCTCTGAACCCCTAAAATCAGACACTTCTGGATCTTGAACTGAACCTCTGCCAGAAGGACTGTTGTGCTGCTTAAAGGACTGAACTGGACTGCTTTTCAGGATGGGCTGCCTTTCTGCCTATTGCCCTGCTGCCTGGTGCTCCCTGACTCTGCTGAAGGACAGCTGGACTCCAAATGATTTGCAAGGGCTGGCTGGCTTGCCTCCTGTTGCTTGAGAATTAGGGGTATCAAAGTCTCTACCACTGTTCCAGTGCCTGGCTTACTAAAAGTGGGTCAGATACTTGTGACACGGATTTTGATGCATCTCCTGTTTCTGTGTAACAGAACCGGCGCATCAACCTGGTTGTAGGAGTAAAATTGGTGCATTGCCTCTGAACCAGTGATTTGCCTCCAGAGATTGACACATCGGACAGTGTATCGCCGCGGCTGCAGCTTGGTGAGATCAACGCATCCTCTTGACTTCGTGGCAGAATCTGGTGCATCGCTCGACACCACCCGACTCCAGCAACCAGTTTCGGAACTGACGCATCGCCTTCACTGTGTGGAGAAGTTCGCGCATCCTGAGCCTTTCGGGACTTGACATTGATGTATTTTGTCGCTTGCGATTACGAAATGTACTTTGTTCACTGGGGCCTGTGTGGGTCCTGTAGCCGGGCTGCGCTTCCACAAGGTCAGCCCAAGCTTTCACTTTGTCCTGGTCCAGTGGGACTTAAAATAACCTTGTTAGCGCTACTTTCTTCTAAGTGCTTTACTGCATTTATTCCTTTAAAATTCAATATCTCAACTTCTAAACATTGGAATGTTGTTGTTTTGGTCTTGTTTTGTTTATAATATACTTATCTATTTTTATAAACCTGTGTGGAGTCTTTTTGTGGTGTATGCATTGTGTTACTGTGTGTGTGTGTTGCACAAATACTTTACACATTGCCTCTTTAGATAAGCCTGACTGCTCTGTGCCAAGCTACCAGACAGTTAGCACAGGTTATATATTAGTGTGTACCTAGCTTACCCTGTCTAGAGTGGTGGATCCTGCCTGGCCTGGGAACATATCTCATCATAACCACAAATCCCATTTTCAATAGGTACAGAGAATGTAAGTGGAAAGTGTATAGGATGTCATTTTTTGTAACACATAACCAACTGTCAATACCTATAAATGAACTTTATACATTCAACAGTTAGGAAAGTAAAAATGAAACACTTTTTTGTAATTATGAAGTGTGATGAAAACAAAGATGTTAATATGTTCAGAATAAATCAAGACACTTTACTTGGTGATGCACAAATAATACATATTCACTGAAACCCAATTTTCACACATTATCATTTGTGTGCAATATAGTTTTACCACTAAAATTGTATGTCTGTTTGATTTTAGTGGCCATTTCAATGGAAAATGTGCTGTGTGCAAATTATACTGTGCTACCACAGAATGCTCAAGTTATATCAAAAAAGTCACCCACCCTATCCCCATTAAAGCTAGGAGGGGTTGCAAAGTTTTGTGGTTCTAAAAACTGGATCGTGTTTGGGAAGCACAGGTCTAACACTTTATGAGGGATACTTGGAAATCAGTTGCATGCACTTTCAGTGGGTCACTGCAGCACTGGAGGTGGTGCAGAACACTCAAGTGTAAATATTTGAATGTCTTGCTGTGCATGGGGTTACTGTGATTTCAAAAGACGGTATCCCAGATCTGACTCTCATTGGCCTTTGACTGAAGAGGGAAAGAGGGAGACTTAGTCTCGAAGTCAAAAAATAATTCATCACTGAAGATTGAGGAATGCAAAGGTACACCAAAAACAGATAGGAACTGAGTTACTCAGTTAACAGTAACACATTTTAGCTGAAGAGTGGATCCGGTGCCTTATGCCTAAAATCTCTTTAATGAGATATGGGGACTTAGTTGAATTATAATTTATATTTCAAGTGCCCCATGATCATGCTATACCATTCAATCAATTCATCGGGTAAGCCTGTATTGCATTAGAGATGGGTGGACATGTAAAAGGTGCTATAGCCTTCGGTAAAATATGCTTTAAGATGACTCTTGATGGAATCGTATAAATAAAATATATTTTATTACATAGATACATTTACATCTACAGGATACTACGTGGGTGCTACATGCATGCTACTATCTACCTAAACTTGAGAACTACCCAGAGTTCCTTCCTTCTTTTTTTGCATTATTTATATGGCACTCTAAAGGGCTGATTACAGTCTCATTAGGAAAGGCTCCACACGTCATTTGATTCGTTCGAATCCGATTCGGAAGCCTTGTTCCTGACCGAATTGGTCACCTTTCCGGACGACCGAGTACGATGCAAGGAAGCCCTCCGGGCTGTCCAAGCCTGTAGTTACGTTCATAACACAGGCTCCTATTGAAGTCAATGGGACTCTGACCAAATCGTATCAGGATGCATCAGGATGCCTCCAAGTCGCTCGGTCGGACTCCCCCGATCCAAGTCATTCGGAAAGCATTCCAGAACCGAGTTGGTGGGAAAGCTTTCCTAACGACATCGCAATAAGGCCCTAAGTATGAAAGGGTATTGTTTTGACTTATACTGCTGGGTGCACCCTTGTGTGTGGACATAGCTATACCTCTCTAAAGAGCTCATAACGAAATTGAAACATGTGTCAGGGGTTGTTTTTATTAATTCAAAGTTCGCTTGGAAGGTAATATACCAAAAGAAAGCTGTAATACTGTGTCCGGAATGGTAAAAGGCTTTTGGCATTTTTCAGCTTGGCGTGGATGGAACTTGCTAATCCTATGCTTAGAAAAGTTGCTGTAAAAATGGCAAAAGGCTTTGTCACTTTCTAGCTCAGTGTGGTTGGCACTATGCTAATCCAATGACTAAGAAATCTGCTAGAAAGACAGACATTTGAGGTGAGCTAATTCAGAGTGTCAGTTGTCAAGGTCAGATTGGGAACAAAAATAGGCCCAGGTAACCGCAAAAAGTGGCCCACATTTGAGGGGTGTGACCTTTCACAAAACATTGCTTGGTTAGTATCGGGGGTTAATTTTTCGAGATATGTGTGATATATTAAGCATTTTAAAGCATGTAGAGTAAGTAGCACTGGTGAAAACTGGAAGCACTGTAGCTGCTAAAACTAAGTACTTACTTTTGTTGTGAGAATACCTCTCCCAACAAACCATGTCCTCGACCCTGGTTGTCACATCAATCAGAAATCTAGTACAAAGCCAAGGGTAAAAAGGGTTAGGGCAGGATCTCTGGGGAAAAACTTACAATGACAAAAAGGGTAAAAAGTGACTCTGAAATTCCTCTTCTTGATGATTCACTACAGATGGTTTCAGAGAATAAAACCAGTCATTTTCAGTGGTGGCTCCCCCTTGTTTCTCCCCCTTATGTTTTATTTTATAACACCTGGGGTGAATAATGACCTATTATTCATTAGTGGTATATTAGAATATTATGCCCACCCTTGATGCTGCCCAAAGCAGTAAATCTGTGTGACACCTGACAGAGGTGCACAGTGGCACCTGCAGCAGCTATCAGAGAGACTGACCAGGTCTAGCAAAGTCTTAGACTTAGCCTTAGGGTCCTGCCAGGCCCCAAGACATCTCCATTAGTAGCATGTTGTTTTTATTATTTATTAAAGTTTCCAAGTCAGGTACATAGAAAAAAACAAACTGCAGTGCAGAACATATTATGAGGTCATACAGTGTGCATTAAGTACGACTAGCTGATTGCATTGTCAGCAACTTCAAGCACAAAGAAAGTCAGTAGAGTCAATACCATGCAGTATAATGCAGTTAGACAAAAAAGGTGGGGGAGAAAACAGAGCAAAAAGGGTGATGAGAGGAATGGGCGGAGTAGCCACATAAAAATAGAGGCGCATGAGAGCTCTTGCAGTGGTAGCATAACAGGGGGGTCTTGGGGGGGCTAAGCTCTCCCTCAGGTGCATCGCTGCGCTGGGTAGTGTGTAAGAGGATGGGACAAACTTCGATTGACTTATTGTGCATCGAGGGGATTGGTCTCTGCTTCCTCTGCATCTCGCAGGCGCAAGTATGATTCAAGAGCAGTCCAAATACCTTTGGGGTGCGATCGGACAGGCATTAATTCCCAATATGCAGTCAACTGGTCTTGACAGTAAGTTGCATCCCTAAGCCAGCCCTTCAGTTGGGGGACTGGGAGATGGCCCCAGCTGTTTGCCACACGCCTCTTACCCAGGAGGAGCAAGAGAGCAGTTAATTCCTACAACTCCGAGGGAACATCTTTTATGTAGCCTAATAACTCCACTTGGGGGGAGAACTCTAAATGTAAACCCATAATCTCATCAATGGCATCAAAAATAGACTGCTTGGCATGGCCAAGCTAAGTGAAGAAAGTGAGCACCGGGTTCTGAGCATCTGATGCAGCGGGTGTCATCCAGTAAACCCATTTTAAGCAGTCGCTCTGGGGTTCTGTAGAGCCTGTGCAAGAGATTAAAGTGCACCAATCGGAGCCTATAATTGGACGATAATGCTCTAGCCTGAGCGCAGCAGAAGATTCACTGGGTCGCAGAAATGGGAATGCCCAATTGAATCTCTTACGCCTGATGTGCTTCAGGAGTCTGGACTGGCACAGTTCACTGCATTCCTGCATATATTCTAGTAATGAGCCTGCGCGGGGAGGGGCTCTCAAGTAGTTCTTCAAGTACCTGTAGCATGGGGGTGCTGTTGGGGAATGAGGCATGGAGTGCGCACATTGCTGCACTGAATTGGTAGTAGGTAAACCTATCTAAAGTGGTCATGCCGTGGTCTTGCAGGGACTTCTGCGGCGTAATAAAAGAGCTTTCTGGGTATGCATCTCCCTTAGTGGTGAGCAGCAGCTGACGCAAATTGTTGCGTGTGCCAGCATCTTGAGTATAAGGTAAGGCAAGGTGTCTAGGCAGGGGGATGGAGGGGGTGAATAGGACGTCCAGTCCAGCCCACCTACGCAGCTTGTGCCACGCCCAAACCGTGCAACCAACCATGTCAAGCCCTGCTCGTGATCACCATGGGGACTTATATAGTGCCATGTGAAGTGGGCATGGTGAGCATGGTCATGTTCAGGTGCTGGGTGGGCCATAAACTGAGTAGGGTATAGCCAGTGCAACGCAAACTGCGCTGGCGCACTATTATAATAAAGATCCCTATTTGGTGCACCATGTCCACCCTGCTCAAAAGGGAGAGTGAGGAATTCCCAGGCAATCTTCAGCAGTTGCTCTGCCAATGCAAGTGCCACCATGTGTGATCTAATTTGGCATAGAAAACAGCGGGGAAGTGGAAGCGGGAGATTGATGAACAAATATAGAAATTTGGGTAACACAATCATCTTTGCAATTGCAAGTCTCCCAGCTATAGATAGCAGGAGTCTCGACCAGTGTGTCACCCAACCCTCTAGCCACTCCATCGGGCATCCATAGTTAGAACTCCAGAGGTCGTATTTGTGGCATGTTGTAGTTTCACTGGTACAGGTAGCCCTGGGTGCTTGTGCCTTAATCTCTACAGTGCCCAGGGCTACCCGTCAGTCATGCTGTCAACTCATCCTCTTCTCCTTCATCACAGAGGAGAAGAGTTGGCAAGAGTCCCACTCCCTGCACCCCACTTAATGACAAGATGGGAAAAGTCAAAGGAAAAGGCAAGAAACTGATGGCTAGAGCCTACGCATCACAATGCAGACTCCAGCTTTCTACTTCAGTTCTCGGTGCTGAAAGAAGCTGTGTACCAGCCCTGATAAAGCTTGACAGCTCAGGTAGTTGAAGGTATGCAACTACAATAAAACCTTGTAAAACGCTGTGTGCATGTGTGTGTGTGTGTGCGTGTGTGTGTGTGTGTGTGTGTGTATGAGTGATAGTATAACTAAGTGAGAATGAGTGAGTCAGAGCAAGTGAGAATAAGTGAGAATAAGTGAGACTAAGTTAGAATTAGACAGCGAGTAAAACTGAGTGCAAGTGAGTGTGAGCTACTGGTTATAATTCTTGGTGTAAGAGGAACCTATGGCAAAATGCTCACACCGGCATATTGGAGGTAATTCTTGGCACATGGGTTGGGGAACCCACAGCAAACTGCTGGTGCTGACACACTAGAGCTAATTTGTGGCATATGGTACACCAGTAGTAAAATGCTGGTGCTACCATACTGAAGATAATTCTTTGCATTGGGGAAGACAACCATGGCATACTAGGCAGGGGGACACAGACAACCATGACAAAATTCGGGATTTGACATACTTGTGGTAATGTTGACCTATGGGTCACCTGTTGTATACATATGGATGCAGTCAACTGCAAAATTCTGGCACTTGCATACTGTATGTAATTATTGGCATTGACAGTGTACCAATGCATATGAGACACAGCCACACCAAACTTCTGGTCCTGGCACATGGAAGTAATTATTGACATACAGGGGCACCCATTGCCAATTTTATATTAAATGGAGTCAACTCCATGGGAATATCTGTCTTCATTGACTTGGCACACGTTTAAAGTACTTCAGTATTTTAATAAGTGCCATTTCAGAACCAGTTGTTTTTGAGCAAGTTTATGTGAAAATTGTGCTTTTAAAAAACACTATTTAACCTGTTTTTGTTGTTTTTTTTAAAATAATCTTTAAGGGGAGAACCCCTGCGGAACCTTCCTTGAAGTTAGGCGTGCTCGCTTTGCTCGCTCACTGGAATTCAGAGGAATTATTATGCTCCTTCACTTTCAAAAACCACTAGCTGCTACAATATGTTTTACAAATCCTAGTGTTGTCAAAAGGTGAGTTAAATTTGGGAATATGAGAGATTATTTGGACGTCTTTCCATATACATGTTCAATGTCTGTAAGTAAGAGTTTAATAATCAGCCATTAAAATATATAATTTCTAAACTCTTGGTTGTGGCCATGCATTTCTAAATATGGCAATAAGCATTGTTTCCCCCAGAAACTGAGCATGTGGATTACGAAGAAAGAAACTTTTACGTTAAAAAGAGCAGCTGTTTCACTTCCCAAATAAATTAAGATCAGCACAGAAATGTAAACCCCCAACTGCTCCACATAAAACAATATTATTGACCATTTACGTAGTGCGCACTTTCAAGCCTTCTAAATGTAAAATAATTGTTTTATTTACAGGCACAAGTCAGACGAGCCCAGTCTTGCAAACAGTATTAGTGTTTTTCATGTCCTCTGGAGCAGGAAGAGGGGACATTCCTAGTGGAAATGGTCATGTGACCATCCAGGGAAAACAACAACAGAAGAAGCTGGTGGGGGCTGGCTTAGAGACAATGCAACTGGCAGACAGTACATGGTACGACAGGCAGGGACAAGCCTTCTTAAGAAAGAATACCTGGTGTCCTTACTGCAGGCCTCAGAGCATTTCTGTCTACTTTACACATATAGCATAATGAGGATGCACTGCACACTGATATACTGCAGTTGAGCACTTGCCATAATTGAGGAAAGGGTGACAGCTGTCTTCCATGTCTCCCTCCCTTCCTGGCTGGTGAAGATGGTAACTTAGGGAGCTGGACAGGTCAGGTAGTGCTAGGTATAGGTTTCAAGGATGAAAGGCTTGAGCAGGTGTCAGCACAGAAAGTATGTCAATGCGTAAATAACAGCACGCAGGTGAGGTGTTAAGGCACTGGGTAGTAGGCAGGCATGGACACAAGCCTCCAGCAGGTCAGTGAGGCAATGGGTGGGCAAAGTAAGTCCACCTCCAGGCGACAGGCAGAAAATGACGGAAAGGTATATGCTCTCTCCTTGTTTGACCTGTGCTTGCAACCAATCCCACTTTAAAGCACTGAGAACCCTCCCCTTTAGTAACATCATCGCAGCATGAGCAGAATCTCATGATGAGAAGCAGGGATTGGTGGCGCAGTGGAGTAATGCATCCACTCCAGGGATTTGTGTTTGACCTCATGGTCATAGATTCAAATCCCAACCTTTACAATCAGCGTTTCATAGTACAGAGGTTGATAGAAAGAGTACCATTGAGTTGGATACAGTCAAGTGCAGGAAAGTGGGGTTGAGTGGATCCAGCTGGATCCCGGATACGGCACCTGTTATTAAGCTGGATCTGGACTGGTCCCACTGAAATATGCTGAATTTGTTCTGGTGTGATTTGACGACGTCAGGACACATTTAGCAATGCTCCCACGTTGTCTGTCTTCCGTTCGTAGCAGCAACCTTCAAGGGATGATGGAGGTTTCTTATTTTCATGTTCAGCAGGGTCCATCACAAAGGCCTCACTTGAAGGGCCATTAGCTCTCATTTTATTGAAGTCTTGTCCTGACTGGTAGCTATCTGGAACCTAACACATAGATGCTAGTGCAATGGAGGGAAATAAGGCACTCAGCTTGTTATTACTTCACAAATATTTATTGGAAACTATGACTTGGAGGCAGCTGTTCAACCCCTGTATGTAAGGGACAGGCATAATTATATTTTTTAATTAATTTCTTTTATGGTGCTATATTCTCCTGTGTAGGGTGTCACAGCAATTTACATCACATTTACGTATTGTACACAGACAGTGATTCATACAAATGTGTAAAATACTATATAGGAAATGTTACATAAGACAAGAAAGGTTACAAGGTGTGCGAGTGGCTTATCTTCTGTATTGGTTGGCATCATATGGTAAGAGTGCTTGGGCTGGAGAAACACATCCAAGTATTAAAACATAACACAGCGGTTGGAGTTGTCTGCACTAATGAGACTTTATTACTACCCAAAGAACCCTCGTAGGAAACGACCTCTCTGTACAGTGTACTAAAATGAAGTACACTATGTAGAGAGTGTGAGAAATCCCCAAAAGGCAGGTAGAGGTAAAAGTAGATAATACTAACTCTTTTTGTGGTAGTGTGGATGAGTAGTTAGGCTCATCATAGGGTAGTGTTAAGCATTTGTTGTACTCACAGAGGCAATAAATGAGACACACACTCAAGAATAAATCCGAGACCAATTTGTAAAAATAAAAATGTCGATTTTTATATAACTTTTAAGACCATAAACACAGTTCTAAGGTAAGTACTTTCGGAGGTATGATCTTGCTAAGTTCGATAAATATATCACTTCTATGCTAAATTACGCACAATAGGAAACAATGGGGAAAAAGCAGAAAAATGCATAGAAATTCAGGCAAGGTTTTCACAAAGTTCACCTTCTCGTTTTAGGTCAATGTCGGGACCGGCTCCAAAGTTCCAGCAGGAGAAGTTTGGGAGCACCTCAGATCGGCCGGGAACAGAGGTGCTGAGGTCCTGGAAGCTGGTGCTCAAAGACAAATGGGGCCACTTGAAAAAGCAGTGTACAGAGGGACTTGCAGGTAAGCCCAGCGGGTCCCCCGAAGGGAGGATGTTGCAAGGGCCTGGGGACCACAGGAGCAGGGCAGGTTGGCCGGTCCTGGGGCCGGTGGAGCTGGGTGCAGAGCGAACAGGCCAGCCAGGGGTCGTGCATCTTAAGGTCCTCGCAGTCAGGAGGAGGAAACTTGGAGAACCGATCTCGGGACAGCTGGGTTACTAAGAAAGTGGGTCTCAGGTGACTCGATATCCCTTGAAGGGTGCTTGCTTAGGTGCTTTGGGAGTCTGGAGTGGACTCTTCTTCTCAGTGTTTGCCGTTGGGGGTTCCAGTACCCCAAGTATTGGTACGCCGCAGCTCCAGTAGGTCCTGCTGTCTCCAAACTTGGTGGAGAGACAGATCTGACCCTCTGGAGCTGTTGTACCTTTTCTTGCATTGGTGCTACGTTGAGGTTGTCGGGGGCAGCACATCAACAAACCGGACTTCACGGGATCGGTGCCTGCGGTGTGCAGAGGAGTGATACCTTCACTCAAAGGGAGCTTCACAGCAATTTCTTGAAGTCTGGAGGTTCCTTGGGGTTCTTGGAGTCCTTTCAGGTTTTAGGACGACACAGCAGCAGCAATTGTTGAGTCCTGGGAAAAGTAGGCAGTGTTTGGTGGCTTTTTTCTTCTGCAGCAGGGCTTCTGTTCTGGAGCAGTAGGTCTTCTTTGTCCTGCTCTTCTCTTGTCATCAAATCTGATGTTCAGGTCTCAGGGTGCCACCTAAATACTGAATTTAGGGGAATTTTAAAGGGAGACAGGTAGTAGCCAATGGGCTCCTTACCTTAAGGGTGTCCACACCCTCTAGTGACCACTTCCTGTGGGAAAAGGCACTACCCTAGCCCTGATGGGAGGTTTTCTCACCTTCCCAAGATGGTGGAATTTCAGGAGATGGGTTCACCTTGCCTGCCCCACCGTAGGGTTGCTGTAGGCTAAGTGGGGACCCTCCTCCCAATCTAACTAAATTTCTCGCCTTTCCTCCCACCAAAAGTGGAGCAGGTAAGGGGGCCTGGCCTCCCCAACTATCTGGAGGTTCCTGGGTTGGATTTCAAAGGTAGCATTTCCTTTGAAGCTTCTTCCCCAGGAAGACCATCCTGTCGTGGAGGCGGTGTGAAGCACCTCCGCTCTGAGCAGGCTTTGTCTCTGTCCTCTGAGAGGACTGGCTCTCACCCCATGAGATCAGAAACATGTGTGGTAGTAGCAGGAAGGCGAAAATAAGTCAAGAACCACACCAGTGCTTGGTAGGTTTTCAGGGAACCCCCTAAAAGGGACTCCTGTGTGAATATATTATTGAATCCAACACTAGCATCAGTGAGGATTTATTATAATAAGATGTTTGGTACCAAACACCTTAGAAATCAGTGAAGCCATCATGGAGCTAGGAAACTCATGTTGACGAGTATCCTGCCCATGTACTCTTTATGGCTTCCCTGTTCACTTACAACATCCCAGAATAGGCTGGACATTGTAGGGGCCTATCTGCTCATGCAGATAGGCCTATACATAGGATATAGTGCACCCTGACCTAGGGCTAAAGGCCTGCAGTAGGGGTGATTTACCTATATCCCATGCAGTGCATGGGAGGCATGGCACACAGGGATGTGTGCCATGTCGACTCTACTGATTTTTTTGCACCAAGGCACGCAGCCTGCAATAGCACAGTGCATAGCTTTGGTGAGAGGTCCCTGGGTTGGCACAACCAGTGCTGCAGCCTCAGAGGACCCTCTTCCGTACCGATGCCCTAGGTACCATGGGTACCAGTTATTAGGGACTTACAGGGGTAATTGAAGTGGTGCCAATCGTGGTACCATTTTTTGGGACAGAGATCTGGCACTGGGGACCTGGTTAACAAGGACAAAGTGCACTTACAGGTCAAATTACATCAGACATCAGGCTAAAGGAGGGGGCTAACCATGTCAAAAAAGGCACTTTCCTATAACCCTCTTTTAGCAATATCAGAATAAAGAAAGATTGATTTTAAAAAAAGCCATAAGGTTCTAAACCCATGCTTTGCAGTATGCATGCAGGTCCTTGATGCTGGTTCATAGCTCACTTGGCTGCAGTGGGAGGATAATGACAAGTGAAACCGGAATGATGTGATTTGGCTGCTGTGTTATGGGGCAGTCTTTTGCCTGAAAGACGCTGACATCAGAATAACTACTTGTTGATGCCATATGGCCTGTGAAGGTGATGGGGCTTGGGCCTGCGGGACCCCTTGAGTTGTTTCCCCCCTCGTCACTTCGTAGACCGAAGTAAGGATTGTTGCGATCGTCACCATGCTTGGTTGGACTTGTTGACTCGAAGTGTTCAGCCCAGGCTTCCTCCGGTGTATTGAAGAAAAACGCTTGAAGGGGAACAAGAGTGTGTGATGCAGGCCCATCCCCAGTAGCCTCGATTTGACCTCTGTGAAACTGGCCCATGGTGTAATCTGGAAGTATCATGACCTCTTCTGTTCCCACGATGAAATGTCTCTCTTACTGAGAATGCTGGATTATGACAAGCTCTGTCTCTGTAGTTAAGGATTTTGTCCGCTATCGGTCTAGGATCATTGGTGCTGGGAGGGGAATGCCTGGCAAGGATGCGGTGGGCCCCTCTCAACTGTAATTATAAACCAGCATGAGAGGGCCTGTGGGGTGACAGTCTGAGATAGCATGTTCTCTATGTATTTAGTAGAGTTGCTTCCCTCCGCACCCTCAGGCAACCTGATTATGCAGACATTGTTCTGTCAGGCTCTCCCCTCAACAGCTTCAGCTCGTCCTTCAAGGAAGCGAACTCTGGAGGTGAGCTCTAATACCTGTTTCTGAAGATCCAACACCTTCAGCTAAAGTTCCTGAAGTGTTGTTACCACTGTTTGCATCTTGTCGGATAGCTTGCACTAATCTTTCCTAAGGAGACCTAGGTCTATGGCCACTTCATCTTCCTTTGAAGAATGCTAGTAGCTTGTGACTGACGGCAGAATCCTTTCCAGCACTGCCGGGGTGGATTTGGGTTTTGACCCAGCTAAAATGTCCGATCCTCCTGTGGGCATGACAACATCTGAGGGGTAGTGCATGCTGATTTCACAAGAGCCCAAGAATGGCCGATTTCAGAGATATAATGCAAGCTGCCTCACCCAGTCTCAGGGGTCATGAATAGCTAAAATGCACTTCAAGTAAAGTAAAGATTTATATATCTCATTTAGGGTCCGATTCCGATTCGGGCCGGAAAACGTACCAACCGACTCGGTACGGGAATTTAGTCCGACCGACTCGGACCGGCGCCGCACGACCCGGGTAGTACGATGAAATGCATGTGAAATCCGACAGACTCGGACGGAATACAAAACGACCGACCGAGCCGGACGGAAACAAGGCATCCGGCCGGGAAATCACGCGAAACGAACCGACCGACACGCACTCGGATTGAACCCGAACGAAACGTACCCGCGAACTCCGACCCGCGTAGTACGATGCTGTGCGTGCAAAACACGACCGACTCGCCCGGAGCACAAGCCGTACGACCGACACGCATACAAAACCCAGCCGAAGCAACCCAATACTACGCGACCGACTCGTACGCCACATATGAAACCTAGCTGACACACAGCGGGAACGAGTCAGGCAAGATCGCACCACACAACTGCAGCGTCCTACTCGGACACAAGAACGACTCCTACATGCACCAAAAACACCAAGGATTTTTTTTTTTTAAAAGGGCCAAACAAGCAACCACTAAGCCAATAAATACAGGGAGGGAAAAAAAATGGAACAAGGACACACCTCCAACTCCACCTACATAAAGGCCACAAATCCCGACCATGATCCCTTGCAAATTCCACTGACCTGCCAGACAGAACACCATCACACAGCAACCACAGACACACTCACAGCTCATACATCACACAAGCCACACACCATTACCACACCTACAAATAGCACCCTCACACACACCCAGCTAAACCTACACTCACACACCCCCACTTGCACACACACACACATCAATCACCACCACCACCCATCACCATGCCCCCAAAGAAAAACCATAAGTTCCTAGATTGTGAATTGGAAATCCTGGTAGACGAGATCCTGAGGGTAGAGCCACAGTTGTTTGGTACATTGGTACAACAGACCCCCATGTCGCAGAAAACCAAGATGTGGGCGAGGATTGTCGACAGGGTCAACGCACAATCACCATGTTTGCCCACAAAGGAAGACATCCAGAACAGGTGGTATGATGTGCGCAGGAGGGTCAGGGACCTACTCAAAAAGGACTACCTCCTCAGCCAGCACACCGGCAGTGGCCCTCCTGCAAAACCAGTATACCTCAGGCCCTGGGAGGAGAAGGTGCGGGCCATCCTACCACCAGTGAGCATATACGGACTAACAGACATCCCAGAGCCTGGTGAGTACACAACTAATATACATAATATGGTGTGACTACAAACACACATCACAGTCAAGGGGATAGGCAAACCATGCACACTTAGCAAATACACACCAACCAAAAGATATCCATCCGAAGATGTGAATGCTAGTCAGACAAACACAATACCTGCCATCCCATAGTGATATGTAACTGTGTCATGACATCTACAAACCTAACAACAAATACAGCAAGGCAGTGGCACAAATAGAACCAACAAATACTCCCAGATATTTACCCACCACTAGAACACCACCTCACATGGAAGCTCACTGACAGGAAGGAATTCTGTGTATGCTGGTCAAGTCAGTGTAGCCAATAGCATGATGGGAGTGGTAGTCACAGATATTGGTCACACCCACAATTGGCCCATCAACACCACTCTGAACCATGCTCACATCACAGGGAGTGGAAAACAACTGACAAGATGGCTGACACTATCTACTGCTGTGGGGAGCACAAGGCCCTGCTGGGAACTGGGCACCAACAAACAACAGGAACACACTGTCAGCCATCTTGCCATTGCTGTCACACTCACACACACTGAAGTCCACTCAAAAGGAAGGAAGGATGGGCATGCTGGGAAGGGGGTGTAGGCAATAGCATGATGGAAGTGGTAGTCACAGATCAACATCTCACACCCACATGGCCCAGCAAGTTAGCACTGAAGCATGCACACCTCACAGGGAATCAAAAGCCACTTCAAAGATGTCTGACACTGGCCACAGCTGTGGGGAGCACAAGGCCCTGCTGGGAACTGGGCACCAACAAACAACAGGACCACACTGTCAGCCATCTTGCCATTGCTGTCACACTCACACACACTGAAGTCCATCCAAAAGGAAGAAAGGATGGGCATGCTGGGAAGGGGGGGTGGAGGCAATAGCAGGATGGGAGTTGTAGGCACAGATATTGGTCACACCCACAATTGGCCCATCAACACCACTCTGAACCATGCTCACATCACAGGGAGTGGAACACAACTGACAAGATGGCTGACACTGGGTACTGCTGTGGGGAGCACAAGGCCCTGCTGGGAACTGTGCAACAACCAACAGCAGGACACCACTGACTGACATCCTGAAAGACAACTTGCACTCCCTGCAATGGAAGCACGTTCCATGGTGGGATATCTGGCTGGGTGTGAAGGAGGACTGACAGCTATGACCATAGTTACAAGGACCTCTCCTCACACACACCCTCAACACTAACTCCACATAACCCACGTGGGAGAATGCAATGCCTCACATCCTAACTGAAGATCCCACAAAGAACCACCACCCTGGGTCATGCTGTGTGAAGCACAGGGACACTCTTGGGACTTGTAGCCAAACAACTGCCAGGACAACACTCCCAGCCATCCTGTCAGCACAGGCACCCCACCCCACAGGGAAGCAGAGTCAAAAGGAAGGAAGGATGGGCATGCTGGGAAGGGGGTGGAGGCAATAGCATGATGGGAGTTGTAGGCACAGATATTGCTCACCCTCACAATTGGCCCATCAACACCACTCTCAACCATGCTCACATCACAGGGAGTGGAAAAGGACTCACAAGATGGCTGACACTGGGTACTGCTGGGGGAGCACAAGGCCCTGCTGGGAACTGTGCAACAACCAACAGCAGGACACCACTGACTGACATCCTGAAAGACAACTTGCACTCCCTGCAATGGAAGCACGTTCCATGGTGGGATATCTGGCTGGGTGGGAAGGAGGACTGACAGCTATGACCATAGTTACAAGGACCTCCCCTCACACACCCCCTCAACACTAACTCCACATAACCCACCTGGGAGAATGCAATGCCTCACATCCTAACTGAAGATCCCACAAAGAACCACCACCCTGGGTCATGCTGTGTGAAGCACAGGGACACTCTTGGGACTTGTAGCCAAACAACTGCCAGGACAACACTCCCAGCCATCCTGTCAGCACAGGCACCCCACCCCACAGGGAAGCAGAGTCAAAAGGAAGGAAGGATGGGCATGCTGGGAAGGGGGTGGAGGCAATAGCATGATGGGAGTTGTAGGCACAGATATTGCTCACCCTCACAATTGGCCCATCAACACCACTCTCAACCATGCTCACATCACAGGGAGTGGAAAAGGACTCACAAGATGGCTGACACTGGGTACTGCTGGGGGAGCACAAGGCCCTGCTGGGAACTGTGCAACAACCAACAGCAGGACACCACTGACTGACATCCTGAAAGACAACTTGCACTCCCTGCAATGGAAGCACGCTTCATGGTGGGATAACTGGGCTGGGGAAGAAGGAGGCCTGGATGGCAAACAAATACCACCAATGCTGGTCATGCACACACCTCAACATACACATTGACATGCCACAGGTTGGCAGGACAATGTGCTACACCAATATCACTCTCTGACTGTCACAATTTAGGAGAATGCAATGTCCTGGCCCACATCCAGAGGTACAGTCACAACTGTCAGGTGTTTGAACAATTGATGCCAGTAGAAACATAACATACAATCTGTGTGTCTCCCCAAAACAGGTGATGATGGGGACACAGCAGCAGACGAGGAGGAGTCCCTGTCCCAGGCTCCGGGGAACACTGAGCTCACTGGTGTGGATCAGCCACTGCACTCCTCGGATGGCGAAGAACCAGCTGGAACCTCCGGTGTGAGTCATCATGCAGCACCAGCAGGACCAACATCTGCACCCCCTGCACCCACCCCTCCAACAACTGCCAACACACAGGCCACCCCTGCCAACACGGACAGACCAAGGACCACAGATGACAACAGCGCAGGGACCCAGTCCCAAACTGGAGCTGGTGACAACGAGCCCAGGAACAACACCCAAGTGGGCCCACGGTCACTTGTGCGTGCCACCGTAGGTCCTGCACGTGTCGCATGGGGTGGTGGGAGGGGTGGTAGACATAGGTCGCTCTTTGTAGAGGGGTCTGGACTGCATGATGACCCACAACTGGCACGCATCGCGGATGTGTACCAGGCTAGCACCGGAGAGGTCAGCCAGGTAGTGGGGATCCTCAAGGACATACAACAGCAGCAGGCTGCCCATCATGCCCGCTTGGACTCCCACATGTCCCGTGTCGACACACACATGTCACATGTCGAGACACACATCTCACGTGTCGAGACACACATGTCTGGCATGGAGTCCAAGTGGGACACATTGGAACAACTGACAGCGGTGCATGGGGACATACTCACATGCCTCCGCCAGATCAGCACCAACATGGCCTCACCTCCCTGTGTGCCCACAACAACTGCTGCTGAAACAACTGCAAATGCCACAGGGAGGGAGGAGGACTCTGGCAGAGAGTCCCCTGCACCGGCGCAGCCTGCACCTGAGGGTCCCCCCCCCAAGAAGAGGGTCGTCCGAAGAGGCCAAACTGAAAGTCCGATGGCCATCTACATCCCCCAGGAAGCCAACACCTGTTCTGGAACTTTTCCTCTGTGTGCAAACTACACGCCCTGTCGAAACCAACCCAACTCTCCCACATGACATGGGGAGCTCTAGTTGGCCAAATTCATCAGATGACTGTGGACTTTACTCTGGACATGTCAGCTACCAAGACTTCCAATACACATGGGAACTTTGGATTCCAATTAATATGTACAGCACCCACCATCCTGTGCACCATCCTCACACCTGTATGTAAATAAACTCACCAATACACCATATCTGCCTCTGTTGTGATTCCAACGTGGTTTTTGTCATGTAGATGGTGATCTGCTAAATGACACTGTGCATGCTAACTGCTACAGCAAGTCCAACCCCGTCATGTCAGTCATGGCGACGTGACACATATGAGGGAGACACACCACTAGGGCCACACAACACATACACACCAGGGCCATCAGACTCATCACCTATACTGATGTTGCAACTAAATACAGTGGAATGCACAGACACGCCACCTATTCACAGTCACTGTGAACTAGACTACAGGTGCAGTAAGAAAATGTCAGTCAGATGTGTGACTACAGACAACGCACATCCCAAAGTGAAGCACAGGTTTATTACACATTTGCAACATGTTGTTTCCACTACAAATGCAAGCTAATCCAACCTGGCTGTGGCCACAAAGTCAAAAAAACAGGTGATAGAAAGTCCAGGGGTGTGTGGCACATCACCTGTAGGGAAACGACTGCTTCCACCTTGGAAGTTGAATCATGGATTCGGGGGATCCAAGTTGATCAGACAACTCCGGCAGCACCCTGTGAAGGACAGACATGACACACAGTCAAAAACAATGAAGAACAGCACAGAACGGCAATACTCATGTCTAATACATGTCACGAGATAACTACACAAAACCAAGTTAGCATGTCAACACTGTTGGGCAGTACAGACCACCTGCAAGGACACATCGCTGCACGCATCCAGTCAAGTAGCACATGGGCACACTCAAACAGCACCAGAGCACCACACACACATATCATGCAAACTCAAATCATTGACATCACAACCCTCTGGAGACTCACATTCAGCTGAAGAAGTTGGTGATGAGCTGTGTGCGGACATCACCATCATCATCATCATCATCTTCACTGGCATCGTGACCCAGGCCAGGATCTTCCACAGGTGGCGGACGTTGGTCATCGTCATCCAGGATGAGAGGCAACTCCGTCCGCACTGCCAGGTTGTGTAGCATGCAGCAGACGATGACAATCTTGCACACCTTTGCTGGGGCATATGGGAGGGCCCCTCCTGTCTTGTCCAGGCAGCGGAAGCGGCTCTTCAGGAGACCAAAGGTCCGCTCAATCACCCTCCTCGCCCGACCATGTGCGTCATTGTAGCGCATCTGGGCTGGTGTCACAGGGTTCCTGAGGGGTGTCAGCAACCACGGCATGTTGGGGTATCCCGAATCACCTACAGACAGACAATTGCACATTAGCCGATTTGAAAATGTGTGCGGAAAACAACATAGCAGAACACACACAATGGTACAAAGTCAGTACACCCCAACAAGCCAGGCACGCTGGTTCGGCATCTGTGACATCATCCTCGGGATGCGACTACTCCTCATCACGTAGGCATCGTGTGCCGAACCGGGGAAACGGGCACACACATGTGAGATGGTCATATCTGCAAGACATACCACCAGAGCATTGATCGAATGGTAATGTTTACGGTTGCGGTATGCCTGCTCATGTGCCTGTGGTGGTATCAAAGACACATGTGTCCCATCAATGGAGCCAATTACATGTGGCATCCTCCCCAGGGCATAGAAGTCACTCTTGACGTCAGTGAGTCGTTGACGTGTTGGGAAATAGATGTACTGGCTGAGGTATCTCAACATTGCCCCAAAAACATCGTGTAGCACACGGCTGAACATAGTCTGTGACATCCCACCAGTAGTTGTCACAGTGTGTTGAAAGGTACCAGTGGCAAAGAAGTGTAGGGCTGCCATCACCTTCACCTTGGGGGTCAGCGCTGTAGGATACGGCCGGCCAGGCTGCAAATGTGGGGCCAACCGCACTGCCAAATCCTCAATCAGCTGCCTGGTGAAGCGGTACCGTCGGATGCTGTCACGTTCCACCATCGTTGCCAGGTCTGGAAATGGTCGATGGACAGCAGGAGCCCTGCAGTGCATAGGTGAAGAAAGCAAGATTGTCAGTCACCCCACCTATGTGCCGTTCACCATACTCAATTTCACATGATACATCATCAACATTCACAAGTACTTGATGTGTGTGTCGGTCCGTTTGGACATATATGGCACCTACATGGACATCATCTAACATCTCTGTTCAACAAGTGTTGACAACAGGTTCCAGGGTGTGCTATGGGACACCATTAGGCTGTGTCACAGTACCCATTAACTGCTCTCACGTTCCACACACATACCACAGTGACATGTCTGGACAGATGCTCCACAGGCATCACAGCTCATTGACAGGTAGATTCCCAGGAAGCCTGTCTTGCCACATGGACACTGGCATGACATGGCGTATCATGTACACGTCAGAAAAACAAACATGACACCCACAGGTAGTGGCCCCTGTAGCCTCTGCAGGCCAGACATGGACGTCTGTGACACACACACACACACCATCAAAGTTCATGCACAAACCACGTGGATGTGGAGACTGTCGCCCATTGTGCACATGGAGTCAGAGACATGTGATACACAACATGCACACAGACTGTGGAGGGACATCACTATTGTTGGAATGGGCCACCCTGTGACGTACATGCCTTCCCACATGTGAGCCTGGGGGTATGTGACATGTCATACACATACACAACCTGGAAATGTGACCATGACACATGCTCAGAAATGAAAAGTTGCACACCACAGTGGTCAGGTGCACAACACACAAAGGACCCTGTCCACATTAACACGTGCACAGCCTGGGTGTGTCTGCCCCCAAGTGCCACCCCAAAATCCACATGTTCACCCCCATACACAGATAAGGTTATGCTGCCACACATGCCTCATAGACAGTGTGGACTGGGTGTGGTGTTGTAGGTGTGCCCCTGAGTCCCTGGAAAGTAAATGTGGCTGGCATAGGTTCACCAGTGACCAGCATGGTGACATATGCGTGTGACCTGTCCAGGGACGTGTTGTAGAGCAAGGGACCGATCGGTGTGCCCGGCCGGCCCATTGCATTGAATGTGAGCGGGTACGCGTTGTATGCCTGGTACGCGTTGTAGAGCAATGGACCGATCGGTGTGCCCGGCCAGCCCATTGCATCGTATGTGAGCGGGTACACGTTGTATGCCTGGTACGCGTTGCACAGCAATGGACCGATCGGTGTGCCCGGCCGGCCCATTGCATCGTATGTGAGCGGGTACGCGTTGTAGAGCAATGGACCGATCGGTGTGCCCGGCCGGCCCATTGCATTGTATGTGAGCGGGTATGCGTTGTATGCCTGGTATGCGTTGCACAGCAATGGACCGATCGGTGTACCCGGCCGGCCCCTTGCATTGAATGTGAGCGGGTACGCGTTGTAGAGCAATTGACCGATCGGTGTGCCCGGCCGGCCCATTGCATTGTATGTGAGCGGGTACGCGTTGTATGCCTGGTACGCGTTGTACAGCAATGGACCGATCGGTGTGCCCGGCTGGCCCATTGCATCGTATGTGAGCGGGTACGCGTTGTATGCCTGGTACGCGTTGCACAGCAATGGACCGATCGGTGTGCCCGGCCGGCCCATTGCATCGTATGTGAGCGGGTACGCGTTGTAGAGCAATGGACCGATCGGTGTGCCCGGCCGGCCCATTGCATCGTATGTGAGCGGGTACGCGTTGTGTGCCTGGTACGCGTTGCACAGCAATGGACCGATCGGTATGCCCGGCCGGCCCATTGCATTGTATGTGAGCGGGTACGCGTTGTATGCCTGGTACGCGTTGTACAGCAATGGACCGAACGGTGCGCACACATTGGCTGGGGCCTGGCATGGCAACGGACGCTTTTTCGAAGCTCCAACGAGTCTGATGCAGTGAAATCAGTTGGCCAGCCACAACAATGTTGCAAAATCATGGGTGTCATGAAGTTGAAGATTTGAAGGATGATGTGGGCGTGTATTAGTGCTGCTATTCCATGGATAGGTCAAATTCAGAAGATGCAAACGACTTGGACCTATCACTTTGCACACATGGGACAGTATCTGCCTCTGCAGCACACATATAATGCTGGCTGTTCCCCTGAGAGCTCACTTGCCTGCACTACATGCTCCAGGACGACATCTGCCACCAACACTGCTGCTGTTTATGCATCCTCTGGCTCCTGCAATGGCACGTACTGTGGAGAGAGCCCCAGCCTTCAGCCTTGAGGAGAACCAGGCCCTGCTGGACAGCCTCCTTCCACAGTACAGCAAGCTGTATGGGACACCAGGGGAGCAGGTGAGTGTGCTGTCCACTGCCTCACTAATTGTGCATGTTGTCTGACTAGCAGGGATTTCAGTGTACACACCACTGGCTAGCATGCCCACTGAGTAGTTGTCACACCCCAAAGTGTGTAGTCACATGCACAGAACTGGTACAGTGCAGTAACAGTGCATTCCAACTAGGTTTACTTCCCATGCAATGATACCATGTAGTGACTGCTGGCAAACTGTTCATAGCCATTGTTGCACTGCCTGTGTACATCATATGCCCCTGTGATTGAGACATGTATATCCAACTGTGTGATGCACGTATATGTTGCATGTGTAGTAATGGCCTTTTCACTTTGTCATCCTCACAGGTTGATGCCCACCAGAAGCAGGAAATCTGGCTGACCATCGCCCGGAAAGTAAGATCCGTGGGGGTCTACAGGCACAGGATCCGCAACTGCCAAAAGAGGTGGCAGGACCTTCGTGGCTGGACCCGGAGGATCGCAAGGGTCCAGCTGAAGCTGTCGCCTCCTCGCAGGAGGGGCGGACACCGGACCCTGACCCCCCACATACTCCGGATCCTGGCGGTGGTCTTCCCTGACCTGGATGGGCAGCTGAAGGACAGACAGCAGCAAGGAGGGGGTGAGTCCATGACTGCACTGTGCACTTTTTCTGTCATGCTATGTGCCCTCCTCTGGCCTGGTTAAACTTCCACAGTACATCAGTCATGTGGTCCAGGACCCATGTCTCTCATTTGTTACATGCCCACTTCTCCTCTGATACGCATATGTGTGGCCCTTATAGTCAGGAAATTGTCTAATTTGGGGACTGTGTCATTGCATTTTGCTTTGCTCAAGGTGGGGGACAGCATTTGTTCCCGTGACTATGTTGTGCAATTCATGGGTGGGTCAATTGCTTACACAATGCCTAAGTTCTGACATGTGATCTGCGTGTAACTTTGATATGTGGTCCGCTTGCTGCTCTGACTCACCACATGTCCCTGGGGAATGTGGCACACACCCATGCTGCTGGTGGGAACAATATTTGGGCCTCAGGAGTATGTGTATCCAGTGTGTCACACATGCTTAGCCACCTGCCTACTGTCCAGGACTCATCCCTCATACAGGTGGAGCTGGACAGTCATGCCTACTCCAGTGCATACAATACACTCTGTACTCCCACTCCCGTGTATCATCTGGCATGTTGTGGTCAGTGAAATGTACCCTCAGGTGTCTGCCTCTGTCTCATTGTGCTGTGTCTTCGTTGTCAGGACTACTGGTATGTTCATCGTTTGGGGCTCAGCATGCCATCTGAGATGTGACCATGATAGACGATACTTCTGTGACTTATAGGTGTCTGATCACTTGACTGTGCACACAGGTGTTTGCGACTGTGACTTTCAAGCAGCTGTATTTTCATTCACAGCACACTGTGAGGTGCTCATGTTCAGAGAGTTGTGTTTCATGTCCCCCATATGTCCAGTTGGTATGACGTGGACAAATAGTACAGATGATGTGGTTTTTGGGGGATGGACATGTGCACTTGTCAGTCACATAACTTGCATTCCCCATGCCCTCGGATTGTGACACAGTGCAGACTGTTGTTGTCTGGCTGCCATGGCCATGTGACTTGAGACAGTAATGTATGACTTTGCACGCATTCCTGTGTCATGGCATTCAACTTCCTGGGACTGATCCTGCAGGGGAGTGACATGTGCAACATGCACCCCATTGTGGCATTGACTATCCGGACATGGGTGCATCATGGTGTCTGGTGCTGGTATGCATCACATGCATTTCTAATTAGAATCTGGCCATCCCTTTATCCGGACACCTGCACTGACTCAGTGGCAAGAGATGTGATGTGTGTATGTTCACATGCTTCACCGTGTTCCCTGCAATGTCCAACAACTGTGTAGGTGGTGCATGTGTCCACACTGGGGTCTTACCATCAGACAGGCACCAGACAGATGGGTGCAAGGGCAGGAGGGGTGTGAGTCCCATGGTTGACCATTAGACTGACAATTGGCTTCCCCGAATCTGTGTGAGGACTTTAGGCAATGTTCAACTAAGGATGCCAGGGCTTGCTCTGTAATGTGCTGTACTTACTGTGGTGTGTGCGGTCAGTGCAGGTGACTGATGTTTGTCTGTTTCCCTAATTGTTTGCAGATACATCCACGGCCACAGGAGGGGACAGCTCCACGGACCAGGAGGAGCAGCGGAGCCAGACTGGGTCAGCATTGGACGAGTGGTCAGAGGGACCCAGTGGCACGGAGGGCGAGGGGAGCCACACCGAGGAGTCCTCAGCACCATCCACCTCAGCTGGGGACCACAGCAGCTCGGAGGATGACTCCCTTGTGGAGGCGGGTCTCGGCAGCCACCAAAGGCCAGCTAGTCTGTCTGGCCCCACCACCACATCCACCACTACCGCCCTCCCATCGGCTCCCATTCCTGAGGTCCGTGGAGGCTCCCGTGCTTGGGGGCATGTCTCCTTCGTGCCAGGCACCGCACCCCCTGCCCCTGTGTCCCCTGCTGCCCTGAGTGAGGAGTCTGTGTACCTCCTTCGGCAGCTCCATGTAGGGCAGACAGCAATGCTGAGTGTCCTCCATGCACACACCACTCTGTTGACACAGCTGGTGTCGTCTCATGGAGGGCATCTCGACGGGTATGTCTGCCCTACAGAGGAGCAATAGGTCCATGGACTCCTCCCTGACGGCAGCAGTGTCCCTCCTCCAACAGTCCCTCACCCCTCCCACATCTGCCCCATCCACACTTCCTGCCCCCTACCTGTCCAAAGCACATGCACACCTGCACAGTCATCCACACACACAGACACGAGCAGCACAGACACACCCAAGAGTAAGGCAAGACGTGCACACAAGCATCCTCAGGGAACTGATACCACAGACACAGTGGATGGGGAACACACACACACACAGGCATCCACATTCACTCCGCAGTCCTCCAAATCCTCTCCCTCCAAGACCCCTTCCCTTGCCTCGCCTGCTACCCCACATACACAGCAGGTCTTCCTGTGTGACCTCGGCCTCTTCCCCACCATTCCTGCTGACCCAGCACACCAGGGGAAGATGAAGTCCACCCACACAGAGAGGAGTGCCCCTCGCCCCCGGACACCCTCCCCCAGGCGCAGGCAGACACAGGAGCCCATTCGGAAGTCCCCCCAGAGCAGGAAGAGCAAGACCCCCACCACCACCACCACACAGCTCCAGCGCCCAGTCTCTCTTCTCCATCCCCCAGGCCACCACTGCACAGGTTCCCCCGCCACACCCTGCCCCAGGTTCCCCCACACACCGATACTGCATCCCCAGACTGCTTAGGCACTCCCCCCTGCCATTTGCTCTTCCACCCTGTTAGACCTGGCATCCTTGGCGTGGGTCTCCCTTCCATTTTTTCATAATGCCTCCACGGTTGCCGATATGTTTTTGCTGGACTAGATGCTCATGGGCACTTTGCCGCTGCTAATCAGTGCCAAAGTGCAAGTGCTCCCTATCATTAATTGATACATGTATTAGTGACTCCATGATTGGATGATTGGTTTACTTGTCAGTCCCTAGTACAGTGCACTCAGTGTGCCCAGGGCTTGTAAATCCAATGCCGCTGGTGGGCTCGCAGCACTGGTTGTGCCACCCACAGAAGCGGCCTGTAAAATATGTCTCGGGCCTGCCATCGCAGAGCCTGTGTGCAGCCTCGGGCTGCCATGTCGACTTGGTGAGTACACCCACTTACCAGTCCCTAAACCTTCCCTTTACTGCATGTTGGTCACCCCTAAAGTAGGCCCTAGGGCAGGGTGCATTGTAAGTATAAGGTAGGACATGCCCTGGTGTGTGTGGCATGTCCTAATAGTGAATTACAGCCATTTTCGTTTTTCACTATTGCAAGGCTACCTGCTCCCCATAGGCCAGAATGGGCAGACTGACTATTACACCTTATAGTCAGAACTGACCCAGGGAACCTGGTAGAAAAACGAATTTAGTATGCCTGAACTCAGGATGATAAAATACATCTGTTAGTGAAGTTGGTTTTAACATTCTGTGTTCGAAAATACCACTTTTAGAAAGTGGGTATTTTCTTGCCTAACTATCCAAGCCTGCCTCTGCTAGGTTGTGTATTCCTTGTCTGGAGATTGAGTGACAGGGGCTGGGGGTGGCTACAGGAGACAGGGTGAGTCAGCGCAGGTCTGAATAGGGCTGTGCCTGCCTTCCACAATGCTGGCTCCACCTCCTGCCGGGCGGCTGAGCACTCTGCCCCACATTCTGAAAGGAAAGAAGGAGTCAGAAAAACAAAGTGCTCCAGGACTGACCAGAACTGGTTTTGGACTAGGCAGAGGCCTCTCTGCCTCCAGAGAACAAAGAGAATCAGGGTATAAGAGGGGCACCCAGACCCCAGGAAGATCAGATCACTTTTGGGAACAAGAAGAAACCTTTACTGAGGAGCGGAACCAAGAAGAAACTGAGGAGAAACTATCCCTAAGCCTGAAGTGCTGCTTGGGGGATTGGCCTGCAGTGGTTTGCCTGACTGCCAAAGAGAGGAGAAAGGAACTTTTGCTTTGCTGTGACTTTCATCAACTTGTGAAGGATCTCCAAGGGCTTGGAAGAGAGCTTGCCCCCTGACCGAAGTCCCAGGACCATTGGACTTCACCCCTTTGTGAATTGCTGCTGGAAACCTGTTTCAGTGGCTACAGAGGTAGGGAGCTGTGACCGACTCTCACGACCGACTCGGTGTCCTGCAAGCACCGCATCGAAGCACCGTCTCGCCCTGCAACGCACGGCCCTGGTCTCACCGACTCCGTCAACGAGCCGCTGCCTGCACCGCATCGAGGGACAACGCGTCCTGCAACGCTTCGCTACGCCGAATCGAACTGGTCCGACCGACACGGTCACTGCTGCTGAGTTCGAGTCCTGTGACCGCACCGGAGTTGGGCACCGCTCGCACGCTTTGCGACGCACCGCCCGACTCGCACCGCTGTCCGGACTGATCGACGCCAGCTCCTGAATCCGGCTCCGTCGCCGCACCGCAACCTGCCAGCACCGCATCGAAGCACCGTCTCGCCCTGCAACGCACGGCCCTGGTCTCACCGACTCCGTCTCGACGACGTCAACGAGCCGCTGCCTGCACCGCATCGAGGGACAACGCGTCCTGCAACGCTTCCATTTTTGCATCGCGACCGCGACGAACAGCCATCCGGCTCGCACGCCCGTGCCTGCCGCTTCAAGTAAAGGTACTGTGACCGAGTCTGTCTACGCTGTGTTGGCCCGTCTCGACGCGGTCAGCTGGATTTGTTAGACTCTGTTTGTTCTCGACATCGCCGTAGCCGGAGGAGGCTACCGACTCGCACAGAACCTTGAATTAAGCCTTTTTGATCAGAACTAAGTATTCTTAACAGTATTGTGGATTATTTTTGTCGTTTATGGTCTTGTGATAAATCTATATAAAGTATACCTATTTTTATAAATATATAACCTGTGTGGTGTCCATTTGTAGTGTTGTCACTTGATTACTGTATGTGTTCACAAATGCTTTACACACTGCCTCTGAACTAAGCCTGTCTGCTCGTGCCAAGCTACCAAGAGGGTGAGCAGGGGTTATTTCGAGAGTGTACCTACTCTCCCTGACTAGACGCAAGGGTCCCTATTTGGACAAGGGTACATACCTCTGCCAACTAGAGACCCCCAAATCTAACATTGGTGGTCAGCGGTGAGGATTCTGGACTTGCATTTGTGACTCATGTACAGTGATTGGTGAACACTACTTAGTGAGTGCAGACCAAAACGCAACCACATACTTTAATAGCATTTTTTCTGGGATTTCCTATTTTTGCAAATGCCAAGTTCAGTCACTATGGAGAAACCAGCATCAGTAGCCTCTGTTGAATGTGATTGGGAAGAAGAGAGGCTAGAATGCTACACCCTTAAGCAGCTCAAGCAATTCTGCAAAAAGTTTAAAGTGTCCATGACCGGGATCTCCAGGAAGGAGGACCTCCAAAAGGCGCTGAGGGCCTGGGTCGAATCAAGGAGTGCCCCTGTGGAGGGGGCTGAGAATGCAGAAGGGCAGCTGGAGGGGCTATTGGGTCTAGGGGCTAGAAGACCACCTTCCCCAGTAGGTAGCAGTGTTTCTGCCAGAGGACTGTCTCCAGAGGAGTTGGAGGACAGGAAAGAGAGTAGGATGCACGAAATAGAGCTGACCAAACTCAAGCTGAATAAGCAGTTAGAATTCGAAATGCAAACAAGGAAATTAGCCCTAGAGGAAAAGAAAATGCAGTTTGAACATGAGAAAGTTTTGAGGGAGTTGGAATTGAAGGCCAAGAGCTTAGAGATTACTCCCTCTGGTGGCAGTGTACCGCCTGTGCCTGTTGAAGCTAGGGTGTATATTCCCAAAGATGTGGTGAAGGAGTTTTTAAAAATGACGACATAGGGCAGTGGTTCAAAGCCTATGAGGTAGCCATGTCTTCCCACCGGGTCCCTGAGAAGGATTGGGGAGCGGGGTTGTGGGGACGGTTCCTCAGTGAAGGGCGGGATACCTTGTTGGATTTGCCCTCTGAAGTCTATAATTCGTACAGCCACATGAAGGATGCCTTAATGACTAGATATGGTTTGACCCCTGAGCTTTATAGGCAAAGGTTCAGGAACTGTAGTAAGATTGAAAGCAGTACCTGGGTTGAATATGTGACCTTCTTTTGCAGAGCCTTGGATGGTTGGGTAAAGGGTAGCAAAGCGACTGATTTTCAGGCGCTCTTTGATTTGATTGCCTGGGAGCACTTGTCCGGTAATTGTTTTCCTGAGCTACGCCAGCACCTGATTGATAGTAAGCTGACTAACCCTAGGCAGCTTGCTGAGGAGGCGGACCGCTGGGTGAGTACCCGGGTCCACAAGGGTCACGTGGGAGACTCCGCCAAGGGTGGGCAGGGTCCCCAGCAGAAGAGTGGGGGGGACAAGGGTAAACAGAAGGAGTTCCATAAAGGGCCCCAAAGTAGACCCCAAGGGAACCAAGGGAAAGGTTCCCAGCCTCCCCCTGAGAAGAAGCCAGTGGCCCTGACAGGCCCCCTGTTCACCAGGGACCACTGGTATGTTACAAGTGTGGCGCCCCTGGCCACAAGGCAAACGATCCTCGTTGCCCTTTGCATGGAAAACCAGCACCCACCAGTGCAGTCCCCCGGCAGTTGGCTAGTGTAGCCCTGGGGGAGGAGTTGGGTGCCCAAGGTGGGGGATCCCACAGTGTTTTCCCTTGTCTCATTAGGAGACTCTGAGATGGTCCCTAGGACCCCGCTGCCTGAGAACACTAAGAAATACAGGCAGTGGGTGACCATCAATGGCCATAGGGTGGAGGCTCTGAGAGACACAGGAGCCAGTGTGACAGCTGTCAAGTGTCACCTGGTGTCTAAAGAGCAGGTTATCCCTGATGCATTCTATCCGGTTGTTGCCGCTGACAACACAGAGAGTCACTGCAAGGTGGCTCAGGTTCCCTTTGAGTGGGGGGGTCTCGGGTACTCTTCAAGTAGCTGTGAGGCCAGCCATGCCTGTTGACTGTTTGTTAGGGAACGATTTGGAGAGCTCACCTTGGGCTAAGGTGGAGCGGAGTGCGCATTTAGAAATGTTGGGCTTGCCTGATTGGGCATGTGTGACCACCCGGTCAATGGCAGCTAAAGGTGTTCAAGAGGACCTGGAGCCTGAGAGGGAGGCCCAGGTGCCTGCCGGAGAGAGAGGAGGCAGGGGGCGCGGGAAACCGGCCCCCGAGGTTCCCACGGTCCAGGAGGAGGCAGACCCTGAGGGGGATGCCCTGGAACCTACAGGGGAACAGGTAGCTGAACTGGGGGACCTACCTGAGCTGACCCATTGGCAGCAAGAAGGAGGACCCTCCAGGGAAGAGTTCTGCAAGGAGCAGAACACATGCCCTTCTCTCGTGGGTCTGAGGCAACAGGCCACAGACCAGGCAGCAGGTGATCAGTCTGGATCACATTGGGTTTACTGGGAGAATGGTCTCCTGTATTCAGAGCCTAAGGTTGCTGAGCCTGGGTCAGCCCGTGTGCTGGTGGTACCCCAGCGCTTCAGAGCCTTCCTACTGGGGTTGGCTCATGATGTACCGTTAGCGGGACATCTGGGGCAGGACAAGACCTTTGACAGGCTTGTTACCCATTTCTATTGGCCCCAGATGCGCAGGAGTGCCGCCACTCACTGCAGGACATGCCAGACTTGCCAGGCAAGTGGAAAAAGTGGGAGGAAGCACAAGGCTCCTCTCCAGCCATTCCCTGTGGTCAGCACCCCCTTTGAACGGGTGGGTATTGACATTGTGGGGCCACTGGACCCCAAGACAGCCATGGGCAACAGGTTTATCCTGGTCTTGGTGGACCATGCCACCCGGTACCCTGAAGCCATCCCTCTGAGGACAGTGACGGCCCCCGTGGTGGGACGGGCACTGATGGGAATTTTCTCACGTGTGGGATTCCCTCAAGAGGTGGTGTCTGACAGAGGTACCAACTTCGTGTCCAAGTACATGAAGTCCCTGTGGCAGGAGTGCGGTGTAACTTACAAGTTCACCACTCCTTACCACCCTCAAGGAAATGGTCTGGTTGAGAGATTCAACCGGACCCTCAAGGGCATGATTATGGGTCTGGAAGAACCCATGAGGCGTAAATGGGACGTCCTCTTACCATGCCTGTTGTTTGCATACCGGGAGGTGCCACAGAAGTCTCTAGGGTTCAGTCCCTTTGAGCTCCTCTATGGACACCCGGTGCGAGGACCTCTGAGTTTGGTCAAGGAAGGCTGGGAGCAATCTCCCAGGAAACCTCCCCAGGATGTATACAGTTACATGCTGGCCTTCAGGAACCAGACTAGGCGTTTCAGAGAGCTTGCTGAGGCAAATCTGGAAGCCAGCCAGGAGGAGATGAAGCGGTGGTACGACCAGAATGCCACTCTGGTAGAGCTTCAGCCTGGTCAGAAAGTGTGGGTCATGGCCCCTGTGGAGCCCTGTGCGCTCCAGGACAGGTGGACCGGCCCTTTTACGGTGGTGGAGCGCAAGAGTCCAGTTACCTATTTGGTGGACTTGCAGTCTCCCAGGAACCCCTTGCGGGTCCTGCATGTGAACCGCCTGAAGCCCCACTTGGAGAGGTCCCAAGTGGGCATGCTCTTAGCTACAGATGATGGAATGGAGGAGGAGACCGAGCCTCTTCCTGACCTCCTGTCAGCCCGAGAGCAAGATGGATCAGTGGAGGGAGTAAACCTCTCTACCTCCCTGACACCTGAGCAGCAGGGTGACTGTCGCCAACTGTTGGGACAGTTCCCTGACCTGTTCTCCCTGGTTCCCAGTGTCACCCATTGGTGCGTCCATGATGTGGACACTGGGGACAGTCTTCCTGTGAAGCACAAGGCTTACAGGGTGACTGACAGGGTCAGAGCCTGCATCAAGGAGGAGGTCTCCAAGATGTTTGCGCTAGGGGTGATTGAGTCCTCTAACAGCCCTTGGGCCAGCCCCGTGGTCTTGGTTCCAAAAGCTGCCGCGCCTGGTGCCACACCAGAACTCCGGTTCTGTGTGGACTACAGGGGACTCAATTCCGTCACCAGGACTGACGCCCACCCCATCCCCAGAGCTGATGAGCTCATAGATCGGTTAGGGGCTGCGCGGTACCTCAGCACGTTTGACTTAACGTCTGGATACTGGCAGATCGCCTTGACTGATGGGGCAAAAGAGAGGTCAGCATTCTCCACACCAGATGGGCACTACCAGTTCCGGGTGATGCCCTTTGGGATGAAGAATGCCCCTGCCACCTTTCAGAGGTTGGTCAACCAGGTGTTGGTTGGACTGGAGGATTTCAGTGCCGCCTACCTGGATGACATCGCAGTGTTCAGTGCCCGTTGGGAAGAGCATCTGCGCCACCTCTGGGAAGTGTTGATGGCGCTGCGGAGGGCAGGCCTCACAATCAAGGCGAGTAAGTGCCAGATTGGGCAGGGTTCTGTGGTGTACTTGGGACACCAGGTTGGGAGCGGCCAGGTGGCGCCCCTCCAACCGAAAATTGATACCATTCTGGCTTGGGAGCCCCCAAGACCCAGACAGAGGTGAGAGCCTTCCTAGGACTCACCGGGTATTACCGGAGATTCGTCAAGGGGTATGGCAGCATTGTTGCCCCCTTGACCGAGCTGACTTCCAAGAAGCAGCCCAGGAAAGTGATTTGGACTGACGCCTGTCAAAAAGCTTTTGACACCTTGAAGACTGCCATGTGCACGGCGCCTGTGCTCCAGGCACCCAACTTCTCCAATGAGTTCATTGTTCAGACCGACGCTTCAGAGCATGGTGTAGGGGCTGTTCTATCACAGATCAATGAGGAGGGCCTAGACCAACCTGTAGCCTTCATCAGTAGGAGGTTACTTCCCCGGGAACAGAGATGGAGTGCTATTGAGCGTGAGGCATTTGCTGTGGTCTGGGCACTGAAGAAGCTGAGACCATACCTGTTTGGGACTCACTTCCGGGTTCAGACAGACCACAGGCCCCTCAGATGGTTGATGCAGATGAGGGGTGAGAATCCAAAGCTGTTGAGGTGGTCCATTTCCCTACAGGGGATGGACTTTACGGTGGAACACCGCCCTGGTACAGAACACGCCAATGCTGATGGACTGTCCAGATTTTTCCGCCTTAGCGATGAGAACTCCCTAGGGGTAGGATAGTTCTCCCCACATTTCAGCTGGAGGGGACACGTGTTAGACCTGGCATCCTTGGCGTGGGTCTCCCTTCCATTTTTTCATAATGCCTCCACGGTTGCCGATATGTTTTTGCTGGACTAGATGCTCATGGGCACTTTGCCGCTGCTAATCAGTGCCAAAGTGCAAGTGCTCCCTATCATTAATTGATACATGTATTAGTGACTCCATGATTGGATGATTGGTTTACTTGTCAGTCCCTAGTACAGTGCACTCAGTGTGCCCAGGGCTTGTAAATCCAATGCCGCTGGTGGGCTCGCAGCACTGGTTGTGCCACCCACAGAAGCGGCCTGTAAAATATGTCTCGGGCCTGCCATCGCAGAGCCTGTGTGCAGCCTCGGGCTGCCATGTCGACTTGGTGAGTACACCCACTTACCAGTCCCTAAACCTTCCCTTTACTGCATGTTGGTCACCCCTAAAGTAGGCCCTAGGGCAGGGTGCATTGTAAGTATAAGGTAGGACATGCCCTGGTGTGTGTGGCATGTCCTAATAGTGAATTACAGCCATTTTCGTTTTTCACTATTGCAAGGCTACCTGCTCCCCATAGGCCAGAATGGGCAGACTGACTATTACACCTTATAGTCAGAACTGACCCAGGGAACCTGGTAGAAAAACGAATTTAGTATGCCTGAACTCAGGATGATAAAATACATCTGTTAGTGAAGTTGGTTTTAACATTCTGTGTTCGAAAATACCACTTTTAGAAAGTGGGTATTTTCTTGCCTAACTATCCAAGCCTGCCTCTGCTAGGTTGTGTATTCCTTGTCTGGAGATTGAGTGACAGGGGCTGGGGGTGGCTACAGGAGACAGGGTGAGTCAGCGCAGGTCTGAATAGGGCTGTGCCTGCCTTCCACAATGCTGGCTCCACCTCCTGCCGGGCGGCTGAGCACTCTGCCCCACATTCTGAAAGGAAAGAAGGAGTCAGAAAAACAAAGTGCTCCAGGACTGACCAGAACTGGTTTTGGACTAGGCAGAGGCCTCTCTGCCTCCAGAGAACAAAGAGAATCAGGGTATAAGAGGGGCACCCAGACCCCAGGAAGATCAGATCACTTTTGGGAACAAGAAGAAACCTTTACTGAGGAGCGGAACCAAGAAGAAACTGAGGAGAAACTATCCCTAAGCCTGAAGTGCTGCTTGGGGGATTGGCCTGCAGTGGTTTGCCTGACTGCCAAAGAGAGGAGAAAGGAACTTTTGCTTTGCTGTGACTTTCATCAACTTGTGAAGGATCTCCAAGGGCTTGGAAGAGAGCTTGCCCCCTGACCGAAGTCCCAGGACCATTGGACTTCACCCCCTTTGTGAATTGCTGCTGGAAACCTGTTTCAGTGGCTACAGAGGTAGGGAGCTGTGACCGACTCTCACGACCGACTCGGTGTCCTGCAAGCACCGCATCGAAGCACCGTCTCGCCCTGCAACGCACGGCCCTGGTCTCACCGACTCCGTCAACGAGCCGCTGCCTGCACCGCATCGAGGGACAACGCGTCCTGCAACGCTTCGCTACGCCGAATCGAACTGGTCCGACCGACACGGTCACTGCTGCTGAGTTCGAGTCCTGTGACCGCACCGGAGTTGGGCACCGCTCGCACGCTTTGCGACGCACCGCCCGACTCGCACCGCTGTCCGGACTGATCGACGCCAGCTCCTGAATCCGGCTCCGTCGCCGCACCGCAACCTGCCAGCACCGCATCGAAGCACCGTCTCGCCCTGCAACGCACGGCCCTGGTCTCACCGACTCCGTCTCGACGACGTCAACGAGCCGCTGCCTGCACCGCATCGAGGGACAACGCGTCCTGCAACGCTTCCATTTTTGCATCGCGACCGCGACGAACAGCCATCCGGCTCGCACGCCCGTGCCTGCCGCTTCAAGTAAAGGTACTGTGACCGAGTCTGTCTACGCTGTGTTGGCCCGTCTCGACGCGGTCAGCTGGATTTGTTAGACTCTGTTTGTTCTCGACATCGCCGTAGCCGGAGGAGGCTACCGACTCGCACAGAACCTTGAATTAAGCCTTTTTGATCAGAACTAAGTATTCTTAACAGTATTGTGGATTATTTTTGTCGTTTATGGTCTTGTGATAAATCTATATAAAGTATACCTATTTTTATAAATATATAACCTGTGTGGTGTCCATTTGTAGTGTTGTCACTTGATTACTGTATGTGTTCACAAATGCTTTACACACTGCCTCTGAACTAAGCCTGTCTGCTCGTGCCAAGCTACCAAGAGGGTGAGCAGGGGTTATTTCGAGAGTGTACCTACTCTCCCTGACTAGACGCAAGGGTCCCTATTTGGACAAGGGTACATACCTCTGCCAACTAGAGACCCCCAAATCTAACACACCCCCAACCCAGACGCTCTGCCTGTTAGTGGCACTGTTGTGTGGACCGGGTCCCCCCCTCTGTCCTGCCCACCTCATCTGCCCACCCTTCCACTCCCTTGGAGTCATGCACTGCAGTGGAGTCCACAACCACCACGTCTGACTCAGGCACTGCAGTGGGTACCCAGTCCACTACATCAGTCCAGCCCACTGCAGTGGTTGCGGCACCCATACCAACTGACTTGTGTACCACAGTGGTGCCGGCCCCACCTGAGTCAGACACCTCCACTGCAGTTGCCGGTGACACTCCTGCACCCACCACCCCTTCACTGCCTCACTCTGCCATCCCTTGATCTTGTCCCTGCGGTGCCTGGCCTGCCCCTTGTATGCCCCTCCAAGGGTGTGCCCCAACCGTACCAGTGCAGGCAAGCAATGTGTGACCAGTTGTCACTTCTCACCCCATTGGTATTGTGATTTTGGACTGGCCATTGGCCTTAGTTTCTTTTGGACTTCCGTTTTTACCCTGACATTTGCTGAATAAAGCCTCTTTTTGTTTACTTTTGGGTTTTCTTTTGATGTACATGATGTGGATGAGTAGCATCCTGCACTTGCAGTTGTAATAGTGTTCACATCAGGACGATGAAGTGTTGCAGTGATGGACTCCATGTGGTCCATGGGATATGTGTCCTGTTGTATTCTGGATCTATGGCATCCTTTGCTACAGTCTGAGGGTGTAATGTTCAGCATTTGACACAGGGATGTCCTTTTTGCATTGGTAAATGAACATCTTTGTCTTACACTGATGCACATCTGGTGGGCTTACCACTGTTCAATGTTCCAATTTCCCTGACTGTGTGCCCAGCTCCACTGGACATGCAGTTTTGCACATCAATGTCGAAGGACTCATCTGTGTATACAGTGCAACTTGCTTGACACGTGTTTGGTGTGTGTGCAGATGACTGACGTGACACCCCCGTACCCAGGCTGATGTGAGCAGAGCCTTCTGTGTGTTGTGGTTGTTGACTCACTGACGGAGTGTTCTGCTGACATGTTTGGGTCGTGCACAGACAAGGTTTGGCACAGCGGACCTTCCACAGGAGTGGTGTGCCCTCATGGCAGTGTGTAATCTGGTGACATTGCGTGGCCTGTGTTGTGTAAGCATGCCTGTGCGTGTTCCCTTCCCTTTTCCTACACAGGCTGTGTCCCTAGGGATGTTCCTGTTTGTGATGCTTGCTGAGTTGTTATGTGTTCATCCAGCATCTTGGACCAGGTTTCTCTGTGATGTGGGTGCATGGCAAACTAATGTTCATGAGGTTGTCATCCCAGGTTGTCTTTGTTGTCAGTGCTGGGGATGTGTCAAACGCAGATGGGACACATTCAGGACTCCCCTTGGCACTTGTTGTTTACACGAGTAATGTGATTTACAGTTTGTGTTAGGTTACAGTGATTGTGACATGTTGTGTGTGTGACAGCTGCCACTCCTCAGGGTCAGAGCTGCAATGTTGGTAGTTGTGTACGTGTGTCATTCGTGTGTCACCTTGGCTTCTTCATTGGTGTGTGACTATGGCCAGGATCCCATTGATTGTGGTGGATTTCACATCATGCCCATGTACAGCATACTGTGCTATGTGTCAGACATTGACAAGTCTTGTTGACTGGCCATGTGTGATGGGTTTCTGCACCTTGGTTCCCACCACCACCCCTGGTATTGTCATGGGTGCATGTGCAATATCACCAGTCCATGTGAGCTTCACTGCTGCACATTGGTGGAGATCAGGGTGTGTGGTGTTGAGTGTGTGCAAAAGTGAGTTGTTGCACGGCCAGACCCCTACCTCCATATTGGCCTTGGCTGGCAGGAGGTGCTGATTGATTGGAGCTTGTGTAGGTGTGATGGTAGTTAGTTGCTCAGGACACATGGCTGGGGTTCACAGTGTGAACGACATCTAACATTGTCATCACAGTGGGATTATCATGCAGGCTAGTGTCAGCACAATATGGGGTCCCTGGGGGTAGTGCTGTGGTGGGTCTGTCTCTTGCTGTGTTAGTTGCTGTTCCTACAAGCTTGTGTGACATGTGTAATTTGTGCTCCCTCTCATCTAACAATGCCTGATTGCCCACATAGGGGATTTGGATCCATGAGTTACTTTTGTGTGGCACTGTATGTGCATCTGTGTAATTGGTATTGAAGCCTCATCATGTGTTGTGTGGTTGCCTGGGGACACTGGCACCCCCCTCGCCTGTTGTGTTTGATGTGCAGTGTGGGTCTGCCTGTTTGTGCATCTGCACCACTGCATTGGCATATCTTTAGTGTGCTATTGGCTGTATGTTGTTTGGTGGGTTTCACCTGCTGTCCCTGGGACTCCTAGGTCATCAGTCAGCACAATGATCATTGTTTGTGTGTCCCATTGCTGCCATGGTATGTTATTTGTTCACCTCACATATACAGTCTCCACAGGGTATCTACATTAGTGTGCCCATTGGTGCAAATATGTGGGTCTGCATTATGATGGTCACTTCTGTCATTGTGTCATTGATGGATGTTGACAGTGTCAGCCCCCATGGGTGATGTTTGTCTGCACATGGCCAAAGGTATGTCTTATTTGCACTGCACTATTTGCCTCCCCCAATCTATGTTGCTATGGGACACAAGCACTACTTTGCCACTGATGTGTTTGTTGTTCTGTGACCAGGAATCATCCATGCAGTTTGGCAGTTGCAGCTTTTTCAATGTCAACACTTACATTTTGGTCACTGTGATGATGGGGGTTTATACCCCATTGCCACAATGTTCAAAATGTGCTTCAGCTATGGACCCCACACTTACCTTTTGGTCACTGTGATGATGGGGGTTTAGACCCCATTGCCACAATGTTCAAAATGTGCTTCAGCTATGGACCCCACACTTACCTTTTGGTCACTGTGATGAAGGGGGTTTAGACCCCATTGCCACAGTGTGCAAAATGTGCTTCAGCTATGGACCCCACACTTACCTTTTGGTCACTGTGATGATGGGGGTTGGACCCCATTGCAACAATGTTCAAAATGTGCTTCAGCTATGGACCCCACACTTACCTTATGGTCACTGTGATGATGGGGGTTTATACCCCATTGCCACAATGTGCAAAATGTGCTTCAGCTATGGACCCCACACTTACCTTTTGGTCACTGTGATGATGGGGGTTGGACATTTATGTGTGACACATGGGATAGGGGGTCACATTGTATGTTCAAAGTCATGTTCAGTGTTGTAGGCATTTGACACAGTCTACACACGCTTGTCATGGTGTTGGGGGGGATGTCTTTTTGTTGCATTTCTTATGTTGGTGTGTGCTTGTTGTGTCATGCATTAGCCATCCTGTGAGTGGGGGTGTTGTTGGTGGTAGGCATCCTGCCCCCCATGGGTAGAGGTGGTAGTAGTGGTAGGCATCTGGCACCCATGGGTAGAGGTGGTAGTAGTGGTAGGCATCTGGCACCCATGGGTAGAGGTGGTAGTGGTGGTAGGCATCTGGCACGCCCTGAGTAGGGGTGGTAGTGGTGGTAAGCATCCTGCCCCCCATGGGTAGAGGTGGTAGTAGTGACAGGCATCCAGCCCCCCATGGGTAGAGGTGGTAGTAGTGACAGGCATCCTGCCCCCCATGGGTAGGGGTGGTAGTAGTGACAGGCATCCAGCCCCCCATGGGTAGAGGTGGTAGTAGTGGTAGGCATCCAGCCCCCCATGTGTAGGGGTGGTAGTAGTGGTAGGCATCCAGCCCCCCATGGGTAGAGGTGGTAGTAGTGACAGGCATCCAGCCCCCATGAGTAGAGGTGGTAGTAGTGGTAGGCATCCAGCCCCCATGGGTAGGGGTGGGAGTAGTGGTAGGCATCCAGCCCCCCATGGGTAGAGGTGGTAGTAGTGGTAGGCATCCAGCCCCCATGGGTAGAGGTGGTAGTGGTGGTAGGCATCCTGTCCCCCATGGGTAGAGGTGGTAGTAGTGGTAGGCATCCAGCCCCCATGTGTAGGGGTGGTAGTAGTGGTAGGCATCCAGCCCCCCATGGGTAGAGGTGGTAGTGGTGGTAGGCATCCTGCCCCCCATGGGTAGAGGTGGTAGTAGTGACAGGCATCCAGCCCCCATGGGTAGAGGTGGTAGTAGTGACAGGCATCCTGCCCCCCATGGGTAGAGGTGGTAGTAGTGGTAGGCATCTGGCACCCATGGGTAGAGGTGGTAGTAGCGACAGGCATCCAGCCCCCCATGGGTAGAGGTGGTAGTAGTGGTAGGCATCCAGCCCCCCATGGGTAGAGGTGGTAGTAGTGGTAGGCATCTGGCACCCCCTGAGCAGGGGTGGTAGGGGTGGTGGTTATCCAGCCCCCATGGGTAGAGGTGGTAGGAGTGACAGGCATCTAGCACCCCCTGGGTAGGGGTGGTGTTAGTTGTTGGCATCCAGGCCCCTATGTGTATATGTGGCATTGGTGATGGCCATCCCGCCCCTATGGTGCTGCTGTTGCTGGTGTAAGTAATTTCTGCATCCCTCTGTGTGTGTGTGATATGTCGGGTACGTGTAGTTTGTTTTTGTGGTTGGTGTCTGACTTACCTTCTGCGCCGTACGCGTCCGTGCCTGTTCCGGTAATAGATGTAGAGTATTGGTAGGACCTGCGCGATGGGATTCATGGTTGGTTCGTCTCGTTCGTCTTTCTCTTTGCTTCGCCTCATCCTCGTCGCTGGCGTGTTCGTCTCGTAGCCGTGGATCGTCTTGTGGCGCGAATCGGAGCTTATGTTCGCCTCTCCCGGATGCTTTGACGTGCCGTGCGTAGCGACGGGTTCGGAGCGTACGGAAAGCGCATTGTACTTGTCCAGCCGGACGGGGCTGCATTTTGGCTTCCGTGCGACTCGATTCTGCGTTTCCGGATCCGCATCGGTCGGAGAACTGGACCTGTATTGGGTGAGTACGACTGGGTCGGGATTTGGGCAGTTGTGCGCATCGTACTTGCTCGTTCGGACGTATGTGCGAATCGGTCGGGAAACAGGCATTCGCCTGGCTTTTTTCCCGGCCGAATGGTATTAGGTGCGCCTCCGACCGGGATCGGAATCGACCCCTTAGTGTCCAATGAGTAGTCCAGGCATTGATCTTGGGATAGTTATGACCCTGCTGTCCCGTGCCTTGATGCCTGCTATGGTGAACACATCAGTTAGCATTCCTTGCTTGCTTGGAGCAATGTGCACACTGACGCTTGGTCAGCTTTATCTCTGCTGAAGGGTGTGCCACTCAATGAACCGTGTCCATTTCAGTCAGAGAGGAATTTGCTAGTAGACAGAGGTAAGCGACCTGGCTGGGCTGCTGTGTGCTTTACTTTTACCTTGATTTTAATTGTATAGACACCACAGAACTAAAACATAGCATTTTTACCTTTTCAGAGCTTGAAGGGATTTGTGCAATTAAAAGTCATCTTTCTAGTCTGCAGTTATATGTAGATTTACTGAGAGAATCAGGTGAGTTCACTTTCTCGTTCTTTGGACATTAACTAATGTGTGGCTTTGGGTTAGTAAAAAGGACATTCATTAGAGCAATATTTTCTCAATAGGAACTCAAGTAAGAACTTTTACTTGAGTCTATCTTCATTGTCATTTTATATAAGGTGAGCTACGTTTTTCTTTGGTAATTCTGGCAAACTTGTGCACTTAAATGGGACACCACAATTAATAGTGGGCTCAATTTTTGCATTCCTAGGGCTCTGATTAATTTCGCTGCAGATGAGAAGTCATTTACCTTCATCACCGATATGATTAATTCATCTGATCACTCACCGAATGATTGATAATTCCAGGTGAGAGTGTATTTACCATAGGGCAGAGACGATACTATCACACACATTTTTAAATTGATCTTAATGTAGTTGGGCATATTGTCCTTTCTCCAATAGGTTGCTCCCTTTCCATTCAGTCACCCAGTACTGATGAAGACCCACTGTTGAGGCTTAGATTGGCCCTTCTCCCTTTCGCAGGGTCGAAACATCAAAACTTTATGCAGCCTGGATTGGATTTTGGTCCATGAAGAGTCAATTATGATTTAATCAATTAGCCTGTATCAATGAGATCACATTTATGTAAAATAAATGTAATGGACAGGCTTCTCTGTAATCATTCTGATATATGTAAGAGATTTATTTTCTCCTTCCTTTCTCTATTGCAATTCCACCGACAGGCACTCTTTTTGAGCACTTTTTTCTCTCATTTTGTTTCTGGAGGGACCAAGTGTAAATAAGTTAATGATGATGTTGTTTTTCATATAAATTCATGCATTTAAAGTTTTGTAAGTGATAAAAGTAGATATTGTTATATCTGCTCTACTGTATTAATAGAAACAATATTCTACTCCCTTCCTCAGAGCAGAGGAGGTTGTGATTAACCCTGGGTGTAAAACTCTGCTCCGCTCGTGGATTTTTGGCAACTCCACGTTCTGCGTAGAAGGTAGAGTTGCCGAAAACTCAGCGCTCCGCACCGGAGATTAGTTTTTTTTGTGTTCGTGCACCAAAAATGTGTTTTTGCGCGCGCGGACCGACTTACCGGGTGCCTGCAATCGCCGTTGAGATTTCCCATCCATTTACGAGCGCCACGAGATTTGGTAGCTGGCTGCATGGTCCCGCAAGAGTGTGCGATCGCGAACACGTCATTCGGGAGCACCATCGGACTTCTGGTGGAAATTTTGTGAAGATCGCGATCCCGAACACGCAGAATTTGCAATCTGGAGAAGAATCTCTCTCGAGCAGCATCAACACCTTCTCGAAATGATGATTTGGATTAAAAAAACTCCTCCGTTTTATATTTGGCTGTACTTTTTTTTGCTAGGAGTCCTTTTTCTTTTTTTACTTTTTTTTTAAGAGGAAGGAAGTGCCCCAGAGTCTCCAACTTCCTGTTCCTGTCCAGCAGGCTCCTCCCAGTGCTTTGTCCATCTCCTGTTCACTTTTCATTTGGATTTGGAGCTGGAAGAATCCCTCTTTGTGTCTGCTGTATCATATATCATTGGGTTTGAGGACTTTTGAATTTGAGATTTCACAAGTAAGTTTGAAAATTGGTGTTGTTAGTTTGGTTAGTAGTAAGTTATCAGAGACAGCGGTCCCTTTCAAGAAAAATACAAACATGTAACCACAATACTCCAATCAGGATTGGGTCTAATCGTGTCCGAATGGAAAATATTAAAGATTTATTATCTAGAATTAAAGCATAAATATTACAAAAACATAAAGTGAGCAGGACGTGACGGGGTATCTGGAAATCAAGAGATTTCCTTACCTCAGGCATAAAACTTAAAAGTGACTTATTGATGAAAATAGGCAATAACAACGGTCACGGTAACAAAAACATCTTGTGCTCCGCATGAATCACAATTACAGGTAGAAGTTAAGATGTGGTTGTCGACGACGTTTCGATACCCAACAGCGGTTATGGGATCATCATCAGGACTACATTGTAGGCCCCCAACTCGTTGAATATCGTTCTCACACTACCGGACCTTAGTTGGCAACTTCCCAGGCATCTTTTGATTGTTTAGTCCTGATGATGATCCCATAACCACTGTTGGGGATCGAAACGTCGTCGACAACCACATCTTATCTCCTACCTGTAATTGTGATTCATTCGGAGCAAAAGATGTTTTTGTTACCGTGACCGTTATTATTGCCTATTTTCACCAATAAGTCACTTTTAAGTTTTATGTCTGAGGTAAGGAAATCTCTTGATTTCCAGATACCCCATCACGTCCTGCTCAATTTATGTTTTTGTAATATTTATGCTTTAATTCTAGATAATAAATCTTTAATATTTTCCATTCGGACACGATTAGACCCAATTCTGATTGGAGTATTGTGGTTACATGTTTGTATTTTTCTTGAAAGGGACCGCTGATTCTGATAACTTACTACTACTGATCCAGCGCTAACAATAAAATGTATTCTCCTATATACTTCGGTCATCCAGGTGCAATTATTCCTTCAACACACACACTATATCCATATGACGGTGGGGCCCATAACACCGCATATACATTCACTTACTCATTTATTCCCTGGATTTCCTTCGTAAACAACCTAGGAGAAAAACGATTCGCTGGAAGGAGACGGGATACCTCTTTTAACATAACATAATGCTTCTCATTTGCTTTAAGGTATTCCGCTCATTGGTCGATGGACCAACTAGTAGGAATCAGTTGATGGTGATTAAGACCAGCTCAATCACAATAAACTCTTTATCAATTTACTTTAATCATTGAGCTAAAGAATCACTGAGTCATTTGTTTAAAGAATAATAAAGTTTATATAAAGTTTGATGCAAGAAATGAGGTTAAGCTTATTATTCAGATCATTACATTTATAATCAATATAAGAATAAAATGAAATTGCAATGCATATCTATTAGACGGTAAAATAAGGTTATCATAGTAAGAACTCTAAGAGATCAATCTATCTTTCTTGGGAAAATCTAATAGTTCTAAATGAAAAATCTATCAGGAAAAATTCTCCTAAAGCAGCATCTTATACTCAACTGGAAAATAAAAATAGCAGCAGCAGCATCAGCTCGTCAGCATGAGCAACTGCAACTTCACCCATCTACAGCATCTAACTTCTCCAGCATCTGCTCCCCAGCAACTAACTCTCCAGCAACTCACTCTCCAGCAACTAACCCCTCCCACCAAGAGTAGGTCTTCTTATACCCTAATTCTAGCTTACAGAATAAAATGTTGCATCTTCATGGCGTGATTCTTTCTCATTGGTCCCCTCAGGCCCATATACATTTTAATCAAACTTCCTGGTCTTAACCAGTTCCTTGTGAAATGTCCATGCTTGCATCGTTTCCCACAGTTCATGTCATTGCTCATCCGCTTCAATCAGTCCAATTTGTATCTTTTTCTGCTACTTTTTAGATTCAACAGTTTTGTCCATTGATTCAGTTGGACTTCTCACGCTTCTTGCTGATCATCTTGGCACACATCTGCTCAGAAAGGTCACAATAGCCTTGACCATACTTCCATCTTAGCCTCTCAGCACCAGCACGTGATCATCCTTTTCCACAACCTCTCTCCTCTATCACATGGTTCCCTGCTCATGTGTACTCTAGCAACTGGCGGCCATTTTATATCGCTGCTCGACAGGCCTAAGCGCACTATTTTCAAAGATAAACAAAATATTGTTAAAACAAAGAAATATAAACCCTTTCGTTTCCCTCCCGTCTTTCTACGTACCCCAATTAGGTATTACCTAGCAAAAAAGCAACATATAAAGCTGTCCCTTACTTACCATCGCTTTATTTCGCAACCACATGTTTTATTTAAAAGCACAGAGCACGCGTTTTATTATTAGTACGCAAATATTATGTTATGTTAGACACGTAAACAATTATAAGTTGATTATTTTGCACACGGAATAGCGTGTTACCTTTAACCCTTCACATGTAACATACATTGTTGGTTATTTACTTAAACGAACATGTTTATTAATTATTTTACGAAAATATTAGGAGGTTAACATTTTTTCATTTACCCTGCTCCATCAACTCCCCCCTTTGGTGATTTTTAATATCACCACAAAAACCCAAGTTATACAATTCTTTCAAACAGCATATATCTTTTATCCGTTTGCTTTTGTTAGTTTACACAACTGTATCCCTTTCAACTTGTCTCTTCGTTTTCTTGTACATGTTCTCTTTTATTTCTTCTAACTCTATTTCACCCATTTCTCTCTCTCTCTCCTTGTTTATCATGTTTCCTTTTTCTATTTTATTCTGTCTTCTTCTTCTCTTTATACATGTGATTACAAGCTTCAGTACTAAAATTATTATTATTATCACGGTTGCTATTATTATAACTTTCCCTATTATTAATCTACTCATTCTTGTTAACCAATTTATTACTGAAGAAAACCCTTTACCAAGTTTTCCAAAAGCACTTTCAACCTCCAGTGGAACAAGTTCTTTGTGCAAACTTGTAATATTTGTTATATACTTCTGTATATTTTCGCTTTTATCTGGAATGTAAGTGCAACAATGTTGGACTTTCAGCATTCCACAGACTCCGCCCTCTTTTGCCAAAAGAATGTCAAGGGCAAGTCGATTTTGCATCACCATAGCTCTCATGGCAACCATCTCGGTATTTACCATCAAGAACCCTCCAGCAGTATCTGTAGATAAACGATCTACCACTGTGGATAATTTCCGAATTCTAAATGCATTCAAAGATATTCCCACTCCTGGTATCAATGCGCCAAAAATATCACCTACTATTTCTGAAAAACTTTCCCTTTTTCTACGTGTAAAGGTATTTATCATTTTGTGTGTTCCTTTTTCTTTTCTATCCATATGAAAAATCTTTGGAAAGACCAGGCCTAAATAACATGACCCATACCAATGGTCCGGCAACCTATAATAAGCCCTATTTCCGCAAACATAATAGATCCCTGGAAATATTGGATCTTTTCCCCCTTTGAATCCCCATCCGCCTAAAATTTGATAATTGTCATGGCAAATACTGGAACCCACAAAATAATTGTCATATCTTGTCTTATTTCTTCTAATGCACAACCTTCCCTGTTGGGGCCAATCCAGAGTCATAGCTGCATTTGTCTTTTTCTTGTCATGATTGTCTTCCTCAAACGCCCAAAGAGGTGTTTTTGTCTCTTCTATCACTTGTCTTTGAAATTTCACTCTTCTCTCTTCAACCATCTGTAAAAATACCTTTTCGTCCTTCTTTAACTCACAGGTAAGGTTGTACCTAATTATATTATCTAATGATAAAATCTTATCCTCTAGAAAATATTCACCAAACGTTTTTCCCTCTTTTATTTGGTTTAGCTCGGGAACTACAGAAACTTTCGCAAAAATCTTATTTATGTCAGTGTAATAATATTCTAATCTACCTGTTTTATAAAATAAACTTGCTAAGACACTACATGTTATTCCATACGTCAAAGGGAGGTGATGATAAGTCACACCCTCTGCTACAGATGCAGGCAACTGCATACAAACATAGCAATCTCTTACATCCATTGTTTCTACATACTCATATAATAATTTAGTAAAAACATTTTTAGAAAAATCTGTTATTGATTTGTCCTTGTGTAATTCTGCACTACTCTTTAAAATAACTGGTTCTTGAGTGTTAACTCCTTTTTCTTTCTCAGTGTTATTAGACGTTTCTATTACAGCTAAACTAATTGGAATAGTGATTGCTAAAACCACCCATACTGTCATTAATAATCCTGTACAAAAGCAGCACATCTTGCACCATCTACTTAAAAACTCACATTTACATTTTCTATCTCTAGTATTCTCCATTTTGTTTTATAACTTTATTTATTTTGTTTTCCAGAAAATTGTGTCACTACACCTCAGGAATGACTTATTTGCCACTCTGTACTCCAATGTTTTGTCTTTGCTTGGTACTTTCTTTTAATTCTTTCTCAGAATTCTTTCTTTGTCATATCCGGTAAAATTCGTCAGATCCAGTGTTTTGTCAAATCCGGTAGAAACTATTTAAATTTCTTCAGGTTTGTTGCACCTCACCTTCTCCCATTAGGTTTCTTTGTTCTGGGTTCTCGTGAGTGTTCTTTTCTTCTTTGTTACTAGTCAAAGCAAGATACAACCATTCAGGCGATCTATACTTCGGATTTACCTTCTTTACTCTTTTTGTTTTCTGCAAGTGTTTTCCACCTTGTTTTTCTTGCTCTCTGACTTGTTATTTCATTCACTTGTTCAGCACTTTTCCCATCCAACCTTATGATTCTGTATCTTAATTTTCTTACTTCGTTGGGCCAATTGTCTCCTTTTCTTGGCCTTTATGCCTCACTTCCTTTTTCCTCTCTTTCTGTTTTCCAATTTCTTTTTCTTGACTCTAGTTTTTGGTTTCTTTCTTCTCCACTTTCTTCAGACTTTGTTTCAGTTCTTTCATTATTGCCTCTTATTTTGAAACTTATAATGTCATTTTCTTCCTCTACTTGTGGTTCTTTTCTTATCTTCCTTCGTTCACCTATTTCTGTCCCTCCTCGAGGTTCTTCCGAATTTGTGTCAGTCTCTCTATCTGCTTCTAAATTTCCCTGTTCTCGTGTTTGACTATTTGTCCCTATTGCTCCTCGGGGATCTTCCGATTTTTCTAGCTTTTTGTTTGAAACTCTCCCTTCTTCATCTATTAATATTATCTCCGAAGGATTTTCACCACAACTTGTACTTGGTTGCTCACTGTTACTATCTTCTGGCTCAGTTTCTTCTCTTATGCTTTCAAATTTCCAATTTCTTTTTAGAATTTCTTCACAATCCGAATGATCTGTATCAGATTCTGAACTGGTATCTGATATTTCCAGATGTCGACTTACAGGTCGATCTTCAAGTTCTGGAACTTCAGCTATTTCCTCTACTTCTTCTCTCGTTGCACTTGTAGTTGGGTCTTCCAGATGTCAACTTGCAGGTCGATCTTCAAGTTCTGGCACCCTGTCTGTTTCTTCTTCTGTTTCTAATGCTGAACTGTTATCCAATACTTCCAGATGTCGACTCACTTGTCGATCTTCAGGTTCTGGAACTCTGATGGTGTGACTGGCATGCACCCAGTGTTTCACTCCTGCACACTTGACTGCAGTTGTTGTCACCAGGATCACTTGTCGTGGTTCGTCCCAGCGAGGAACCAAACAGTTTCTTCTCCTGTGGACTTTTATGCGGACCCAATCTCCTGGATTCAAGTCGTGAGCTGGTTTTCTTTCAAGAGTGGTCGCATCCGGTCCAACCTGATGAAACACAGAACGCACCACATCAGCCAATCCTTTGCAATAATCCAGCACTAGATCATCAGTTATAGTCAGTAGTTTGTTGACAGGTACTTGTGCTTGTCTCATTGCTCGTCCCATAATTATTTCATGGGGACTGAGTCCAGTTTTCCTTTCCGGAATACTTCTGATTGTCATTAAAACTAATGGCAAGGCATCTGGCCATTTGAGTCCTGTAGCTTGACACATTTTTCCTAACCTGTTCTTGATTGTTCCATTCACTTGCTCTACGATTCCAGAAGCCTCTGGTCTGTATGCACAATGCAGTTTCTGTTTAATACTAAGTGCTTCACAAATCAGTTTAACTAATTCATTTTGGAAATGTGTTCCTCTATCTGTTTCAATCGTGACTGGAAAACCATACCTCGGAATGAATTCTCGCAGCATAAGTTTTGCTACCGTTATTCCATCATTCCTTCTTGTTGGGTATGCTTCCACCCAACGGGAAAACAAACAGACGACCACTAGGACATACCTTAGTCTGTTGCAAGGTGGCATTTCAATAAAATCCATTTGCATTCTAGTGAAAGGACCTCCTTCTCGTCCTATTGTTCCTAGACTCACTACTGTCTTCCTTCCTGGATTTAACTGTTGACAAATAAGACATCTCTGACAAAGACTCTCAGCTATGGCTCTGAATTTTGGATTATACCATGTTTGTCTAAACAGTCTGATCATTGAATCTCTCCCAATATGGGCTTGTCCATGGTACATCCGTGCCATGTCAGAAATCATGCTATCAGGCATAACTGGTCTCTCATCTCTGTAAACCCAAACATCATTTTCTTCATGTTTTCTACATCCTGCTTTTATCCATGTATCTTTTTCCTCATCATCTGCAGCTTCCTGTAACTGTCTCACCTCATCCCATGTCTCAATAGAGTTAGTAAAAGCAAAGGACAAGAAATATGCTCTCTTTCCCGACTTTTGTTTAAAGAAACCACATTCTTTGCACAGTACTGTGCAATCTCGTCAGCATATTTATTACCAACAGTTATGTAGTCTTCCCCATTTTTATGTGCATTGCACTTCACAACAGCAATCTGTTTAGGCAGCTGTATCGCCTCAAGCAGTTTTTTCACAAAATCTCCATTTCTAATTGGCGTTCCTGCAGACGTCAAGAAACCCCTTTGTGACCAAATCTGACCAAAGTCATGCACCACCCCGAAGCCGTACTGGCTATCTGTCACAATCGTAACCCGTACATTTCTTCCCAACTTGCATGCTTGAATCAGAGCTACTAGTTCTGCGACTTGGGCAGACCGTATCCCTTTCAGACAAGATGCTTCCATTACAGTTGCTACTGTGCAAACTGCATATGCTGCACTTAGAACTCCATCATCTGTTCTCAAACATGAGCCATCCACGAACAGAATATAATCTGATTCTTTCAAAGGCTCATCTCGTATGTCAGACCTTGGTTTTGTACAATATTCAAGCACATTCAGACAATCGTGATCTACTTCATCCATTTCAATCACACTCTCTTCATCTGGCAATGATGTCGAAGGATTCACATTCATACATCTGTCAATGGTCACATTATCTGCGCTCAAAATTACTTTTTCATACCTAGTCAGCCGACTATGTGTCATGTATTGGGTTTTCGTTCTTGTCAAGAGAATTTCCACAGAATGGGGAACATATACTCTCAGTGGATATCCCATAACTATGCCTTCACTCTGTTCCAGACTCACACAAGTAGCAGCAACTGCTTTCAAACATCCAGGCAACGCTTTCGCTACAGGGTCTAAAACAGCTGAAAAATATGCAATGGGTCTTTTCATAGTTCCATGTCTCTGTACCAAAACTGAAAATGCACATCCATCTCTTTCACTGCAATACAGCTCAAAATCTTTCTCATAGTCAGGCATTCCTAATGCTGGAGCCTCACATAATTTCTTTTTCAGCTCTCTGAATGCTTTCATTTCTTCATCATTCATTTCAAAAGGATCTTTAACATCCTTCTTTGTCAGTTTTTGCAATGGTTTAGCAATCAGTGAAAAACCGCTTATCCATTGTCGACAATATCCAACCATTCCCAAAAACATTCTTACCTCTCTTTGTGTCATTGGAGCTCTCATTCCTTGAATCATTTTTATTCTTTCAGTCGTTACCTTTCGCACTCCTTTCTCAATTTTATGCCCTAAATACTGGACTTCTTGTTGACAAAACTGCAATTTTGAAGGGGACACTTTATGTCCTCTTTTTGCTAAATGATTCAGCAAAGCAATTGTATCATTGACACATGCTTCCTTCGTTTTTGATGCCACCAGTAGGTCATCAATATACTGAACCATCACTGATTTTTCTGGCATTTTTAAATCTTCCAACGATTTCTTTAGAATCTGATTAAAGATTGAGGGACTTTCTGTGTACCCTTGAGGAATTCGGCACCATGCCAAAATACGCTCTCCAAACCTAAACGCAAATAATGGCTGGCTATCTGGATGCAATGGAATAGAGAAAAATGCATGACATAAATCAATTACTGTGTACCATTCTGCTTCACGTGGAATCTGGTATAGAATCACAGCAGGGTTCGGTACTATTGGGCAACAAGGCACAACAATTTTGTTTACCTTCCTCAAATCCTGTACAATTCTATATGTTCCGTTTGGCTTTTTCAGTCCCATTATTGGCGAATTACATGGACTGCTCATGATTTCTTTTAAAATCCCTTGTTCAATCATTTTATTTATTACTGGCGTTATTCCTTCAATTATCTCTGGTGTCAATTTATACTGGGGCGTATTTGGGTAACTCGTTCCCTCTTTCACTGTTATTTTAACGGGATCTACTCCTTTCATTAATCCTACATCTTCTCCTGTAAAGTCCCACACTTCTTCTTTCACTGTCTTTTTCAATTCAATTGGGATTTTCTCTGCATCAAATACAGGAAACAAACCATTTACTTCTGGTTCTAAATTCACCATTGTCATTTTATACAGCACATCCTCATCTGGAGTCTGAAATGCAATTCCGTCTGGGGTACAATAGATAGTGCAATTCATCTTGCACAATAAATCGCGTCCTAATAGGTTCACGGGACTACAATCGCATACCACAAATCGGTGCATTTCGCTAAATGGACCAATTCTTACCTCCACTAATTTAGTAAGAGGCGTCTTAATTTGCTGATTTGAAACTCCAACTACTTGGATATGTTCACCTGAGAGAGGAAGGTTTGGTATTTACCACTGACCTAACAGTAGAACGGGTAGCTCCAGTGTCAACAAGGAATGTTACATTTGCACCATTCACTTCTCCATCCACAAATGGACCAGACTGATCTACCTCTAGATTTGCGCCAAGCACGCACTCTTCCCCCTCTCCTAGGCACCGTCAGAAACTTTCATCCGTGTCATCCTCATCCTGTCGTAACCAATATTGAGAAATTGCAGCTGCACGCGGCAACTGTGTTACCTGTTCTCCTCCGTAGAATCCTGTTTCTGCACTGTATTTCTGTTGGTTAACACTCTTGGGAAGTGGTGGTTGTGGCACCTGACCTTGTTGAGTAACTACCTCACTCTGCACCTGTGAATTTAATGATTGATTTTCCACATTAGGTTTTGGAGGAAATTTACACTCGTTTCTCCAATGTCCTAGCTTTCCACAGTTGTGGCATGGCCACTTTTTCTTTGCCTCATCTATGCTCATTTGTCCTTTTCCTTTACCTATATTAGGTCGGGATCTAACCTGTCCTGTTTCATTACCAGTATTACTCAATTGAGCTTCTTGCTTCTCTGCAACTTTCACCTGCGCCCACATGGCCTTTTCTTTCAATTTACGCTGTCTACTCTCAATATCATCACTGCAATACTTAGCATATCTCAAAACCTCATCCACTGTGCTATTCTGCCAACAAATCATATGCTGCTTAATCATTTCACTTATTTCTGGTTTCAATCCATACACAAACCTATATACAAAATGACTCATATCCTTCTCATTTAGTGTCTCATAACCACTGTACTGTTTGAAAACCAACAACAATCTCTCGTAATAAGCATGCACTGATTCTTTACTTTCCTGCGTTGTTCTGTCTATTTTTACCCAATCTGTTTCTTTAGGTGGAATCTTATTCTTCAAAAAGGTAATTACTTGGTCGTACTTCCTCATCACTTCTGGTCCTGGCGCTCCTGTTTTAGCGTCCCTTGGATATTCTACAGTTGGCCAATCAATAGTAATCTTACATTCTGTCCACAAATCAGCTGGCACTACTATATCAAACAATCCATCCAGATCTATCCACAACACCTTTGAAACCTTCACAAATCTTTCCACTTGTCTGTACCATTCTACTGGCTTCTCTCTCAACTTTGGGAAGTCATTTGTAAATGACAGTATATCCTGTCTGGTCCATGGAACATGCACATAACTACCACCTGGAGTTTCTCTCATCGGGTACTCCCTTACAACTGGTTCCTTATCTGTTACTGCAAAAGCCAAAGATGCTTTATCTGTTGTTTTCTCATTCCTTTTCGACCATCTATTTCTCCATCTATCCACATCACCCCATTTTCTCAATAAAACAATTAACTCTTTTATTTGGGTCAGTCTTCCTGATGTGTTCAAATTCTCTATATCCTTCTCACAAAAATCTACTCTGTATGGTTTCTGCAACGTTCTCACTTTTACAAACTCTACTCCTAGTTCACTCGCTGTCTCTTCCAATTTGTCATGTAAATTTCTAGCTCTCCATGTAAGACTTTTGCACAAAAACATAATCTCATCATCCTGATAATTTTTTTATTTTTCTGTACCAATTGTTCCTAAAATCAATTCTTCCATGTCTATTTTCAACCTAATTACATCTAATGGTTTCACTTCCGTTTCTTTTGTTTTTAGCGCTTTCATCCATTCATTTAACTCATCTGGAGTCGGACCTACAGGCGTACTATTTAATTCTATCCAATTGCTACTTCTTTCTGGTGTCCCTGATGCAGACTCCGTCACCATAGGCATTCTCCTAATCTCATTCTCATTTATCGTCAAATTAGTAGGTGGGCTTGGTCTATAGGTACTAGCCAAATTGTGTGCACCTTCATTATTCAGTTCCATCCCTTCTCTTTTTCTTTGCAAATGTGAATTCATGGGAATCACTAAAGAACGTTCATCAATTTTCTGATTCTCAAAAATTGGCATTACTGGACCTATCGTTACTGGTACAGTTACAGCTTCCATATTCTTTGTCAATTCTCTTATTTTCTCAGTCAATTCTCTTGTCGTTTTTGCTAATTCAGTTGCATTGTCACTTTCTATCTCTTCATTTTGTGAAGTTTTTAATTGATCTTGTGACCTATTTGTCTCATCTCTTCGTTCGGGATTTTTATTCCTCCCAGTTTCCATTGGCGGTGCATTAGGTGTCACCACCGCAGAAGTCTGTTGGTATGGAGGTGGGTTTCTGTTTAAAATATCTTCCAGCAATTCGTCATCTGTTTCACTACCACCATACACATACTTTTCTACCACTACATGTTTCTTTTTCTCTGTACACTTTCTCTTTGCTTCTTCCTCAACTGTAAAAGCTGGAAACAAACCTCCTGTCATGTTAGCACATCTCCAACGCTTTATTCTGTCCTCATGATTTACTCCCCATAGCCTTCCAGGCACAAACTCATGATTCTTTAATCCTCTGAATCTCTCTCGCTCATACATCTCATCTTCCCATTCCGTTAAAGCTTCAAACTGTGTCGGTCTAGGTCTAGGTTCTAACATTGCCATCTTTTCTCTCAAGTTCCGTAGTACAGCTACATTAAATGAACCATTCTCAGGGAAAGCCAATGCTCCATCATTCTTGGTATATTTTGTCCAATTTTCTAACCATATGCATGTATGATATCCATATTTCAGCATCATATGCGAAGCTGGTGATTTCGGCGGAGGAATTATTTGTCCCTCTCTAGTCACTACCTTTTTGTCTTTCTTAAAGAAATTCTTAACTTTCGTCATCCATGACGTTTTCTCTCTACCATACTCATAATACGACATGATTCACAATCTCTTTTCTCCTCAAATGATCCGCAATTCAACACTGTTCTGTATGCGTTATTCCAACCAATACTAGCGCGACTCACACCAACACTTCAATCTGAAACTTCCACGTCACTAGGTTATTTGACCAATCCTGTCGCGATTCACACCAAAACTCCAATCAGAGCGATTTCTGTCTACCGCACACTGACCAATCCCAGCGCGGCTTCTATCTACGTCAGTTCTGCTCCTGTTTCCGTGTGACTATCGCACTGTCCAATCCCAGCGCGACTCTTGTCTACGTCACTTCTGCTCTTGACCCCTCCTTTACAAAATTTATCGCAATTTCTTTTTCAACAATTCTTCGTTAGTTACAACATTTAAAACACATTTCCATTGTCTGATTCGCTAAACCGAAGAGATAGCTTTGACCATTTACACAAGAACTCTGTATTTTCCAGTAGGCAGCGCTTACCTCTACCCTACCACAGAATTTTCAGTTTCGCCGATAAAAGTAGTACTTCCCTCTACCTTACCCTTCTTTCAAGCAATCAGTAAACCCGTTTCTCTAGGGATAAAACACATGTGGAGACTATACTGCTCCTGAGAATTAAGGCCAGAGTTTCACAAGAAAACCGATCACTATTTCACTTACACACCTTTTATACGGAAAATGTCCCTATCATAACACAACCTGCGTTATCACCAATATGAATTCAGACAATGCACCATTCCATGTGACTTCTCTTGCCACACGTGTTCCACTTCCTACTTCCCGGAAGCGTGAAAACTTACATATAACATAACGCGACTCAACAAAAAGTGTTAGACATGAACTTATCAATAATCACTAATCAATAATCAATAATCACCAAACTAATCTATAGTAACCATAACTCTGCTACCAAGAAATCTGATCCAGCGCTAACAATAAAATGTATTCTCCTATATACTTCGGTCATCCAGGTGCAATTATTCCTTCAACACACACACTATATCCATATGACGGTGGGGCCCATAACACCGCATATACATTCACTTACTCATTTATTCCCTGGATTTCCTTCGTCAACAACCTAGGAGAAAAACGATTCGCTGGAAGGAGACGGGATACCTCTTTTAACATGACATAATGCTTCTCATTTGCTTTAAGGTATTCCGCTCATTGGTCGATGGACCAACTAGTAGGAATCAGTTGATGGTGATTAAGACCAGCTCAATCACAATAAACTCTTTATCAATTTACTTTAATCATTGAGCTAAAGAATCACTGAGTCATTTGTTTAAAGAATAATAAAGTTTATATAAAGTTTGATGCAAGAAATGAGGTTAAGCTTATTATTCAGATCATTACATTTATAATCAATATAAGAATAAAATGAAATTGCAATGCATATCTATTAGACGGTAAAATAAGGTTATCATAGTAAGAACTCTAAGAGATCAATCTATCTTTCTTGGGAAAATCTAATAGTTCTAAATGAAAAATCTATCAGGAAAAATTCTCCTAAAGCAGCATCTTATACTCAACTGGAAAATAAAAATAGCAGCAGCAGCATCAGCTCGTCAGCATCAGCAACTGCAACTTCACCCATCTACAGCATCTAACTTCTCCAGCATCTGCTCCCCAGCAACTAACTCTCCAGCAACTCACTCTCCAGCAACTAACCCCTCCCACCAAGAGTAGGTCTTCTTATACCCTAATTCTAGCTTACAGAATAAAATGTTGCATCTTCATGGCGTGATTCTTTCTCATTGGTCCCCTCAGGCCCATATACATTTTAATCAAACTTCCTGGTCTTAACCAGTTCCTTGTGGAATGTCCATGCTTGCATCGTTTCCCACAGTTCATGTCATTGCTCATCCGCTTCGATCAGTCCAATTTGTATCTTTTTCTGCTACTTTTTAGATTCAACAGTTCCGTCCATTGATTCAGTTGGACTTCTCACGCTTCTTGCTGATCATCTTGGCACACATCTGCTCAGAAAGGTCACAATAGCCTTGACCATACTTCCATCTTAGCCTCTCAGCACCAGCACGTGATCATCCTTTTCCACAGCCTCTCTCCTCTATCACATGGTTCCCTGCTCATGCGTACTCTAGCAACTGGCGGCCATTTTATATCGCTGCTCGACAGGCCTAAGCGCACTATTTTCAAAGATAAACAAAATATTGTTAAAACAAAGAAATATAAACCCTTTCGTTTCCCTCCCGTCTTTCTACGTACCCCAATTAGGTATTACCTAGCAAAAAGCAACATATAAAGCTGTCCCTTACTTACCATCGCTTTATTTCGCAACCACATGTTTTATTTAAAAGCACAGAGCATGCGTTTATTATTATTAGTACGCAAATATTATGTTATGTTAGACACGTAAACAATTATAAGTTGATTATTTTGCACACGGAATAGCGTGTTACCTTTAACCCTTCACATGTAACATACATTGTTGGTTATTTACTTAAACGAACATGTTTATTAATTATTTTACGAAAATATTAGGAGGTTAACATTTTTTCATTTACCCTGCTCCATCACTACCCTTGGTCCCTTCTGACTATAAGGGTACCCTTGTTCGGTGTTGATAGTTAGTTTGGTTAGGGCATTGCACCTACATTTTTTTGTACTTTTCATCATTTATTTGAAATTTATTGTGGTGGGTGGCTTGTAGTTTCACTAAGGGCCTAGTTGTTTGTTTGTACGTAATTGTTCTTCTTTTATAAAGGAAACATATTGTACAGTTCACTACATTTTCTCCAGTTTTTGAAATCAATTTGCAATATTTATTTAATTCACTAGCCGGCCAATAGTCTGCCAATAGGCCTTTCAGCCAGTAGGCCCAGAGCTACTCATGGGTGTATGAAGCAACTGTTTCTGTGGTGTCTGTTGAATTTAAACATCATTTAGGGCATGGATGGCATTGGATTGAATTGCAAAACGTGTTTTTTTTTGGTCTTTCACTTTTTTCATGTGTGGTTGTTGTGTAACTTGCAAACCTTTTTTAGCCCTGTGGATTTTCGTTTTTGGCATTGTTGTATTAAAGCTGTGTTGTTTACCATGCCTCCTTTGTCTGGACAGTGTGTGAGTGTCTTTATAATAGTCGGCCAGCATTTGTCTTGGCTGAGCCTCCTCGTGTGGCCAGGGGCCATTTTGTAAAGTCTGTGTCCATATAGGCCTGCTTGAGTTAATTGTTTCCCAGGCCTCCTGCTTGTTGTTGTTGTGAGTGACTTACCATGTGGCTGGTGGCCATTTTGTGGTGGTGGTAGTGCTTTTGTCATAGACCTGCATGTCTTCTTTCCTTTGTTCCTCTTGGCTTATTGCTTCTTGTTGTGGCCTGCCTGGCCATGTGGCTGGCGGCCATTTTGTGAAGGCAGCCAGTGTGCTTTTGCCACAGGACTGCATTGTCTGTCTTCCCTTTCTTGTTGTTGTGGCCTGGCCATGTGGTTGGCGACCATTTTGTGAAAGAGGCAGCCAGTGTGCTTCTGCATTAAGCCTACAAGTCTTTCCTGTGTTCCACTTGGCTTATTGCTTCTATCCATTGTCAGCTGCAGCTCCCTGAATGCTGAATCCCACGTGATGCACAATGCCAAACCGGGTCCGTTACATTTGTATTTTTGTTGTTGTTCTTTTTCTTTCCTATCCTTCCTGAGTGTACTGTACACTAGTACACCAACCATGAAAGCCAAAGCCCTTGTTTTTGTCAAAGTCCCACAAATGTCTACACTGTATTGTTATGTTTTTTTAATAACTGAGGTAATACATTTAATAATATTAATAACACAACAAGTGTGACCACACACTAAGTTATATATTATATATTTGTTTGTTTGTACTAGTAGTAATTGAACCACAACAAAGAATGCCACGTTTCACTGATGTTCTTCTTGCTTCTTTGCTTTTAGGTGCACAAAACAGGAGACATCATCAGCCATTGTACTGCCAGACAGAATTCCTGCTGCGCACGACGTCACGTGACGTGTGACCACAGAAATCTCTTCACCTTGTGCCACTGCATGCTGCTGACATCTTTAAGATGGCCCCATAGAAAGGTACCAGGTCCAGTACCAAGAAAGTTTCCAGTGAGAAGAACCGGTATGTCGCCCAAGATCTTTTTAGGGAAAACAAAAATTGCGCCTGCATCAGCGGTGTCCGGGGAGCAAGCTTGAAGCAGCACCCACCCCATCAGTGGACCCACCCCACCAACCTAGGCCCAAGCCCATGTCTGTTGCAGAGGCAGCCAGTCTAATCACTAGTCAAACGCCGACAAGCAGTGATGTTGAAATTGACTTATCGTTATCGCAAAGTAGTACCTAATCAATTCAGGGAACTCAGATAAGTGGGCAACAACAGCCGCAATCACCCCCAATAGTAGTTGTTCCTCCCGAAGTAGGGGCAGTTCAGGAGATCGAGCTTCCTGCAGAGGAAGAAGAAGAGCAAACCACTCTTTCAGAAGATCCATTGTCTTACAGATCCCCAGCAAGGAAAAGGAGAGTTAGTCCATCAACTTCTTCTCTAAGCCCCCCTTCTGTTGATCTAGGAACCACTTAGATCCCGCCTCCGTCTGAGTTGGAGACACGCCCCGCCCATGAGACAAGGCTAGGGAAAAGGAAGGTTCCAGAAAGCCTTAGAGTTATGGAGGTTGATGAAGAAGAGGAGGAGGATGATGACGAGCCTGTCATCATGGACATTAGTCCTGCCCCAGTGGAGACCCACATTACCCCTTCCCAAATTGCTGTGAGGGATGTGGCACGGATACCACCAACACAGATGATACCACCAACACCACCTCCAGCTTCCATATTTCACCGGCAGCGACCTTCATCCACCACAACCACCTCAGAAGAAGTAGGTACTGCAGAGAGTCAAACTTCACGCCCACCTACCAGTTCATCTGGCATTGCCAGTGGCACCAGCAGTGCCAGAAAGTTGACCTCCCCAGTTTGGGACTTCTTTTCGATTAGCAGGAAGGAGGTGAATATTGCTATATGCTCCATTTGTGGACAAGGTGTTAGTCGGGGTAAGCTGGGTACAAACTATGGTACCGGAGGCCAAACAACCCATCTGAAAAAACAACACTTGATCCAGTGGGAGGCACACCTTAGTGGCCAAAAAACTGCACCCATTGTTGTTGGTGTGGATGAAGAAGTAGAAGATCCAATCGTGGTGGAAGGTGAACAAGAGGGAGACATTTCTCTGGTACACAAAGTAGCCCTGTTTCCAGCAGTGCAGTGGTACTGCCCACATCCTCATCAGCAACATCGCAGTGGCACAAGAGTCAGGCTGAGACACCAAGGGGTCCCAGGCAAGAGAGAGTACCGCAACGAAAAAACGTGCGTTGAGCCTAACAACATCTGGCGTCAAGAAGTCACCTGCATCAGTGGCACCAGATAAGAAAAAAATCCAGGCTACCATTCTCAGCATGTTTAGGTTGGAGGGGTAGTACGAACGCAACCACCCAATGGCACGTTTGTACAACACGAAGCTGGCTAATATGTTAGCGCTGGACCTCATCCTTTTTTCTTTTGTAGATGGGGTGGTAATATTTTATTTTTTTATTTATTTGCATAAGTTAATTAAAACCATTACATTACAATAAAAGCAACTAACAAAACATCACAGTTCATAAAGGTTAAAAGTTCTGTTAAGGTGCGATAGTTAAGTGCTAACGTTTGACTCGGGGCTTCTTATCATGTTTGCAGTTGAGAATATCACCGACTAGCTCCTCAAATCACCAGGACTACTTTTGTTACCATTCTTCTTGCTGGTGCTCATTCTCTTGTAAAGTGCTTGTGCTTTGAGACTGTATAGGTGTGTGTTCTTTCGAGGACCTGTGTTTTAAATAATCCAGTATCAACATTTGGACATTACAAGGGCTAGATCAGGAGGCCGTGCCAGGGTACATAGCGCACCTGATAAATTGTACAAATCTTCCACAGCGAGCCAGGATATAGGGATCTTTTTGTATTAAACATACTGCAGAGGCCTCATGGCAGGTGGTTACTGTTTCTCTCAGGCATAGTTCTCTGAGAAGGATCCTCATTGTAGTTGTTAAGGTCGGGCAACAGCACAGGAGGTGTAGCCATGATTCCCGTTTGTATTCACACAATCGACATGCTCCTCCTGTGTTTTGATTTGCCCAGGCCCGGCTGAAATCCGTAATTGGTAGTGCCATTAATCGCATGAACATAATCTCTCTTCTGGCTTTAGGGTTAAGCGGGGTGGTAAGGTAGGGCTGAGGTTTATTTACTAAATATGAGTCATTCAGCGGGATCAGGAAGGATAATGTTTTTAATGTTGCCTGGTCTTGCTGGTATGAAACTAGTTGAACTTGTTTATTGATACGCAATTTCCAGGTTGTGTATGAAATAAAAGGCAGAGCGAGTGCGGGTTTGTTTATTTCAGTGGAAACCATGGCTCTCATAAGCTGCTTATTCCATGGCTAGCCAATTTTTTCAAATGTGTCTCTGAGGCAGCTCTTCAAGGATTCTCTCAGAGATTTTAGGATTCAAATATAATATTTTAGAAAGTTGGCCTCAAGGGTTAGTGATTGTTTGACCAAACCAAGCTCCAACCTAAGTCTCACCCTGGAGAGGTGTTTTGGGAGTTGAAAGATTTTTTTATAGGCCACACATTGCGTCCGCTCTAGGATTTCTGAACAAGCGCCCGGAAACCCTTGATGCCCATACGAAATTGCTGGGAGAAGGGAAGTTTGAGTGACCTTTCTGATGCCCTCTGCTGATGGACTTTTTAACTTATTGTTCAATTTTATTGAACCATACGTTATGGCTGTCGATTTATTAGTCAGATCTTTTTTGTGGGCAGTGGTCTTGCTGTTTCTGTAAACCAGTCCCCCAAGTACTTATATTTCTGCACTGAGTTAATTGTCCTGGAGCCTAGGGTGCATGTGATATGTTTTTTGTGCTTTTGCCTGCCTATAACTATGATCTTGGTCTTATCTGAGTTGATGATAAGGTGATTGGATGTGCTGTAATCATGTAAACTGGTCAGAGCTTGTTGGAGGCTCACTTTAGTGTGATCCATGATGACTATGTCATCTGCGTACTGAAGAATGTGTAAAGGTCGATTGCCTAATCGGGGAGGCACAAAGCAGCTGTTGACAAGAGCTTTTCCCAGGTCCGCTGTATACAAATTAAAGAGGAGAGGACCAAGCACACAACCTTGTTTCAGACCACCAGTCGTACAGATTTTAGCTGAAAGAGATGTGGGACCTGTTTTCACCTGTATCCAGGTTTCCGAGTAGAGGGACAATATAGCTTTTAGGGGTGAAGATGGGATGCCCCAATTTGCTAGTTTCTTCCACAGCAGTTGTCTGTCGACCTTGTCAAAAGCTGCGGTTAGATCGACAAAGCAGCAAAAAAGTGGTAGTTGGTGCGGCTGAGTGGCCTGGTGGTAGAGGGCAGATAGCGCAATTATATTGTCGGTTATAGCTGCTCCAACTCGGAAGCCTGTTTGAAAGAAAGGGAGCAACTCCTTTTCTTCAGCCCAATTTTCCAGTTTTTCCAGAAGGATGCTTGCATATGCTTTAGCTTCTAATCTAACAGGGCTATTAGACGATAAATGCTTGGATTTGAACGGTCTCCTTTTTTGTGAATCGGGCATAATATTGAGCCCCTCCAAGATTCAAGGGTATATGCAATGTTGAATAGTGGAGTGAGTGGCACTGCCCAGCCCTCTGGAGCAGATTGAAAAATCCCCGCAGGGAGGCCATTTGGGCCCGGCGCCCCACTGGACTTCATGGATTTTATTAGTCTTGCAATTTCCCTCGGTTGAATCAGGGTTTGGTGTTCTTCTCCGTTCCATGAGGCTGTGGTCGTGGTAGCTGTGAGATTGTGAGCCAGGAACTGGGTTCTCACGTGGTTCTCCCACACCGATGCCAGAACCGCATTTGCCCTCGGGGATCCAAGGGACTTTAAGGTGTTCACATACTGCTAGAATCGAACAAAGGATCCTTCTTTGAGCATTAAGAAGATCTTTTTCCATTCCTCCTCTTGCTGGGCACGTTTCAGGCCCAGATGGTTTTTTTGTGGGCTTTCCATGCTTCCTTTACTGCCAGTATATTTCCGTGTGTTGGACTAAGTTTGAGCAGGCGGGTTTTCTTCCTCAAGTTCTTCCACGTGAGGTTACTGCTCCGTTCCAAAAGAGGCTTGTTTATGTAACTTGGGAATTGTTGAAATCACTTTAAGGCTCCACTGTAGCCCTGGAGAAGTGCTCCCAGCTCTCTGGTCATCAGATCTCAATTTATTAGGAGAAGATTCCCTGGTTGATCCTGTAATCAAAAATTCACGTCGTCAAGCTATTTAACCACCTGAGGCGAGTGGAAAGGTTGCCACTTGATTCGCTTAACCATGTTCATTAGTTCATCCTCTGTAGAGTGGCCTAGCTCTTGGCCTGTGTCTGCTGTCTGGTGGTTTAAATTCAGATTTACTACCAGGGGATTATGATCACTTTCTGAGCGATTTACGATGTCGAAGCTCTGAAGGTGATTAATTAAAACGCTTGACATGAAGATGTAATCGATTGTGGAGATCTTCTTAAACAAGAGGCATGCATCCGTCTGAGTCTGGTCTGCCGATTTTAGATCGAATATAGTAAGTAGATTGTTGAATTGGACGTGTTCGCTATTCCTCTGTCCGGCATTATGATGGTGGCCCAGGTATTTGGTGTTGAAATCACCTACCAATACAATTTCATGTGTGGGATGAGATTCAATGAGTGTCTTGATGGTCTAACACATTGTCCTCATGGCGTGCGCTTTTGATGTTTTGCAGGGGTTCAGGTAGCAATTTATGAGGATCAGTGAGAAAGTCTTGTGGCCTCTTTTTAGGCCTTCGATGGCTAGGGCTTGCATGTTCTTGTGGGCCTGTGTAGATGAGAAGATCAAAATTCTGAGAGATTGTTTTAGGAAAATTGAAAGGCCCCCCGATGGCCGCCCGAATAGGCTTGTTTGCGTTGCCGATTGAAAAATTTCATAAAACCCATAGATTGCCGTGGGGATCTGTGACCAGGTCTCCTGGAGGCAAATGATGTTGCTGCTGTTTAAAAAGTCGCGCCCCTGTTTAGAATGGAGTGTTGAAGCCAACCTGCCACAGTCCAGGAAATAATGGTGAGTTGATCTTTTGATGCCAATTTCCCAGACTCAATGGGCACAGTGATTGGCCTGGGAGAGAGCTCGCTTGTGCTAGGTAGCATGAAGGAAGTTGCTGCCCATGGAAGCTGAATACGTGGTTGTCCCATCGTAGTGCTGAACTGCGGGTTGCCAGCTGATAATCCGGTCATTTTCACTGCAAAGGATCGTTAGTGGGTTGGATGCCAGTGATGTACTTACTAGTCAATCATGGGTAGCACCCCAAGCTCCCTTCAATATACATCCTCTAGGAGGGGATCTGTGGTCCTCAATTAGGACATGGGGATATTGCCTTGGCCGAGTGAGCTCAAGTTCTATGCCCCATTCGTCGAAGGTGGAAGCCTCTTTGAGAATAGCGTCTCTGGTGGCTATTGAATCCCAGTTTGTGATTGTGGATTCAGGTGTCCTCGTCCCGGTTATGTGGCCAATTTTACTGAATGTAGTTCAGCTGAGGTTAGATGCTTGAGGGATGGTATATGTTGGAATAATTCTACCAAGTTCCCTCTGTTCAAAATGTCTGGAGGCCCACTGGAGGCATAGTGAGGGACGAATATTAGGCCAGCTAAAGAGTTTTCTGCCTCCTTTCGCCCGTCCCCTTTTGTACGGGGATGTGACAATTCTCCTGATGGCTGAATTTGGAGTGCTAAGCTTTCACTTTCTTGCGCGCCTGCTTCCTTGTGATCCCTTGACCCTGGGTGCCAGAGTGTAGGATTATAGCTGGTCCTCCTATGTGTGTAAAGCAGGGGGCTATGGCTATGCTCCTGTTTGACCTTTTTCTCCGTGGATAGTTTCATGAGTTGGGATGAACTAGGATTTCTTATAAGGTCCCGATTATTTTTACTCCCCCTCAGCAAGTTTTCCTGCTGTTCGTCGTCCCTCATGGATTTGACCATCATGTGCGTGACTGTTCCTCGAGGGGGTTCGGTTTGAGTGGACGCCGACGACGAACTGGCAGAAGAGGAGGTCAAGGTGGAGATGGTATGAACACCGTTTTGTGCGGCTGATGTTTCTGCACAAGGGGGGAGGCCAGGAGCCGTAACTTGAACTGCTCGAAAGATAGTGTACACTCTGGTTATTTATTAATGTTCCTTTGCTGGCCTGGTGTATCGATGGATTGTCAACCAGAGATCCTAGCGTAGCCGTTACTTGAGTTGGAATCAATGGCAGGTCGCTTTGCGTGCTGTGTACAAGTTCGTCTATGTTTGGTTTTCTTTAAGTGCTCTGATTGGCTCCCAATATGGGAGACTGTTCCTTTTTCTGAATACTGACAACTATGTCCTTTACGTCTGAGTTGTTAGAATTCAAGCTGGTGCCGAAATTGGATCTCCTGCTGAAAATGGGGAATAAGTTGTTGTAAGATTGCGCCTGTTCCTGAACCGAGGCCTGTTGTCACCTGGAACCTTTTTTGAAGGCGCTGCTTTTTGGAGAGTTTTTTCAATATCATTTTTGCTCTTCTCGATAAAAGAGGCTCCCATGAGTGTTGGGGACTTGCAAGGAGCTGAGATAGGGCTCTTCTGGGGCGTGAGCTTTGGGAGCTTCTTTGGTGGAGCTTTTGGATAGATATGAGTTTGTGTGGGAACCTTAGGTTGCATTGGAGTGGACATTTGCATCCATGCATTCATTTCGGCAAAAAGTTGCCGCCTGGTATGCTGGTTCCCCTGAAGGCATTAGGGTACTAGTTGGTGCCTCTCCGTTATCCTTTTGGGTGTTTGCGGGTGAACAGTTCTTCTTGACGTTGTCTAATAAGGCCCACAGAATTTCCGGTAGTGTGGTCAATTTGTCCATTAGTTGAGTGCAAGAACAATGTTGGCCCACTTCCACTGATCAAGTTTGTGTTCAATCGTAGTTAGCCTGTTCCCTAAGACCACTAAGCTTGTTGCTATCAACTGAATAAGGTCGATCTGGAGCTCCATTTTTTGCGACTGCCATAGTAGTGCTTTGGCTACTGTATCTTGTTTATAAAAAAAGAAATCTTCCCGATTGTAACCTGCTGGGCTTCCCAGGCTGGCTTGGTCGTTGCTCTCTTCATACAGATGGAGCGGCGAGTGATAATTAGTATTTGCAGCTCGCGTGATGACTGGCCTTGGTGTTTGGAATAGGGAAACTTCCATTTATGCATCTATTTGGGCTTCTAGAGTTGTTAGGAATTCCTGTGATAGGGCCCCCTGGACAGATTTTAGTGTATTCCATCGATTCTGCTGCCCTTGTGAGGCTTGTATTTCTTCGGAGTAACCATTCCCTGTGCTGAAAAACCTGCATGTACTTCGCTGTTATTACGATGTGGTTATTTCCCCCAGCCGGTCTGTGAGGGTCGCAGACTTGATGGAGTGTAAGGTGGGAGTTTGGTCTCCTTAGGTTGCCCCCTTTGGGCTGGGCCAGCTCTGGGCTCAGCGAGGCTGCCCTATTTGAAGATTGGGAGCATCTGGTTGATTCCTTTGCACCCTTCTCATTGTTGCAGTTGTGTTTGAGTTTAATGGTGGGGTGTGAAGGATGAATGATTCTTTTGAAATAGCTTTGGATTTTGCCCCTTGGAGGCGTGACTAGAAGTCCTTCCTTGGATGAGCTCTTGTTCAGATGATTGTCAGTTCCCATTTTGGGTTCAATTGCGAGTTCCGTTATTGGATGAATTTGTAGGTGTATGTGACTGATGTTCGGAGTCTGGAGATTCTGGTAAGTGCGCCTGGGCACTCACTCACGTGGTCTGTTTGCCCCTTCCTAACCGTACTTCTGCCCGGACATCTCTTTTTGACCATCCTTGGTCTTATTTTGGTCTTTTCGGTCTTGACTACTAGTACCCAAAGGTATGCCTTTTTTCCAGATGTCTGTGGCCGGGACGTCTGTATCACCGATACCGGTGCTGTTGCTTTTCAAGTTACTAGTGGGGGGTGCAAGCTGAATTCTCCACCACTCCACCACTATCCATGGGCTCCCTCTGGGTGCCAGCTACTGGTCAGGCTGGGCTTGGCTTGGTCCCCCCTGGTCCCCTATGATCCCCCTTGGGCAAAGTATGAATCCCGTTGGGATGTTGGACCAGATGGGGGCCCTGGGCTAGAGGGCGGGTATCCACTTTGCCCCTCCTACATAGGGGCAAACACCAAGATTGGCTGCAGGAGCTGCTGAAGCTGCTAGCTGCTAGTGTGACAGGAGATGAAGGCAAGCTCCAGAGCGATGGCTGGTTTTAAGGCAGGGTTCTGAGCGGGAAGGACGTGTAGGAAGAGTGGGGCACTGCAGGGTAGGTGCAGGCCGCACCCAGGACTAACTAGGCCGCCTCCACGCCCCCCTGAGGCTCACTCTCCATGGCCACTGTCTGACAGCGGCCGCACTCGTCCTCGTACTCGTGTCTAAGTGCGGCGCGGCGCACTCACCGTAGCTCACAAAAGCTGGGCTTCCCCTTATCTTCAGGGTGCAGGATGCAAGGTACAGGGTGTGTTGGAGTCTCCCCCCAGTCGCTGGAGGAAGTCGTCGGGGGTAAACTCAAGGAGGTTGCAATCTGGGGTGGATTTTCTTGAATTTGTGACAGCCATCTGCCCAAAATGGAAGGTTCCCAGCCGGCCCTATTTCACCAGAGTTGCTGTTCCAGCACTACATCACGATGTGCTGGAATTTCTTGGACAAGCTTTGCGGCAGAGTGCTGTTCACACTATACACCTGACAACATACATGTGGACCAGTTGCCAAGCCACTGATCACATGTGCATCACTGGATCGCTTTTGTGGGGGTTAGAGAAAAGATATCTGTAGCAGGTGTTGTTGACACTGCTGAGATTTTTAATGCCACTCGGAAACATGCAACTGTAGCCATGTTCGCTATGGAGAAATCTCAAACTGCTGCAAACATTTTGGAAGACTTTGACAGCAAGGTCTTTGAATGGCTGCGACCAAGAGGGCTTACCATTGGTTTTGTTGCCACGAACAATGGCAGTAATATAGTTAAGGTCATGGCCGATGGTTTCTATTTCAGGGTCCTGTGTTTGGCGCACTGCATTAACATCATTGTTCAAGACTTTCTGAAAAAAGAAGACCGAGTCAGCAACTTACTGACCACCTGCAGAAGAATCTGCACACATTTCAGCCATTCTTTTAAAGCCCAGAGGCAGCTGAGGATCATTCAACGTGAGCATAGAATGCCAGTTAAAGCACTCATCCAGGAGGTGCCAACACGCTGGAACTCAACTTATTACATGCTTGAACGTCTGTTTGAGCAGTATAGACCAATCAATGAATATGTCATGCAAAGAGGGGATGCTACTGTGAAAGGCATGATCATTGAGATGGACCAATGGGGTCTAGTTAAATGCATGACAGAGATGCTACTTCCTTTCGAGCTCTTCACACGTGAAGTCAGCAAGGAGGACTGTACTATGGGCCAAGCTATCCCATTGTTGCACATGCTACAGGAACAGCTGAAGGGGGTGTCTGCAATGTACATAGGGGTGGAGGAAAAAAAGAAGCATATGAGTTGGTGGAGAGCTTAACCCTTCGCTTATCTGAAAATACAAGGGTGCAAAGAGGCATTGTGTCATGCAATCATTACATTTGTGCCACAATTCTGGATCCACGGTACAAACCAGTACTGAACACATTGATTCCTTTTTCGGAAGGGGATGTTGCCAACTACAAAACTTGGATAGCTGTGGAAGCCAGTCGCTTAGAAAAAGAACGGCCGGGAATTAGAGGCCCGCTACTCCAGGCCACAACAAGTACTGCATGCCAGCCGGTGTCAAGTTCATTCAGAGCCTGAGGGCAGTGCGGTTGGCTCACAGCAGCCAAAACCACCAACAACACAAAGAACAACATCAACAACAACAACAACAGGAGCATCAGCCCCACCAAAATCGGCACAGGAATGGTTTCTACAGCAAGGGCTTGTTAGGTCCAGTGCTGAAGCAAAGGCAAAAGAGGCCGAGCAAAGAGGAGCACCCCTGAGCATTGAGCTGATGGTCCAGGCCTATCTGGATGACCCAACAGAGGTCTATATTGATCAAAACCCATTGCTGTATTGGTATGGGAAAAGGCGCCAATGGCCAGTGCTCAGCAGGCTGGCAATTCTGGCTTGCCCTTTCGCAAGTGTCTCTTCTGAGCGTGTTTTCAGTGCTGCTGGTGCCGTTCTGACAGTAAAAAGGACCAGTCTCTCACCCCAAAATGTGGAGAGGTTAACCATGATCAAAATGAATCAGCACTTTATACCACCGGAATACACCATACCTGAAGTAGCACAGCAGGAAGATGATGACAGCGACTTAGGTCATGGAAGTAATGTGTTAGATGACCTATTTCTGGGTGAACCACCAGAGTTTGAGGACGAGCTCTACTTCCCTGACAACAACTAGGCTTTCGACTTGTTACTTTCTTTCTTGCTTTGACCCCACAAAAAAAGCCCCGCAAAAAGATACAGCTAAGGAATATTATTTACTTTTATTATTTGTGTGTGTCACTGTCTTTCTGGTTCGAATCTCAACAAATCCATCACCACCGTCTTACTCTTTTATTGCCGGATTGGAGTTGCAACTGTGTGCAGTCAGTGAAGAAGTAAGTCCACTCCTCCGAGTCCTGCTCCAGTCCTGACTCGCTCTAAATCCATTTCCCTCAAGCCAGACATTGGATGGAGAATAGTACAACAAATGTGAAATGTGTGCCTGCCTCATCGAGTCCCTCCAAAAAACCTGACTACAGCTATCCTCCTTTCCAAGCCTAGAGGGTCTGCCCTGTAAAAACAGGTAAATGATGGCATGCATTGGACGCTAACTCTGAGTGATTGGTGTTTGTGTTGTTGGTGTGCATGATGTCTACTAGTATTTAATCTACACACAAAAAAGTGACTCAAGTCAATGTTTCCATAACAAAATTGTACTACTGCAGGCCGATCCATTGCATTTTCGATTCTAGACTAACTCGGTACATTACAGAGTTGGACACCATGATGACCATACCATACTCGCAGTCAGTCAGTAGGATCAGAGATGATTGATGGAATGACTCGTGGCATTTCATGAAGTGGCCTAAAAGGTAAACAAAAACACCAGACCTACATGTCTGTGTAGTGGTGGAGGCAAGTGTAGTGGTATGACTGACAGCGGTGCATTGATTTAGCTACTTAATTTGGAAAATGCTATGTTGCTGTGTATGTGTGCTCAGTACTGTCTGGCTCAAAATCTAAGCTAAGTGGAGGCTGGGTGGGCGCCGCAGGCCTGCTCCTGTTGTTGTTGTAGGTTAATGCTGGAAACAGAGTAGACATGATTCAGCCATGCCGCCTCTGAAAGTTTTTTTGTTGCACTCCTCTTTAATTTATGCACTTTAACTCTCTCCTTGATTTTTCAATATCCCTTTTGTTTTTCCATCTACACTTACAGGCCGGCTTTTACCCTGTGCTATACTGGCAAAAACAACTTACACTTACCTTATCAATCCGCATCCGCCAGGCAGGCACCCAAGATTGACGGACGGAGCGTCCATGGAAGGAAGAACCAAGAGGAATGCCGAGATTCAACTCCCAATTTGACTATAACATAGTTATAGTATCATCATTTCATTTGATTCATTTGTTCTCTTCAATCATTACGATTGTGTGTATTGTTGTTTATTATTTTTGCTTATATTTGACTCCTACAGATATTTTTTAATTTTCTTTGCTAGCTTTAAAAGGAATAACCACTAAGAAGGGGGCCCCTGGAAATAGTTGCTAGGCAGGTGAGGCAGGGGAGAGAAACCAGACCAATAAAAGGGAATCGACCTGCCTAAGAATAGGATATATAGTCCCCTGAATAGGATCAGAAAATAATCAGCAAAAACTGGGCTAACAAAGGCATATTAATCAAATAAAGTTTTACATAAGAATTTTTTTTTGCACACGGTTATTTTATATAAATATTTATTATCATTGTTGAGATTCATTCAATTTTATCAAAATTAGCAAAGAGACAAAAAGAGACAAATATGTCACATATATAAAACCGTTACATAATAACTGAGTCCCACAAAAACACATTCAATACCAACACTCATTCAAGATTACAAAAATACATACTAACACAGGCATCACTAACAATCAAACACATTCAGACAAAATTACAAATCCATACAGTTACAAAACAATCACAGTTTATATACAACCAGGAGTTATAGGTATGAGGATTTTTTACGTGTATTTTCCCAGTTATGAATAAAAGTTAAATCCAAAAACACGAGATTAGTTCAGCGCCAACGCGCGTTTCGGTGTTTGGCCCAATGCGGGCTACACCTTCCTCAGGGCAGCATAGATATGTAATGTGGGACACACAAGGCACAACCTTAATGTAGGTTATCAAATCATATTGGGACAACCCATGTTGAGTCCAGTTCAACAGTGGCTAGCTAAAGGTTGGTACAGGGAGCGTGTTTTTAAGCACTCCTAAAAGTCAAAACGGCGGCGAGGACAAGCCGATGTTAGCGTCCAAGGTCCGAGGGTCTGAGAGTTTTTCAGCGCGTATTACAAAGGTTCCAACGAGGATCAAGGTTTTAGCTCAAAACGTGCTGCAGCGGGGTTTCTTCAGGCAGCAAGCAGCGTAGTTAGCTCCCATATATATATAAATAAAGTGAAGCCAATCTCGAGGGAAGGGGATATCGACTATTCAATGAACGGACCCCATGAATGGATTGCGAACAACCAGGATAGAGGAAGTCGCGTATACAGTGCTCTTATGTAAGACCACTTTTTAATTCTTATATTAGTTTGGGGAGGAGCACATGTATGTGCATATGGTGGTGGTGCACGCTGATACCACGTTGATTGTTTTTTTGTTCTTGTTTTACTGCAGGGTCTCCCGACCTTCCGATTTGACTACTATCATTGCGCACGGTTGGTCTTGAGGTTTGGCCTGAGTACCTAATTTTGATGTATTATTTATGCATTTTTTGATGCAGAGTGACTAGATATCATGGTCCTGACGAATGCCCCGAAAATGTAATTGTCATCTAGGGCAGAAACATGCTGACCACCACACAGGGTAGATATCCATAACCCTGTCTCACATTGCATTTTAACCCTATCCTGTAGGACGTTATAATAAAATGTGTTGTTTCCTACTGAGATAGTTTTAAACACACACTATTTTTGTTGCACTCTGCCCCTCATTTACACCCTAGAAGTGTTTAAACATTTACGTGCTTTCTCAGAACACTCCCGCTCCTTCCCTGAGGGGAAGTTGTAGCCCACACTGGGTACCTTGCGGTCCCAGTGTGTTGGAGGAACCCAATGATGAAGCATGTCATCCTTGGGTGAGTGAGGGTTTTCGTCCATACACTGGTTATGCCCACCTTTAACACATTCCTTCTTCCTTTCTTAGCCACCCTGCTACTCTATACTTAGTGTGAGTTACATAAAATTATAGTGGCACAGTAGCACTAGCAAGCATAGTACATAACATTTGTGGTATCCTCCCACTTCCTCGGCCTCTAACATTTATGGGAGTTTCAAGCATTACTACTAGGCACTATGGAGTAGACAAGTCTTCTTCTTCTCTCTCTCAAGTTTAGCTAAATTAACCTTGTTGTTGGCATGCTAGCTCAGTCAGCTTGGGCCCTAGACAGACATACTCGTGTCGCAGACTCACGTTATTTTTATTTACTACTGTCTGCAGGTGGGGCAGCTGTACTCTACAACTACACAATTATCTTATTTTTCTGATATGGCCATACTCTGTTACATCAATGGCAACTGCTCAATTTCACTTTCACGCTGACTACTACAACAAGGCAGATGATATCTGATCCAAATGATCATTGATTATATATGTGACGACGTGAGGTACTATTGATTGATTGTTTAACCATGCAGCCGATAGGCCACCCGTGGCAGGCTGACACAGTCGAAAATGACATAGGTAGGGAGTGGGCTTCAGAGTCGTAGGGAGGCCCTTGATAATGGGTGGGTATGGGTACATACATACACAATATATATGCTGTGCTTGCAAACTACTGTGAGTCAAGGGAGTATTCTGAAATACAACCTTGAATCAAAAACCTTGAAAAAAACAGTCCTTGTTTCTCTTCCCAGTGATTTTTCCATTTATCATTGCATTGCTCTTCTAGCATTATATTTTTTTAATTCTAATCTTATTCTATTCTCCTTGGCTTTGCTACTCTGGCACAGTTTATTTTTCTTTTACATTGTCTTCATCCAGTGACAGTCTCCATCTATGCTATGATGATTGAATACCATCCAGGGATCCATCCATTCAAAGTAAACATGGCTATCATTCTTCTTAATCTCTCAACAAACCTTTCACCAACAACATACATTTGTAATTTTCTTTTAAACCACCACCCATGCCTCCTTCCTTGCTTGCCTTTGAGTTTGACCCATGAAACCCCCTGGCGGATTCTTCCTATCACCCACACAGTTTCACCCACCCAGGCAGGCATCCTTTCTTTCACCTTTCACCCATCCTTCAACCACCCAAGCATCTGATTCCTATCAGCCACCTATGCATCCCTCGCATCCTTCTCTGACAGTCATATATTACATGTCGCCCGTCCTTCCTCCTTCCATCCTTCTTTCCCTTTTCGTTCAACCCATCCATCAAGGTCGTCTGACTCTTAGTCTTCTTCATAAAACTTTCCCAGCTGAGTTGAAGTCAGATAGAAGAGGCCATTAGTTACTCAACTGCCGCGCTAATGCTATTGCTAATGCTAAGTAGAGGGTGTCTTTTTCAACCGTTGTTCAAAACAACTTAGTCTCTCTCAACAGTACAGTGTACACCCTTGCAGCGAGTGTGTAACTATTGTCAATAAGTAAGGAATATAAGTATAACTTACCACCGCCCTTCGCTGCTGCTAGTTCACCCACCCCTGCAGCAGCTGCCGCATCTGCTCCCTCCTGGCTTGAGTCACCTGCCCCGCTGCTGGCCCCAGCACTGGTGGTCGCTATGCCTAGAAAAATATTACCATAGGAAGAACAGGGATTCCATTGAACATGTGTGGAAAAACCCTCTTTCCAGAAAGAAAAATTATTTTCTAGAGTCCCCTCACCCACCCGGGTTACCCCTAGGTGGCATGCTTCATCATTGGGGTCCACCCAATCCACTGCAGTTTGAGGCATGCTGCGACTTGCGAACTACGTAGGAGCACTTAGTTTTAGGAAAATATGTGTGGTGCAGTGATGTGTAGTGGAAAAAATAGATTAAAAATGCCTAGCTAGTGAGCTAATATTTTATTCCTGCTCCTAGTCGGTATGTTTTAAAATCAGGGGCTAATACTAGGGAGAGACCTAACTGTAATGAGTATGGAGTCCCTAGTACTGGGTCAACATGTTTCGAGCTTTCCCCTAAAGCTCTTCTTCGGGACCACACGAGGGCCAGCCCCGTGCGTACCACTCCTAAAGAATCCTGTGAGTAGGAAACAATGGGGTGCACACCTAATGTGTGTTCACCTGATACTTAATACATACTGTTGTACAGTGACACGTTGTATCTGTAGGAAATAAAACAAAGGAAAATTTAAAAAGCCTGCCTACCAGCCAAGCTGGGAGGCCCTATATATATGCGGCGTCGTATCTCGATCAATGTACTCCTCTATAGTGGGTGTACTTAACAGCTATTTTGTGCGATCATCTGTGGTGGAAGAAATCAATCACACACGATGTCTTTGTGAAGAAAGGTGGTTATGTATAAATTGCAGTTTAAAAGCACTCGTGAAAAAAAGAAAGACACCACGTGACATACAACCTATAACAAAAACATTTTAGTATTACATATCAATGACACATACTTTTGCTTAGGCAGAAATATGCCTCATGATCTGCAGGGGTTGAGGGGCTTGTAGGCACACCCTAAAATGATAATGGGGACATAGAGATGGTCATTAGAGTTTCCTAAAGGTAAATGAGATAGGGACCGGGGAGAAAATTCCCGGTGCCTTAGCTTATCCTGGAAGGAAAATAGAAACCTTATTAATTCTTTGGAAATCTGAGAAATAAGGTAAAAAAAGGGTCTGGCTAGACTTACTTCGTCAAAGCACTCCTCTCGGAAAATGACCTGATGGCACCCCTGGAGACCGCATCTTACCGCGTCTGTCTCCCGGTGGCCATTAAATAGACCCGGAACAGTTTAGTCATGCTTACTTCAAAAACTAGACCATGTCACTCACAAAATGGCCGCTGTGACTGGCAATGTAGCGTGGCCATATTGGGCGAATGAAATAGACCCGGACCAGCCTAGTCATGCTTAATTCAAAAACTAGACCGTGTCTTTCACAAAATGGCCGCTATGACTGGCAATGGAGCGGGGCCATCTTAGGCGAATTACCAAATTATCGGGTATTGTGGACAAAAAGGAATAAAACTAACATGGGGGATACATTTATAAAGGGGATAAATTTAGACACTCAAGTACGATGTAAAGTAGTGGTTATGTTGCGAGCGCAACGGTATATCTGATTAAAGCGCAAGACCCTTAAACGTAACAGTTCATCTGTTTTCAGAATAGCTAGTATGTACATCATGAAATGACTAAACCTCACGTCGTGTTAGGGGAAGTCATAAAAATGCCAGATTCCTGGATGATGGGGTACATCAGACTATTGTCAATAAGTAAGGAATATAAGTATAACTTACCACCGCCCGTCGCTGCTGCTAGCTCACCCACCCCTGCAGCAGCTTCTGCATCTGCTCCCTCCTGGCTGGAGTCGCCTGCCCCGCTGCTGGCCCCGGCACTGGTGGTCGATATGCCTAGAAATAACATTACACATTTTTTAGATGCCATATACGCCTCCCCCTATTTTTTTTTTTCACTAGCAAGATTGAAAATACAATACATACATACACCACATACATCACTAGTACAAATCGGGTACTAGGAGTAGAGTATGTCCTATCCTATCAAAAATAGTAAAATATCTGGTTGGGCATTTTGTTGGTGGCAATTGTCGAAAAGCCTCTCAAGATTAAGAAGAGGACAACCCAACGGACTGGACTCAGTAGCTAGAGCTATTGGTGAATCTAAGTTTTAAAACTTTTTAAAAATAAAGAGTGGCCAACTGGACAAGCAAGAGACAGACTGATAGTAGTACAGAGTCAGAGGCAGTTAGATTGATGCAAAAAACAAAAACAGACACTAGAAAATATAACTAAGTAATGGTAATGCAGGGATAACAAGTATTTAGAAACAGATAGATCAAAGAAGATTTGGTAAAAAATAGAATTAGGAAATGGAAATAATAGTTTGAAAATAATAAGATGCAGTAAAAGTTAGGGAAATATAATTATTAATATTAACAACAGGAGGACTTACTGGGGCCAGCAGCAGAGCCCTCGGTAGAGGAACAAACCTCGGTGGGAGGCATCTCCAGCTCCCGCCTCAGACCCCGTCGTCTTCTTGCCTCTGGATTCAGATCATGTAAGATATAATAAAGAGACAAAAATTTATCGGTGTGAAGCAAATAAAAATATTTTTTAAAATCCTGTAAAAACATTTTTTGACAGGAAACAACAATTGCAATAAAATTGACCTATCTAATCTGATCGACTAGTAGTATCGCGGACCGTCTAGTTATTATTTATTAATCCAGTGTTCCCTTCCGATTCCAGAATCCTAAACCTAAGTACCACCTAGCCCGCCTATTCCAAAGACATTGGAAATGAATTGCCAAAAATTATATTTCCTTCTTCTGAGTTTCGATCTCATTCGAAACAATCAATGAATCAACCCCCTTTGACGGGCCAATTGTTCACTAAGTCTGCATTTCCATTTATTTTAGTCCTCAAAAATGCATAGATGGACGCATGCATATTGCATACACCAAATTGTTGGTTGGTTGCTGCTGATGTGCTGATGAGTTGCTATATTACTCAGTCACTAACAAACTACAAAAGGTTCTACTAAGGACTGGAGTCAGCAGCACGTGACGGAGGACGTGTCAAGCGGACCGCTAAAAAATTACCAACTAATACTAAGTAACTAACTATAATAACTACATACCTACCACCACTATCTTAGTGACAGGACAAAGGAAAGGAGTCTCTCTAGCATTACCTAACTTAAGTTCTCGAAACTCTCTTACATAATCAGCCCAAGCGAGCGCAAAGTTGCAAACAAATAAGATTAGTAGCACCGAGCACCTGTCTAGTGTCTACAAGAATAACAATCAAATAATATAAGATTTTTAAACTTAACTTACTTGCATGTAAGCAGCAGCATTCTTGCTATTTGGGGAAAAAAAAAATATTCGCAATAACACAGACCAGAACACACAATAGTACTATAATTAGCTCCTCACCAAGCCCCACGACCTCAACACCTAGGAGGTCCAGCAGGTCCTGCTCCCGGTCCAAGATGTTGGACCACCGGTGAGTCAGCTGGTTGTGGGTGCGCCGGACCTCAGAGCAGCGAAACATTGCTCGCCGCACCCTCGCCCACCAGCGGTAACACTCCTGGGTACCGTAGCCGGAGCCAGGCCTGTCGCCTGCTGCCAAGGTTAAGGGGAGGTGGCGCTGTACAAAAAAAACAAGGGCGGCCACCTCCACCTCGGAGAACAGGGCACGGGGCTGCACCCCTTCCGGGTGCCCTTTTCTGCAAGGAAGGCGGCCCCTGATCGCACTAGCCTCGGCCTTCTTACTAGCCTTAGCCATGGTTCTGGAGGGGGCGGGAAAGAAAATGTAGAAGTAAAAAATAAAGTCAGGAGAAGAAGTAGGAAAGTAAAAAAAAAAAAAAAGCAAGTAATAGAAAAACAGTACAAAAAACGCAGTAAAAGTAGAAATAAAACGCAAAATATACACTTAGGGAGAGAGAGGGATAGATAATAAATAAAACAGATCAGAAAAACAGTGTAAGAAACAAAGGATTGAAAAGATTGGAGAGGGATGAAAAACAGGCCCCAGAACCATACAAAGAGTAGAAAAACAAGATATCCGTGCCCATTGGCGACCGCGGGGTGTAGTTTGCGTGATATTTCCCCCGAACACGCAATCTGCATTGCTGAACGTCAGAAACGTATCGCAAGCATGTGCGAGCATGCAAGAGCTTGCGGAACAAGCAACTCCGCATGGTCGCAAAACTCTGCGTAGTGTTGCAGAGTTTTTTTACCGCTTCGCGTAGGTTCGTGTAGCGCGGCTACGCGAACTCTGCCCGGGCTTAGTTGATTGATAAATGAAAAGTTGGATAAGGTAATTGGTTTAGCTTTTTCCTTTTTTGGTGGTCTCTCCGATTGGACCATTGTCGTTATGTATCGCAATTTATCCAGGTCCTGTGGGCTATTTCTGGGTCACCCCATTGTTATGTAATGGCAATGAGTAGTCCAGGCATGGATCTTGGGGTAGTTCTGACCCTGGTCTCCCCATACCTTGATGCCTGCTATGATGAAGACAGCAAATACAACAAGATGATGGACAGAGTGCTGAAACTTTTTAACCACTCACCCCCAGTCAAGAGATCTGGGTTTAATCCATCATTTTTGTGTTCACTATGCCACCCCAGTTTAGACCCAGCCATATGCAAATTATTTTTGACCCTGCTCCCCATGGGAACAGTCCATGCCAAGCCCTCCCCACACTGAAACAAGCATCCTAATACCGGTTTTAGGGTATCACTCCACATTAGCCAGGCTAGCTTGAATCCAGTGGCACAGCGAGCAAGGGACCCACATCTGGGCATAACCCTGGTCACTTAGGGTGAACATAGCAAACACAACAAGATGATGGATGGAGTGCTTAAACCTTAGAGCCACTCACCCTCAGTCAAGAGATCTAGGTTTAATCCATCATTCTTTTGCTCACTATGCCATCCCAGTTTGGACTCAACCATATGCAAATCAGTCTTAACACTGATCCTCATGGGAACAGTCCAGCCCGAACTACCAGGCCGTCCTTGGACAAGCATCCCAGGGCTGGTTTCCGGGTATTACACCTAATCAGCCAGGCTAGCTTGAATCCAGTATCACAGCGAGCAAGGGGCCCACGTCTGGGAATACCCTTAGCAGCTTAAGGTGAACATAGCAAACACAACAAGATGATGGACGGATGCTGAAATTTTTCAAGCATTCACCACCAGTCAAGGGATCTGGGTTAAATCCATTGTTTTTTTGCTCACCATGCCACTGGAGTTAAGCTAGCCTGGCTGATGAGGGGTGATAGCCTGAAACCGGTCCCAGGGTGCTTGTTTCCGGTCCAGGGAAGACCCGGCCTGGCAGTTCGGGCTGGACTGTTCCCATCGGGAGTAGGGTCAAGACTGATTTGCATATGGCTAGGTCTAAACTGGAATGGCATGGTGTGCAAAAAAACGATGGATTTAGGCCCAGATCTCTGCACTGGGAGTGAATGTTTGACATTGTTTCAGCATTCCGTCCATCAATTGTTCTTTTTACTATGGTGAAGACAGCACTGCACCTTGTGGTTGGGTACATACAGAGTGATAGTACGGACTAGAGCCATGTTAGTGAGAGGGTCTGAACGGTGCAGTTGTAATGATGAGGCTGGCAGTCCCCCCCATCCAGCTGCCTATCCCAGTGGATTTGTAGCCCGCTGATTCTCCATAGCTACTGGGGGTACGAGAGTGGTCCTCAGGGGCCACAGCAGAGGATGTTGTAGCTAAACCAGCAGATCTGAAGCCCATAGACCAGAGGAAAACACTGAAGGACCAACAAGATATCGCTGAAGGGTACTGGAGTCCCCAGATGGTCCTCGGGCAATCCGTGCACCCACTAAGCAGTCCTGAGGCCCCTCCCCTGCTCTACTGCTAGTCGAAGAATTGGGCCCCCAGGGGGCCAGGGAACACAACGGACCAAGGGTGAGAACTGATACATCTTGCCAGGCGCTATTATCCAGGTCACACTCAACGCCACTTCGGGATGCTGCCCCAGGAGCACACTCAAGCGACTGCCGGCATCACACCCCTCCATCTGCGAGGGTGTGGTCATGGTCCGGTAATTAAATGCAGCAGGAGGCCCTCTGGTGTCAAACGAGCTGTGTCAGTGACCACGGAGATTGTCCATGGTCCACAGGGTCAGGATGAGAGGCACAGCTGTTGCGATTAAACCCAGATTCAGTGCAGGCCACCATTTTGGAAGTGGCCGAGGCAGGCTGAGGTGTCCGTGCGAGGCAAAATGACAAGGTGCTCAGCAAGCTGTTGCTCCAGAGAGTTCCAATTGCTCCAAAGTTTCTGAAAGGTGGGGCGCCAGGTGGCGCACGACCAAGATGGCCGCACACCGGTGAGGCTCTGGCAGCTTGGCGGCATTATCCTGCATTAATGCTGCTCATTATATATTACTCCTGCCTTTTGAAGCTTGCCGCTGATCACCCACCTCATCCGCCACCTCTGGTGTGAAATCTGTGGCTCTCCGATCCTGTTCAGTGACTCCTGAGCCGGACTCCTCCCTTCCCGGGACGGGCGCGGTGTCTCGTCTGGAGCCCCGGGCAGTTGCTGCCGCGGCGAGAGACCCGGGGATCCCACGTGGCGCTGGGCCTCTTTACCCAGTGTGGGGCTCCCACCCGGCCCGTACTGCCGAGCTCCCTGCCGTCCTCCCGCAGTGGCTGCAGAGTTTCAGGCGACCCCCAACGAGGACTGTCAGCGGGGGAAAAAAATCCTTTGAGACGGCTGCACCTTGACCGCAATCCCGGCTGCCCGCTGAAGGCATGGGAGGTACGTGAGCGCAACTATTCATCCGTGCCAGTTGGCATATCTGCTCCGCTTTCCACCACCATTTCGAGGAGCCTGCCTGTTCACATCTGCTGCCCTCGGAGACCCCCCGTCGCTCCTTGGCATAGCGGGCGAGTGCGCCTTCCCGCTGCGCGTTGTAACGCAGCCTTGTTTCACATATGCAGCGCATTGGTCATCGCTTCCCGAGGCGCCCGGGGCCCTGAGGATCCACGGAGATCTCCTACCAGGCCTGTCAGGACTCTGCATTCCGCCTGCTTTGGAGGCCCATGACTTGCATATAGCGCGGTGCTGCGCTGCGGCACGCAACCTGCTCTGCTTCTCGGTCCCATACGGCAGACATGTCTCCCTGGTGGGCGCCCTCGGAGGGTTGTTGATGTGTTCTGGCGCATACTGGTGACCGCGGCGACGTGACCCATCTGTCTCCACCATACCCAGGTCTAGTCATCTCTAGCCGACTGGAATCACTATCCTTGCATTAAGAAAATTACGTCCCTGCCAGCTTTGTGGGTCTGAAGCACCATTCTTGTTCTACCTGAGTAGTGCCCATAGTTGGACATACATGCTTACAAATTGCGGCGGGATTTTTGCGCTACGCACCGCTGTGACCTACGATCTGCCCTGATTCCTACTCCCACCCGGCCTGTGCATCATACCTGCTGGCATCCTCAGCCACTGATCGGCACATACCGGCTCATATTGACTGCCACAGCAGCGGGAGCCATCTGACGTTCCCTGCATCAGGGCTCCCGCTGTGGACAACTGGTTGCACGACACGCCGACATTGAGGGGGAGTTTTTCGGCACTGCCGACACTGCTGCACATTTCCCCCCCCCCGCAGGGATGGGGAAACCGGATGGCCGCCAGCCCAAGCTCGTCTTCGATGCCAAAAAGACTTGTGCGCGCTCGGGCTCAGGTGAAACCAGCCAGCCCGACGACGAATACACGCCAGCACAATCCTCGTCCTCAGATGATGAAGTAAAAACTCTGCTGTTGGCCTTGCAACACAGCTTAGTAGGCCTTTCCAATAAAATGAACTCCATGAACAGCTGCTTAGACTTCCTTGTTCAAAAAGTTGACAAGCATGATGTGCAAATTAAGGAGGCGAAAAACGCATCTCGGATAATGAAGATACCACATCTCAGATGTAACAACAGGTTGCCCAGATGGACAAGCTGTTGAAGGTGATCGCTGCCAAAAATGAAGACTTGGAGGCCCGCAGTCGCCGCAATAACATTCGAGTCGTGGGTATCCCGGAGAGTACCAATACAGGTCGCATGGAAGACTTCGTCGAGCGACTATTGCGGAATACTTTTGGGGCGGACGCATTCTCCACTCATCTCATCGTTGAACGGGCGCATCGCTTCTTGGGTCCCAGGCCTCCTCCATGCAGCCCTCCGCATCCCATTGTGGCTCGCCTACTTAACTATCGGGACCGTGACACTGCTCTCAAATTATCCCGGGAGAATAAATCACTTCACTTCGAAGGGAATGAATTTACAATATACCCGGACTTCACCGTCGCTGTTCAGGAGGTGCGGCGTAAATTCTTACAGGTCAAGCAGAAGCTGCGGAAGGCGCAAATCGAGTATGCCCTCCTATATCCAGCACGCCTGCGAGTCACCCACCAGGGTAAACACCACATCTTTTCAAATTCACAGCAAGTTGAGGACTTCCTTAAAACTGTCCGACGGCGTTCACCACATGGAGACTCAAGTGATCGCACATCCAGATCTTCATCCCCCAATACAGCTGGACTCTAAAAGAATTAACGCTACTATGGAATTACCATACCCGGCTCTTCCCACTTGATCTTATCTCTGACCCATGGTTCTTGTGGAAGCAAAAGCTCTTGACAATGCCTGCTGTAACAATCACTGTGTCATCTCCGTCTGGCCTTGTTCACAGACTACTCGACGGCGGCGGCTTTGCACTCTGCCTTGTCTGCGGGCTCTCTGGAACTCAACCGCAGGCAGACTTCCATTAGCTGGGGCCGAAGTACTTAACATTTCCGCCCTCCGGGGTTCCTGTTGGTTCCCAGAACATGGTGGACAGATAAGTGATCTGCTTGACATCAGACTTTGGTATGTTGTGGACACAGGTTTAATACATGAGCAGACAGGTTGAACTGAACTATGCCAAGCCCCCTCCCTCTCTCTCCCCTTATCTCCCCGTTCCATTGGGTACCTGCTTTGCAGTTCGAGTGAGCAGGGAGGGAATCGTGACCCACTGGCGATCCCCCCACACGGGCGATCCCCCCTAGTTACTTGTATTTCTCTTTGTTGTACTCTCTAGAACCAGATGGCAATATCGTTTTTTTTTTTTGTGTTGGGTGGGCTATGTAATGCGGGCACGATTGGGGTGCCGTTGTGGACGGGGGTGGGTTGGGAATTGTTTTTTTTTAATATTCTTTGGGAAATTCGACAGCAGATAATCATAATAGCACACACTGGAATAGGCATGCACAACACAAGCCATCACGATGTTTCCATTTGCCACTTACCTCACCTCGCGTAATGCCTCCACCTCCTGACACACTCCGTATAAAATTGCTTACATGAAATGTCAGGGGCCTTTGTGACCCCCGTAAATGTCGGCAAATTCTTGCTTATCTCGATAGGCACCAGATACACATTGCGATGCTCCAAGAGACACATGTTGACCCGCGCCGTTCCCCTGTTTCGGAAGTAAATGGGTGGCGGAGCGAGTGTTCTCCTCTTACTCTACGTATTCCCGTGGAACCTTGATTTTAGTTAAAAAGAGCACGCCCTTTATCCTAGGCGGCACGTTCAGCGACCCTTCTGGCAGGAGCTGCATGCTCTGGGGCACACTGGGTACGCAGTCAGTTACACTTATCTGTAGCTATGGGCCCAACACGGATGATCCAGGCTACTTTACTACATTATGGGGACGCATCCTTAAGATAGGATCCACTCACGTCATTAGGGGGGGCGACTTTAACACTGCATTGTGCCCCTCGATGGACAGGTCCAACCCTCTTCCGCATCATTACACCAAAACTCATGACGCGTTAGCGAGCTTACTCCCTGATCGTGGACTTATTGACGATTGGTGCTACGTTCACCCCTATGGCAAGGAAGGCACCTACTATACCACGGCACATGCTTCCTGGTCACGGCTTGATTATTGGATTGTCTCCCGGGGGGGTTGCTCCTTGGATTCTCTCGGTGGAGCACATGGCCAGGACCCTATCGGATCATGCTCCGGTATGCATGACAATTGCTCCCCCTAACTCGATTGCCTCCCCACGCACCTGGCGGCTGCTGCTGGAAGCACTATTAGACACTGCCTTCAAGGCGGAACTTGGGGAAGAGATTTCCGATTTCTTTGAAAGGAATAAAGGCACAGTCACCCATATGAGCACCCTTTGGGAGGCTTTCAAAGTTACGATGCGTGGCTTCTGCATATCGAAGAGCTTTGGAGTCCTCGGAGACATTCGCCGCAGTCTGTGTCGTCTTGAGGGGGAACTGAAACAACTAGAAAAAGATATGTGGCAGGATGCAACCGGGGCTCAGAAGGCTACACTTTGTGACAAGCTCACGGAATACACCACCACAGCTGAATGAGAGGTTCGCTTTTGCAGCAAATACTTCACCACTCGTAGGTTTGGGGAGGGGGAAAGGCCTGGCAGGTCGCTGCCGACGGAAATTCGCTTGCCTCGTTTCTCTAATTACATTACGGATATAATAGACAGCTCGGGGACACGACATCGGGACAGCGTCGCAATCTTGCAGACATTCACTGAATTCTATACAAATCTTTATCATTCACACAGGTCCGGAACCCCGGATTTTGCTCCATTCCTTCAAGACATCACGCTGGGGTGGTTAGGGGATAATCAACGGGAATTTCTAGTGGCCCCCTTTGAAGATGATGAGTTTAGAGCGGCCATTATGCAAATGAAATCGGGCAAAGCCCCTGGGTCCGACAGCCTTCCCATTGACTTTTATAAGGCGTATCTTGAACAGCTGCTACCGGTGTTGAGAGAGGTATACCTCGAAGCTCTAGAGGCACAGATCCTTCCAGGTACAATGCGGGAGCCGTTAATCACCTCCCTCCTGAAGCCGGGAAAGCCTGCAGATCGCTGCAACTCTTACCGGCCCCTCTCCCTCATTAATACAGATGCAAAAATTCTCGCCAAACTCTTGGCCAACCGCCTCTGTTTATTGATGGAGAAGCTAGTACTGCCTGACCAGGCGGGTTTCATTCCCGGGAGAGCGACCTCCCTCAACCTCCGTACTCTATTCTCCATTCTGCAAACGGTCGATCCCCAACTGGCTCTAGTAGCCGTTTTTTTAGACGCCACGAAGGCCTTTGACTCCGTGGAGTGGGACTGCCTTTTCACCGTCCTCCAATGCATGGGGTTACCCGTTGGATTTTTAGCATGGATACGCCTGCTGTATGCCTCTCCTACGGCACGGGTTCTGATCAATGGCCATACCTCCCCCCCTTTCGTCTCACTCGTGGTACTCGGCAGGGCTGCCCTCTCTCTCCCCTCCTTTTCGCCCTCGCCATAGAACTGCTGGCGGCAAAAATCAGGCAGCATCATCAAGAAAAGGCCCTATGTTGCTTCCTTCGCCCGATCCTCATTTCCCTGTTTGCTGACGATGTTACCCTTTATGTCAAAGACCCTCAGCAGAACCTCAACCCGCTCCTCCGCGAGTTCGTTAGATTCGGAGGACTCTCCGGCATCCATATCAATTGGGCCAAATCTCAACTTTTTCCACTCACAGCATCTGTGGTACGATTCCCCACAGACTATCCCATAGAATGGTGCGACGCCGAGGTGAGGGACCTGGGTATACATGTCATAATCGATCATGCAGAGTTAATGAGGCTCAACTATGGGCGTACACTGGCGAATATCACCAGCAGCATCTCTCGCTGGAATGCTCTCCCCCTCACTATGGCAGGTCGTATCTCGCTCATAAAAATGGTCATCCTCCCCAAGCTTCTATATTTGTTTTTAAATATCCCATATGATCTGGGCAGGCATTTCTTCTCCCAGCTTCGCTCGGAGCTAATCAGATTGGTGTGGGGTGGTAAACAACCACGCTTGCAGTGGGATACACTTATACGGCCATATTCCCAGGGGGGATATGATGTCCCTGATCTAGAGCTGTACTATATCTGTGCCCAAGCACACTATGCTCATTATTGGTTCCACCCTCCCAGATATACACCTCACGTAGCAACTGAACACTGGCTGTCGGACCCCATCCCGCTGGACGGGGTTATATTGACTACACCCTCGCCCCGCGCATCCTGCCCAACTTCTGTAGATTGTACGGTCGCGGCGTGGCGCTGCATTGCTCGCCATTTACAAGCCCCCATTTTATACTCCCCACTGCTCCCACTCACATACCACCCAAAGATGCCAGTCCTGCAGGAAGGGGTTTTTCACAAAACCCAAACTAAACATAACATTCATCATTGGGGTGACCTGTATGCCGCTGGCACGTTCCGCACCAGGCAGCAGCTCTATAAGGATAAACAGCCCTCTCCCATGGACATCTTCCTCTACATCCGCCTGCAGCAGGGTTTTAAGGAATACACTCCCTCATATCCGCAAGAACCCCTGGTAGTAGCCCCCTTGTGCCATGTACTACGTGCTAGCACTGCATCCCACTTGGTATCTACACTCTATCACAGCATATACACAGAAAAGGTATACCCCCCTTGTCAGTCACGGGAGAAATGGACGGCTGATATCGGACAAGAGGTCACTGACCAACAGTGGCTGTATTGCTGTAAACAGACGGAGCAAGTCTCTTCCAGCAGTCGGTTGCGTATAACTGATTACAAGTTCCTACACCGTCTTTACTAAACTCCTGTTAACTAACACAAATACAAATTGCGCAAAACAAATCAATGTGATAGGTGTAGGGCTGAAGCCGCCGACTTTCTTCACCTTGCATGGGATTGCAGCTCAATCTTTACCTATTGGCAACAGGTGTTCACCGCTTTGGAGTTGATGACCTCATTGCAAATCCCCATGTCCCCGCTTACTGTGTTGCTTGGGTATACAGAAGAGATACCGGCAACGTACCATAAGTTTGTCTCATTTACTCTCTTGCTGGCCAGGCGGCGTGTGGCCTGTAGATGGGGCCACGGACGTGCGTCCAAATTTAAGGATTGGATTAGTGATATGACACTCTGGCAAGACCAAACGTGCTCCTATGCTGAATTGCTCCCGCTTTCATCCCGTCCCGAGACATTTGGGGCCCATTTACATTGTATCTCCTTGAACACCCTGTGCAAACTGTTCATGGGCCTTAGATATCCTCCCCAACCTCCATTTTAGGCTCTATATACGTATGGTCTATGTTTGATAATTCTTATTTTGATACTCTGGTATACTCCCTAACTACCTTACATCGCTATATCTTTGTGTCTGTATATGGGGTATGGTTGTGAAGTACAATTTCAATACCTGTTGCTCGTTTCAGGGAAAATGTGTGGCAATCTAAGAAATTCCATGGTCACTGTTGTGCATCTGCAGATCTCTGTAATGTTAAGTGTCATGCTGATGTGTGCATTCTCATTGATTATGATTGTGATTACTCTGCTTGTTACTCTCAATAAACAAATTTAAAAAAAAAAAATGTTTCTGAGAGGCTGGTAGAGTTTGGGCCGGCTCAGAAGCTTTCTAGGTCGTGTTCGCCATGATCCATGCCTGTTAGACCTGGCACCATTGGCGTGGGTCTCCCTTCCATTTTTTCGCTGTTGCCTCCTGTGTTTTTGCTATGTTTTTGCTGGTCTAGATGCTTTGGGCACTTTGCCACTGCTATTCAGTGCCAAAGTGCAAGTGCTCCCTATTGTAAATTGTTGTAATGGATTAGTGACTCCATGATTGGCCATTTGATTTACTTGTCAGACCCTAGTACAGGCACCATGTGTGCCCAGGGCCTGTAAATCAAATGCTGCTGGTGGGCTTGCAGCACTGGTTGTGCCACCCGCAGAAGCAGCTTGTAAAATGTGGCTCAGGCCTGCCATTGCAGAGCCTGTGTGCAGTCTGGGGCTGCCATGTCGACTTGGCAAGGGCACCCACTTGCCAGTCCCTAAACCTTCCCTTTTCTGCATGTTAGTCACCCCTAAGGTAGGCACAAGGTAACCCTGTGGGCAGGGTGCATTGTATGTGAAAGGTAGGACATGCCCTGATGTGTGTGGCATGTCCTGATAGTGAATTACAGCCAATTTCGTTTTTCACTATTGCAAGGCTATCTGTTCCCATAGGCCAGAATGGGCAGTTTGATTATAACATCTTATAAACATAACTGACCCAAGGAACAAGATAGGAAAATAAAGTTTAGTATGCCTGAACTCAGAATGTTAAAATACATCTTTTAGTGTGGGTGATTTTTACATTCTGTGTTTGAAAATACCACTTTTAGAAAGTAGTTATTTTCTTGCCTAACCATCCAGTATGCCTCTGCTAGGTTTGTGTATTCCATGTCTGGTTTGTGAGTGACAGGGGGCTGGAGAGGGCCTTGGCTCTAACAGTGTGATGAGTCAGGGCCGGTATGAATAGAGCCTACATTGAATAGAGAGTAGGGGGAGGAGATTTCCTTTCACTTGCCTGAGCCTTCATAGAATAGAAAGTAGGGGGAGGAGTTTTCCTTTCAGCTACCTGGGCCAGGTCTGCTTTCAACAATGCTGTCTCCACCTCCTGCCAGGAAGCTGCACCAGGGAGGACAGAACTGGTTTTGACTAGGTACAGAAACTCTCTGCCTTCAGAGAACAAAGGATTTAGTAGTATAAATATTGGGGCCCAGACCCCAGAACTTTAGATCACTTTTGGGAATCAAGACGAACCTTTGCCAAGGAGAGAAACCAAGGAAGCTCAAGGAGGAGACTGCCCCTGTGCTGTTTGCTGTTTGGGGTTGGCCTGCAGTGGTTACTTATTGCCAAGGAAAGGAGAAAAGGAACTTTGTGTGTACTTTAATCATCTTGAGGAAGATCTCCAAGGGCTTGAAGATGAGCTGGCCTCCTGTTCTGAAGTCTCAGGGATACAAAGACTTCACCCCCAGCTCCCCTGAATTTCCTTGTTGGGAATTCTACCTGCAGAGAGGTGCCTGCTGTTGGTTTGGGCCCTCTAGAGACTGCGTGTCGCTGGGAGCTGGAAGCGCGACGAAACGAGGAAGAAGCGTGTCGCCGCTGCAGCTGTTTGCCGTCGCATCACCCAAGAAGCGCGCTGCATCACCGGAGAAGCGTGCCGCCGCCGCAGAGGTCGCCGTCGCATCACCGGAGAAGCGCTCACAGGGCCTGTCGCGGCTCAAGAAACCATCGAGTTCGCCGCACGGCCGTCGGGCGTGCACGCATCGCATTCAAGTTGTCGCATCGCATCGAGGCGCCATCTTGTCGCATCGCACCGGATCACAGTAAGAAACAGACGCGTTTGCCTCCTCTCCGGTAAGGAACAGACGCATCGCCTCCCCTGCGCTGCAGTAAGGAACAGGTGCGCCACCTCCCCCGAAGCAAGGAACTGACGCATCGCCTTCCCTGTGACCCTTTTGTTTATGTTGCGTTACGCATCCAAGGTACTTTGAGAGTAAAGTGTTGCATTTACCATCTACATTGAACTAAGCTATTTCTACCATCTGAAAGCCATATTTTTGAATACTGTATTGTGGATTTTTGTCGTTTGGTCTTGTGTTAAGTCTAGATAAAGATTACTTATTTTTCTAAACTGGTGTGGTGTCCATTTGTAGTGTTTTCACTGTATTACTGTATGTGTTCACAATTGCTTTACACACTGCCTCTGAGATAAGCCTGCCTGCTCATGCCAAGCTACCAAGGGGGTAAGCAGGGGTTATTTTAGGAGTGTAGCCCCCTTACCCTGACTAGATGCAAGGGCCCCTACTTGGTCAAAGGTACCTACCTCTGCCAACAAGAAACCACCATTTCTAACATTGGTGGTCAGCGGTGAGGATTTGGACTTGCATTTGTGACTCATATACAGTGATTGGTGTACACTACTAGTGAGTGCAGACCATAACGCGACCACATACATTTTGGTACAATTTTTTTCCTTGGGACTTCTATTTTTGCTAGAAACTGCCAAACCTTGTTACCATGAGCAAAGCAGCATCCAACGCATCCATGGATCTACAATTTGAAGAAGACAGGGTGGATGCCTACACTGTGCCACAGCTTAAAACCCTCTGTAAAAGATTTAAAATCTCTGTGAAAGGTTGAGGGCCTTATATTTATTAACCCACAGTCCTGCTCTTTCGCTTAAGATTTTGTTATATTCGTATTTCCTTTGTGTTAGGAGTGTGAGGATCTTACTATCGTGTAAGGACGAGGCGTGGGACAGTTCCAAGTTTTTTATCTCCTGTTCAAGCTGAGTCAGTCTCAGATTTGTCCTCTTGTTGATTTTTGTCTTGATTTCAATTACTGTGCCCCTAATGGTAGCTTTTAGTGCATCCCAGAGTGTGTCTGTACTGGTTTCAGTATTGTCATTGTGTTTAAGGTAGTCTATTATTGCCTCCTCGATCTTCTTTTTATCTGCCGGGTCTGAAAGTACATCGTTGTTGAAGCGCCATCTCTTAGGTACGGAGGCGTTGTGGCATCCGGCCAGTTTTAGGCTAATACACGAGTGGTCAGACACTAGCCTAGGAGCTATGTTTGAGTGTTCAATTAATCTTGTGTGTGTGCCGGAGATAAGAATATAGTCTATCCTGGTGTATGACTTGTGAGGGTTAGAGTAGAAGGTGCAGTCTCTAGTGTCTGGATGTTGGAGGCGCCACGCGTCTTTAAGATTAAATTTAGTGCAGATATTTTGGAGCACTGCATGTGAGTTCGTGGTTTGGTAGTGGCAGGTGGATTGCCTGTCTGTTATAGGGTCTAGTGGGATGTTGAAGTCTACTGCTACCACCATGAGGTCCTCTTGGGGGACGCCTCGAGCTTCTTAGATATCTCAGCCCAAAAGGCTGGGTCATCAGCGTTGGGGCCGTATATGTTTGCTACATGTATTAGATCTTCCCCCTTCCTCAGGTGTGTGATTAAGAGCCTGCCCTCGTTATCGTGCAACTGGGATTCTAGCGAGATATCGGAATTTTTTGATATCAGTGTTATTACTCCCCGTTTCTTTCTATCCGCGGGGAGCAGGCCATTTGTGAAATCCAGTTACCTCTAATAAGTTTAGCGTCGTCGAGCGACAGCTTTATCTCTTGTAACAGGATGATATCTCCCTTGGTTTTGGCTAGATAGTCCAGAATTTTCCGGCGTTTAATTGGGTGATTTAGACCCTTGACATTTAGGGATACTATATTAAGATCAGACGCTAGGGTAAGTGTATTATTGCGGGCCATCAGATAAGAGGAAATGAGGTAGGTACTTCACGTATAGAGGTACGCAACATGGAGGCGCTACCTGACCCAGGAGGAGAACTAATGGCAATAGGTGACCGCCTGCCAACCCCACAGGGACTGACGCGCACCCCATCCCCAGAGCTGATGAGCTCATTGATCGGTTAGGGGCTGCCCGGTACCTCAGTACGTTTGACTTAACGTCTGGGTACTGGCAGATCGCCTTAGCTGATGGGACATGAGAGAGGTCTGCATTCTCCTCACCAGATGGGCACTACCAATTCCGGGTTATGCCCTTTGGGATGAAGAATGCCCCTGCCACCTTTCAGAGGTTGGTCAACCAGATGTTGGCTGGACTGGAAGATTTCAGTGCCGCCTACCTGGATGACATCGCAGTGTTCAGCGCCAGTTGGGAAGAACATCTGTGCCACCTCTGGGAAGTGTTGATGGTGCTGCGGAGGGCAGGCCTCACGATCAAGGCGAGTAAGTGCCAGATCGGGCAGGGTTCCGTGGTGTACTTGGGACACCAGGTTGGGAGCGGCCAGGTAGCGCCCTACAGCCCAAGCTTGAGACCATCCTGGCTTGGGAACCCCCAAGACCCAGACAGAGGTGAGAGCCTTTTAGGACTCACGGGGTACTACAGGAGGTTTGTCAAGGGGTATGGCAGCATTGTTGCACCCTTGACAGAGCTGACTTCCAGGAAGCAGCCCAAGAAAGTGAACTGGACTGACACCTGTCAGAAAGCTTTTGATGTCCTGAAGACTGCCATGTGCACGGCGCCCGTGCTTCAGGTGCCCAACTTCTCAAAGGAATTCATTGTGCAGACAGACGCTTCAGAGCATGGTGTGGGGGCTGTACTTTCACAGATGAATGAGGAGGGCCTAGACCAACCTGTAGCCTTCATTAGTAGGAGGTTACTTCCACGGAACAGAGGTGGAGTGCAATTGAGCGTGAGGCATTTGCTGTGGTCTGGGCACTGAAGAAGTTGAGACCATACTTGTTTGGGACTCACTTCCGGGTTCAGACCGACCACAGGCCCCTCAGATGGCTGATGCAGATGAGGGGTGAGAATCTAAAGCTGTTGAGGTGGTCCATTTCCCTACAGGGGATGGACTTCACGGTGGAACACTGCCCTGGTACAGAACACGCCAATGCTGATGGTCTGTCCAGATTTTTCTCGCTTTAGTGAAGAGAACTCCCAAGAGGTAGGGTAGTTCTCCCCACATTTCAGCTGGAGGGGACACGTGTTAGACCTGGCACCACTGGCGTGGGTCTCCCTTCCATTTTTTCGCTGTTGCCTCCTGTGTTTTTGCTATGTTTTTGCTGGTCTAGATGCTTTGGGCACTTTGCCACTGCTATTCAGTGCCAAAGTGCAAGTGCTCCCTATTGTAAATTGTTGTAATGGATTAGTGACTCCATGATTGGCCATTTGATTTACTTGTCAGACCCTAGTACAGTGCACCATGTGTGCCCAGGGCCTGTAAATCAAATGCTGCTGGTGGGCTTGCAGCACTGGTTGTGCCACCCGCAGAAGCAGCTTGTAAAATGTGGCTCAGGCCTGCCATTGCAGAGCCTGTGTGCAGTCTGGGGCTGCCATGTCGACTTGGCAAGGGCACCCACTTGCCAGTCCCTAAACCTTCCTTTTCTGCATGTTAGTCACCCCTAAGGTAGGCACAAGGTAACCCTGTGGGCAGGGTGCATTGTATGTGAAAGGTAGGACATGCCCTGATGTGTGTGGCATGTCCTGATAGTGAATTACAGCCAATTTCGTTTTTCACTATTGCAAGGCTATCTGTTCCCATAGGCCAGAATGGGCAGTTTGATTATAACATCTTATAAACATAACTGACCCAAGGAACAAGATAGGAAAATAAAGTTTAGTATGCCTGAACTCAGAATGTTAAAATACATCTTTTAGTGTGGGTGATTTTTACATTCTGTGTTTGAAAATACCACTTTTAGAAAGTAGTTATTTTCTTGCCTAACCATCCAGTATGCCTCTGCTAGGTTTGTGTATTCCATGTCTGGTTTGTGAGTGACAGGGGCTGGAGAGGGCCTTGGCTCTAACAGTGTGATGAGTCAGGGCCGGTATGAATAGAGCCTACATTGAATAGAGAGTAGGGGAGGAGATTTCCTTTCACTTGCCTGAGCCTTCATAGAATAGAAAGTAGGGGAGGAGTTTTCCTTTCAGCTACCTGGGCCAGGTCTGCTTTCAACAATGCTGTCTCCACCTCCTGCCAGGAAGCTGCACCAGGGAGGACAGAACTGGTTTTGACTAGGTACAGAAACTCTCTGCCTTCAGAGAACAAAGGATTTAGTAGTATAAATATTGGGGCCCAGACCCCAGAACTTTAGATCACTTTTGGGAATCAAGACGAACCTTTGCCAAGGAGAGAAACCAAGGAAGCTCAAGGAGGAGACTGCCCCTGTGCTGTTTGCTGTTTGGGGTTGGCCTGCAGTGGTTACTTATTGCCAAGGAAAGGAGAAAAGGAACTTTGTGTGTACTTTAATCATCTTGAGGAAGATCTCCAAGGGCTTGAAGATGAGCTGGCCTCCTGTTCTGAAGTCTCAGGGATACAAAGACTTCACCCCCAGCTCCCCCTGAATTTCCTTGTTGGGAATTCTACCTGCAGAGAGGTGCCTGCTGTTGGTTTGGGCCCTCTAGAGACTGCGTGTCGCTGGGAGCTGGAAGCGCGACGAAACGAGGAAGAAGCGTGTCGCCGCTGCAGCTGTTTGCCGTCGCATCACCCAAGAAGCGCGTTGCATCACCGGAGAAGCGTGCCGCCGCCGCAGAGGTCGCCGTCGCATCACCGGAGAAGCGCCTCGCAGGGCCTGTCGCGGCTCAAGAAACCATCGAGTTCGCCGCACGGCCGTCGGGCGTGCACGCATCGCATTCAAGTTGTCGCATCGCATCGAGGCGCCATCTTGTCGCATCGCACCGGATCACAGTAAGAAACAGACGCGTTTGCCTCCTCTCCGGTAAGGAACAGACGCATCGCCTCCCCTGCGCTGCAGTAAGGAACAGGTGCGCCACCTCCCCCGAAGCAAGGAACTGACGCATCGCCTTCCCTGTGACCCTTTTGTTTATGTTGCGTTACGCATCCAAGGTACTTTGAGAGTAAAGTGTTGCATTTACCATCTACATTGAACTAAGCTATTTCTACCATCTGAAAGCCATATTTTTGAATACTGTATTGTGGATTTTTGTCGTTTGGTCTTGTGTTAAGTCTAGATAAAGATTACTTATTTTTCTAAACTGGTGTGGTGTCCATTTGTAGTGTTTTCACTGTATTACTGTATGTGTTCACAATTGCTTTACACACTGCCTCTGAGATAAGCCTGCCTGCTCATGCCAAGCTACCAAGGGGGTAAGCAGGGGTTATTTTAGGAGTGTAGCCCCCTTACCCTGACTAGAAGCAAGGGCCCCTACTTGGTCAAAGGTACCTACCTCTGCCAACAAGAAACCACCATTTCTAACATTGGTGGTCAGCGGTGAGGATTTGGACTTGCATTTGTGACTCATATACAGTGATTGGTGTACACTACTAGTGAGTGCAGACCATAACGCGACCACATACATTTTGGTACAATTTTTTCCTTGGGACTTCTATTTTTGCTAGAAACTGCCAAACCTTGTTACCATGAGCAAAGCAGCATCCAACGCATCCATGGATCTACAATTTGAAGAAGACAGGGTGGATGCCTACACTGTGCCACAGCTTAAAACCCTCTGTAAAAGATTTAAAATCTCTGTGAAAGGTTGAGGGCCTTATATTTATTAACCCACAGTCCTGCTCTTTCGCTTAAGATTTTGTTATATTCGTATTTCCTTTGTGTTAGGAGTGTGAGGATCTTACTATCGTGTAAGGACGAGGCGTGGGACAGTTCCAAGTTTTTTATCTCCTGTTCAAGCTGAGTCAGTCTCAGATTTGTCCTCTTGTTGATTTTTGTCTTGATTTCAATTACTGTGCCCCTAATGGTAGCTTTTAGTGCATCCCAGAGTGTGTCTGTACTGGTTTCAGTATTGTCATTGTGTTTAAGGTAGTCTATTATTGCCTCCTCGATCTTCTTTTTATCTGCCGGGTCTGAAAGTACATCGTTGTTGAAGCGCCATCTCTTAGGTACGGAGGCGTTGTGGCATCCGGCCAGTTTTAGGCTAATACACGAGTGGTCAGACACTAGCCTAGGAGCTATGTTTGAGTGTTCAATTAATCTTGTGTGTGTGCCGGAGATAAGAATATAGTCTATCCTGGTGTATGACTTGTGAGGGTTAGAGTAGAAGGTGCAGTCTCTAGTGTCTGGATGTTGGAGGCGCCACGCGTCTTTAAGATTAAATTTAGTGCAGATATTTTGGAGCACTGCATGTGAGTTCGTGGTTTGGTAGTGGCAGGTGGATTGCCTGTCTGTTATAGGGTCTAGTGGGATGTTGAAGTCTACTGCTACCACCATGAGGTCCTCTTGGGGGACGCCTTCGAGCTTCTTAGATATCTCAGCCCAAAAGGCTGGGTCATCAGCGTTGGGGCCGTATATGTTTGCTACATGTATTAGATCTTCCCCCTTCCTCAGGTGTGTGATTAAGAGCCTGCCCTCGTTATCGTGCGACTGGAATTCTAGCGAGATATCGGAATTTTTTGATATCAGTGTTATTACTCCCCGTTTCTTTCTATCCGCGGGGGAGCAGGCCATTTGTGAAATCCAGTTACCTCTAATAAGTTTGGCGTCGTCGAGCGACAGCTTTATCTCTTGTAACAGGATGATATCTCCCTTGGTTTTGGCTAGATAGTCCAGAATTTTCCGGCGTTTAATTGGGTGATTTAGACCCTTGACATTTAGGGATACTATATTAAGATCAGACGCTAGGGTAAGTGTATTATTGCGGGCCATCAGATAAGAGGAAATGAGGTAGGTACTTCACGTATAGAGGTACGCAACATGGAGGCGCTACCTGACCCAGGAGGAGAACTAATGGCAATAGGTGACCGCCTGCCAACCCCACAGGGACTGACGCGCACCCCATCCCCAGAGCTGATGAGCTCATTGATCGGTTAGGGGCTGCCCGGTACCTCAGTACGTTTGACTTAACGTCTGGGTACTGGCAGATCGCCTTAGCTGATGGGACATGAGAGAGGTCTGCATTCTCCTCACCAGATGGGCACTACCAATTCCGGGTTATGCCCTTTGGGATGAAGAATGCCCCTGCCACCTTTCAGAGGTTGGTCAACCAGATGTTGGCTGGACTGGAAGATTTCAGTGCCGCCTACCTGGATGACATCGCAGTGTTCAGCGCCAGTTGGGAAGAACATCTGTGCCACCTCTGGGAAGTGTTGATGGTGCTGCGGAGGGCAGGCCTCACGATCAAGGCGAGTAAGTGCCAGATCGGGCAGGGTTCCGTGGTGTACTTGGGACACCAGGTTGGGAGCGGCCAGGTAGCGCCCTACAGCCCAAGCTTGAGACCATCCTGGCTTGGGAACCCCCAAGACCCAGACAGAGGTGAGAGCCTTTTAGGACTCACGGGGTACTACAGGAGGTTTGTCAAGGGGTATGGCAGCATTGTTGCACCCTTGACAGAGCTGACTTCCAGGAAGCAGCCCAAGAAAGTGAACTGGACTGACACCTGTCAGAAAGCTTTTGATGTCCTGAAGACTGCCATGTGCACGGCGCCCGTGCTTCAGGTGCCCAACTTCTCAAAGGAATTCATTGTGCAGACAGACGCTTCAGAGCATGGTGTGGGGGCTGTACTTTCACAGATGAATGAGGAGGGCCTAGACCAACCTGTAGCCTTCATTAGTAGGAGGTTACTTCCACGGAACAGAGGTGGAGTGCAATTGAGCGTGAGGCATTTGCTGTGGTCTGGGCACTGAAGAAGTTGAGACCATACTTGTTTGGGACTCACTTCCAGGTTCAGACCGACCACAGGCCCCTCAGATGGCTGATGCAGATGAGGGGTGAGAATCCAAAGCTGTTGAGGTGGTCCATTTCCCTACAGGGGATGGACTTCACGGTGGAACACCGCCCTGGTACAGAACACGCCAATGCTGATGGTCTGTCCAGATTTTTCCGCCTTAGTGAAGAGAACTCCCAAGAGGTAGGGTAGTTCTCCCCACATTTCAGCTGGAGGGGACACGTGTTAGACCTGGCACCACTGGCGTGGGTCTCCCTTCCATTTTTTCGCTGTTGCCTCCTGTGTTTTTGCTATGTTTTTGCTGGTCTAGATGCTTTGGGCACTTTGCCACTGCTATTCAGTGCCAAAGTGCAAGTGCTCCCTATTGTAAATTGTTGTAATGGATTAGTGACTCCATGATTGGCCATTTGATTTACTTGTCCGACCCTAGTACAGTGCACCATGTGTGCCCAGGGCCTGTAAATCAAATGCTGCTGGTGGACTTGCAGCACTGGTTGTGCCACCCACAGAAGCAGCTTGTAAAATGTGGCTCAGGCCTGCCATTGCAGAGCCTGTGTGCAGTCTGGGGCTGCCATGTTGACTTGGCAAGTGCACCCACTTGCCAGTCCCTAAACCTTCCCTTTTCTGCATGTTATTCACCCCTAAGGTAGGCCCAAGGTAATCCTGTGGGCAGGGTGCATTGTATGTGAAAGGTAGGACATGCCCTGATGTGTGTGGCATGTCCTGATAGTGAATTACAGCCAATTTCGTTTTTCACTATTGCAAGGCTATCTGTTCCCATAGGCCAGAATGGGCAGTTTGATTATAACATCTTATAAACATAACTGACCCAAGGAACAAGATAGGAAAATAAAGTTTAGTATGCCTGAACTCAGAATGTTAAAATACATCTTTTAGTGTGGGTGATTTTTACATTCTGTGTTTAAAAATACCACTTTTAGAAAGTAGGTATTTTCTTGCATAACCATCCAGTATGCCTCTGCTAGGTTTGTGTATTTCATGTCTGGTTTGTGAGTGACAGGGGGCTGGAGAGGGCCTTGGCTCCAGCAGTCTGATGAGTCAGGGCTGGGCTGAATAGAGCCTACATTGAATAGAGAGTAGGGGGAGGAGATTTACTTTCACTTGCCTGAGCCTTCATAGAATAGAGAGTAGGGGGAGGAGTTTTCCTTTCAGCTGCCTGGGCCAGGTCTGCTTTCAACAATGCTGTCTCCACCTCCTGCCAGGAAGCTGCACCAGGGAGGACAGAACTGGTTTTGACTAGGTACGGACACTCTCTGCCTTCAGAGAACAAAGGATTTAGTAGTATAAATATTGGGGCCCAGACCCCAGAACTTTAGATCACTTCTGGGAATCAAGACGAACCTTTGCCAACGAGAGAAACCAAGGAAGCTGAAGGAGGAGACTACCCCTGTGCTGTTTGCTGTTTGGGGTTGGCCTGCAGTGGTTACTTATTGCCAAGGAAAGGAGAAAAGGAACTTTGTGTGTACTTTAATCATCTTGAGGAAGATCTCCAAGGGCTTGAAGCTGAGCTGGGCTCCTGTTCTGAAGTCTCAGGGATACAAAGACTTCACCCTCAGCTCCCCCTGAATTTCCTTGCTGGGAATTCTACCTGCAGAGAGGTGCCTGCTGTTGGTTTGGGCCCTCTAGAGACTGCGTGTCACTGGGAGCTGGAAGCGCGATGCAACGAGGAAAAAGCGTGTCGCCGCCGCAGCTGTTGCCGTCGCATCGCCGAAGAAGCGTGTCGCCACCGCAGCAGTTTGCTGTCGCATCACCGAAGAAGCGCGTCGCATCACCGGAGAAGCGTGCCACCGCCGCAGAGGTCACCGTCGCATCACCAGAGAAGCGTGTCGCAGGGCCTGTCGTGGCTCAAGAAACCATTGAGTTCGCCGCACGGCCATCGGGCGTGCACACATCGCATCCAAGTTGTCGCATTGCATCATAGACGCCATTTTGTCGCATTGCACCGGATCGTCGCATCGCATCGATCACTGCTGAAGCTGTTCTGTGACTGTATCACAATTCGAGAGCTGCCAGAATAAGTAGGAGGAGGAAGACTGATGTAGGTTGAAAGCATTCCTATACCATCCTTTCAAGCTCACACCTACTCAAAGAAGCTGCGAGTAGTTAAGATCTATTGCCCAGCCTAAACCGCAATTAATGTTTACAAATACCAGGCTCTAACACCCCAAAAGAGGAAAAAAACGGAAGCAAATAAGGAATGCGCCTGGTCTGAATCACTGATAGAAAAGCATGTGAATGAGCACAGTAGCATAACATAGGTGACAAGCTGGACTTTGCATTGCATGGAGGGTCACAGAAGTTCCCCAGGCACTGCCAGCTGGTAACCTGATGGCAGAATCCTGGCACGACGTGCCAACTCCAGGTATGTATTGTGCAATAAACTACCAAGTGCTAAATATTGTGTTACAAAAATATCGAAGCAAGAATAGCAACAACAAAAATATTAGGCAGATCAGCAAATATAGATATGTACTGATTTACTGAACTTCATATATATGTACCATGACAATATGTATATCTTAGCGGTACAAAGATGCGGAGCAAAGAATAGTAATTCTCTACTTATCTCTATATACTTACTTATATTTGTATTCTCAATATTTTTGCTACAATATTTTGTGGTTGCTATTCTGACATACAATCTTACTATCGTCAATTCTATTTAGCTCCCTTCTACCCGAACTCTTTCCCCACCTAGCTGTAACATCACATTTCATGTAACCAGCAGTAACGAAAAGTATCAGTGTTGTCCTATTAATAGGGAGACTCAGATGCATGCAGTCATCAGCAGTCGCATGGTGCAATAAGCGAACATCCTTCGCTGCCCCTTAGACCTACCATTAAATGGATGGATCCCCCAGGCGATTGTCTTCTGCAAATTAAATATTGATGTGCTAAGCAACCAATCATACACAGCATGTCGTGCTCCCAATTAATGCAAGCCTGGAAAACTAATACTAGTAGTGAATTTAAGGACACAAGCCAAGTATGCTACTTCATCAAGCTTGGTCATATGGAATTCCAGATGCATGGCCCAAGGCTCTGTATAACTAAGTGCAAGAGGCCGCTGTGCCCAAATATATATATATTTTATTTCGGTAAACAAACTCTCCAGTTTTACATTTTCTTAACGAATCACATGTCTGCATCTCTGTAATGTTATGTTTCAGTTGAAGAAAGCATTCAAAATTATAATAATACCTTAAGTATCTTACAGGAACATTAGCAGAATCTGTTATCAAGGACATTTCTAGGACAAGCGTGGGAGAGGACACATGAAAGGACATCAGTAGAAGCAAATACGAACCTGGGGGTGACTGGAAGACAAAGACGCTGCTGATTCATGTGGAAGGAGGAGGAGGACCCATATAAGACTGAAAGGTCAGCACCATAACTATCACTGCTTCTTAAGTCTGAATTTCTATTACCTCTTCTGAAAGACCCCCAGGTTCATATTTCCAACAAATTAAAATTTAGACCTTTCTCTAATGAGCCCGACCTCTTCAGAATTTTGAAGTGGGTGAGAGGTCAGGAACGACAAACAAAACCTGAGCAACACCTAAGCAGGCTTGTGCCCAGTCCAGTAGCCTCAACCCTGGATGTATCAGGACTGGAGGGAAGTAGTTATCAATACTGACTATAAAGTCAATTTAAATTATGTGACGCTAAAGTGCTATTGTAAAGCGCTCTAAAACTTTGGGTAATGTCATAACTATATATAACTGCATAAAATAAAAATCATTGTCAGTAGTAGTGATTTTGGAAAATGTGCCAGCTGCCTTTGATACTGTCAGTCATGTACTACGACTTTCCCTTCTTTGGAAATTCAGAGTCTGTGGCAAATTCTGAGCTGTACTGAATCTGTGTCTTCAGTCGACTGCATTGTATCACTCTACCAATTCTCATTCACCAGTTTATGATGTCAATTGTAGACAGCCCTGCCCCCTTATCTTTAATACATTATATTCCCATTGACTTAATTAAATCTCAATTATTCCAATGGTACTCCCAATGACACTAACAGAATATCTGCTCCAGTTCAGTTTAAATTGCTGACTATCATGAATAAATGTCCACCAATAGCATAAAAAAATATTCTTGCAAAAATCCAGATGTTGCCCTTTGGTGTCCCAACTGAGATTGAGGACATCAAATGTATCTTCTTAGGCAATAGGCTATTGTTTGCAACTAGTGACCAATGAATTGAATTTGAAATGCTGTTTCATGCTGATCAATATAACATCTAATATGTTCAGAATCTACATATAGCCCAATGCTAGGATAATCATGTCCTGTGGCTTGCTGTTCTGCTGTTGATACACCTTAAGGGTAGAAAGTTACACAGAAATAGGGGAACATCGCAAACCAAGAGGCATAGTTTAAAGATAAAAGTTCATACAGTAAGATCCCTCTGCCCCTTAATCTTTTTCTTCCGTTGATTCAGTACTAGAGATGGGCCATTATGCTATGGAATTAGAGTATATTATCATTTTTCGGTGCCTTGGGACATGCTTTAAGCTTCAGCCATCCAGAATGGGTATGAATAGTTTAGGAAGCATGCAGGTTATGGTAGATGGTCGAATCATGCAATATTTTTAGGACTGGAGCCAAATAATTTGGTAATACTATTGTGAGGCAATGGCAAATAGACACTGGGCACTGACTCACTACTGCACATCAAGGGGCTGCTTATGAGTCACGTGGAGTGATATTTTCTTAGGGGATACCACTACGCATAAATCAGTGTGAAAACACACCTTGTAAAACCTAATACTTTTGCACACACAATTTTCTCCTGCTGAAAATGTGTGCAGAAAAGGGCCCAGAATTGGGAATCTCATAAAGTACCAGACCCAATGATTGCAGGTTTCTCCTGCTATTCCCCATTCTGAGCCAACAACAATGGCTGTAATGTGTGGATACCGACTGACTCTGGGCTGGGCCCAGTATTTCCTCTAGTTACTGGCCTTCTCGGAAACGGCCCCAAAGAATGTGTCTGCATAGTTCTGACTTCCCAGGAAGCCAACAGAAATAATCAGAGCAGAGGTCAATGTTATGCTGAAATGGCACTGGCATTCAGTCACTGGCCTCACTGGAAATGTGCAATGCAGACTAAAGGGAAGGAGGCAGGTAGCTGCAAACAGCAGTGGAATCATTTTATGACTTATATAAAGACACTATCCAGACAATGAAGGGGGAGGAAGAGAGTGTGAAGGTGGACCTTGCATGTATAAAACAACTTCCAAATCTCGACACCCTTACGTAACATGGTGCAGCTTTAATAATAGGAATCAGATATAGCAGGGAAGACTTTAGGGCAATGCGACTAATGCCGGCGCACCATGCGCCAATCCCGGTTTTGGGAAGTGGGGGCGGGGGGCTTTTGCCAGACTCCCCAGATTCCAGGTTCCTGTTAAATTGTCAGTGAGTAGAGCGCAGGATCTCATGGCTTGTCTTGTTTTATTTGTGCAGCATATCTCGGTTACTCACTGGAATGTGCTGCACCAGTAAGACAAAATGTCTAATTTTGTATTAGTTTGCTTTGCCCTTCATTCTGTACAGTTCACTGGCTTGTGAGAAGTTGTCAAAGTGCATTAAAAGGATGGGTCCTATGAGCATGAAAAGAATGGGGGCGAGTCAGTGAGAGTGGGGATAGAGTTGGACAAGTAGCTAAAAAGAACAAAATATTCTGTGATTATTTTGTAGGGCTTTCACTTCCCAGTAACTGCATTTAACGTGTAAAGCACAGACCTTAAATGAATATGAAATGCAAGACAAACTTATCTGTGGGAAATGCACTGTTCTGCTATGAAAGCTCATTTGGTTAACACAATCATGTCATATGTCTAAGGGTCTTATTATTAGTTTGGCGGTCCCATGGACCGCCGTATCAGCAGTGGCGTTCAGAGCGCTGTGAGCTTTGCGGTCTGATCGCTGTATTACGAGTTGGACGGATCAGCTATGCTAGGACCCCTGACACTGCCAGCAGACCTCTGACCACATGGTTTATGGTGGGAGAAAGGCAGCCGCCATAGGGCTGTAAAGGGGAGCTGCACCACCGTGCGTATTACGAGTTGCCAGATCCACGAGCGAACTGCGGTGGTCCGATCGCCTGCTTCAAGGTGGCGGTGACGAAGGATTTGGGGTGTGTACCTATCACCTTCTCCTTCTTTCAGCAGATTTCAACGTGGATTCCTTTCTCTAGGTCCCCCCTTCACAGCAGGATCTTTACCCTGAGGATTACGACCCTGTTTGCGCCGATATTCAGGTGAGTCCATTTCATACCATATACCCATTGCCAGGACTGCCCACATATGGGCTGAACCCCGCTAATGGGTATATGGTATTTTCCACATAAATCATGCATATGTGTGCATCCAACACATATACAGTCGAAATGCACACACAGGCATTGATATATTTGTATAAAAATACTCACCACCGCTGCAAGATCCCCCCCTCCACACACCCCCGGCCCCATGGTCAACTCGTAATATGACGATCTTTGGACCACCTTCGCCGTGGGCTGCTGGCAGGGGCGGACGCGGTCCGACAACGGTCGGCCGCCAAACTCGTAATAAGGCCCTAAGTGTGCAGCCAGAGGATCACTGATTTGAATCCTGTTATGTACACTAGGGAATAGTGACGTGCATTTACAGTGCTATGATCGCACAAACTGTGACAGAAGACACTACGAATATGTAGTCGTTAGTTTAAACAAAGCATTACACAGTGTATGATAAGCTGCAGATGGTATAAGATAGGCTGCTGCACTGACAAGGCCTGTGGACTGGTCGTTTGCAACACTGGAATGAAAAGTGCTGTGCATTGTGGGTCAGAGTTACATCGATTTCAGATTAAAAGATTCCCCCTTTTACAGCACACTGATGGCAATAGCGAGTCAATGAGTAGACAAAATAAACCTAGTGTTCTCTGAATGCTGAAAACCAGAATCCATGTCCCTTAAGGGAACTGGCCGGTAAAATAAAGAGCACACAGACAACTGAGAAGCTGGACTTTAAATGAGGAGTTCCCAGGTCCTTGCTGACTCTCAGTTTTTTATTTGATCTATGATATATTTAAACATTAATGAATCAGAGGTAAAGTAACATGAAAGACAACGGTACTGTCCAAGGTCCCAGACTGCCAGATCTCTGCTTTCTAAGGCTAACCCTATGAACTGAACGATTTCACTGCTGTCTAATGCAAGCACCTGTAAGATAGGTGTAACCTCAGAGATAGCTCTGAGACGGTACGGTTTGTGAAAGCTGACATACACTTTTGCTGTCTACAGCTAACACCCTTCCGGTCCGTAAGCCTGGTTGGTAGCTCTGCTCTGTGAGGCTCGCGCCTGTACATTCTGTCCCCCGTGAAGCAGCCCTGGTGTCTGCCACCTGATTGTGGCTTCTGCAACCCATGGGCAGTTCTGTTGTCTGCAGTCTGAACATGTGCTAAAGGGCGGTGTTAAAGTCTACCAACTCCAACCCAAATCTTTACAGCAAAATCACGGTTCTACCCTTGATTTCCTCCAAAATCCAGGCATCCTGCTGCTCACAGAAAAGGAGAAGACAAGCATCGGCATAGCCAATAGGTCTCGCTTTTGGGACCTTATAAGTGTTTACCCATGCAACAGTTGATGTTGTTGCACCAAGGATATTGTGCTGCATAACTAAATACTTATAAGGTCCCAAAAGCGAGACCTATTGGCTATGCCAATGCTTGTTTATTATTTCCTGCGAACTATATTTCTTTCTCTCACTTTCCCACTCACTGTTTTCTTTGCTTTTGACATCACCACAGCCTTTAATTTTAATTGTATTTCTGTTACTTTTTCATATATTTTTCTTTCTTGCTTTCTGTCTTCATTCTCTTTCTGTACTCCTTTTCCCTGGCCCCTTTCTCGTATAAACCAGACGTGGTCTGAAGGCCCTTGTGTCAGCATTTTTAAAGTTATGATAACGGCGGCTCTCAGTGAAGTTTCCCTCCCCGTTGAATTTGCAAGGTGGCAGAAAACACACATTATCTCCAGATGCAGAAGGGAGTTATCTGATCGCCCTTCGCCCACTGAAGTCTACAGTCTGGTGCAAGGGCAGCCATGTAACATACATACATGCTCAGGAGACACTGCCCCGTGCTGGCCTCACCAAACATATCTGTATGCCCCACGCATGCACGGCTGATCTCTGGTATACTCAATCTAGAGGATTTCACCCTTGTGCCCGCGTTTATTGTATCTACCATTCTTATTACAGTCCTGCGCACATGCTTGTAAGAATCACGACGTGTGTGGAAATTGGTTTTGAACCCCTCCTGCACGTGATCCGACGTGTCACGAGGAAGATCGCCTGTGCCTTCCCCTTATCAGCATTGTAAATAGTATTTCAATGATGTACACGTGCTAACTGATAAATCAAGTTGCCCGGTACTATAGTTCAGCGGGCTTATGCACCTGTGGCATAGTAGAGACTTCTGCGGTATCTGCTGTTGACAGGTTTGAAACAACCCAAGCCGAGCCAGCATTTCATCTGCCAGATGCCGAGTATGGCTGAGAGTGGTTTGAATCGTCACAGGGCTGACCTCAGCCTTTCATCTGTTAGACTTTGAGTACTTTGAGGTTGCTGGTAGTGCCACGTTTCCTAGAAGCAGCCAGTCCCTTGTGTTAAGTGCTGGTTGGTTAAAATTCCGATATGCCCAAATGAGTGGTCCAGTGATGTGGTTTTCCTGTTCTGCCCATCTAAGCCCTGCCTGACCTTTATTTAAAGGATTTCCTTTCAGCTGTGCGTATTTCTCTATTTTAGCAGAAGTTCGCTCAGATGTTGAAATGCGGTGCCCTAGCTCTCCGAGTGCAGTAAAGCTGGGAGTCCTCCGTGTTTTGAGGGGGTCCTTCGGGCAATTCTATGTAGTCTTTAGTCTTCGGGCATCGCTATGCTGGGATCCTGCTGCCTTTGTGTCCTCCACAGGAAACCCAGAGGGTGGGCGGTTGTCATGGAGACCGTTCTGACGATTGGGACAAAAGTTGAAAGCACTTGCTGGGAACTCACGGGAACCCAAGATGCAAAAGTCACCTTGTCAATGTCTATACGACATGATGGTAGAAATACAAGAAGCGCCCACGCCCGACATACCCCGGCTTTACCCTCGCTTGGGCAAGTGCTTGTGTTCACCGAAGACTCGTGGAGAAAGCGATTTGCAAGTGTAGCTAAAACAGCGGGAGCTTTAGAGCTCAGAAGGGCAGATGATATAAAAACATGTCAAGTTGTCAAGGAATAAATACAACGCAAACAATGTGCCGGGGAATCAAAAGTAAGCTAGGGGGTGGTGCAGAGAACAGACGATTGGAACAAAAAGACATTAAGTCAAAGTGATGAATTTTCCTTTGAAAGTGGCTGAAAGGGGACACACATAGATGTGAAGTCTGGCTGAAAATCCGGTCTGTTGTTCTCTGCGAAGAAAAAGAGTACAGGCCGATGGTGTGACGGTCAAACGAACCACACCGGCTGTGAACCGTGCCTCGAGGCGCCCCCCTGCCCCCCCCCTTCCCCGTCTGGACTTCTTGAACCACTTAGCAGTTAAGTTCTACGCTTCAAGATTACACATACAACTTCTCGAATTTGGTTAAAAAAAAAAAAAAGCAAATGGACTTGCAGAACAGTTCAAAAGATAGCAACTCTGTGCTTTTTAAAAAGTGTGCACATGCACTATGAAGAGAGATCCGCGTTACTGCCCCCCTTTTACGGCCCAGGCTTTCGCACCTGCAACGCGTGACCTTTGAACCCCAAGGTGCACCTCTGTTGACTGACACTGACTCCCCCAGGGAACCTGCCCCAGCAGACTGTGTACAAGGGTGACCAGTCGTGCGTGTTCCGGCGGGGGAGGGGGCAGCTTTCCCTTCAGAGGAATTAGGCTCATCAGAGGAGGCACAACTAGACATTAAAACAAGCACACCAATCTAGCGCAGGATAGAGTGGCAAGAAAAGGGTGTGAAAGCAATGGTTGCGGAAGATCCAGATTCTAGCCAGAGAGTTTCACAGATCGGTGTTTTGGGACCTCTGACGTAACCGGCTGCATCCACGAGGAACATGGTAATTTGTGTTTTACCTTTTAAGTGGCCTACTCCTTTTCTGGGCCGAGTTTTCTCTGAATAAAGAGGAAGTGGATACAAAAAAGTCATCTGATCTCGTCAGAATGTGTCCGCGTGCGTTGTACGCTGCATCATCTTCCAGGGGTCTTTGTAAAATTGTCGGCTGCCTGCTTGCAGCAGAGAAAAGACGGAGGAGGGAGGCAGCGTCAGCACAAGTGAAGCGCTGGACAGCAGAGATGTCGGCAGCGTGAGAGAGGAGGGGGGCGAGCGCGGCAGCCTTCTGAGCTGACCACACGCTCGTGCACAATGGCCATGTGTTTTCAATTATCATGCCTGCGTCTGGGCACGATAATTGCAAACAGATGGCGGCCCTGCGGGTAACCGCAGGGAAAAGGCCATTGTGCACGAGCGTGTGGTCAGCTTTCAAAAGCCCCTTACATAAAGTCTCGCACAGCAGCGCTTGCGCGCTACTCGAGGCTCGACCTAAAAAACCAACAACATGTGTTAGTGTAATTAATGATCATCTACCTATAAACAGCTGAAGAATGGGAGGGCGGTTCTTGTTACTAATTGAAATGTTCTCTTCTCTCCTACCGACATTTTTACAACAGCAGGGAGGAAACAATTAGCACGGCTGCTTTTTTCGCTGCTGAAGGTTAGTTAGTCTGTCTCTGGTTTTCTAATGAAAATCGTGCGTTAATGTGTTAATCTGTATTTTAAAGCAATTTGCTTTCTAAACGTTTGATGATTACAATAATGCACTCACGGGTGTGAGGTAAATACGTTGTGTGCCATCCCAAGGTGCTGAAGGCACGCAGCGTGCAGCCGTGCGTGTCATGTCATGCCAGGGACCAAGGCAACAGCATGTATGTCAGTCTCAGGATACATTAGTACACTTTACTGCACGCTATGTCGCCTATAATAAGACAGCGATGGAATATACTTACTGAGTCCTACATTTAATTGGCATACAACACACAGAAACTTTAGTTATATTAAAACTTGCACTATCAGCTAGATTTCATCTATAAAACCGATCAGAACATGCACTGGCAAAATCAAGAGGTCTGACTTTAAAGTGTAAACACATGCATGCACATACCATCCCAGACTATGTGTCAGGGTGGTTACCAGGAATCTCATTAAAACTCATTTTTCATGCCGGGTGGTTGGAATAATGTGTTCAGGCTCAATGGTTGAGGTATTGTGTTTGTGATCTCTACAACAAGGCATTAGAACAGGGAGAATCTGTACTACTGTTTGACTGAACAAAATGATTTAAAAATATACATTGCCCAGAACAGCTCAAGCAGTATCAGGGAAAGACGCGACTTGAAGTGAAAAAGACCACACCAAAGAATCTTCTTGAGAGGGTCTTGCACATCATGGGACAGAGAGCTAATTGCTTTCAATCCATTGATACCTGCTCATACGAATTTTGAATCAAGAGAAACCGAAACAGCACAACGATTCTGGGGCCACCGAAAATGATATTGCTATCAAATATGTTGAATTGATTCACCTGTCTGCAAGCACAAAGACTACTCTAGAAAAGTACAAACAACTGATGGTTGGAGCAGAAATCAGACCTTTTACATCCCAAACCCTTTTGGTGACCATGACTATTCAGATTGAACATGCTGAAATCTTTATCCTTGATCTCATACATGTGACATAGTTTCAAATGATTCTGCGGATACCTTGGTTGTGTCTTCACTGTCCAGGCATTGGAATTGCATTGTTGATGCTTCAGTCCAGGAGCGCAACTAGACTCAAATTTTAGGGGGGTTAATACTTGGATTAGTGGAGACACAGACATCTTAAGAGCCAAATCAAAATTACTTGTGGGGGGCTCCCTTCGCTTTTCCGATGTAGTGCGTAAAACACCGAGCCATTCTTTGAGACTACACGTGGCAAATAGTGCATTTTAAAGCATACAGGGTCAGTAACATTATTCTCTGCATAACATGATTTTGGGGCTCTCAAGGAATTTAGCATAGTGAATGATAAATGTTCTTTTTTAATACACATTAGGCCTGTATACCTGGTGCAATGTGAAACACTAGATTCTATTTTACATCACAATCTCGGGCAAATCGTACACTCCAAACACTCTAGGCCAGTTGTGTCAACCTAACTAGTCTTAAAAAAATCTTTTACAAGATATTTCACCATCCTTCCACCAAAGGAAGGTTTTGAAAATTGGAAGCAAATGATGCACTTTAAGCACATTTATTTAGTTACTGCTCTGTTCATGCTTCATTTACCCGCACACAATACTTTTATGTTATTTTCTCAATATGATGTTACTATAGTAAACAGCTTTGTAGCTGTTTGGGGGAAGCTGCCACATATCCTAGATCTATAGGACAAAGAATGTTGAATATATATTATTTGGTACTTTGTGACAACTCCCACCAAATATTTTTGAATTTGAAATGCTTGGGTAGTCATTTAGCAAGAAACAACCCATGTTTGATAATATTTGCTCTAATAACATACATTAAGATTAGAAACTGAGCACACAAGCTTGATTATAGATGACACCTCCACATCACAGATGGCTGTCATTCTGGGATTACCAAGCGTAAGAGATGTTGACCTAGTTTTCCATTTGGCACTCATCTTACTGCACTCAGTACCCCTTGTCTAAGTAAAAGGATCAGAAAATAAACAGAGCTTTAAAACTCGTAAGTATTTTTTACATTCCAGTCCCTCTACCTAGCCACTGGGCAGCAAATAAGTAGCTGTTGTGGAGCTAAGCATGGGCAAAAGGATCAACCTTTGATGCCACTACAGCTATTGCTGCCATTTTAGTGAATGAATGCCATAGCAGCTCACCGCTGACATTCAAACTTTCAACGTACCCCTGAACACAAATGGGAGCAGATTATTAAATAGCAATAACATTCGTGAAAATAATTTGCAAACAGTGCTCAATTATGAGAATTTATTTACTGATAACAAGGTTTGCAGATTTCTATTGAATTCTTGTATGAAGCAAATGACGTATGAAATAAGACTTCTTTGGGTGGAAGCTTAGTAGCAGTATGACGAAGTAATCCCAGAAAGAACTTTGGATGCATGAGTCTCTTGTCTAATAAGAATGATGGGGCTAAATTAGAACAATTGCATAACATTTTGGAGTAATCATAGTGTGAGAAAAAGACTGGACTGCAGACAAACTAGTCTCTGCTTTGTTGTGGCAGGCAGGAAATTAGGCACAATCGCTAGGCCCTGCAAACCTAATCCCAACCTCATTTGAGTTACGATATTGGCTCACCTGAGCAGGAAGTAATTACTGCAGAGACAGAAAATACCTTCACGAAGTATTATCCATTTTAATCACTGCCGCTCCTGCTAACATAGCCTTCTGCCCTATAAACTATTGCAGAAGACAAGACAACCATGCTGGCCTCTGTCCTCAAAGAAGTAATCTCTCCCTTCCACATTCCCTCCTGCTGTCTCCTCAGCTAAATGTAACCATTATAGCGAGGATCATGAGAGGTCTGCCTTGAGGCCCTATGTAGAAGGTAGGCGGCTCCTGCTTCCAAGCTGTTCTTCTTGGCCTGCCTTAGTATCTCCTGCTCTCAAAATACTTGGTCAGATGTTCCTCTTTCAAATCACTTTTCATTGCCAACAGGGGAATCTAAACAAAGCTTCACTGATACATACAGGCTAGAACTCTAGCTTCGAAACTGGCATCTCAGCCCTCATTCATTTACTTCAGGAAGCTACACACTGATGGATCTTTCTTCTCTGACCACAAAGCAACAATTTAAAACTCATTCCCTGCAAAGATAAGAAACATCCAAAACCACCTCAGATTCAGGGATGCAGTAAAGACTTGGCTATTCCGTAAAAGGTGACACCCCTACTGTAAAGCAGACCCAAATCCTAACAACCCCACAAAGTTGAGTCAGTCACCTATGTACTTGTGGTAGGTATTTGCATCTCTCACTCCTCTTGGCTCCATTCCAAGCTTAAGTGTATCTAACATTATTGCATGCATATATCTTTTCCCAAAAACACATTGAAAATTATTGCTTATTAGGACTGAACAATTTTGTACTTTGAACTATATAATTCTATGTAGACCCTGATTGTAAATCCCTTGGAGGACAGTGTGCATGTTAAGTTAGATACTAAGAGGGGGGGTCTCAATTTATCCGGTGTGACAAATAGCATCACTTGTGAGTTTTGTCTGAAAATGGGACATAAGATACAGATTTTAGTGCTCTCTGCACCAAAACCTGCATGCTCTGTTATTTACAAGGCACTTATCCCCTAGCAAAGTTTTCCCAGGTACATTTTGGCAAGGGAAACCTGTTGAAATTTACCTGGGAAAAATGTTGTTGTTGTGGGGCTTGCGATGTGGATATGTGCTGTACCAGGAGCTACCATCCATTTCAAAATTAACTAGACCAAACATAATCAGTGGCTTTAACCACTTAAGTTCATACAACATAAAGTTTTAAGCATGGTACAAAGGTGGGCACTACAAACTAAAACAGTTAATAAATATATCTCAAATGTTTTAGGAAAGCATCACTGATGGTGCTTTTAAAGCTGTACCTAATTCTGAATGACTAACCATTACTCCACAGCACACAACATAATTAGGATATCTGCAAGTGCTGTGATTTAAAAAAAGCAACATAACTGATGCCCTTCTGTACTTTTGAGACTTTTATTTATAGGGGTTCTAGTATTCAACACATTATAAACTTAGCATTGCTTGAAAACTGTTTAAGTTAAATATATAGATTTTTGTTCTACATTACACAGGCTACAGGATATTTTATAGTTTTGCAGGATTGAGTTAGCTATTTCATCGATTCCAGAAAGATGAAAAGGTAAGATGCCTTTGTTGGAATTAAAATTCAAATCCATGTCCGGCAGGCTTTAGAGTTGGTTGATTGACTGAAGGTTCAAGCCAGGCTCTGGCTCACCTTGAGGTCCTCTTGGACCCCTAAGACCAAAAAGAGCCAAGTTTGCTTGAGGCTTTTCACTGCCACTCACACTCTAACCTCATGCAGCAAGAAAGCAAAGCATTGACCTGTGATGTAAAACAGGAGTAAGTAATAGCCATCCTGTGTCTTAAATTCACAATGAGAAATCAGAAAGACTGAGTTCAATCATCCCAGCTTCCTTGCTTGCCTAAATGGTGTGATCCTAGGCAATATTTAATTTCACCATACCTCCTTTTATTATTGCACATGGCAGCACCTTGAAATACGTGAGCACTGTATAAAAACGTCTTACATTTGATTTAATAGTCTATAATACTTCTACATGTATAATAAGAATCTAGGATACATTTAGGGTGCACATGACAACTGTCTTGCTTCTTAGTAGCTTATTTATGGTATTTAGGCATAGGACAGTGCAACAAGACACCTTGCTGTCCTGCCCAATGCCAAAGTGAAAGGGAAGGAATGCATCATATTTTTGCACTATGGTGCATTCCTGTCCTTTCACCCTGCGCTGGTACCGTTTCTGCAGTCTGGCACCAATGCAGGCACCCTTGCACCATGGTGCAAGGGTGCCTCCGTTGCATGCAGGATTGTTTTTGTCCAGGAAGGGGCACTTTACTGCACAAAAACAATGCTAATAGGTGTTTTCCTTTTTCTATGTGTGCTGCAGAATGCAGCACACATCGAAAGAGGATACAATGAGGAGAAATGAACATATTTCTCCTCGTTACGCGTCATCTTGTGAAGCGTACGTATTTGGCGCTTCCCCAGGTTTACATGACTGTCTAAATCTGGGGCAGCGTCAAATTCCATTAATGTTGCGTGGGAAAACCCACTGCAACGCCCGTAAAACGCCTCCGGGGCGCAGAGTAAGGTGACACATTGATTTGCACTGCATCACCTTAGTCAGGATTTATGCGGCCACTCAAAGCCATGCAGGGTGGCTTTGCATGGCATCTAAATCGAAATGAGAGCTACTCATCCGAAGTATGTACGGCAGGGTTTTGGAGTGCGTTACATCACACACATATTATATAGAGACAATGACTCATAAATGTGAAAGTCAATGTATAGGAAATGTTACTTAAGACATTGAAGGCAACAAGGTGTAAGAGTCAGATGTCATCCATACTGGTAGGCAGTGGCGTAGCATGGGCGAGGCCACACGGGTGATTGCCCCGGGTGCAATATTCGTAGGGCTGAAAAATGTTAAAAGAAAAAAACATTTGTGGTGGAAGGGACTCGAGGCTCTTTGATGCTGTTGTCTGCAAGTGCAGGTTATGTTGTCTTGCCCGCCTTTCCCCACAGAAGGGCTGCACAGAGTTGTGCCCTCATGCATCCCTCATGGCCTCGGGCAGGTGAGAGCTGCTCGTGCTGTTTCCAGTGGCATGAGAGCAGCGCCAACAAATGACTCAACAGTGGAACATTTCTTGTGGTCCACGACGCCGTACAAGGAATTCATTTCTGGTTTTTGGCAGGCAGAAGGAGCATTTAAAGCCCGAGTTCCGCGCTTGCTGCCTAATGTCATGTGTTGGTTTGGGATGGTGGGTTGAGTCACCCGGGGGTGTGGCATCCATTCATTCTTTCATCCATTATTCAGTCCTTCACCATTCATTCTGTCCTTCCATCTGTGTGCCCATCCATATCCAAACCTATTCAACCATTTCCAAACCTATCCATCATCTATCCTTCCATCCATCATTTCACTCATCCATCCCTCCATCTACCCTTTCACTCATTCATCCATAATCCATTCTTTCACCCATCCATCCATTCACTCATCCATCCAACCATTTACCCTCTCACCCATCCAGCCATCCTTTCACTTCCTCATCCATCCATTCACCCAGCCACTCATCCATCCATTCACCATTTCACTCATCCATCCATTCTTTCTTCCACCTCTTCACCCTCCCTTTCACTCATCTATGCATTCTTTCACTCATCCATCCTTACAACCTTCTTTTCACTCATCCACACACCGATTTGCCCATCCATCCTCTCAATCATCCATCCATACTTTCACTCATCTATCCATCTTCCCTTTCTCTCTCCATTCCCCTTTCACTTAGCCATCCTTTCACCCATCCATTTACCCAACAATCCATCCACTCATCCACGCATGAATCCATCCATTGACCCTATCTCTCATCCATGCATCCTTTCTGGCATCCATTCACCCTTTCACTCATCCATCCATCCTTTTGCCCATAAACCCTCCCTTTCACTCACTCATCCATCCTTACATCCACCCTCTCACTCATTCATCCATCCATTCACCCTCTCTCACTCATCCATCCATCCATTCACCCTTTCACTTATCAATTCATCAATCCATCCATCATTTCACTCATTCATCTGCCCATTCACTTGCCCATCATCCACCCTTTCACTCATCTATCCATCCTTTCATTCATCTATTCACCCTTTTACCCATCCATCCGCCCTTTTACCCATCCATCCACCCTTTTAGCCATTATCCACCATTCCACCCATACATCCACCATTCCACCCATACATCTATTTATTTACCCTGTCTCTCATGCATCTTTCCACTCACTCATCCATCCATCTTTTCTCTCATTATCCATCCATTCACCCTTTCACTCATCCATGCATCCCTTCACTAATCCATCCAGCTATTTACCCATTCCTTCATTTACTTACTCAACCACCTTTCACATTAATTATGAGCTGATTATTTGTCTGCAGAGTTGCAAACAGAAGATGCCCATCAAGAAATTCACCCTTGCTGTTGTTCCCAAAGTGAGGCTAGGCGGGGGAGGGTTCACTATACCCCTGCATATAGGCAATCTGAAAACTTGGAAGTCATGATTCATGCATGATGCCCAGTGCCGGGACCTGAGGTGACTGTGACATGGTGTTGTTTACAGGGCTTTAAGTGGGTTGAAAAACACTGTGGGGTCTTTCCAAAGGGCGTGTCTGATGTAATTAAGGGTGTGGCTTAAAACAGGTAGCTAAAAATCTGTGCTTAGCACATTATGCTAAATGTGCTGCCCAACTGGTATTCTGCTACTTCTGTTATTGCATCCAGATATATAATACATCACACCTACAACAAGCCAGGACTATTGGCTTTATCAATTGTTGTTAGTTGCATAAAATAAAAAAGCAGCAACTATGGCTTCATTGTATATAATATTGAAAATGCTTCAGTTCTAAAATGATGAGACTGTGAAAGACCCATAACCCCTTCTTTTTAATTTCTTTCGCTGGCTTCCTTACATGAACTGGATTCTGTACATTTCTTTCATTTCGTGAGGTGCAACATTTATCTTTATGTACTGCTAAAACAGAATGCCCTGCTCTAGACCGAGGCAGGAGGAGGCCACCACATGGTTTTACAGCCCAGACTGGCCCACTGTCATTCTCTATATGACAATCAGCCGGCATATAGAATGACAATGGGTGGGGTGGGGCTGCTCTTGTGCTCAGAGGATGAGTGCGAGGCGGCCCCATCAGGCAGCTGAGGCTTCTCCCAGGGGAACAGTGCTGTTCCCCAATGCCCAAAATCACGGACAAAAGGCGATCATAAAAAGGATCATCACAGACAACGGACATGAGATCCAAATCAGGGACGGTCCGTGAAATTTACGGACAGTTGGTCACCCTACTGGAAGGTCAGGCTGGCAGGCACCAACTCCAGCCCCGGCAGCCCAGCCGACTGCAGCTGACGGTGGGGGCTGAAGCCCGTTCTGCCCAGTGGGTGTTGCGCGCCTACTTCAGTCCAGGTTTTGCCCATAAACGGCCTTCATTCCAAAGTTCAAAATCAATCTTAAATGTTTTAGATACTGCTCTAGGATCAAATCAATAAACAGGTTGTTCAATACCATGATTTTCATGATGTCTTCAACAAAGTTAAAGCATGGACTCTGTCACCCCATAGGAACTTTGATTGTAGGACCAAACTTCATTCCAGATCTACAATACCATGCAGTAAACTCTACACTCTCTTAGCCAGAGAAAATGAGCTCCTCAAAACCTATATCGAGGAAAATATAGCTTCAGTCACCTGCCTCCTCTTCTCCTTTCGGGAACTAATAAAGCAGGCTGTTAAAAACCTCTATTAACTGTTGAGCCCTTAATAAGATCAGCGTTAAAAACAGGTGCTTACTTCCACTGACATTTCTAAACCTACACCTACATCCCCACAGATGTCACAAGCACCAACCTAGATGCATAGGACCGAACCCTATCAACAAAGTAATACATTTGGTCACTATGCTGCTGAATTTAACCACTGAATGCAGCTAGTGTTTCATATGCCCCTCCTAAATACTGTGATGTCAAATACCAGGAGTAACAGTCATCCTCCTCCATTCTAGTGGCTGATCAGGAGGAATTTGAGGTACAAAGCATTCTAGATTTGAAACGTACAAAAGGCAAGTTTTTTACTGAGTAGATTAGAACGAATATGGCCCAGAGAAGAGGTTTTGGGAACCCATATCAGAGCATTCCACTTATGACACCCAGAAAAAAGAAAACCCATGGGAGGGCCTTTGGGGAGCGAGTACTGCAGAGCCTTTGTCATGACACACCAACATCTTGATGTACCACTTGTACTACCATTCCCAGTGGTACTACTTTTCCACAGCCTGTGGGGATCATGTCTACATCTTTGGCTGTGGCGCCACAGGTCAACTCCGGCCCCCCTCTGATTCATCATCCCCCAGCCTCTAGCCTGCTTCTGTCCGGTTCGATGCTTGAGATTTCGAATTGCATAGGGAAAAGCCTGTTCACAGGTGCTTGTTCAGGAGGGACTGTGGACTCCAGCGAGATTATGTTGTAAGTGGGATCTTGCTGGAAGTCTTGTGATACCATGCAGCCAACATGGGTTTGCTTATTTATGATGTGCCCTGGCTTGGCACGATTTGGTCTGGCAACAGCTTTCCTTTGGGAAAAAGTACCTTTGCATGTGCATCTCTGAATCTTGGCTCTAGGCCCTGCTCCAAGCCCCTGTCTTTTTGTCCTTTCTGCAGTATCCCTTCTTCCTTCATATATAGTGCCCCAATTAGCATCTTGATAAGGCAACTCATCCATTCAAAGAAAATAGAAAGAAAATTCAAGGTCAGGGAGGTATATTGCATTTTCTTGCATTACATGAAACAATCAACGCAACAGCGCAACAGTGCAAAAACAAATCTTACTATAGCTATCAATATTAGAAACTGCGATATTCTCACGGGCAACTACAACTTTCATGTGTCCAATCAGGTATGACCAATGAAATCTCGGTGTGACCTTTAAAGAGACTAAGGGCCAGATGTACGACCCTTTTGCATGCGCAAACTGGTTTGCGACCCGTTTGCGCATGCAAAAATCTCATGGGCCATGTACAAAGCCTATTTAGCGAGTCACAAATTATTTGTGACTCGCTATTAGGAAGGGGCGTTCCCTTCCTAATAGCGACCGCAAAGCCATGTACCAATGTTTTGCAACCACAATTGCAGTCACAAAACACTCGCAAATTACCACCCACTTCAAGAGGGTGGTAATGGAGTCGCAAATGGGAAGGGGTCCCCAAGGGACCCCTTCCCCTTTGTGACATGCTCTGAACATATTTTTAAGGGCAGGCAGTGGTCCAGGGACCACTACCTGCCCTTAAAAAATGAAACGAAAACGTTTCATTTTTTTTTTTTATAATGCACTGTTGAACATCCCATTTTGCGGCTCGCAAATTGCGAGTCGCTATTGTGACGCAATTTGCGAGTCGCAAAACTGTTGGTCGTACATCTGGCCTCAAGGCTCCCACAAGTGAGAGATTTGTTTGTTACAAACTTTTGTTCATTTAGTTCCTTAAGAGATTTGATTATCAAAAGACAATCCATTCTGATGCTTGAGAAGTATCAGGCTTTTAGAACTCAAGACTTATTCTCCTATTACCAAGTTAGTGTCACAATAGTAGTGAGTTCAATTTTGTTTTGAGGAATGATTACCATTCTTACTGTATATTGTTTGTCTTCATTTCAGTGCTAACCCAGTCTGTAAACGTAACAGTAGAATTGCAGCATGTCCCAAATACAAACCACCCTTTTTGGCTGAGAGCCGGTTTGGTGTGTGACACATATTGCTCATAGCAATATAACAGGAAATAGGAGTGTTAGGAACATGAATAATGATTTGAACTTATAGTGTCCATGTGCGTATGTTCTGGTCAATTTCTGTCATCATCCATCAAAAGATGAATCTGGCCATAGGAAACAAAAAACACAGAAAGACCTACAGTCCCTGACAACAGACACCTCTCTCTTCTCTTTTCTTTTCCCTCTTCCCCTATTCCTCTTCCACTGGATATCAGTGTGCCGATTGTGACACTAATGCCCATACTAGTGCCTCCTAGCCATGTCATATTATATCTTTACACTTGATTGAAGTATTAATTTCAGCTAAAGGTCATTTTAACATAATTTGGTGGTTGCAGGCAATTTAATCAAAATGGCCCATTTTTACCCATAAAGTGTCTAGTAACTGTTCGAAATCGGGTCTCTAGTTGGCAGAATTATGCACCCTGTCTAAGTAGGGACCGAAATTCTAGTTAGGGTAAGTCAGTCACACACTTAAATCAGTTCGTGCTCACCCTCTGGTAACTTGGCACAGAGCAGTCAAGCTTAACATAAGAGGCAATGCGTAACACAGTTGTGCATTCGTGGATACAGTAACCAAGTGAAAATACCACAATAAAGATTCCACAATGAAGTAGGAAAATAGTATCCCTTTTAATGTTCAAAACAAGATAAAAACAATAATAATCCAAATAAAGCATCTCAAGTTACGGATACTTCAAGAATGTACAATGCTGAAAGAGCCCTTGCGCTTTCACTAGGTTCTTTACGGTTACACTGGAGAAATGACAGTGGTCCACGCTGTTGATCGGGAACAGACTTTCTTCCCGGGTCAATGCGAAGCAATGCTTCCAAAGTTAATAAAGTTAAAATGCAATGTCAAGTTTGTGGGAGACTGATCTACTCATTCCGTTTGGGGCCGCCTGCAAGAGTGCTTGTGGGTGGCAGGGACCTCGGAAGTCCCTCAGTGCACAGTACTTTTCTTGGGGGATTGCAGCAGTGGTGTTGGTTTTGGTGTCGGGATCGGGAACTGAATTGCTGGAGTCTCTTCTTGCTGGGTATGATGCGCTGATTGAATTCACAGAGGGCAGACACCCATCCTTGATGTGTGCAAAGTGCGCAGGGATGCTCTGAACTGCTTTTGGGTGCTGCAGCTTCAGCGAAGTCAACAAAAACGATGGTCTGAGCTTGAGCAGGCAGACACACTGGTTCTTGATCGGTGCACTACACTGATGCATGTGGATGCTCAAAAAAAGCTGCCAACACTCTGCGAAGGACCAGGACTGGGTGAGGACAAGTCAGGCAGGGTCAGACTCTGGATTATCCGAGTCTAGCAGCGATCGTTTGTGCAAATGAATTCATTGATGGCTCTGAGATTTCCTGAACAGGTGACAAGCCAACAAACCCTTGGAGTTACCTAGGTTGCAAAAGGTTGAAAAGAACAGGTCCAGCCCTTCTCACCACCCTGGTCAGAGTCAGCAGGCCAACACAGCAGATCAGGTAGCAAAGTGGCAGTCCCTCCTGTAGCCCAGCAATCAGCAGGCAGCAGGCCAATACAGCAAAGCAGTTAGCAAAGTGGCAGTCCCTCCAATAGCACAGCTTCTCCTCTTGACAGAGTCTCCTTAGGACCCCAAAGTGAAGTAGTGAGAGGGGATCATAGACCCAATACTTATACCCAAATGTGTCCTTAATGTGGAGGTGACTACAAAGCAAAGCCTTTGTGGTGCACAAGTGTCCTTTCAACCCAGCTCTGTCTGCCAGCCTATTTGTGGGGGTAAATCAGTGTTTTGTGTGAGGCCAGGCCAATATCTTTTCAGGTGTGCATGTCAGATCCTCCCCTCCCTCTTGCCAGAAGACCCATCAGCATGCAGATGAATGCAGATGCAGCAGAGTGTCCTGTACTTGTGGCTGTCTAGAGGGAGTGCACAACGTGTAGTTGTCACTCCACCCCAGATGTGTATTGGAGACAGGCTGTAAGGCACACAAGAGAGTTAAGAGCAGAGAAATGTCCACTTTCCAAAAGTGGCATTCCTGGATTAGTAATACCAGATCCAACTTTACCACTAAAGAGGATTTGTCATTACCAATCCAATGATCTACAACATAAAGCAGCTACTCATCTGCAATCAGGGATTACACTTAAAAAGGGTACTTAAGGAATTTCCAATGCTAACTTATGAGATGAGCAGGCCTCACAGTAGTGAAAACAAACTGTAAAACATAAAGGTACATGTCCTCCCTTTTGCGTAAATAGCACCCTAGCTTTCGGGCTACCTATGGCCTACCTAACGGGTGACTGATATGTAAGAAGAAGGAAGTTTAAGGCTTGGCAAGTAGTTAGAAATGCCAAGTCGAGGTGGCAGTAATTTGCACACACAGTCCCTGCAGTGGCAGGCCTGAGTCAGGTCTGAAAGGCTACTACTGTGGGAGGCACAATCAGTGCTGCAGGCCCACAAGAAGCATTTGGTTTACAGTCCCTGGGTATATGGTATACCACTTTATTAGGGACCTATAAGTGAACCAAATATACCATTCATGGATAAACCAATTGACATCACATTTTAGATAAGATCACATGCACTTTAGCACTGGTCAGCAGTCTAAAGCCAGCAAAAATGAAGTCAGAAACTAAGGAGGAGGAAGGGAACACATTTGAGGTAACCCTGCAAAAAGGGCCATTTCCAACAGTAATCATTCAGGAAACAGCCCAGACTTTCTACAGAATTCACCATGGCCTTCCATTGGTATTGATTATCTATAGCATTTCATAGTTTATTCCCCACTTTAAATGAACCATGCACACCTGTTGAACATCAGAAAATAAAGAAAATGCTTAAACAGTATTTGTTATGCCAGTTATTAAAGTATTGTGATGGTTGGGCTTCTTCATTATGGATCCTTAAGGATCTCTCCATTCTTCTGTCATCAAGAATACCACCCATGAACGATTGGGTTTGATGTGACAACCCTCATGAGCTTCTCGCTGTTTAAGAGCACCAGCAGTATCTTCATGATATTTCTCAAGCTGCCAAAAACAAACTCACAGAAGCGAACTCCAAGTAAAAATTGCATGCAGATTCTCCCCATAGGTTCAATCCCAAAAGTTGAAATCAGGTGTAGCCTTCACCAAGCATTTGCATTGCAAAGAGGGAGCCAAATTCCAACTGTTACATTGGACCCTTTCATGGTGATATAAAATGTTTAATCCAATTACAAGGGAACCTATGAAACTTTTCTTTTCTTCCACTATGTCACACATCTAGGGGCTTATTGCAAACCTCTTGAGCCACCGGTATGTCACCTATTCCCGTTTTAAAAGTGACGCATCAGCAGCTCGAGGGGATTGTAAACAAGCCCCCTAGTCTTTCACGTTTCATTGGTTATGCTGGTTGTTAAAGGCACATGCATATCCTCCAAATCTCCACATTTGCTGCTTAATAGTTACCCTGAATTCGAGTTAGATGCAATGCTGGATTGCAAGAATGATCAAGGGAGGTTAGAACACTTCATATCCTGAAAATGTGTTGGCCCCGAGAATAAGATGTGAGAAACTTGGAGTCAGGTACCTGATCCACATCTGGATTTATAGTTTCGCCATCGATATCCTGCTGATCATAAACCAGTGGATGGTTTCAGAGAGATGCGCTATCATGCCCTTTTCTGTGTGGACCTCAGGTGTGGCTTGGTTTGAAAGCTGAACCCCATTCACAACTCTCTGCTTGCCTGTAAATTTCCTCTTGCTTCAGTATTGGGTGTAGTCCCAGCTCTTAAGTGTGACTCAGTATAAAAGCTACATCCAGTCAAGACCTCTCTGCTTTCTCTTGAGGCTTCTGAACAGGAGACAGTAGCATTTCTCTAGGCTATAGCTTTTCAGACCAGATGATCCCAGTCCTTTACTCATGTTTCTGTAGTGCTTCATTGTGCTCTCCCGTTTCGAGGCACTAGCACCTTTCAGCTCCAGGGTTTCAGTTCCAGCACATGCTTCACAGTTCTTTCTTAGTTACCACTAGAAATGTATGATCGAACTCAAAGTAGTCATTCAGAGAATCCGTTTGCCTGCATTGAGTTCATTTCCACACTTCCATACCTGAAGATTTTGTTTGGGAACTGTACTCCAACTGCAGGCTTTTACCTAGTGTTAAAAAGCAATACAAACTAGATCTTGTGCTGCTGTGTTCATGACTGACCTACCAGTGGGCTCGGTACTGTAGATGCCTATTTTGATTCTTTGCATTTTAAGAACTCCAGCGCTCTCTGTTATCATCTAAATGCATGACTTAAAGCATAAAGAAAATGGGACTTCCAGAACCTTCCATGAATATTTGTAAATCATTCTGTATAATGCTGTGTTAATCCCTTAAGTGATGATGGTTCATCTTCCCACACCTTAGTGCTGAGCTCTGATTTTGATTTTTGTGTTAGTTTTCACTTAAGCCTTCACAACTTTCTTCCACAAAACATATCCAATCTGAATTGGTATCTTCTTTTGCCCACATGCAGGAGATTGTAACAGTGACAAAGGTCTGAGAAAATAGACAAAACATGGCACAGCGTGGCACAGCTTGTTTTTATAACAAATGGGACAAAGTGCTGTGCATGAAAGTGTGTGCTATTTATAACAAGCATTGGCATAGCCAATAGGTCTCGCCTTTGGGATCTTATAAATGTTTAGCCATGCAGCACATTATCAGACTACCTAATACGTCATAAACGTAATACTGTGTGTGTCGTATAGATTGTAATTGCATTTATATAGCGCTTACTTCCCCTGATGAGGCATTTAAGCACTTTATGCCTGGCAACACGCTGCTCCGGAACCCAATGTTAATGGTAAGTTTAGTGTTATTACTGTTAGTTACTGTGATTAGTCTTGTGCACTCAAAACAAACCATTCCATGGAGTCATTTCAGTTCTTTTTTATGGTGGACTAAAGTAATAGTGGTTGGTTCTGATCATTAGATAAGCATAAGTTGTTGGATCGCGTGCAGCCCCTTGCTGGCACGGTTAGGTCTCATGACATTACAGACGGACAACCCCTGGATAGGTGGGTGGACAGGTGAAAGGATGGCAGAGTGAATGGATGGATGGATAGGTGGATGGACAGGTGAAAAGATGGCAGAGTAAGGGGATGATGGATGAATGGGTAAAAAGATCAGTGACCGGATGGTAAAGTGGATAGACAAATGGATGGCAGAGTGGATGAATGTATGATTGAAGGATGGGTGGCAGGGTGGATGGATGTTGGCAGAGTGGATGGATGGTTGCCAGAGTGGATGGATGGATTTGATACACTGCATGCCTATGGATATCCTGTGAGGAGGTGCAGGTTGCACCTGCAATCTGTGTTAGCCAGAAACGTCAGTTTTAAATGATACAAGCAGTAGTTCAATCGGACCCTTAAGTCACAAGTACCATATCACAAAAACCTTGAACTAGTGCAAAACATGAGAGCAAAACTAACTAACACAATGTTGCTACTTGTGTAATGCAAAGCAGGACAAACACATTTTTCCAAAGTCTGTAATACAGAAAGTTTTTTGTTGCAGGATTGATATGCATATGACAACGTTAATGAAAATAAATTCATCACTTGTGTAATTGAGAATTTAGGAAAAAAATCTTAGTCAACAATTATTAAGTAAAAAAATGAATGAACTGATTCTGCACTATTGTTTCTACTAGTGTGATAAAAAAATAGAACTAACTGATTTTGCCACAAACTTAGGGTACACTTTTACATTTGAAGAGTGCAGGACATGTGTACAAAAGCGATACAATTCTGAAAATTGTTTGTTTCCTGTTCAGTAAATTCTGCTGCTTAGTTCATCTGTTATGACACAGCCTTGTCCCAGTGTACACAGTGACAGTTTTAAAGTACTGGGTTGAAGCCCTGGGCATGCCACTGTTCCAAGCTTGCTTCAATGCCCATATTGTTTACGTGTGAGAATCCGCAAACTTAAATTGCTTCTGGCATGCATTTTTTTTTTTACATGGAGTGGACAGTTGCGTTAGCTTGGCTTTTCCGTGGTCTTTTATTTATTGTTTTCCAAAGAGATCCATTTATGCAACTCACACAATAGATTAAATTATGTCCTCACACCTGAGGATGTTTGCATAGACCCTTTCTCCTCCTTTTATCTCCCAAAAATGGTGGAAAAGATGAGCCTGCAGCCGCTGGAGTCAGGCCTATAACTTGGAAGCCAAAAACCGATCTGATTAGCTGACACCCTATCCACTAAGCTATGTTGTCTACAACTTGGCTGGGTTGGGAGGAAGCGTGAATTTATCAAGAGATTCCAGCCTTGGTGTGGGTGAAAATATAATTACATAACAGAAACCAGTTGCACTAATAAAAATAGATTTATATGTAAATATAGTGCTACTCTTAAGCGCCAGCTGGAAAATCTGTGTCCTATGTCGTCATAGGCATATTGTTTGATTTCCAGTGCTTGAAAGGCCACCTTCTAATTCGGCAGCATTCGTTTTATGGCTGTCTATATCGTGCAATAAAACACATTTTAATTATGTGTTACAAAAGTGATACCATGCGGGAACGGCACTCAGACCCCCACCAAAGACATTAATGGGCCAGCAGCGCCGAGATTACAGGCTCCGGCATTGCACTGGGCTTAGCGTCTACTCCAGCACGGGAAGTCACTCGACAACGCCAACTTCTGCATTTTCTAATCTTTACTGCTTTGGGGAGCTTTCCAGACTCCTATACACGCTGTAACCTTTCCAAGACAGATCGCCACTCTACATTTCGTGTTGGGTTTACTTAATGTTCTCGCTGCTCAGAAGTGAAATTTCACGATGAGCACTGTGGTGTCGGGCCTCAGGCCCACATGACGTGAATGACTGACACAGACACCAGGTAGTTTAGTGTGATAACTGACCACGAGCACGTGCACCCGGGCCCTTTTATTGGCGGGGCCACGTCACTCGTGACACCCGTGATGGATGGGTGTGGGGGTGCAAGTGTGTCCAGCCCTCAAGGGAGTGGCTGGGAGTACAGCTTCCTGCTGAACACTAGAACGTGTCCTGCAGGACACTACATTCCTCCCCAACTTTATTGAAGAACAACAACAAACATTAGTCCAACCTGTGGGGACAAAACAAACAGTCGACTAAACAACACAGGGTCCATCAACCTTATGAGTCAGGTGGCGGGAAGACGTCAGGCATGGGCTGGTGACTCTACCTGCAACAGGACCATCTCGGCGGGCACTCGTAGTTTAACCTGAGGGGTTCAGGACACGACTGCTGGCTTGGAGACGTCCGCTGCATACCGTCAGTTCACTGATGATGACATGTCTTGCAGTCTTGCATGGCTCCACTTTTCTGATGTCAGTGATGGTCTGTGGTGAGTTCTAACAGTTCAAATAGTGGGTTGCATCATGAACATGGATGGAGTCCCTGGTGAGAGTTCATGGAGGTGTTGCCTGATCAATTGTCTCTGTTGAACCTCTTGGCTGCAACCAATAACCTGTCGGTGGTGCAATGTCTCTTCTCACTCTTCGGCTTGGGGAGGCCCGTTGTCGGGGTTGCTGCAGGACTGCAGGAGGGCTGCGCAGGGGCCGTTTGTGTGCCGACCGGAGGCAGCTGCAGGACCACCGAGAAGCCATTACTTAGTCGCACGCACAACCCGTGAGGGTAGATGAGTCTTGGTTAAGACTTGCTCTCGCTGCCGCGGTTCAGGTGTGTGCCATGTTCACAGGTAGCCTCTGGTTTCTTTTGTCGGCTGGTGTGGCAACCAGGGAGGACTCCAGTCCATTGGTACTCTAGGAGTGATGTTGTTTGACGCTTGTGCTGAGGGCTGGCATGATGGCGGTGGCCAGCCGTGTGGTGAGTCGGAATGACAGGTGGTGGTGACTTGCTGGGAGAGTTGAAAGTTAGGAGGGACTTAGCTGCCAGGTGTCTCTGTCATGCTGAGATTGATGATCTTTGGTGGCGGCTTGGTACGGCGAGTGTGCAGATCTTCTCTTGCCTGTCTTGGGGGCCACTGCCGACTCCATCTTGAGGCGGTGTGAAGAGGGACACTCGGTGCTGATCTCCACCCACGGCATCTGCGGCCTGGAGCAGGGATGCCGTTGACTTGGACTGCCGACACTCTGGGATGGACGGTCGCCTGGGGAAGCGTTGGGGAGAGTCGCGGATTGCGCTTGCTGCGGCTTGTGTTCGGTTCTCCCGTGAGGCTGTGTCCAGGGACGTCAGTCCGCCTTGGTGGCTGTCTGGTGTGTCTGGGTGTGCTCTTGGCTTGCTGTGTGAGTCCTCGGTCTTCTCCTCCTGTTGGTCTTTTCACCACACCTGTGTTCGTCCAGTTTTCGGTGTGACAGGGCTGTCACTCTTCTTCCCTTTGGTGTGACATGGCTGTCACTCTTCTTTTCTCAAAGGTGTTGCGCTAGGACCTCGAGGCGGCGCTGTCGTGGCGCCTTCTTCTGCCTTTGTTCCGGCGTGCTTGTCGGGACTGGTCACTTCGTGTGAAGTGCTCCTTGCTTGCTGTGCGACGTGACGTCCGGTCACGTGTCGCCATGTTGTCGGAGCGCCTGTCGCTGTGGCGGCCTGCCACGTGGGGTGTGCAACTCCTCTCTTGCCTGTCGTGGGTCACTGCCGACTCCGTCTTGAGGCAGTGCGAGGGAGGACACTCTGGGGCCGATTCCGATCTCGGCCGGTAGGGCACCGAGTCGGATTCGGCTTAACCGGATCCGATTCGGACCCTCTTTCCCGACCGATTCGTACGTGCGTCCGGGCGAGCGAGTACGATGCGAGCGCACGCGAAATCGCTGACCGACTCGTTCGCGGATCCGAACCGCTACGACCGACTCGCACGGACACGACTCGCACCGCGCAATGGAGACGTTCCCCGGCCGGGCAAGTACGATGCGCGCCTCGAGCAGTCCGACCGACTCGCACCGTCCGGCTCCAAAGGGCAGTCGGAGCCGGACTTTGGGGGTCCGTGTCGGACCCCCCTGTACGCGTAGCCACACGAGTCGCACACAGGGGGACCCATGGGTCCCCCTACCTGTGCATGTATGGCGCGATTCGCATCGACGCGTACCCGCTGTAGGGGGCGCCCTTGTTCGCCTCGCACCCATTGAGTCAATGGGAGCCCGCGTACGCGTTGTACGACCGGCTCCCATTGACTTCAATGGGAGTCCGACCGAATCGAGTCCGATTGCATGCGTACGCATCGTACTCGTTCGGTCGGGCTGCTAGAGTCTGATTCGGTCGGAAATCTCTCCGGGTCCGGCTCGGTCGGAGTGATTTCCGGCCCGAATCGGAATCGGCCCCTTTGTGTGGTCTTCGGCCCACTGCGGGGTTTCGCTGGTGCAGTAGAGATGTAGTCGTTCTCTGTGCTGCGTTCAGCAGTGCTTCTTTGTGGAGATGTCTCTATCTCCCGGGTGCCTGCCCGTGCTGTCCGGCTCACTGGCGCGACCTTCTGCGCGCCTCGGACCACATGCGCTCCGCCTTCTCCTTGGGTGCTCTCTTCTGGCACTGGGTGTGCCTGTGTTGTAGCTTGCGGTTGTGTTTGTTCACCAGTAGGCGCGAGTGATTCGATGTCCTCTCTGGCTGTGGCGTTGGGCAGCCACTTGTGGTGCGCGCTCTGCACCAGTCTTTCTTGTGCGGTTGGTGTGGAGGGGTACCTTGTTACATTGCTGTCTGTTCGGCTCTCTTGCAGTGATGGCCGTTCGCCACTCGGGCGGGTCACGCAGTTTCCGTGCTGGCGGTGGCATCCGACAGCCACCAGGGGTGTGCGCCACGCTCGTTCTGTTTGGGACTTTTGTGGGCTCTGGGCAGTTCTCAGAGAAGAGGTGGCTTTGGGGTTTCTTGGCTACGTCCCTGGTTCCGTCCTGGCTGGTAGGGGCAGGGTCAAGGTAGTGCTCCTCTTGAAACTTGTTAGGTCCTACAGGGCGGCAGGCTGTTGGCTTACTCTTTCCGGTGTGAAGATATAGGTCACGGCAGCTTGCTCGATTTAGTTCAGGGCTATGACAGATTCCCTTGCGCTGTGGGTCCTTTTGTTTTCTCAGGAGCTGCTTAGTTGTGAGTGCCTGTTTGGTACGTTATCCTGGTCTGATTGCATGCCGCTGGGTGGCACTGCAGTGGTCGCGTCCCTCACTGCCACTGTTTGCGCAGGCTAGCTCCCCATGTGCATCAGGGAGGCTAGGATATCAGTCTGGCTGCTGGACTTGTGGGGAAGCTGCTCTTGGTTCACCTGAGTGTTGCTGGGTAAGCAGGAAGCAAGCAGTCTCTTCTGGCCATGTGAGCAGGTGGCCACTGGGAGTGTATGGTGCCCTCAGCACCCTCTACCTGCTGTTCTCCATAGCTTCGCGAGGTAGGGTGCAGTGAGGATGGCCACTAGGTGGCGCTGCAGAGTTTGGTCAACAGCCCCGGGCAGTCTTTCCTAGATCTGGGGTCTCAGTCCTCACAGGAGATCTCGATACTGGGCCGTGTACTTCTTTGGTGCAGTGCAGCGATCTCGCAGCTAGGTGGTGCTGCAATGATTTTCCTGGTGCTACGGCAGCTTCACAGTTGCTGCGGGGCAGTCGTCTTGGCCGTAGCACTTCCCCCAACAGACCGATGACTTCTCACATGGTGAGATGGTATGGGGTGAGGACCTGCAGCTCGTGACCCTTTGGTTTCCGTTCTGGGCAGGGATGCCGGTGCTGTGCGGGACCAGCAGGTGGTGCTGCGCATGTTTCTCAGCCACAGCATTCGTCTCTCCGATCGCGGGCGTGATGTCGGAGTTAGGCGGGTTCCTTTATTTATGGGCCGCCTCTGGGGGCAGGAGGTAGAAGCACTCTCTGGGCCGTTTCCCGCAGGCCAGTCGCTGCCTGGGGCCAGAGCCTGGAAGACAGCGCTTCCGCTGCGGCTTCCCTTCGCGGGGCAGCAGGCATCGGGCGAGACGGCTTCCAAACGCCCGAGAAGGTAAGGGGGGCATGGCCTTGTCTCTGCGCTGCTCCTTTCACTTTCGCCCACCCCAGTCGCTCATGTGGCAGTTCTGTGTGGCGACGCAACATTCCCATGCGGGGCAATTCCAGCCCTACCTCTGGTGCTATAGCTGCTCTCGTGCATCGGTGTTCGCAGGCACTCTTCTGCGGCAGGCTTTACTGAACGAACCAGGGAGCATATACATGCAGCATGTTGCTGGGCCGCGATGTTTCCCCCAGCCGGCCGACGCCTTGGTCTGCCCCTGTGCTCGGGACTGATGCAGGGGTTTTAGTCGAGGGGCACCAGGCTTGTCACCGGCTGCAGCGGCAGCCTGAGCGCGGCAGTAGGCTCACTCATTGCTTCCTTGGTGGGGCACTCGCTCACCCCGGTGCGGGATGGCTGCGTTTCCTCTCTTTTTCCACCGGAGCCAAAGGAGATAGGAGACAGCCAGTCACCAGGCGTCACTTCATGACGGTGTCGAGCCCAAGCCTCAGGGCAGTGGGGATATCGCATCCCGGGCGCATTTCCTCCCCATGAGGAACGACGAAGCGCCTAGCAGCGGGCACACGAGGTCAGACCCGCATCGTCGCCAATGTGGTGTTGGGCCTCAGGCCCACATGACGTGAATGACTGACACAGACACCAGGTAGTTTAGTGTGATAACTGACCACGAGCACGTGCACCCGGGCCCTTTTATTGGCGGGGCCACGTCACTCGTGACACCTGTGATGGATGAGTGTGGGTGTGCAAGTGTGTCCAGCCCTCAAGGGAGTGGCTGGGAGTACAGCTTCCTGCCGAACACTAGAACGTGTCCTGCAGGACACTACAAGCACAAGTGACTGGGAAGGAGCTTTTTCGGCTCCCTGTCGCCTCCGTAGATTTAAGGATGGCGCTGACTGATAACTGGCATAAACACGATCACAAAGGCGGGGTCAGATTCTTTATGCTGTTTTTAACTGCAAGCATCTATTACATGTATTTTACTACAAATACTTTTTGGCACCAGCTGACACACTTTTCAGGCAGATCCCCAACCGGTTTGATGTACGTCAGCAGCCTCAATTCAGTCAGTACTAAACAAATCAAGACGGCAATCTCTGTGCGCGGCAAGAGAAACAAGCAGACGAAGTGCAACAGAAAATCGGGCGCCGTGCTTAAACCTAAACTAAGGCGCCCGTGCATATAGCTATGTGCTCCTTCACGACGATCCCTGGCAGCGGAAATTAAAAAGCAGACGGGGTGCAACAGAAAACCGGGCACCGTGCTGAAACATAAAGCACTGCACAACCATACACATGCCAGTACTGATGTTCATCCAACCACTGATTCTTTACCAATCACGCGTGGCACTCATTGTGATTGGAAACAAAGATGAATTTTTCTTTTTATAATTTTTTTTATATCAATTTTAATAATATATCTGTTCATGTTATTATTGCAATGAACATTTACATAATTCTTTGGAACCACATAAAACCTATACATACATATAAACAATGTTCACAAATATGACAATACATCACATTACACGTTAGCAAATATTTCTACAAAAATGAAGAAAGATCAAAAAGCTCAAGTTCCAAAAAAAAAATGAATAAAGAAAAAAGAGAAAAGAAAAACCAAGGGAAGGGATAGAAAAGACTCTTTGTTTTGGGAGGATTCTTAAGATCCAACACAGCCCCTGGAAGAGTGTTTTAACCAAACAGTTTTGTGTCCAGGTCAACAACATGTGTGTTCATTTCACATTCTATGGTAATTTTAAACCGAAAGGGACCTGGCACTGAAATTATAAAGAACACTTGATTGGTTATGTGTAAAAGGTCGACGCGTTTCAAACCCCTCGAAATGATTTGTTTGGGGTTTTCCTCAGGACCTGGAAACAAGGAGCTTATTCGAGGGTTTGCATAAATTGTGCCCCCTCGTTGATGTATTCAGTACCACTGTTAAAAGGTTTGAGATGGTGCCTGGTAAAATAATTCACTTTACAATCATGCAACAGAGGCAAAAGTGCCACGCTCAGGCGACGGTGACGACCAGCAAACTATTATTTCCCCATGGTGTAGTCACCCGTCCTCGATCTTGCCGGCAAGAAACAAAGCACAGCACCCCTGCGACGGGCGGAAAACAATAATTAAACAAGCAAATGTGAAACCAAAAGCCATCTGGAGCCACTACCAAATGAAACTAGCCGAGGAATGAAAACAAGGAGGAGGGGGCCATCACACACTCTACAGTGTGATGGCCAAACAAAACCTTCTCTAAGTGAAATCGCCAGGGACAGAACTAAGCAGGCAAAGGAGGGGCATTTACACAAATGCACCAATAACAAGCCAGGATTTTTGAATGCCACAGATAGGAACCAATGGCAATTGGTGGGTTTGGCAAACCCCACAGAAGAGATATAACAGGTCGATCGAAGCTCGACCTAAAAATGATACCAACAAAGGGTCTGCTGTAATAAGATTGCCCTCTTCCCAGCAGTGATCAGTATTTCATTTATTTGTGCTGTTTCTTCCTACTTGTGGTTTGTTAGGGAAAGAGATGTAAATCCAAAGGTACCCAAAAAGCTATACAATTCCGAAAACCCAGCAAAATGTAGACTTTAGCTAGGGATACCTTGTGTAGGTCACACAAGGTTTTCCCAAACAAACTTAGGCCCTAATTAAGATGCCGGTATCGTATCGGGATGGAGACTGCCCAACATGTAGTCGGTGGCTCCACCTGCCTTATTACGCTCCGACTGCCGTGAAGGCGGTCGGAAACATGCCTTTTTCAATTGTGGCTTGTGCTGCGGCCTGGAAAAGGGCCGCAGCACAAGCTACAATTGTAAAAGGCATGTTTTTAAACATCCATGCACCATGTGCCAGGCACCATGTGCAACCCAGGCCACATAGCAGAGGCCCACAGGGGACAGGGGCCCTGACCTTGACTGGTAGGTCGCTCCCCCACCACACAGCTCCGTCTGTGTGCCCTGCTGCTGCCCCTGATTGTGCTAGTTTTTCCTTTCTGTGCCCCCTTGCTGCCCCTGATTGTGCTCGTTTTTTCCTTTCTGTGCCCCCCTTGCTGCCCCTGATTGTGCTCGCTTTTTCCTTTCTGTGCCCCCCTTGCTGCCCCTGATTGTGCTCGTTTTTTCCTTTCTGTGCCCCCCTTGCTGCCCCTGATTGTGCTAGTTTTTCCTTTCTGTGCCCCCTTGCTGCCCCTGATTGTGCTCGTTTTTTCCTTTCTGTGCCCCCTTGCTGCCCCTGATTGTGCTCGTTTTTTTTCCCTTCTGTGCCCCCTTGCTGCCCCTGATTGTGCTAGTTTTTTCCTTTCTGTGCCCCCCTTGCTTCCCCTGATTGTGCTCGTTTTTCCTTTCTGTGCCCCCTTGCTGCCCCTGATTGTGCTCGTTTTTTTCCTTTCTGTGGCCCCCTTGCTGCCCCTGATTGTGCTCGTTTTTTCCTTTCTGTGCCCCCCTTGTTGCCCCTGATTGTGCTCGTTTTTCCTTTCTGTGCCCCCTTGCTGCCCCTCATTGTGCTAGTTTTTTCCTTTCTGTGCCCCTTGCTGCCCCTGATTGTGCTCGGTTTTTTTTTCCTTTCTGTGCCCCCTTGCTGCCCCTGATTGTGCTCTGTTTTTTCCTTTCTGTGCCCCCTTGCTGCCCCTGATTGTGCTCGTTTTTCCTTTCTGTGCCCCCTTGCTGCCCCTGATTGTGCTCGTTTTTTCCTTTCTGTGCCCCCTTGCTGCCCCTGATTGTGCTCGTTTTTCCTTTCTGTGCCCCCTTGCTGCCCCTCATTGTGCTAGTTTTTTCCTTTCTGTGCCCCCTTGCTGCCCCTCATTGTGCTAGTTTTTTCCTTTCTGTGCCCCCTTGCTGCCCCTGATTGTGCTCATTTTTTTTCCTTTCTGTGCCCCCTTGTGTCGCGTCTCGCGGCTTGCAGAACACCAAGGACGCGGCAGGGTGAGCAGCATCAACTCTTTATTGTCATGTACATAGATATCTGCATTCGGGCGCTGCGCTCCCCCGGATCTGACCTCTCGCCTCGAGGTCCTGCAGGCGAGTATCCTCATCCCCCCGCCCCTGACCGGATGTAGTGTCCGGTGTCCCCTGTTCCCCCTTGACCCTGAGCCCCAGGGTCTTAGTGCCATCCTGTGGGCACGACATCTCCCCCTTTGTTGCAAACAAAAGTTTCTTGCCACTTGTCCTGTCGACTCGTGATGGTGATCAGAGAGAGAGAGAGAGAGAGAGAGAGAGAGAGAGAGAGAGAGAGAGAGAGAGAGAGAGAGAGAGAGAGAGACATCTCTGTGAACTGGTGGTCTCTTCACATCTCTTCGATTAGTCTCTTGGTCTTTTTACACTCCCTCTTTGGTCGCTGTTCTCCGACAACTGGTGATGTATCTTCCTGCCAAATCTCTCTGGTCAGTTCCTTCTTTGGCATGTCTCCTTCTTCTTCCGTTTTCACCTCCTTGAAGTGGGAGCTGTTTCTTGTGACCTGGTGCTGGCCGGCGGTAGCTGTAATCATGGGCCCGTTCACTTTCACCACCTTCAGCGGATCCTTTGCGAACGCGCTGTCTGACTTCCTCACCTGCCGTTGTTTTACGAGCACCATGTCTCCTTCCTCTAGCTCGTGAGGCGTTGCACGTCTTCTTTGATCAGCGTATTCTTTCATTTTTGCTTTCTGTCCCTTATCTCTGATGACGACGTCCTCCTGGTCTGTTTTTTTTTTTCTTTTGTCTGCGGCAGTCTTGTCCTGCTCACTCGCCCTAGTACCAGTTCAGCGGGGCATCTCCCCGTGGAGCTGTGTGGTGTGTTCCGATAGTCCCTCAGTACCTGGCACAGGGCTTGTCCGATCGATACTTGTGTTAGCTTTGCTCTTTGCACCGCCTTTTGATGGTCCCCATGAACCGCTCAGCCATCCCATTTGCTTGTGGCCACAGTGGCGTTATTCGTCTGTGATTTATGCCTAGGTACGCCATGAACCTTTTGAATTCTCCCCTGAGAATGGTGGTCCATTGTCTGTTTTCAATGTCTGTGGCGAGCCCCATGCAGCAAAAATGTCGTCCAACACTGGTAGAGTAGCGTTTGCCGACGTTGATGACACTGGCGTTACTAAGGGGAATCTTGAGTATTCGTCTATCACGACCAGAAAATAGCTTCCTGTTTCTAATGGCCCGTAGAAATCTGCTGCCAGCTCGGTCCACACCGCCTGTGGTAGCGGGGACATTTGCAATGGTTCTGGTTTGGACGGTGGTCCTATTATTTGACATACGTGGCACTTTGTCACCATCTTTTCCACCATGCTGTCAAGTCCCGGGAACCACACTTTTTCTCGCAGCATCTTTTTTGTCGCTACCATGCCCCGGTGTGACTCGTGTGCCAACTCCACTGTTCTCAGTCTTAACGTTTGGGGCATCACTATTCTTGTGCCCCTCATTATTGTTCCGTTTCGCATTCTGACAGTTCCTCATTTATTCTTTCCAGTGCCAGCAGTTCTTCTTTGTCTATTCCTCTTCCTACGTGCATGTTGTTGTTTACATGCCTCCATCGTTGCGCCCTGTTGATCCTCATTGCCTCCTGCATGGTGGCGTCCTGTTTCGTTTCTTTATTTAGTTCACTCTCTGTTATTGTTGCCGGTGTGCTTAGTTTCAGTGCGAAGTTCAGGTACTCTTCTGCCATTGTGGTTGCTTGAGAGTTTTGTGGCAGGGGTGCCTTGACACATAGTCTGCTGGGTTTTGCTCTTTTCCTGGCTTGTGAATGATTTTGAAATTGTAGTCCATCAGTCTGATTCCCCACCTTTCTATTCTTGGCGGTATCTTTGCATTCGGGTTGCCATATATTGTTATCAGGGCCTGATGGTCAGTCACGATTGTGAATGGTTTCCCGTATACGAACATGTGGTAATGTTCACAGGCCCATACTACTGCCAGACTCTCCTTTTCTGGTTGTGAATATCCTTTCTCGACGTCTGTCAAGCTCTTGCTCCCATACGCAACGATGTGTCTTGGGGAATCTCTCCCCGGTTGATGTTGTGCTAGAATTGCTCCCAAGCCCACGGGGCTTGCATCCACTGTCAGCTCTGTGCATAATTCCGGGTCAAAGTAGGCCAGATGATCCACTGCTGTCACTGCCTTTCTTATCTCTTCAAACCCTTTGTCACACTCGCTGGTCCATTGAAACTTGTGTCCTTGTTTCGTCAGCTCTCTCAGTGGCGCGCTGACAGTGGCGAAATCCTTAATGTAGCGTGCGCAGTAACTTGCCAACCCCAGAAATGACCTCACTTCTGCCACATCAGTCGGTTTCTTTGCTTTTTCCAGTGTTTCTACCTTGCTGCGGTCTGGCCGCATTCCTTTTTGGAAAAGATGTGACCGAAAAACACTAGCTCATTCCGCCCCAGTTCGCACTTTTCTTCATTTAACGTTAGACCTGCTTCTTCTAGATGTGAACATACCTCTCTTAACGCCGTGTCATGTTCTTCGTCCGACTTGCCGAACACCAGGATATCGTCACTGTAATTTAGGCTGTTCTTGACCGGTCTGATGACTTGACGAATTGTCTCCTGAAATATTTCTGCGGCCGATGAGATCCCGAAGCTCAAACGTTTGTACCTAAATAGTCCGAGGTGGGTGGAGAACGTCGTGATGTATCGGGACTGTGGGTCTAGTTCAAGTTGGTGGTACCCCTTGCAGAGATCCAGTTTTGAGAATCTTCTCGTGCCTGTGAGACAGCTGATCATGTCGTCTAGATGTGGGCCTGGGTGTCGCTCACGTTCAATCGCCTTGTTTGGGATCCTCATGTCCACACATATTCTTATCTTTGATTTGTCCTTTTTGGGACGGCCACAATGGGTGACACCCATGGTGTCGGCCCATCTGCTCGTTCTATGATGTCCTGTCTCATCAGGGCCTCTAGTTCTTCCTCAACTTGTGGCTGTAGGTGTATGGGTACCCTTCTGTGATGTTGCGCAACTGGTCTTATAGTTTCGTCTATGTGTAACGTGATCTGCCGTCCTTTCAGCTTCCCTAATCCTTCTATCAGTTTGGGGTATTCTTTTGGAATGTTTTTCTCTTCTGACATCTGATACGTCATTTCCATCAGCCCCATCACTTGTGCCGTGACGTTGCTCAACAAGCATGGCGCTGGGATGTCTCCTTTGAGCACATGTATCTGTTCCGTTAGCCTTTGATCTTTGTATCGTAATTCCTCTTTGAATTTCCCCAAGTTGATCACTGGTCGCTTTGCCCCCATGTGAATACTTTCACTCTGGATGGCTTTAGAGTCGGCTTCACTTTCATTTTCTCATATTCAGAGACGCACATGATATTGCACGTTGCGCCACTGTCCAACACAAACGTGGTATCGTGTGGCCCCACTTTTATTGTTACGGACTCCGTTCTCTTTATCTTCTTCTTGTCCACCAGGCATATTGTTTCATCTCGCTCTTCTTCATCTTCTTCTGAGTCTGTGTTGACCTCTGTCATGAGGTATAACCGCCCCGTTTTTTCTTCTTCACCCTCTTCCCCTGATTCTGCGGACGAATTCCTCACTCCTGTCTCGACATGCCTGATGTGTCTGTGTGTCGGCATCCTCCCTCTGCTTGTTCTTCCGCGGTCATTTCTGAACTGTGCCCCTTGACATACACTTGCGTAATGGTCTCGTCCGTTGCATTTTCGGCACGTCTGGCCAAATGCTGGGCATGGCCCTCGGTGTGGGAACTCGAGTCCGCATCTGTAGCACGTTCCTTCTTGCTGCTTCTTCCCAGTCTGGCCGCCTCTGTCTTGTCTCCAGTTTCCTGTTTTGTTGTTGCTTGCCATCCGATTAATTTGTTCTCCGCCTCTTCCTTTTCCACGTTCCATTTCTTTCGCGTGTGTTGTGGCTCGTGCTTCCGCTCTTCCTAGTGCAAGGATGTTCTCCAGCGCTATCGGTTCTTTAAGTATTCTTGTTCGGAAGTCTATGTCCCGACAGCCTGCGATGATTAGTAGTCGAATGGCCTGCTCGTTGTCAAATTTATCAAATTCACAGTGAGTCACTAGTTTCCTTAGCCTTGTTGCGAAGTCATCTAGTGACTCCTCGGCCTGTTGGAAGGAAATCATGAAGCTGTACCTCTCAAAATCAGTATTTCGTTGCGGATCAAACTTATTCGTCAGGCACTTTGTTAATTTGTCGTAGGTGTCAATGTCTGCAGTTGGCAGTGTCACCAATAGGTCTTCGATCTCGTCGCCCACTAGGTTTATGAACAGTCCCCGTTTTTTGGCCTCTATGACATCTGTTGCTTCAACATAATTTTCAAAACGTCTGAGCCATTTCTCCCATCTTATCCCAGTTTGTGGTTCAGATAGGCTGAACGGCAGTGGTCTCCTGTATTGCGCACTTTGTTTCTGGTCTGCCATTGCTCCTTGTCTTCCTTTGTTCTGTTGCCTTTATTTTCTTTATTTCGTTCTTTGATGTCTTTTAATCTATTTACTGTCTGTTTCTTCGTTCTCCTTATGCCTTATCTTTGTTGTGATCTTAATTGTCTTTTCTTTGTGCCCTTTTAAGTTCTTCTCTTTTTCCTTTATTTCTGCCCCTTTTATTTCCTTTATTTCTTTCCTCTTGTCTCTTTTTCTCTTTTATTTCCTTTACTAGTGCTTGTTGTGCACTTTTGCCTCTTTTTCTTTTGAAATTCTGCCCTTTTCTGGTCAGATCGATTTTTCTGGCCTTAAAATGGCCGCCGAGTCACTCTTGCTTCCGATTGGCTTATTCGCCTGATTCTGAGATGGCCGCCGATAGTCTCGCGAGACTTCGCGGCCAATGGAAGCCTTGCCTGACTTCAAAATGGCCGCCGAGTCTTTTCCGCTCGCTGATTTGCCCTCTCGCCTGACTGTACAATGGCCGCCGAGACTCTCGCGAGAGCTCGCGGCAAATTCTATATCTTCACGCTTTCAGTTACAGCGCTTACCGGTGCAGGCAGTCTTTCCTCGCAGCGGCCGGGGTGGGCTCCCGCGTTGCTGCGCTCCGTTTTCTTTTCTTGTGTGGGCACGACAAAACTCCTGGTCACGGTCCCTGGAGAAGATCCTTTTCACCGAGCCGTGCAGGCTCACGGAGGTCACGATCCCACCTTCGTCGCCAGTTGTCGCGTCTCGCGGCTTGCAGAACACCAAGGACGCGGCAGGGTGAGCAGCATCAACTCTTTATTGTCATGTACATAGATATCTGCATTCGGGCGCTGCGCTCCCCCGGATCTGACCTCTCACCTCGAGGTCCTGCAGGCGAGTATCCTCATCCCCCCGCCCCTGACCGGATGTAGTGTCCGGTGTCCCCTGTTCCCCCTTGACCCTGAGCCCCAGGGTCTTAGTGCCATCCTGTGGGCACGACACCTTGATGCCCTGATTGTGCTCGTTTTCCCTTCTGTGCCTGTTTCCCGCCGCTGCGCCCCTGCGGCCCCGCCCCCTCACTGCCCATTCGCTGCCCCATTCCCTGCTCCTCCCTCCCACCTCCCCATTTATGGCGCCCGTCCGCGCCGTGACCGCGCCCAGCGCCAGACCCCCTGGTCCGGGCATCCCCCGCGCCCGCCACATCAACAGACGCCGATACGACGCCAGCACCCTCCACGCACTCAACCCCGGAAAAGATCACGCCTGCTACCAGGCCACCCCGAAGCGCACCCAACGGCCCTTCACCTGCCGGAACTGCAGCTTCGCCAGCACCCGCCCCGCCAAACCACCGCCCAGGAAAGAACCCAACTACCTCAGATGCATCCTCCTCAACACCCGCTCCGCCCGCAAACACGCCATCGAACTCTGGGACCTTCTCGACTCAACCTCCCCAGACGTCGCATTCCTGACGGAGACCTGGCTGAATCCCGCTTCAGCCTCCGACATCGCCATTGCCATTGCCATACAAGATCACCCGCAGGGACCGCACCAACGGAGTCGGAGGAGGCATCGCCATCGTCCACAGGAACACCCTCAGAGTCTCAACCAACACCGACGACACCCTCAGCACCGCCGAACACATGCACTTCCAGATCCACACCGATCCCAACACCACCCTCAGAGGAACCCTCATCTACAGAACCCCCGGACCCCGACCACAGTTCAGCGATTCCATCGCTGACTTCGTCAGCACACACGCCATCGCCTCCATGGACTACATCCTCCTCGGGGACCTGAACTTCCACCTCGAGAACAACAAGGACAGCAACTCCACCACCCTGATCGACAACCTCGCCACCCTCGGACTCAGACAGCTCGTGACTACACCCACCCACGCCGCCGGCCACACGCTCGACTCCATCTTTTCCGCAAGCCCACACGTCTCCTTCAACCACACCTCCGAACCCCACTGGACTGACCACCACTGCATCCACTTCACCTACAGGAAGCCCACCACGCACCACCGCACCGAACAAATGCCTCGCCGCTGCTGGAGCAGAGTCACGGAAGACCAGCTAACCACAACCCTCGCCCTGAGCCCACCCGCCGAACCCTCCGACCCCGACACCGCCGCCCGCAACCTCAGACAGTGGATCGACGACTGCGCCAACACCCTCGCCCCGCTCAAGAATCCGCCCAACAGCCACACCAGCAAGAAAGCCACCTGGTTCACCAAAGACCTCCAGGCCTCCAAACGAACATGCCGAAAACTGGAGAAGATCTGGCTCCACGAACGGACAGCGGACAGCTACGCCGCCCACAAGAGCGTCACCCGCAGTCACCATCACCTCATCAGATCCGCCAAAAGGGCCTCACTCAAAGACCGCCTAGACAACAACGCACACAACAGCAAAGAGCTCTTCAACATCGTGAAGGAACTCTCCAACCCCAGCTCCAACACCAACGACATCCAGCCGTCGCGAGACCTGTGCGACTCACTGGCCACCTTCTTCCACCGCAAAATCGCCGACATCCACGACAGCTTCAACACCACGACCGCCCCGGCAACCACCGAGACCACTGCCCCCACAACCACCAACCGCCTGCTCTCCTGGACCAACATCAACGACGAGGACACCAGCGAGATCATGAACACCATCCACTCCGGTTCACCGCTAGACCCGTGCCCTCACCACATCTTCAACAAAGCCAGTACAGCCATCGCGCCCCATCTCCGGAAAATAATCAACATCTCCTTCGAGACAGCAACCTTCCCGGAAAGCTGGAAGCACGCCGAGATCACCGCCTTACTCAAGAAACCCAAGGCAGACCCCAAGGACCTCAAGAACTTCCGACCCATCTCTCTGCTCCCGTTCCCCGCGAAGGTCACCGAGAAAATCGTCAACAAACAACTGACCCGCTACCTCGAGGAGAACAACATCCTGGACCCTTCCCAGTCCAGCTTCCGCAGCAACCACAGCACCGAAACCGCCCTCATCGCCGCCACCGATGACATCAGGACCCTGCTAGACAACGGAGAAACAGCAGCCCTCATCCTCCTGGACCTATCAGCCGCCTTCGACACGGTCTGCCACCACACACTACGAACACGCCTTCACGACGCCGGGATCCAAGAGAAGGCCCTGGACTGGACCACATCCTTCCTTTCCGGCAGAACACAAAGCGTCCGCCTCGCCCCTTCCGATCCAAGGCCACCAAGATCATCTGCGGCGTACCCCAAGGCTCCTCCCTCAGCCCAACGCTGTTCAACATCTACATGGCACCCTCGCCCACGTCGCCCGACAGCACAACCTCAACATCATCTCCTACGCCGACGACACCCAGCTGATCCTCTCCCTCACCAAAGACCCTCACACCCCCAAAGCCCACCTCCACGAAGGAATGAAGGCCGTCGCCGAATGGATGAGGACCAGCCGCCTGAAGCTGAACTCGGACAAGACGGAGGTCCTCATCCTTGGTTCCAACCCTTCAGCCTGGTACGACTCCTGGTGGCCAACATCACTGGGAACAGCCCCGCCACCCACCGACCACGTACGCAACCTAGGGGTCATCCTCGACCCCACCCTCTCCATGACTAAGCAGGTCAACGCCGTTTCCTCATCCTGCTTCAACATCCTCCGAATGCTCCGCAGGATCTTCAAGTGGATCCCCACCGAAACAAGAAAAACAGTCACCCAGGCCCTCGTCACCAGCAGGCTGGACTACGGAAACGCCCTCTACGCAGAAACGACGGCTAAGCTCCTGAGACGGCTGCAACGCATCCAGAACGCCTCTGCACGTCTTATCCTCGACATCCCCCGACGCAGCCACATCACACCCCACCTGAGAGACCTGCACTGGCTCCCTGTCAACAAGAGGATAACCTTCAAGCTCCTCACCCACGCACACAAAGCACTCCACAACTCCGGACCAGCCTACCTCAACAGACGACTCAGCTTCTACACCCCCACCCGCCAGCTCCGCTCGACCAGCCTCGCCCTCGCCACAGTCCCCCGCATCCGGAAAACGACCGCCGGCGGCAGATCCTTCTCCCACCTCGCCGCCAAGACCTGGAACACCCTCCCCACCAACCTCCGACAGACCCAAGACCTACTGGCCTTCAGAAGACTCCTCAAGACCTGGCTCTTCGATCAGTAGCAGCACCACCCCCCTCTTCCCCCAGCGCCTTGAGACCCTCGCGGGTATGTAGTGCGCTTTATAAGTGACATGATTGATTGATTGATTGATTGATTGCCATGGGCCCCCAAATTCTCTTTCCATTTGCCTTTATATGGTGGTCAGACCACCATGTAAAGGCAGAGGGAAAAGGGACATCCTCATCCCTACGGTGGTGCCTCCGTAGGCACTGCCCCATTTTAAGAAATAGTATTTACCGCCAGCCCGATGGGCTCCGACTGCTGGTGAATATATGACGTTACAACACATACCATTACAATGCAGAATTTTACAATGTGGACTTTACAACGCACCTACTATTACAATGCATGATTTCACAACGAAAGCCATTACAACTAAGCCAATATAAGGCATGCCATTACAACGCTTATTATCCTATGTTAAATGAATATTGATGTTCTGAAAAAAACCAAGAAAAATTATTCAATTATCAAATGTCATCATATTGCTAACGTAAACAAATATATATATTTATCAGGATGTAAATCACTCAAGTAGTCATCAAAACAATTTTACCAAAAACACTGCACACTCAGTGGCAAAACCAGCATGTACCTACAAAACATAAGAAATGGGTGTCCTTCCGCTATAACGTAAGCCTAGGTGGAGAACTCCGCTCCGTTCGCTGCGGTATGTGGAGTTTTTTGCACTCCGCGCTCTGCGGAGTTTGCGGAGTTCCGGAAAACTCCGCTCCGTGTAGCTGAGCAGAGCTTTTTCCTCTCTCGCGCTCACCAACAGTAAGTTTGCAAGCAAGAAAAATCCAACGCTAGACCACTCCCCGGCAAGATTTCTCAACGTGGGTAGTCACGGAAGGTCTCTAACGCTCGTGTTGAGAAGCCTACACTTTGAGTTGAGGAAGCTGCCGCTCAAGTAGAACTTCTACTCGAGCGACAGAATGCAGCAGCAACCTCTTTCACTGTGCGAGATGCCGTTCGCGCTGATTTTACAGTGCGGAACAAACACCCGACACTAAAAATCAGTGCAAACGGTGCGAGGTAACCCACTCTGCTGCTAGTGGAACTCCTTGGTGGAGTTTTTTTGTCACTTAGAGGAGTTCGGCATAGAGGAACTCTGGGAACTCCGCCCAGACTTATTATAACTACACAGCCATGGTCTACTCAAAATGGCTGCCATTCTAAAATAAACATAAAAACTAGCATTTTACACACAACCTAATAAATATACTTTCTGTAAAATCTATTTCAAAACATATTTTCTTTTAAATTTTCGTTAACTCCTAGCAAATGTATAAATTCAGCCGACCACCATTTTGTGCTCAGTGGTACACTGACTTCCCTGGTGACCACACGCAATTGGAGTAGGTGGAGACAACTGAAAGTTTGGAGTTAAACACTGCCATCTATTAACTAAATTTAGTGTAAGTTTTAGATGAAACACATTTACTTGGAAAGCAATTAATTCACAAACCTAAAATTAATTTTTAATTTTTTATAAATTCACAGATCTTGTACAAAAACATACAGCAATATAATACTCATCTTCTGTCGGAAGTAAGTGAATGTTTCACACAAATCACATTTAATTTTAAGTAAAAAAATACCCCAGGCTAAAATTTACTTTATTTTTTTAATCACTCACAGACTTTGGACATAGACGTACAGCTATCTAATTTGATTAAAATACCTGAAGAAAATCTTCTGTAAGTTTAGGCTAAACTATATGTATTCGAAGAAACCAAAATATTTAGAAATTTTAGAAAATCGTTTACCCCCGGAAACGTACTGATCAGTGGTAGGGGGCAACATTACTATTTTAATTCAACTGGGTGCTTGCCTCAGGGAATGTGCTGGTCAGTGGAATGGGGCAAAAGTACTATTCTAACTCCACAGGGGGCTTGCCTCAATGAAATTGCTGGTGAGTGATGAGGGGCAATAATTACTATTCTAACTCCACTGGATGCTTGCCTCAAGGAAGGTGCTGGTCAGTGGTAGGGGACAAATTACTATTCTAACTCCATAGGGGGCTTGCCTCAATGAAGGTGCGGGCAAGTGGTGGGGGGCAAAATTACTATTCTAACTCCACAGGGTGCTTGGCTCAATGAAGGTGCTAGTCAGCGGTATGGGACAAAAGTACTATTCTAACTCCAGAGGGGGCTTGCCTCAATGAAGGTGCTGGTGAGTAATGAGGGGCAATAATTACTATTCTAACTCCACTGGATGCTTGCCTCAAGGAAGGTGCTGGTCAGTGGTAGGGGACAAATTACTATTGTAACTCCATAGGGGGCTTGCCTCAATGAAGGTGCGGGTCAGTGGTTGGGGGCAAAATTACTATTCTAACTCCACAGGGTGCTTGGCTCAGGATAAGATACTGGTCAGTGGCAAGTGGCAAAATTACTATTCAAACTCTGCCGGGTGATTGCCTCAAGCAAGGTGCTGGTCAGCGGTAGGGGGCAAAATTACTATTCTAACTCAGCAGGGGCCTTGCCTCAGGGAAGGTGCTGGTCAGTGATTGGGGGCAAAATTACTATTCTAACTCCGCTAGGTGCTTGCCCTAGGAATGGTGCTGGTCATTCCTGGGGGCAAATTTACTATTCTAACTCCACCGGGTGCTTACCTCGGGGAAGGTGCTGGTCAATTGTTGCATTATGAAATATAATCAATTAAAAGTTGAACATACAGTCATTATACTTTTTTTTCACATGTTCAATAAATTAACCGTAAACAACAATACGAACAAAACCATCAGCTGGACTCCCAACCATGATCAGCAGCACTTGTTCAACAAGCAAAAGGCCTTTGAGAGGTAAAATAATTCAAAAAGCTAATGTTACAGCCAAACTAACCAAAACATTTCTCATTACTAACCAAAATGCAAAACAAATAACAATCTGTTTAAAAAAACAAATTAAAAAATTTCAAAAACTGGCTAACTGTTACAAAGATGAGACATACACGGCAGTCAGAAGAGTCTTCTTTATTACGTCTCAACAACATCACAGGTTCCAGTCAGCTGGAGTCAGCTGTGGAATGTTCGTGCATTCTTGCCTGGCACATACCAAGGGGAAAGAGGGAGAGGGGGAGGCGGGGCATACCAAGAGTGGATTACAACACATCTCCTTACATGGGGATAGGAAAGGGGACGGCGGTAGGAGGGGTGAGGTGAAAACAAAGCTACATTCAGGATGCAGCAAGATACATGCAGTGGGGTCGCGAGGACCACTTATATACCCCGGGGAACTCCAACCTTGTATTTTGCAGTACCAACATGTGATGAACTTATGTGAATCAATAATCTCTTGCCCACCTAGGCACAGTTGTAGGTCTTAATGATCTCCTATGAGCCACACTAGCATTTCCCCCCTTGGAGCATTGACTTGGGGGATCGGTACCTCCCTGTGAGGAACAATTCTATCCATGCTCCAAGTTTGCCCATTGGTAAGCTGAACTACATTTCTTCCCACCTTGATTACCTTCATGGGTTCTGAGAATCTTGTGGCCTCCTTCCTGCGTTGTTTAGGAAGATCTACACAGACCCAATCCCCTTCTCTGACCATGCGAGACTTCACGTGTTTAGTTGCGTCATACCTGACCTTGTACTTGGCTTGATCACTGGCAACTCGTTCCCTAATCTCTTCACGATTCACAGCACAGGTGTTCTGTCTTTTTAGGGGAGGAGAGAGTCTGGTTTTAGGAACCCTACCCTTCAGTGAACTGAAGGGAGACACCCCTGTGACCAAGTTCGGGGTTGTACGATAGGCACAAAGTGTGTCTTGCAAAGTGTCCTCTGCCGAGATGCCTAAGATCTCAGCACGCTGTAAGCATTCTTTTACCATGCGATTCATGCGTTCTACCAACCCGTTGGCCCGGGGACAATATAGGGCCATCTTGTGGTGGGTGATACCCATTTCAGATAGGAATTCAGACATGTTCTCTGAGGTAAACTGCACCCCATTATCTGTTACCAAAGTGTCTGGGATCCCCTCCTCAAAGAATACGTCCCTCAGGAATTTTATCATTACTTTCGTGTCAATCTGGTGCACGCACTTGTAGACGACTCACCTAGTGTGGTAGTCCACCATGACCAACAAGAATCGTTCCTTCAAGGACTTAAGGTTGAGAGGACCAATTATGTCCAGGGCTAGTTTGGACCATGGTTTATCTGGCACGATGACAGGGGATAGGGGTGGTTTCCTTGTCTGTTGTATTTTGTCTGAACGACTACACTCAAGACAGTCCCTCATTGTTTGCTCCGCCATGGTATCCATCCCCGGCCACCAGTAGTCTAATCTTATTTTGTTTTTAGTGAGGCTGCACCCCAGGTGACCAATATGTGCTAGGTCCACAATTTTCTGTCTAAGTGCTACAGGAGGAACAATTTTCTCTCCCCTGCAAACCGTCCCCTCTTGGATGTTTAGTTCCAGCTTTACGTCCCAGAATCCGCTCAATGGAGTGGCGTCTTTACATTTCTCATTGGGCCACCCTTTGACAATAAAGCCTTTAAGGATCTTCATTTCCTCATCATTGCATACACACTCTTCCCATTCTTCTCTTTTTAGGCAAGTTACCTTAAGAATTACATCATCAGTTTCCACATGAGATATACTGTCGTCAACATCCATGGGTGAGCGAGAGAGGAAATCCGCCACCACGTTTTTCGAACCAGGCATATACTTTACATTGAAATTGTACCCTTCCAGCCCCAAGATCCACCTTGCTATCCTGGGTGTGGTCTTCTCAGATCCCTTAGTTGTGAATGCATACATGAGGGGTTTGTGGTCGGTTTTCACAGTGAAGGGAATGCCCCACAGAAAGAAGCGGTAGTGTTTGATGGCCCATGCACATGCAAGCGCTTCTTTTTCGACAATGGAGTAATTAGCTTCTGCTCCTTTAAGGGCGCGAGAAGTGAACGCCACCACTTGATCCTGGCAGTTGACGATCTGGGTGAAACTGGCACCCAACCCTTTATTACTCGCGTCCGTGTACAGGACAGTGGGCTTGGTGGGGTCAAATCTGCCCAACGATGGGGCGGAAGCAATGCTCTCCTTCACTGTGAAGAACGCCGCTTGGCAATCTTCGCTCCATACAAAAGGGGTTCTTGCTTTAAGTAAAGCCCTCAATGGTTCTACAATACTTGCGTAATTTCTGACAAACTTAGCGTAGTATTCTGATAACCCCAAGAACGACTTTAAGTCTTCAACACACCCCGGAGCGGCTGTCCCCTGAATGGCTTCTACTAGGTCAATCTTTGGTTTAATTCCATCTTGGGAAATGGTATGGCCTAGGTACTCAACAGATCCTACCCCAATGCGACACTTGTCCCTCTTTAAGTGGAGAGGTGTGGTGCAGCGGCCAGGGCAGCTGACTTTGGAGCACAGGGTTCACGGTTCGATCCCCGGCTCCGGCGGCAGCTCAGCACCATGTGACTCTGGGCAATAGCTCACTTAATTTCCACTACGGCCCCCAGCGCCTCGAGACCCGTAAGGGTGAGTAGCTGCGCTATATAAAAATGGACTTACATTTTTAAGGTCAAGCCCGCCGCCTCCAGTTTGGTCAGTACCTCCCTCAAAATGGTATTATTTTCTTCCAGGTCTTTTCCATAAATAAGGATGTCATCCTGGAAGCACATGGTACACTGAATGTCCTTTAGTACGTGTTGCATGATCCTCTGGAAGGCAGCGGCTGCTGAGGCCAACCCAAAGGGCATGCGCATGTACTGGAACGCTCCCATCGGGGTTTTGAAGGAGGTTAAGTGGCGGGAGTCAGGGTGTAGCTCTACTTGGTGGTAGGCAGATGAGAGGTCTAACACACTGAAACAGCTCGCGTCTTTGATTAAGGTGAGGACCTCGTGAATACGTGGCAAGGGATGCCTATCCACCCATATGTTACTGTTAAGGTCCCTGAGGTCCACACATAACCTGATCTCTTTGCTGGACGCCTTAGTCGTAAGGACAATGGGGGCCAACCACTGCGAGCTTTCTATGGGCTCAATGACCCCTTGCGACAGGAGTTTCTCTAATTCTGCCCGGAGGGGTGTTTGCATCATATGTGGTATGGGCCTAACCTTGTGGGCCACTGGTCTTGCATTTGTCTTAAGCTTAATGGAGTGTTGATAGTTCCTCAGTAGACCTAGTTTGTCCGTAAAGACCTCAGGAAAATCATTGCAAACCTCTGTTCCCCCCACAGACGGGTCTACTAAGAGGACCTGGTCAGGGCTATTGGGGTCTAATTTGATGCCCAGCTCCCTCTGATGTTTCCACCCACGCAAGTTGGATCCCTTCTGTGTGATATAGATTTTGCCCACGGTACTCCTCCCTTTAAACCCTATGTTCATGGTTGTCATGCCTATCAAGGGTATGGGGTCCCCATTGTAACCCCCTGGATGTATGTCTGGAGGCTGTATGTCCTGTTGCCTTGAGGGGAACAACTTAGTAAATGCCTCAGCTTCCACTAATGTATAGGGTGAGCAAGAATCGGCGAATACCGTCACCTCTCTTTTGTCCAAGGTGATAGTGCAAGACGGAAAGTCATTCGTCTTTTCGCTGTTTTTTAGTTGGAAAACTAGTTTATTTTCTTGGGGAGGTTCTTGTTCTATGGCCAATACCGATTTTGTTTGTGGATCCTTACACATCCTGGCCAAGTGACCCCTCCTTCCGCACTTATGACAGGTAACCGATCTGGCTTGACACCCTGTAAAATTAGCCAGATGCGTAGGGTTACCGCACCTATAACATTTGAGTTTGGTGCCTGTAGGAAGAACACTGGGACCTTTGTTCCTGCTCTCCTTAGTGACCTCCTGTTTGCTTATTGCGTTTACTTCTGCATTCTTGTCTCCGTCCCCTTTCATTGCTACCATACAATCAGCAGTGTGCTCAATCCCTACCGCTATGTCTATAGCTTGTTTCAGGTCAGGGTTAGCGACTAATAGCCTTTCTTGTATCTTGGTGTTGTTGGTGCACCTTACCAACTGATCCCTAATGAGTGAGTCTTGCAGGGCCTCGAATTCGCATGTATTGGCCAGCCCTTTAAGGGCTGCAATGTATGTTTTGACTTTCTCATTCTTACCCTGTACCCTCGAAAAGAATTGGTGCTTTTCCAACACCACATTTATAGTTTTACCAAAATGCTTTTCAAGTCTATTAACTGCCGCTAGGTACACATTCTCATCATCGTCACTGTCATCCTCTGCTTCTGCTGAAATATTGTCATATGTTTTGCGCCCTTCAATTCCTAGGTTATGAAGCAAAGTATGTAACTTCCGGAAGGCTGAAAATTTTTCTCCTCCTATTGCTATTAGGTAGGACTCCAGCAGCCCAAACCATTGCTTCCACGGTAGCTGTGGTTCCCCCACTTCGTTTAGGAAAGGGGGTGGTTGCGACATGTTTGTGCTTGCCATGTCGTATGTGGTATGCCTAGTGAATCCCCAGCGTTGAAAATGCTAACTAAGGGTAGGCGCTCCCCCCCATTGAAGTGTGCCCCCACTCACATAGGGAAAACACGTGGGTAACAGAGCTAGGGTTAAAACCAAAACATCAGGAAGTCCAGCTGTGCCTGTCAGCGTGACAAGATGATGACAGGCGTGGTGAGGTGCATCAACTTCCTATACAGCAGTGCCTGTAAGCATGGAAAAGTGAGACAGGCTGAGAGTTTAAACAACTTCTAGACCAGAGGTCTTCAATCTGTGGGGCGCGACCCCCAGGGGGGCCCCGGAGTCCTGGGAAGGGGGTCGCGCATTTCCAGGCCTCACTTCTGCCTGGAATCTAAAACATGTGCTCTTCGTTTTGGACAAAGACAACCGCATTAGTTCAAATCTTAAGCTGAAGTAAATTGAGTAAAACGAAGAGGCCCAGAAGACAGGTAAAACAATCCTTCAAACAAGCCTTCTTTCCAGGGTGCCTGCTTGCCTGAATGAAAAATGCAAATGTGTGAATTGTTTATCAATCTGCAAATGTAAAGGATGCTTGGGAGGGGTTCTGGCTTTAATTGCTCGAATCACTCCAAGCATTGTAATGGCAAAGATGTGGGGTTTTTGCATGGTGGTTAACAACTGGGATGTGAAGTGTGTGCTTTTACTCAAATCTACATTTTGGAAGCTCCATTTTATCCTAAAACTATTTGCACAGTTTGTAGCAGTGTATCTTATAATGTGTAATGCAAGTATAAAATAATGACTTACACATTCACAGTGCTTTCTGTCACAGGCTGTGACCTCATAGCACTAAAAATACACAAGTCACTATTCTCCACTGCACCAACCAAATTTAATTCAGTGGCTCTCTGGTTACACACAGACCTCTGCAGTGCATTAAATAAAAGAGGTCTCATAATGTACTATATAGTGCATTTACCACTGAGTAGCAAATTTTTAAATTTCTTTTTCATTTAAGCTACCCATTATTTTATATGTAGCTACCTGATGGTGAAAGACCTAAAAAACAAACAAAATATTTTGGGGCTGATTTATGAGAGGCTTGTGCCGCTGTAGCGTCACTTTTTTGAAGCTTCGGTGGCACAAGCATCTCAATCATATCTATGAGGCGAGGCAAAGTCACCCAGCGTGGCTTTGCATGGCCTCATAGATATGGAGTAAGACACGGCAGCGCAAGTCGCTGCGTTGCCTTAATCTATGTCAAGTTGGCGTTCCATAGACATTGTGGTGGGTGATCCCACGCAACGCCCATGGATTTTGACGCTGCCCCAGATTTCCATTCCATGTAAACCTGGAGGAGCGCCAAAACCTTACACCTCCCCCACAGCAGGCGTAACGAGGAGAAATGTTTTCATTTCTCCTCGTTTTTTCCTCTTTAAATGTGTGTTGCATTCTGCAGCACACATAGAAAGAGGAAACCCTCTTCAGTATTGTTTTTGTGCAGGAAGGTGCCCTTCCTGCACAAAAACAATACTGCCTATGTTGGTACTAGGCAGCAATTTGTGCGCCAACACAGAGGGAAAGGACAGGAATGCACCATATTTCACAAATAAGGTGCATTCCTGCTCTTTCACATTGGCGTAGGCCAGCGCAGCAAGAAGGCTTGCGGTGCTGCCCTACGCGAATGCCTCATAAATGAGGCACGTTGTTTTTAGCCACACGTTTGACCATGTCATTACGCTCACTGACGTTTGGTTTGCTAAACATTGTTCAATTTATTTCCCCAGTGTAAAAATGATTTGCTGTGGGAATTAGGGGCATTTATGGTTGTCGATAGTTGCAGCGGCGGCTGGCTCAGGTAAGCGCGGTGAGGCGGGCGGGAAGTCGACAGACGACAGAATAGGTATAATTAAATAAATAAATAATACCTATTCCGTCGTCTGCTCCTGCCGCGCCCTGCCCCGCCCTGCCCCACCGCGCTTACCTGAGCCGGCCGCCGCTGGATAGTTGGCAATGGTGAGGAGGACCAAGTTCTATAATTTTTTGTCAGGAGGGGGTCCTTACGCCTAAAAATGTTTGACAGGGGGGTCTCGGCATCAAAAAGTTTGAAGAACTCTGTTCTAGACCGCTGTGCCTGTCAGCGTAGGGAGCGACTCCGGTTGTAATATATGCGGGAGAAAGCAAGGGTAAAGTCATCTGCTTCCGACTAGAAGTGCGGGAGGCAAGGGGTTAAACCTCCTCACCAAAGTCACTCGCTGCTCCACCTCACAACGGCGGGGAACAGGTGCGGAAGGCAAAGGGTTAAACTTCTTCACTCAAAATCGCCCGCTGCTCCGCCTCACACAGTGGCGCGCACACGCGGAAGCAGCAGAGTTTCAACTGAGCCTGAGCCTTCCTTCACGATGGCTGCCCAATGCTCCTTCTCACGAAAACGACACACGCTTACCGGACCCTTCCAGAGGTAGCCGAACTCTGAGGGTTCGACTTCATCGTAGTGGCGCACTCCTGTGAGGAACTCCCGGAATTATAACACCCTCACACGGCCCTAGGATGCCGTCTCCGTAGCGACACCTCGATCCTCTCACAGCTGGAACGTGAGACAGGGAGAACGCTCACCTCCACATGGACTTGCCGATCCACCGCTACTCTTCTGGTTACGCCTTACATCCGGCCGCTCGCCACACTCACTGACTTGTTGGGCTGAGGCTTTCGGCAGGAGTCCCCTTCAGTCCTTGGTTTGGACCACACACAGCGACGCCAAACCTCGGCAACACACGCCAGTCCGCAGCGCTGTTCCGTCACTGATTTCCGCAGCCCTACACGTTGACAGCGGTGCCAGCTTATCTGACGAGGCTGACAGCTCCCCCACAGATTAGCTGAGACCGGACTTGGTTTTTTCCAATAGAACAGAGCGTCGCTCCTCAAGTTCTGTGGACAACTTCGTATGCGGCTCAGCAGTACTTCATGACGGTAAGAAGCTTATTTACTTATCTTGAAAATTAATCTTCACAGGCTGTTCTGGAGTACGTATTGGGGGTGAGGTGGACCGTCCCCACATGGTTGTTCGTCGCCAGTGTTTCAAAGATGAGACATACACGGCAGTCAGAAGAGTCTTCTTTATTACGTCTCAACACCATCACAGGTTCCAGTCAGCTGGAGTCAGCTGTGGAATGTTTGTGCATTCTTGCCTGGCACATACCAAGGGGAAAGAGGGAGAAGGGGAGGCGGGGCGTACCAAGAGTGGATTACAACACTAACCTTACAATCATTTTGAAAACCTCTGTTAATGACAAATTGTTCCGTTTATACCTACCCAACATCACCCAGAAGTGAGAAAACTAAATCAGCCAAATTACCAGGAGAAAGTCCTATACCTGCAAAAGGACAATCAAGCAGACAAACGAACCTTATTAAGGTGAACCAAAATATATTAACTATTTAAAATGCCTTTTTTTCTTTTGCCAGGAATCAACTACAAACCATAGTACAAAATTATAGCTGGCAAAATCAAAGTCAAACAATAGATTAAACAACATGTCGTTAGAAGAGTCAATATGGTAGCCAAACAAATATTAACCAGATTTTTGAACAGGTTGTAATCAATAAAAAACTTCAGTTAACCAAAGCACAAAGGAACATTTTTACTTATTTTTTTCCAGAAATAAATCAATATGGCAACTGGAAGACAGGCAACATACATCGAGTCCAACAGAGGCAATTGATTACTAAAGCACGGTGGCTATCTTTATTATAAGGAGAGATTAACTGAGCCCAGGAGTCATTGGAGGTGTGTGCAGTATTACTCGTCCCATTGCACAGGCAGTCCGGTTACTCCTGGTGACACTGTTGAAAGGACCACAGAGCATAACTACTCTGCCTCTGCAATGGAGATCGAGGTTAGAGAAAACATAAATCAAATGAAAGTACTTGCATCAACCTCCAATGAACCCTGTGGCACAGTTTTGAGGGAGGTATCTTAACAAATTCATATGCATGTAGCAAGTTGTATGCCCACAATTCCTATTCAATGCAGAATTAGCTTAAGTTAAGGAAAAAACAGGCAAGTAACCCCCAATGTGTAACACCCCAAACATACTATGATATTAACATTCCACCAGAACAGACTGTAACCATTACTAATTAAACCTTTCTTTTGCATGACAACAAAAACCCTTAGAAAAGGATACTAATCTTTAGCACACTCCATAACCCTGTAAAATTGAAGACTAGTGATATTTGGATGATGGATGGAAAGTTTAAATCCACACCCCATACATTCACCCAAATATACACTATTCACGCCAACATTAATAACACTAATGTACAGTTTACTGCTTGATAAGCAAACCTCAACAAATTTTTGACAGTGGTAAAATCTAAAACACTGAATAAAAGTCCTAGAAAAGTGATAATTGATTTTGAATTGCCCATGATTAACACCATAACCAAAACGCATCCTGATACCCCAATTCAAGGATTTTGTTTCACTTTTCACATGCCTATTGGAGGAAAACTAAAAACACATCCTTAGTTGAGGATTACATGTCAGACAGTAAACTGCAATTTGAATTAAAGAAACTAACAGCATTATGCTTTGTTCCTCCTGATAGTGTAGATGAATACTACACATCAATTACTGACTATTTTACAACAAACGAAGACAAATTGGCACCCTTACTGATTTACTTTGAGGACATATGGATTGGCCATCTAAGCAGGTCAGGTCACAGGAGGAATCCAAGGTTTCCAGTGAAATGGTGGAACTGTTACACAACCTGCTTAGAGGGAGGAGCAAAGACTAATAATGCCATAGAGGGATATCACAACTCCTTCAACAAATCTATTTGAAAACCTCACCCAAACTTTTATAATTTCTAAAAAAATTTGAGGAAGGAGCAAAGTTTCCAAGACATTAGAATAGCGCAATCATTGAATGGCAGTCTGAAACCACGAATTTCCACAAGAACAAAAGAAATGTTGAGGCAAATTCAACAGTTTTTGTTGATGGTGGCTTCAGACTACCCAGACAATATTGCACACACACTACATTTCTAACTGACTCTAACCCATATTCTATCTTTCTTGTCTGTTTTACAATTCATTTTTAAAAATTAGATTGGCATTTTTCAAAATATTATTGCAAATTAAAGAAATGTTGGGTCTGCTACCTGGAGTTGTCTTCTTTCTTCAACTCTTGGTGATTCATAAAGTTCCACAGTTCTCCAAGCACTCTTGAGCACTCCAAGAATCCAAAGTTACCAGTCCATATTCCACAATGTTATCTTAATCCTATGCAAAACTATCAAAAGAGACACCGATTGGCATAGCCATATTTTCCAGCAAAATCATTACTGCAAAATGTACTGTGTAACCTAAAAAAACACATCCCAAAACAAAATTCCGAAAAAGTAAGGGCTGTTTGTAAAAAACGCAACAACAAATCCATGGTTGCAATCCACTGTCCATAAGTTTTAAATACATCCATAATCGGGCAAAAGATTCTCGAAATCCAAAAGTCCAAAGTTCCTCATGTTGTAAAAATCCTGCATAAACCAAAATCCATTAAAAAAGATCCATATTGTTAACAAAATCCATTCGGCAATCCTAGGCATCTGTGTTCTTCACACTCCAACGTGATCGAACTGCCGTGAATATGGCATACTTTGTTTTAAAAAATGTGTCGCAAAAAGAATTAGAAAAAAATATTGCTTTCTTTATGCTTTGGTTTAAAAAAAATCCTAGTCTATATTTGAACTTATTTTTTTTAAACCAAAAGTGTTAAAAAAGCAATCATCCCGACGTGGGCCTACAACTGCTACCTGCATAGTAAATAAATTGGTGGTTAAAACATTCAAAACATACATCCAAATACTAACCTATATCGAACTCCCTCCTCTATCCTTACAATAAATGATGCCACCCACAATCTCTGTGTAATAAATAAAATTTGTCTTACCTCACCGCAGCTCTTCCTTGATTTCGATCTCGACAGCGACGCTCTACCGACTGTAGAAACAGACGCAAAACCACGAACGTCCACTCTGAGAGTAAAAAGGGAAAAAGGGCAATTTCTCCCATGATTTCAATGGCAAAGTGTGGGAAAGCACAGGAAAAATGATTTAAAAATGTAAATGTACTATTTTGAAAATGTGTTTATTTAAAAAAATCCTATATATTGAAACTTATTTTATTATTGTTTTCATATTTTTAATAGTGTTATATATTTTGTTAATAAATACATCTTTTTATGTTTATATTAATATAAATATTGATTCTAAATGATGTAAAATTTATAAAATTAAAGATATTATTTATAATAAATGAATAGCCAGGTATTAAAATTATTAGCACCCAAATCCCCTATTTCCCTTGCATCTCTTGCAAGAGAGTGGGTGTTATACCCTCATGAGTTTTGATTTTAGTTATTTAAAATTTTTATAAAAGTTATTTTAAAATTAAAACATATAAATACCCAGGTATTAAAATGAATACCTTGGTATTAATACACTCCTCCACCCAAAACGCCTATTCCCTCACATCTCATGCCAGAGGGTGGGTGTTACACCCTCAGAAGTATTTATTTGAGTTACTTCAACATTACAAAAATTAAGATTGAATTTAGAACAAATAATACCCAGGTATTAAAATGAATACCTGGATATTAATACAACCCCCATCAGTATTAATTTTAAATATTTTAAACTTACTAAAACTAATTGTAAAATAAAAAAAAAATAATAACCGGGTAGTTACACCCTCATAAGTATTATTTTAATTATTTTAAACGTAATAAAATTAATTTTTAAATAAAAACAAATACCCAGGTATTTGAATTAATGCCTGAGTATTAATACACTCCACCACCCAAACCCCCTATTTCACTTACACCCTCAAGAGTATTTGTAAAAAAATACTTTGAAAAAATATTTAAATTAATGTATTCAATTAATGTTAAATCAATAAATAAATCATTAAATACACCACATTTAACAACACAAAGTAAAAAAATAACAAAAAAATTCAACATACCTTCTGTGTTGTGAAGGCATGCATTGTAATAGCATGCGTTGTAATGGATATATGGTGTAATGTATTTGTTGTAAAGGCATTACGATGTAATGCCTGTGTTGTCATGGTCATTTTCCCTGCCAGTATCCTAATCCATCAGTCAGAACGCAGCTTCAGATGTCGGGCAAACCACCACGGACGGCCTGTCAGTGGCGGTTCGCCTGACATCGGGATGCGGCCCTTAGAGTTGAAATAAAAAATAGTAAAAGTAAAAGAGAAAAGACAAATAGGTGTGTTTCTCACTGGAGACCAATCTTCAAAAATAATATACCATTAAATCCATTGAACTCTTCTGGTTACCAAGATATGTAGCATTTGCTAGCTGTCCTAAAACATGGGATGCACTAAGTCATCAACTGAGCGCCAGTTTTTAATGATGTAATGATTCAGAAGAACAATTTTATGAGTAAACCATGAGAGGAAACATGCATTTTTGAAATATGCCCAGAAACCTGATTTTAGGAATAGAGGTTATTCGTAACACCCTGAATCTGGGATTATCCATCATATCAGTCAGACTGCTTTTTTACAAAATGTGTTCTTTATTGCACACTGATTTATATCTGGAAGTCATAAATATGGAGAAATTCAATACTTAAGGCCAGATGGACAAATGTTAGGAATACCAATTTTCTAGTTGCGATTCTCTCCTTATCGCAATTCAGAAATCGATATTCCAAATGTTTGAAACCCTTTTTAAATTCATTAGCGAATCCCAGTGGATTGCAAATAGACCTATCTCATGCAAATTAATGAGGTAGGTCGCAATTTGCAACCCATTAGGAATCACAGCCATTACAGACATGGTGGCCTGCTGAGGTCAGCAGACAACCATGTCTGTGATTGCTTTATAAAAAAGCAATCTTTTTTTTAAATGCAGCCCGGGATGTGTTTAAAAAGAAAAAATGAAACATGGTGGTTTCATTTTTTAAGGGTAGGCAGTGGTCTATGGGACTACTGCCTGCTCTTAAAAATATTTATTAACATTCTCAAAGGGAAAGGGGTGACCAAGGGACCCCTTCCCCTTGGCCAGTGGTTACCACCAGTATTAAACCGGTGGTAAAGTCTCTGTTTTGCGACTGGAATTGGGTCACAAAACATTAATTTATTCCATTCTGATTTGGTATTTGGAAGGGACACCCCTTCCAAATACCAAACCGATATTTGGTAGCCAACGCAAATTGCGATTCGGTAACAAGTTATCGAATCACAATTTGCCTTTTGTACATTCTAAAACCCTTTTTGCAGTCACATACGACACGATTCTGCGAATCAGGCCATTTGCGACAGCAAAAAAGCTTTGGCCCTGATAACAATGTCGGGCAGACCATATCAGTCTGGTAATGCCCGACCTTAGGTCAGCGGTTATAACCACCTGATTTGGATGCAACCACCCATAGGGCGGTCAGAAACATCCATTTGTCAATGGAAACTTGCTCAGTGGGCAGAAAAGGCCCACAGCACAAGCTACCATTGACAAATGGATATTTGCCTGCCACACAGTACAGGGATGTTTAGGGGAGCACCATAGGTGCCCTCCAGGCCCCAATGTGGAGGGCCAGGGGGAAGGGAGCCCTTCCAGGGCCCCTTAAAAACACTTTCCGACAGCCTTTTCATGTTGGAAAGGCCGACAAGAAATGGCTGTAGGAAAGTGCCATCATAATCCCGATGGCAGAGTCGAGCCTGGCTCCGCCGTCATTAGGGGATTATGCTGGCTTCCATCGCTACACGTCGAACTCCCCCTGCAGGTTTCGTACCGACTGCCGTTATCCTTATACGGCGGTCGGATTGAAACCTATGATGTCGGGTGAAAAGTCTCCGATCACTGGACGGAGTCTTTCTGCCCGACATCGTAATCGGGCCTGATACACATTAGGCCCTTAGTTACATATGTCCTAACATTCTGAATTTCCACATTTCACCCCATAAAAAAATGCGGCTATTTGAAGAGAGAAAATTATATTTGGAAAAGATGCCTAAGTCAAATGGGAGGGAGCAAGGAGGAAATAATGTGGGTCACCCCCTACTTCCTGGCTGTTGGACTTGGCCCTTTGTGCATGGTCATCCCAGAACATTCTGCCTTCCTCCTGCATTTTATCTGACCTGTTTTTGTTGGTTTTATGACTCTGGGCTCTTTTACCACTGCTGATCAGTGCTAAAGTGCATATGCTCTCCCTGTAAATTGTTGTAATGGATTGGTGTTTCCATAATTGGATTATTTGATTTACTAGTCACTCCCTAGTAGAGTGCACTATGTGTGCCCAGGGCCTGTAAATCAAATGCTGCTAGTGGGCCTGCAGCACTGATTGTGCCACCCACATAAGCAGCCTGTAAATGTAACTCGGACCTGCCACTGTGGAGTCTGTGCGCAGTTTGGTACTGCCATGTCGATTTGGCAAGTGCACCCACTTGCCAGGCCCTAACCTTCCCTTTTCTTGCATATAAGTCACCCCTAAGGTAGGCCCAAGGTACCCCTGTGGGCAGGGTGTAGCTTATGTGAAAGGTAGGAAATGCCCTGATATGTGTGGCATGTCCTGATAGTGAAATACTGCCAAATTTGTTTTTCACTATTGAAAGGCTGTATGTCCCATAGAATAAAATGTGGAGTTTACTTCTAACATTTTATAAGTATAACTGCCCATGGGAACAAGATAGGAAAATAGAGTTTGGTATGCCTGAACTCAGAATATAAAAATGCATTTTTTAGTAAAGATGATTTTTATATTGTGTGTTTGGAAATACCACTTTTAGAAAGTGGGCATTTTCTTGCTTAGCCATCCTGTGTGCCTCTGCTATTTTGTGGCTTTAAATGACAGGGGCTGGGGTTGTGCATTCTCTCAGACGGCCACCGGATGTGGGGGGGGGGGGTTGATGTATGTCCTGCCTTTCCTGAATGAGTCAGAGCTGGACTGAATAGACCTGGGCTGCATTCAGAGTAGGGGGAGGAGATTTCCCTTGCACCTGAATAGGCCTTGTCTGCCTTGGACAATGCTGACTCCACCTCCTGCCAGGCAGCTGCACCAGAGAGGACAGTACTGGTTTTGGATGAGCACAGAGCCTCTCTGCACTAAGAGAACAAAGGAATTTGCTGTATAAATAGTGGGGCCCAGAACCAGTATTCAAGATTACTGCTGAACTAAGGAGCCTGCCAAGGAGAACCGGGAAAGCTGGAGGAGGAGTAGTGCCTCTGTGCTGTGTGCTGTTGGGGTTGGCCTGCAGTTATTGCTTCTGTCTTGGGCAGGGAAAGGACTGGACTGTGCTTTCATCATCCTGCTGTTAGAGTTTTCTCCAAGGGCTTGAGGTAGATAGAGCTTGCCTCCTGTTGGAAGTCTCAGGGATAGAAAAGACTTCAAAGATCACTTCTGGGAATCAAGAGGAACCTTTGCCAAGGAGAAGAGCCGGAGAAGCTGAGGAGGAATACTGCTCCTGTGCTGTTTGCTGTCTGGGGTTGGAATGCAGTGGCTACTTGCTGCCAAGGAAAGGAGAAAGAACGTTGTTGTTTGCTGTGTCCCCTGCTTGAGGAAGATCTCCAAGGGCTTGAAACTGAGCTTGCCTCCTGTTCTGAAGTCTCAGGGACACAAAGACTTCACCACCAGCTCCCCTGAACTTCCTTGCTGGGAGTTCTGACCTGCTAAGAAGTGCCTGCTGTTGTTTTTGACCTCTGGAGGCTGTTTGCTGCTGGAAGCTGGGAAAAGTAACACAACTTTGAGATGCACAACGCATCCGCACCTGTTACCGACGCATCGCTGAAGAAATCTGCGCAGCGCCTGCCCGCGGCTTGAGAAATCGCTGCATTGAGTGCACTGATCTCCGAATTATGGGATCACCGCACCGATTCCAATGCAAGGCCTGCTCTGCTGCTGCAATAACCCAAGTATCGCCCCGGATCGTCGCATTGCATCGAGGCGCCAGGTCTGTTGCATCGTTGGGGGACGCAGTAAAAAAACGAGCGCATCACTTCCCCGCGCAGCAAGAAACCGACGCATCACCTCCCCCGGAGCAAGGAACCGACGCATCACTTTCCCTGAGTGTAGGGAACCGACGCATCACCTTCCCTGTGGCCCTTTTTGTTTGTGTGCGCGGCGCATCCAAGGTACTTTGTGTGAAAAGTGTCGCATCTGCAATTTGCTTTGAACTGAACTATTTCTACCATTTAAAAGTCATATTTTTATTACTGTATTGTGGATTTTTGTAGTTTTAGTCTTGGTTCGTTTAGATAAAGATTACTTATTTTTCTAAACTGGTGGGGTCTCCATTTGTAGTGTTTTCACTGTATTACTGTATGTGTTCACAAATGCTTTACAGACTACCTCTGAGATAAGCCTGTCTGCTCGTGCCAAGCTACCAAGGCGGTGAGCAGGGGTTATTTTAGAAGTGTATCCCCCTTATCCTGACTAGAAGCAAGGGTCCCTATTTGGACAAAGGTACCTAACTCTGCCAACTAGAGACCCCATTTCTAACACTGGCCTTAATCAATTCATCAATAAAGAGAGAAGCGTGTAATATATCTGGCTTCAAACCCAAGGGTTACCTGTAACTCTCTAATCTGAAACCCATCAAGTGCTTTTTAAGGACTTTCACCTTCTGACAGAGGCATGCTTCATCATAGAGTCCTCGTGCCAGGACTTATGGTCTCCACAAAGGCTCTACCTTGTTGCACAAAGGAGATCTTTGATATTGTTCAAAGGATCCTAAGACTAAAAATACCTAAGTAGTCTTTAGTCTTGTATTTTAATAAAAAGTGGCTCCTTGGTAATACTAAAAACAGATCACATCACTTTGTGATGGATTATGTCTTTAGCGTCTAAAGGTCAACATGGTTCAGACATCTAATTGCCTATATGAGTCGTGTGGACTTCATCAGGATCTTCTTAATTGGATTTCTTGGTTTTTTTAGCCTATGCACTCTGTATCAAAACTATGTTGCTCAACCGCCCTTTGTGGAAATCAACAATCATAACATACCAGCCATTCGTACAGTAATATAGAAATATACAGATACTTAATACTTAGCCAACATTGAGTTATTAGAATGTTATGGTCTTTAAGACATTATGAGGTCAATGGGGCTGGTGCTTCCTGTTGTCACACATTTATGAAGGAAACCCACCAGGCGCCTGTATCTAAATGTTACCTTCTCCCCCCTCTGCCTAAGATGCGAGGCAACATCAACAGGCAACATCAACAGGAAAGTGAAAACATTTGCAGAACCAACAATCACATTGAAGTGCAAATTACATTCAGGTGCAACATCGTTATTGGTGTAAATTGAAATGGTGGATGGGAACACTTATGTGCAAAAACACTTGTAGGAACAAAAATGACATTTAGGTGCACAAATTCATTTGGGTGCAAAATCACTATTGATACAGAGTCAGCTCCAGTGTATTGTACCATTTAGGTGCAAAATCACACAGTATAGAAAGGGTAATAAGATGTTACATTTGGTGTAAAAAGTGTGGAAAATGTTTTGGAGCATAAATCATATTTATTTGCAGAATTGCATTTCGGGTTGAAGAGTACGCATTTTGGTATCGCGTTTAGTTGGAAAGATCCATCAGTGTAGCAGATGTGTGGATATGTGCTCAAGAGCAAAAATTATATCTAGGTGAAAAATCAGTAGAAAACGTGTTTGACAAAAACAAATCTCATTACAAAATCACATTTAGGGCAAGTGAAGCGTGGGACAACATTAACATGCGTGTGGATGCACATCTAGCTGCAAAATCACATAAGGAGCAAAAATCACATTGAGGTGCCTAAACACCCGTCCAAAATTACTATTGATACAAAGAACAGGAGTGTGGTATCACATTTAAGTGCAAAATCAATGAGTACAGAGAGTAAATGTGGCAATAAAATGGCTCATTAGATGTAAAATGTGTGTATCGTATGGGCTGGACTGTACATTGAGGTGCTAAATCATGCAGGGTGTGTGCCCTCACCAGACCCTCGAAAACAATACAACTGGATGACCATCAGGTGTGGACACAACGATCACATACTAATTGCAATTCTAAGAACTACATTTATATAAACTAGAATTATGAAACATCGCAGTAACATACGATGTAAGAGGATCTCAACCAATATGAGCACACACTACACTGAGAAACTCCACTCCCCCGACAACCTATGTTGAAAGTACTGAAAACAGCCCCCAATGCGACCAAGGCCAATCTGTTCCAAAAAGAACAGAGATGGATTTTTCGCTTGTCCACACACGTAACAGGACTAAACGACAACATACTGTGGGGTGAGATACACAACTAATACCCCACTGAGACATTGTCTTTCACTCTTTCTGACACCAGCCACCTAGATATTTTGAGACTTAACTCCCAACATTGATCATAGCTAACTAGGTTAGTATGGGCACCCTTCTTCTTAAACTCATCCTGACAGGATGATAGCTTGTTTTAATTTTGAATTACTATTACTTTCCCCTTATGCCACCTACACCACCAGTGATACAGTTATCCAATCAATTAATGATGTTTACTCTTGTGCAACTCTGGAATTTAACATGTAGCCTCTTTTTGAGGTATACTACAAATGGTTTAATACTCTGCCTCCTTCTAGGGCACACTAAACTGTTTAAATGTTTGCTCCAGTACCATGACATATCTGACATTATAATAACTCCCATACACACGTATTAGCGATTTACCTACATTTTGCTATAGTTTGATATCTTTGATATCCTGTGGAAAGTGACTCACCTTTAGATTAAATTGATCCCAACTCTGCTCCAAGATGGCGCTGGTCTATCTTTCTTCTACTCACCAGCAGTCGGGGGACAGACCAGAACTGGGGGCGTGCTATTATGACACATACTGTGACCTTTTCTTTCACCGGCTCTGCTACCTTGCTCACAGATGAGCAGTAGCCGAGCCTGGGGTAGGTTACACACTTTCCACGGCGGCCATCATCCGTAAGCAAATACTCCAAATTGTATGGGAGTGCCACCCAAAACGTGGCAGGCAGCTAAAACAAGGGGACCCGGATTTCTTAATATGATTCTGCACTCTCTACTTTTTAACCAGGCGGCACAAAGCTTTTGAAGCGTGACTCTGCTACTGCTCATGGAACTTTAGCCCAGCATTTTTAGCTGTAAGATCTCTTGATTATTGAAATTAAATTCATGTTTTATGATATTCCAACACTGCGCATGAGGGAGCCAATAAAACTCGAGATAGATCTTGGCTGTACCTCATCCATGATGTGGATACTTTTGGGCAATTACACTCGCTTTACTCTAAAGACGATGTGTTAACTATTGTCACTACTGTTTTCGTTTTATGTGCGTGAGGTCTCCACACCTTGCATGTAGCTGGACAGATACACTACATATGTATGCATACCTACCCAGAACTACACATGAGGCACCTCGAGGTATGTCCTGGGCTTCACCTCTACTCAATGTTTGGCTTGTTTTGTGAGACCATGCCCACTTCATCCACAGGATGATATGATCTTCATTACTGTGGTTGCTGCTGTTGCTGTATTGATTATTGTTTTTACTGCTATGTCCACCATGCATTGACCATTTGCACACAGCTGAAATTGCACTGCTTGCCCATACAGATTCACCACTAAGAGTTGTTGCTGAATGTTATATTTGTTCTCTTTTTTATCCCCCACCCCGGTCGGTTCAGATATTGATTGCATCAAGGCATACTATATACTTTAATGAACTGGGATCTGATAAGGCTTTAGGTAACACATGTACCTCTGACCGTCCTCCCCATGAGTAGTTTAGTTTTCACCCTTCACGGTCCTGACGAATTGCCTCGATCATCCTTTTGACACATTCATGGCAAGAAACATGTTGACCTTCACCTGTATTTAGAGCACACTTGGATCATTATATCCTCTTCGGCCAATACCTGTTTTTAGTATAACCGAGCGTTCCATACATTAAACTTTTGCTTTGTGAATACCTCAAGTTATTTTTAATACACCACTCTACTCACTCACAGCACTTCCACATAGCACTTCACACTTCACTATGGCACCTTAAAATAACTCCGACAAAGAACCCCCCACGGGGCCCGTTGGGCATTGCAGCGCCGGACCAACGAGGAGTTGGCCTATGATGAAACATGACACCCTTTAGGGTGTGTGAGGGCCCTTGCTCCTGAAGGATCAGATCCCCCGACTTGATCCCTCAGGTATCTCCAGCCTTTTTATTTCGCAATAGGAACTGCACACCTCTGTGTATAGCTAAATCACATCAAACATCAAACAGAATGCAGCAACATATTTAAGAAACACAAATGTGCCACAATTGTAGTGCATGGATGCTTACCGTCACTGTCCATGTTCTGTTATGGGACTTTAGGCAGACGAGCTAAAACACTGAGGGGCCGATTCCGATCTCGGCCGGTAGGGCTCCGAATCGGATTCGGCTTACCGGATCCGATTCGAGCCCTGTTTCCGACCGATCGTACACGGGTCCGGCCGAGCGAGTACGATGCAGCGCCAGCGAAATCGCCGACCGACTCGTACGCGGCTTCAACACGCTCCGACCGACTCGCACGGACACAACTCGCACCACGCGATGGAGTCGTTCTCGGCCGGGCAAGTACGATGCGCGCCGCGGAGCAATCCGACCGACTCGCGCCGTCCGGCTCGAGCGCTGTCGGAGCCGGACTTTGGGGGTCCGCGTCGGACCCCGATGCATGGCCGCGCGAGTCGCACACTGGGGGACCCATGGGTCCCCCTACCTGTGCATGTATGACGCGATGCGCATCGACGCGTACACCGCTGTAGGGCGCCCTGTTCGCCTCGCACCCATTGAGTCAATGGGAGCCCGCGTACGCGTTGATACGACCGGCTCCCATTGACTTCAATGGGAGTCCGACCGACTCGAGTCCGATTGCATGCGTGCGCATCGTATTCGTTCGGTCGGACTGCCAGAGTCCGATTCGGTTGGAAATCTCTCCGGGTCCTGCTCGGTCGGAGAGGTTTCCGGCCCGAATCGGGCCGTTTCCGATTCGGGCCGGAAACCTCTCTGACCGAGCCGGACCCGGAGAGATTTCCGACCGAATCGGACTCTGGCAGTCCGACCGAACGAGTACGATGCGCACGCATGCAATCGGACTCGAGTAGGTCGAACTCCCATTGAAGTCAATGGGAGCCGGTCGTACAACACGTACGCGGGCTCCCATTGACTCAATGGGTGCGAGGCGAACAGGGGCGCCCCCTACAGCGGGTACGCGTCGATGCGCATCGCGTCGTACATGCACAGGTAGGGGGACCCATGGGTCCCCCAGTGTGCGACTCGCGCGGCCATGCATACAGGGGGTCTGACGCGGACCCCAAAGTCCGGCTCCGACAGCTTTTCGAGCCGGACGGCGAGAGTCGGTCGGACTCGCTCGCGGCGCGCATCATACTTGCCCGGCCGGGAACGACTCCATCGCGCGGTGCGAGTTGTGTCCGTGCGAGTCGGTCGGAGCGTGTTGAAGCCGCGTACGAGTCGGTCGGCGATTTCGCGGGCACTTGTATCGTACTCGCCGGCCGGACCCGCGTCACGAATCGGTCGGGAAACAGGGCTCCGAATCGGATCCGGTAAAGCCGAATCCGATTCGGAGCCCTACCGGCCGAGATCGGAATCGGCCCCTCAGCAGCTAATATGCATGATTATGAGAAAAAAATACTTTACCAGGCCTGATTCCAAATGAGAATGGCATTAATGTAGAGCTCTGACCCAAAGCCCTTTTTAGGTCGCGCTTTCGAGACCTCTTGTATATACTTCATTATATACTTCTCTGTGTGGGCTTAAAGCCTGCCAAGGGTTTTTCATTTGTATGTTTCAGTGTCCTTAAAAAATGCTTGCTTGCTTGTGGTCAATCCTTCCTCCTTGTCCCACCTTTTTGGCTTTCATTTTCTCTAAAAGAGCAGGGACCAAGTATACTATCTTTATGCTTTGGTTGTTTATCTATTGTTTGGGGTACTATTTTTTTATTTCTTTCCTGCTCATGATACACTGTGGATGCTGCTCAGTTTCGGCACCCATGTTTTTTTGCATCTTCCCACCCACCCCCCTTACCCTGTTGCTGCTACCATCCTACCCGCACTTCACTCCGTTGCTCATTTAAGCCAGGTGTGATTTCAGTGCACGAATAGATCAAGCAAGGGTAATGTACTTTCTCTCCATTGTGCATCATGGTGGCTGCGTGAATTATGTTTGTCTACATGGGCGCCGTGCTTCATGTTTCAGCACGGTGCCCGTTTTCATACTTTGCAAATGTCTGTTTCATTTATTCCCTATCATTCTCATTATGTAGCCTCAACTTGCTTTGCTGTTTCTTTACAGGCCTTGTCCTTGTTCATCCTTTGTCTCCATCATCTGTCTTTGTGCCCTACCGCTTTCCACTTAGCTCTGTCTCCCATTTTGTGTTATTTTACAGCTGTGCTGCTCCCTTCGCCTATTTGCCCTGCTTTCTCTCACACCGCTCTCCCATTCTAGAACATTTAGTGAACTGTGCATCACATGGTAGGCGTTAAGTTTGTAAATTGCAGGTAGTATTTCATTGTCGCAGTAAAGGTTTGCTAGCGCTATATGTTTCCCATGGAGAATATTTTTGTTTAATAGAAAATGTGATCACTGTTCTAGTTCTACGATTAAAAAATATATATGTGTTCTAAGTTGGCTTTCAAGGTGACCTCATGTGCTCTTATACAAGTTATCATGCATTGTTTTTCGCTGGTAGCAGCAAGAGAGGCTTCCGTTGGTTGGGGTTCCTATTTTTGAGGGTGTCAGGTTTCAAGGGGTTACTGTACATGAATGTTTAAGGCGACATACACTCTGAGGAAGCTGAGCACAGTAAACTCTCTTCAAAGGTGTACTTCAGGTTACTAAATGACAGAACCCATGTATTTGCAAAACACATGTCCACTCCTTGACTCTCTTGGAACTGACAACAAGTTTGCTGTTGCTTAAACCGATGTTACTGATTTGTCGACCTTGCAAGAATGAATGGTAGGTAGTGTGGGCCTGCTGGGATTCGAACCGTGGCAATGCAGATGGACACAGATCCTCGATGTATGGAACTGGCATTTGTTACACTGGAAGGTCCTGTCTTCAGCAAGCTATCTTTGCATTGCTTCTGTTACTAACTCAAAACTTGTGAGGCAGACACTACAGTACTGTGAAAGAGAGAAGAAATTTAGTTGATTTCGAAATTAACAACCACAAATTCTCCAAGTCAGCCTGCTTCTCTGTAAAATAGCCTGAATCCTAGCCCAGAGCTCCCGTGAATGTTCAGCGCTCTGTTGCGTTCCACAAATACACGCACATACATGCATACATAGATACATACATACGTACATACATACTACATACATACATATGGATGGATACGAGAGAGGCACCTGGGAACACTTTAGTGCTGACACACGCACATCCAGATCTCACATTACTAAATGTAGCACAGAAGGTTGTGTTGCAGTTAAGTTGGCTTTGAGTCGCCATTGTTGACCTTGAATTTATAATTTCATTATTGTAATCTTTCAAAATAAGAACAAAGATATGCTGGTATAATATGGAGGCAGTCTATACTGTGTCTGAGTACAGTAGAAAACTGCAGACATTGCAGACTATTGACATATTACTCTGATTTGAATTATGAGTCAATCCCATGATGTCCAAACTAAGGCATACTCACCGCTCTATTGACTCTTTTTTTTTAACATGCCCTCGACATACAGGTTTGGTGTTAATATTCTTAACAGTTTTCATAATCACATTTTACTGACCTCCTCCTCTCCTTTTGCATTAGGGCAACATTTCATATGTTTAGGGGCAAGATGGTGGTATGTGTCCTATGGGGCTGGCTGGTAACGCAATTCTCTAGACCCAGTGCTGATGCACACAGGATAAAGTTTAATTTGCAAATGTTGGCAACATGCACAGATGATAATTTGCTAAATGCATATTTGAGTTGCCCCCTTGCATATTTGAAGGTACCTTGTTGCATACCTGGATGTTTAGTGTGACGTAAAACACTACACAATTCCACATAATACAATTCACCACCACACAATTCAACACCACCCAACATAACTACACTCCACATCATACTACTCAACACAACATGATTCAACTCCAGATAATTACACTCTACTCAATCCCACATAAATACACCTCATATAAAACCACTGTATGCCTCATAGCTACAATATATATAAATGCTCTCCACAACATGCCAAATAATTCCAATCAGCATAATTTCACTCACCGCCACACAGTTCCATGCCACACAATTCAAGTCCACACATTTCTGTTCCACACATTTCTGCTCCACACTTCATAATTCAACAACAAACCACACAATTAAAATCAACAACACAATTACACAACAGACCACATGCATCCAATCCACACCACAGAATTCCACGACATGCCAAAAAATTCAACGGCACACCACATAATTAAACTCTGCTAAATACCACTCCACAACACAAAATATCAATACACATAATTACACTTCATGACACACAATCCAGCTTCACATAATTCCAGTACACTCAATACCACACAATTACTATACACATAATGCCACTGCACACCATGCCACATAAGTCCACTACACAAACCCCTCCACACCACCCTATTCCACACCACACATTTCCACAGCTAACAATTCCAATCCAACCAACATAATTTCACTACACACCACATGCATCCATTCTGCACCATGACACATTTGTAAAAAACATTGTCATGTACAATGCCAATAGCTCTAAATTGCTCAAAAGTGAGACCTATTGGCTTTCACAAAGCTTGTTAGATACATTTTTGGAGTTGATGACATGGCTCTGGCATACAGTTAAAGATGTCTGTAGACATGCCAAAAAGGGTACATTTTTGCCGCATCAGAACAATTACCTTTTATCACCTGTTGCTCCCTCTGGTGTACTTTTCAAACATGAACCATTTATTACAAGCTCAAATTAAAGCAACCATAGGGAGTATTTTCAAGATTCATTCCTGACATTTACTCCAATGTATCTCCTTGATTCAGAGACGCGGTGCGTTATATGAAACAATAGTGGTGGTAATTTTGTTGAGCTCTAGTTAGAGTATGTTACTTTTGTGCTACATATATATATATATATGCATGAAGCTTACCGTCACTGTCCATGTTCTGTTATGGGACTTTAGGGAGATGAGCTAAAACACTTAGGGGCCGATTCCGATCTCGGTCGGAGGCGCACCCAATACCATTCGGTCGGGAAAAAAGCCATGCGAATGCCTGTTTCCCGACCGATCCATACATCATTCCGAACGAGTAAGTACGATGCGCACAACAGCATAGAATCCGGCCGAGTCGTACTCACACAATCCAGGTCCTGTTCTCCGACCGAGGCGAATCCGGAAACGCAGAATCGAGTAGCACAGAAGGGAAAATGCAGCCCTGTCCGGCCGAACAAGTACGATGCGCTTTCCGTACGCGCCGAACCCGTCGCTTCCGGGAGAGGCGCACATAAGCTCCGATTCGCGCCACAACACGATCCACGGCTACGAGGCGAACACGCCAGCGACGAGGGCGACGCGAAGCAACAAGAAAGACGAACGAGACGAACCAACCATGAATCCCTACGTTTCGATCCTACCAATATTCTACATTTACTACCGGAACAGGCACGGGCGCGTACGGCGCAGAAGGTAAGTCAGACACCAACCACAAAAACATACAACACGTACACGACACATCACACACACACAGAGGGATGCAGAATTTACTTACACCAGCAACAGCAGCACCATAGGGGTGGGATGCCCATCACCAATGCCACATATGCACACAGGGGCCTGGATGCGCACCACCACTACCACCCCTACCCAGGGGGGGCTGGATGCCTACCACTACTACCACCCTTAACCAGGGGGGTGCCAGATGCCTACCACTACTACCACAATTAGCCAGGGGGCTGGATGCCTACCACTACTACCACCCTTAGCCATGGGGGTGCCAGATGCCTACCACTACTACCACCCTTACCCAGGGGGGCTGGATGCCTACCACTACTACCACCCTTACCCAGGGGGCTGGATGCCTACCACAACTACCACCCTTAGCCAGGGGGCTGGATGCCTACCACTACTACCACCCTTACCCAGTGGGGCTGGATGCCTACCACAACTACCACCCTTACCCAGGGGGGGCTGGATGCCTACCACTACTACCACCCTTAGCCATGGGGGTGCCAGATGCCTACCACTACTAACACCCTTAGCCAGGGGGCTGGATGCCTACCACTACTACCACCCTTAGCCATGGGGGTGCCAGATGCCTACCACGACTACCACCCTTACCCAGGGGGCTGGATGCCTACCACAACTACCACCCTTAGCCAGGGGGGCTGGATGCCTACCACTACTACCACCCTTACCCAGGGGGCTGGATGCCTACCACAACTACCACCCTTACCCAGGGGGGCTGGATGCCTACCACTACAACCACCCTTAGCCATGGGGGTGCCAGATGCCCACCACTACTACCACCCTTACCCAGGGGGGGCTGGATGCCTACCACTACTACCACCCTAAGCCAGGGGGCTGGATGCCTACCACTACTACCACCCTTAGCCAGGGGGTGCCAGATGCCCACCACCACTACCACCCTTACCCAGGGGGGCTGGATGCCTACCACTACTACCACCCTAAGCCAGGGGGCTGGATGCCTACAACTACTACCACCCTTAGCCAAGGGGGTGCCAGATGCCCACCACCACTACCACCCTTACCCAGGGGGGCTGGATGCCTACCACTACTACCACCCTAAGCCAGGGGGCTGGATGCCTACCACTACTACCACCCTTACCCAGGGGGGCTGGATGCCTACCACAACTACCACCCTTACCCAGGGGGGGCTGGATGCCTACCACTACAACCACCCTTAGCCATGGGGGTGCCAGATGCCCACCACTACTACCACCCTTACCCAGGGGGCTGGATGCCTACCACTACTACCACCCTACGCCAGGGGGCTGGATGCCTACCACTACTACCACCCTTAGCCAGGGGGTGCCAGATGCCCACCACCACTACCACCCTTACCCAGGGGGCTGGATGCCTACCACTACTACCACCCTTAGCCAGGGGGCTGGATGCCTACCACTACTACCACCCTTAGCCATGGGGGTGCCAGATGCCTACCACTACTACCACCCTTACCCAGGGGGGCTGGATGCCTACCACTACTACCACCCTTACCCAGGGGGCTGGATGCCTACCACAACTACCACCCTTAGCCAGGGGGGGGGGCTGGATGCCTACCACCACTACTACCACCCTTACCCAGGGGGGCTGGATGCCTACCACAACTACCACCCTTACCCAGGGGGGGCTGGATGCCTACCACTACTACCACCCTTAGCCATGGGGGTGCCAGATGCCTACCACTACTAACACCCTTAGCCAGGGGGGCTGGATGCCTACCACTACTACCACCCTTAGTCATGGGGGTGCCAGATGCCTACCACGACTACCACCCTTACCCAGGGGGCTGGATGCCTACCACAACTACCACCCTTAGCCAGGGGGGCTGGATGCCTACCACTACTACCACCCTTACCCAGGGGGCTGGATGCCTACCACAACTACCACCCTTACCCAGGGGGCTGGATGCCTACCACTACAACCACCCTTAGCCATGGGGGTGCCAGATGCCCACCACTACTACCACCCTTACCCAGGGGGCTGGATGCCTACCACTACTACCATCCTAAGCCAGGGGGCTGGATGCCTACCACTACTACCACCCTTAGCCAGGGGGTGCCAGATGCCCACCACCACTACCACCCTTACCCAGGGGGGCTGGATGCCTACCACTACTACCACCCTAAGCCAGGGGGCTGGATGCCTACAACTACTACCACCCTTAGCCAAGGGGGTGCCAGATGCCCACCACCACTACCACCCTCACCCAGGGGGGCTGGATGCCTACCACTACTACCACCCTTAGCCAGGGGGGGCTGGATGCCTACCACTACTACCACCCTTAGCCAGGGGGTGCCAGATGCCCACCACCACTACCACCCTTACCCAGGGGGGCTGGATGCCTACCACTACTACCACCCTAAGCCAGGGGGCTGGATGCCTACCACTACTACCACCCTTAGCCAGGGGGTGCCAGATGCCCACCACCACTACCACCCTTACCCAGGGGGGGCTGGATGCCTACCACTACTACCACCCTTAGCCAGGGGGGGCTGGATGCCTACCACTACTATCACCCTTAGCCATGGGGGTGCCAGATGTCTACCACTACTACCACCCTTACCCAGGGGGCTGGATGCCTACCACTACTACCACCTCTACCCATGGGGGCTGGATGCCTGTCACTACTACCACCTCTACCCATGGGGGGCTGGATGCCTACCACCAACACCACCCCCACTCATAGGATGGACAATGCATGACACAACCAGCACACCACAACCTAGGGAATGCAAGAAAAGACATCCCCCAACACCATGACAAGCGTGTGTAGACTGTGTCAAATGCCTACAACACTGAACATGACTTTGAACATACAATGTGACCCCCTATCACATGTGCCACACATATATGTGTGTGGCCCCCACAATGCAAACAGGCCATGACCATTGTGGCAATGGGGTCCAAACCCCCATCATCACAGTGACCAAAAGGTAAGTGTGGGGTCCATAGCTGAAGCACATTTTGAACATTGTGGCAATGGGGTCCAAACCCCCATCATCACAGTGACCAAAAGGTAAGTGTGGGGTCCATAGCTGAAGCACATTTTGAACATTGTGGCAATGGGGTCCAAACCCCCATCATCACAGTGACCAAAAGGTAAGTGTGGGGTCCATAGCTGAAGCACATTTTGAACATTGTGGCAATGGGGTCCAAACCCCCATCATCACAGTGACCAAAATGTAAGTGTTGAAAAAGAAAAATCTGCAACTGCCAAACTGCATGGATGATTCCTGGTCACAGAACATAAAACACATCAGTGGCAAAGTAGTGCATGTGTCCCATTGCAACATAGATTAGGGGAGGCAAATACTGCAGTGCAAATAAGACATACCTTTGGCCATGTGCAGACAAACAACACCCATGGGGGCTGACACATTCAACATTCATCAATGACACAATGACAGAAGTGACCATCAGAATGCAGACCCACATATTTGCACCAATGGGCACACAAATGCAGATACCCTGTGGAGACTGTAGATGTGAGGTGAACAGATACCATACCATGGCAGCAATGGGACACACAAACCATGATCATTGTGCTGACCGATGACCTAGGAGTCCCAGGGACAGCAGGGGAAACCCACCAAACAACATACAGCCAATGGCACACCTAAGATATGCCAATGCAGTGGTGCAGATGCACAAACACAAACAGGCAGACCCACACTGCACATCAAACACAACAGGTGAGGGGGTGCCAGTGTCCCCAGGCAACCACACAACACACGAGGAGGCCTGAATACCAATTACACAGATGTGCATACAGTGCCACACAAAGGTAACTCATGGATCCAAATCCCCTATGTGGGCAATCAGGCATTGTCAGATGAGAGGGAGCACAAATCACACATGTCACACAAGCACGTAGGAACAGCAACTGACACAGCAAGACACAGACACACCACAGCACTACCCCCAGGGCCCCCACAATGTAGTGACCCTGGGCTGCATTACAATCCCACTGTGATGACAAAGCTAAATGTTGTTCACACTGTGAACCACAGTCATGTGTCCTGAGCAACAAACTACCATCACACCTACACAAGCACAAATCAATCAGCACGGCCAGTAAGCCAAGGGCAACATGGAGGCAGGGGTCTAGCCGGGCAACAACTCTCATCTGCACACACTCAACACCACACACCTCGACCTCCAACAATGTGCAGCAGTGAAGCACACATGCACTGGTGACATTGCACATGCACCCATGACAATCCCAGGGTGGTGGGTGGGAACCAAGGTGCAGAAACACATCACACATGGCCACTCAACAAGACTCCTGAATGTCTGACACACTGCACACTACGCTGTACATGGACATGACGGCAATACCACACCAACCAATGGGATCCCAGCCACAGTCACACACCAATGAAGAAGCCAAGGTCACCCACAAAGAACACACATAGACAACAACCAACATTGCAGCCCGGACCCTGAGGAGTGCCAGCAGTCACACACACAACGTGTCACAATCACTGAAAGATAACACAAACTGGAAATCACATGACAGGTGTAAACAACAAGTGCCAAGGGGAAACCTGACTGTGACCAATCTGCGTCTGCACACAAACTCAGCCCTGACAGCAAACACACCTATGGGTGACACCCTGATGACCAGTAATGTTCCATGCACCCACATCACAGAGAACCCAGGGAGAAGACTTTGGGGGAACATAGGTCAACTCAGCAAGCATCACAAACAGGTACAACACTAGGGATCACAGCATGCACAGCAAAACGGAAGTGAACACACAGACATGCTCATACAACACACACCTTGGGCGCAGGCAATGTCACAGGAGTACACACTGCCATGAGGGGACTCCACTCCTGTGTGAGGAAAGCTGTGCCATATGTTGCCTCAGTAGGGCCCCATCATGTCAGCTGAGCACTTGGTCACACAATCAACAATTAGCACCAAATGAAGGCTCCCGTCACATCAGCCTGGTCATGGGAGTGCCAACGAAATCATCAGCACAGATCCAACACACTTGTATAGCAATGTTGCACTGACAACACAGATGAGTCCTTCCCCATTGATGCCCAAACCTGCATGTCCAGTGGAGATGGCCACACGGTCAGGGAAGTAGACGAATTGAACAATGGCAGGCACAACAGATGTGCAGGGGTGGAAGCCACAGATGTGGAATTGCTAATGTAAGTAGGAAATCCCATTGCCAAATACTGAACACATGACACCCTCAGATGCTGCTAAGGATGACATGGATACACCACAGGATAGGACACATTCCCCCTGGACCACATGTGTTCCTGCACAGTAACACTTCATTATCATGAGACCAAATATCACCATCACTGCAGCAAGGGCATGGTTAGCATCGTCAACAACATGTACATCAGAAGCATAAGCACTAGAGAACAGAAAGTTGCTTTATTCAGCATATGTGTGTCCAAAAACTCAGAGAACAGTAATGCTCCAACAAAGGCCAATGGCCAGTCCATCAAGTAAGTCAATACAGGGTGACAGTGGCAGATGTCACCCTACGCATGCCTGCACAGCACAAAACCAGGGACAATCCACTAGGAGGGGCAACCGGGGGCAGGCCAGGCACCGCAGGGACAGGATCAGGGCTCACCAGGAGGTGGCAGGGAAGGGGTGGTGGGTGCTGGAGAGCCACTGACAACTGCAGTGGAGGTGTCTGACATGGTGTGTGCTGGCACAACTGGGGGGCATGACTCAGATGTTGTGGGTGCCGGCACGACTGCAGTGGACCCTGCAGATGGAGTGGACATTTCCGCCACTGCAGTGCCCAAGTCAGACAGGGTGGTAGTGGACTCCACTGCAGTGCCTACCTCCAGGGGAGGAGAATGGGGAACAGGCAAGGTGGGCTGGACAGAGGGGGAGGACACCCTCACCACATCAGTGGCACAGACAAGCGCAGCAGGGGGTGTGGTGCGGGGAGAGCAAGTGGCAGGGGGAGAAGGCCGGATCCTCTTGGGGATGGTATATCTGTGGGTGGGGGAACCTGGGGCAGGGTGTGGTGGGGGCACCTGTGGAGTGGGGGCCTGAGGGATGGAGGAAGGAGACCTGGTGCCTGAGCTGCAGGGCGGCGGCGGGGTCTTGCTCTTAAGACTCCGGGGGACTTGCGGGTGGGGGCCTCAGTCTGTCTGCACCTGGGGGAGGGTGTCCGGGGGCGAGGGGCACTCTGCTCCGTGTGGGTGGGCTTCCTCTTCCCCCTGAAAGTTGTATCAGCTGGATCGGAGGGGAAGAGGCCGTGGTCACTGAGGAAGAGCCGCTGTGTCTTTGGGGTTGCAGGTGAGGCAAGGGAGGGTGCTTTGGAGGGAGAGGCAACTGAGGACTGCGCAGTGCTTGTGGATGTGTGTGTGTGTTTCAGGGCCCCATCCCCTGTGAGTCTGGTTTCAGTCCCCTGACTGTGCGTGCGTGTGCGTTTTGTTTGTGGCGTGTGTGTCTGTGTGCTGGACGTGTGTGTGCTGGTGTGTGCCTGTGCCGGTGTGTGTGTGTTTGGGACGGGTAAGGTGCTGGGGAGTGTGGATGGAGCAGAGGCAGGAGGGGTGAGGGACTGTCTGAGGAGGGACACTGCTGCCATCAGGGAGGAGTCCATGGACCTATTGCCCCTCTGTAGGTCAGACATGCCCGATGAGATGCCCTCCATGAACGACACCAGCTGAGTCAACAGAGCGGTGTGCACATGGAGGACAATCAGCATGGCTGTCTGCCCTACATGGAGCTGGCGAAGGAGGTACACAGACTCCTCACTCAGGGCAGCAGGGGACACAGGGGCAGGGGGTGCGGTGCCTGGCCCGAAGGAGACACGCTCCCGAACATGGGAGCCTCCACGGACCTGGGGAATGGGAGCCGATGGGAGGGCGGTTGTGGTGCTGGTGGTGGCGGGGACAGCAACACTAGCTGGGGTGTGGTGGCTGCTGACACCCGCCTCCATAAGGGAGTCATCCTCCGAGCCGCTGTGGTCCTCAGCTGAGGTGGATGCTGCTGAGGACTCCTCGGTGTGGCTCCCCTCGCCCTCCGTGCCACTGGGTCCCTCCGACCACTCCTCGGCTGCTGACCCAGTCTGGCTCTCCGGCTCCTCCTGGTCCGTGGAGCTGTCCCCTTCCGTGGCCGTGGATGTATCTGCAAACAATGGGGAAACAGACAGACATCAGTCACCTACACCAAACGCACACACCACTGTGAGCACAGCACATTACAGAGCAAGCCCTGGCATCATTAGTTGAACATTGCTAAAAGTGCCCTAACTGAACAGGAGAAGCCAATTGTCAGTCTGATGCCAACCATGGCACTCACATCCCACATGGCCTTGCACCCATCTGTCTGGTGTCTGTTGGATAGCAACACCCCAGTGTGGACACATGCACCACCTACACAGTAGTTGGACAGTGCAGAGGACACGGTGTAGCATGTGGACATGCACACATCACAACTCTTGCCACTGAGTCAGTACAGGTTTCCGGATGAAAGGGATGACCAGAGTCAAATAGGAAATGCATGTGATGCATACCAGCGACAGACACCATGATGCACCCATGTCCTGATAGCCATCGCCACAATGGTGTGCATGTAGCACATGTCACTCCCCTGCAGGATCACCAATAAGTAGACACATGCCATGGCGGAGGCATGACTGCTAAGTCATGCATCACTGTCTCAGTGATGTATGACTTGGCAGCCAGACAACAACACTCTGCACTGTGTCACAATAGTAGGTCATGGGGAATGCAAGTCCTGGAGCTGCACAAGTGCACATGTACATCCCCCAGACAACACATCATCTTAACCCTCATCTGTCCAGGTCATACCGATTGGACATATGGGAGACCTGTGACACTACCCTCTAAACCTGAGCCCCTCACAATCTGCTGTGAATGAGAAACAGCTGCCTGAACTTCACATTCGCATACCCCAGTCTGCACGGGCAGCTGATCAAACACCTATGTGACACACAAGTATCGTCTCCTATGGTCACATCTCCAGTGGCATGCTGATCCCCTACCGAGAAACACCCCAGCAGTCCTGGCAACAAATCCACAGCACACTGACACAGAGGCAGACACCTGAGGGGTCAAATCACTGCGCACAACGTGTCAGCTGATACACGGGAGTGGGAGTACAGGTGTATTGGATGGGCTGGAGTAGGCATGACTGTCCTGCCCCACATGAATGAGGGATGAGCCCTGGACAGTGGATAGCTGGCTATGTATGTGTGACACACGTAATCTGCACACTCCTGGGGCCCAAACATTGTTCCCACCCGCTGCATGGGTGTGTGCCAGATACCCCAGGCACATGTGGTGGCTCAGCTCAGCAAGTGGACCGCATATCAAAGCAACACGCAGATTACATGTCCGAACACAGGCATTGTGTGAACAATGGACCCACCCATGATGCCCACAACAGAGTTAGGGAAACAGATGCTGTCCCCCACCTTGAGTGAAGCAAACTGCAAGGACACAGTCTCAAGTGACACAATTCCCTGAATGTAAGGGCCACACCTGGGTATCAGATGAGGAGTGGGCAGTGCACAATAGAGGGACATGGCTCCTGGACAACATGACTGCTGTACTGTGGCAGTTTAACCAGGCCAGAGGAGGGCACATAGCATGTAATACAGAGTTCACAGTGCAGTCTTTGACTCACCCCCTCCTTGCTGCTGTCTGGCCTTCAGCTGCCCATCCAGGTCTGGAAACACCACCGCCAGGATCTGGAGCATGTGGGGGGTCAGGGTCCGTGTTCCGCCCCTCCTGCGAGGAGGCGACAGCTTCAGCTGGTCCCGTGCAATCCTCCGGGTCCAGCCCCGAAGGTCCTGCCACCTTTTCTGGCAGTTGCGGATCCGGTGCTTGTAGACCCCCACGGACCGGACAGCCCGGACGATGTCCTTCCAGATCTCCTGCTTCCGATGGGCATTAACCTGTGAGGATGACAAAGTGAAAAGGCCATTACTACACATGCAACATATCCGTGCATGACACAGTTGTATATACATGTCTCAATCACAGGGGCACATGATGTACACAGGCAGTGCAACGCTGCCCATGGACAGTTTGCCAGAAGTCACTACATGGTATCATTGCATGGGAAGTAAAACATTGTTCAAATGCACTGTCACTGTACCATACCTGTCCAGTGCATGTCACTACACACTATGGGGGGTGACAACATACTCAGTGAGCCTGCTAGCCAGTGGCGTGCAGATTTTCAGCCTTGCTAGTCAGACAAAATGCACATTCAGAAAGGCAGTGCACAGAACACTCACCTGCTCCCCTGGTGTCCCATACAGCTTGCTGTACTGTGGAAGTAGGCTGTCCAGCAGGGCCTGGTTCTCCTCAAGGCTGAAGGCTGGGGCTCTCTCCACAGTACGTGCCATTGCAGGGTCCAGAGGGGGCAGAGACAGCAGCAGTGCAGTGGCAGATGTCGTCCTGGAGCATGTAGTGCAGGCAAGTGAGCTCTCAGGGGAACAGCCAGCAATATATATGTGCTGCAGAGGCAGATACTGTCCCATGTGTCCAAAGTGATAGGTCCAAGTTGTTTGCATCTTCTGAATCTGGCCAATCCATGGAATAGCAGCACCAATACACGCCCACAGCATCCTTCAAATCTTCAACTTCATGACATACATGATTTTGCAACATTGTTGTGGGTGACCAACTGAATTTCCAGCAACCGACTCGTTCGAATTTCGAAACGCGTCCGTTGCCAGGCTAGGCCATTGACAATGGGGGCGCACCAATCGGTCCATTGCGGTACAACACGTACAGGGGTACAACGCGTACCCGCACACATTGAATGCAATGGGCCGGCCGGGCACACCGATTGGTCCATTGCGGTACAACGCGTACAGGGGTACAACGCGCACCCGCACACATTGAATGCAATGGGCCGGCCGGGCGCACCGATCGGTCCATTGCGGTACAACGCGTACAGGGGTACAACGCGTACTCGCACACATTGAATGCAATGGGCCGGCCGGGCACACCGATCGGTCCATTGCGGTACAACGCGTACAGGGGTACAACGCGTACCCGCACACATTGAATGCAATGGGCCGGCCGGGTGCACCGATCGGTCCATTGCGGTACAACGCGTACAGGGGTACAACGCGTACCCACACACATTGAATGCAATGGGCCGGCCGGCCACACCGATCGGTCCATTGCGGTACAACGCGTACAGGGGTACAACGCATACCCGCACACATTGAATGCAATGGGCCGGCCGGGTGCACCGATCGGTCCATTGCGGTACAACGCGTACAGGGTACAACGCGTACCCGCACACATTGAATGCAATGGGCCGGCCGGGCACACCGATCGGTCCATTGCGGTACAACGCTGTACAGGGGTACAACGCTGTACCCGCACACATTGAATGCAATGGGCCGGCCGGGTGCACCGATCGGTCCATTGCGGTACTAACGCGTACAGGGGTACAACGCGTACCCACACACATTGAATGCAATGGGCCGGCCGGGCACACCGATCGGTCCATTGCGGTACAACGCGTACAGGGGTACAACGCGTACCCGCACACATTGAATGCAATGGGCCGGCCGGGTGCACCGATCGGTCCATTGCTGTTCAACGTATCCCTGTACAAGTGACTGGCATATGTCACCATGCCTGTCTCAGATGAACATATGCCAGCCACAGATAGCTCCCAGGGAGTGAGGGGCACACCTACAACACCACAGCCTGTCCAAACTGTATCATAAGGCATGTAAGGCTGCATTTCCTATTGTGTGTATGTTGGTGTACATGTTGTCCTGTGGGTGTCACCTGGGGGCAGCCACCCCCAGGCTGTGCACGTGTTCATGGGGACAGGATCCTGGGTGTTACGTGTACATGACCACTGTGATGTGCAACTGTTCATATCTGTGCATGTGCCATGGTCACATTTCACGGTGGTGTATGTGTATGTCATGTCACATACCCCGTGAGTCCCATGTGGGACGGTATGTTTGAGCCAGGGTGTCCCAGTGGCACAATAGTGATGGTCCTCCACAGTCTGTGTGCATGTAGTGTTTACAATGTCTCTGATTTCATGTGCACAATGGGAGACAGTCTCCACATCCACGTTGTGTGTGCATGGACTTTGATGTTGTGCGTGTGTGTGTCACAGACGTCCATGTCTGTCCTGCAGAGGCAAGTGGAACCACTACCTGTGGGGGTCATGGTTGTTTTGCTGTGGTGTATACATGATACTCCATGTAATGCCAGTGTCCATGTGGCAATATAGGGTCCCTGGGAATGTACCTGTCGTTGAGCTGTGATGCCTGGGGCACATCTGTCCTCACATGTCACTGTGGGGGGTGATTGTGACATGGCAGCAGGAGATAGGAACTGTGACACAGCCTCAAGATATCCAATGGGCCAACCTGGGACTTATTGATGCCACTTGTTGAACCGTGATGACAGATGTTGGCCATGTATGTACCATACATGTCCTTACGGAACTGCACACTTCATGTAGTTGTGCCTCATAATGATGTATGATGTGATATTGAGTGTGTTCAATGCCGCATATGTGGGGTGACTGACAATCTTGCTTTCTTCTCCTCTGCACTGCAGGGCTCCTGCTGTCCATAGACCATTCCCAGACCTGGCAACGATGGTGGAACGGGACAGCATCCGACGGTACCGCTTCACCAGGCAGCTGATTGAGGATTTGGCAGTGCAGTTGGCCCCACATTTGCAGCCTGGCCGGCCGTATCCTACAGCGCTGACCCCCAAGGTGAAGGTGATGGCAGCCCTACACTTCTTTGCCACCGGTACCTTTCAACATACTGTGGCGACTGCTGGTGGGATGTCACAGACCATGTTCAGCCGTGTGCTCCTCGATGTTTTGGAGGCAATGTTGCTATACCTGAACCGGTACATCTATTTCCCTAGACTGCAATGACTCACTGATGTGAAGAGTGACTTCTATGCCCTGGGGAGGATGCCGCATGTCATTGGCTCCATTGATGGGACACATGTGGCTTTGGTACCACCACAGGCCCAGGAGCAGGCCTACCGTAACCGCAAGCACTACCACTCGGTCAATGCACTGGTGGTGTGTCTTGCAGATATGACCATCTCACACGTGTGTGCCCGTTTCCCTGGTTCAGCACACGATGCCTTTGTGATGAGGAGTAGTCGCATCCCCAGGATGATGGCACAGATGCAGAACCACCGTGCCTGGCTTGTCGGTGTGTACTGACTTTGTGCCATTGTGTGTGATCTGATCTGTAGTATTCCGCCCACTTTTCCAAGTCAGCTAATGTGCACTTGTCTGTCCGTAGGTGACTCGGGATACCCCAACATGCCGTGGTTGCTGACACCCCTCAGGAACCCTGTGACACCAGCCCAGATGCGCTACAATGAGGCACATGGTCGGACCAGGAGAGTGATTGAGCGGACATTTGGTCTCCTGAAGAGCCGCTTCCGCTGCCTCGACAAGACAGGAGGGTCCCTCCCATATGCCCCAGCGAAGGTGTGCAAGATTATCATCGTCTGCTGCATGCTCCACAACCTGGCAGTGCGGACGGAGTTGCCTCTCATCCAGGATGACAATGACCAACATCCGCCACCTGTGGATGATCCTGGCCTGGACCACGATGCCAGTGATGATGATGATGATGGTGATGTCCGCACACAGCTCATCACCAACTTCTTTAGCTGAATGTGAGTATCCTGAGGTGTCATGTCAATGATGTGAGTTGGCATGATATGTGTAGGTGGTGCTCTGGTGCTGTTGGAGTGTGTCCATGGGCTACTTGACTGGATGTGTGTAGCGATGTGTGCTTACAGGTGGTCTGTACTCCCCAACAGTGTTGACATGCTAACTTGGTTCTGGGTGGGTATTTTGTAACATGTATTGTGCATGAGTTTTGCTGTTCTGTCCTGTTCTCCATTGCTTTTGACTGTGTGTCATTTCTGTCCTTCACAGGGTACTTTCAGATTTGTTTGCTCAACTGTGTCCACCGACGACGTCATTGTACTTCCAGGGTGGTAGCTGTTGTGTCCCTACAGGTGATGTGCACCACACCCATGGACTTCCTTCCTTCTACAGTTGTTGACTATGTGCCCGCTGCCAGGTGGGATTACCTTGCATCTGTAGTGGTTACGACATGTTGCAACTGTGTAATAAACCTGTGCTTCACTTTGTGATGTGCGTTGTCTGTGGTCACACATTTGACTGCCATTTGCTTACTGCACCTGTGGGCTACTTGACTACAACTGGGAATAGGTGTGGTGTCTGTGCATTGCACCGTCTTTCCTGGCAACATCAGTGTAGGCAATGAGTCAGATGGCCTAGGTGTGTATATGTTGTGTAGCCCTGGTGGTGTGTCTCCCTCATATGTGTCACGTTGCCATTACTCACATGCCTGTGTTGTACTTGCTGTTGCAGTTCGCATACACAGTGTAATTTTGCAGTTCATCATCCCCATGACAGCACCCACGTTGGGATCACAACAGAGGCAAGTATGGTGTATTAGTGTGTTTATTGTGATACATTTGTGTGAATAGTGCATAGGATGGTTAGTGCTATACATTTATATTGCAATCAGAAGTTCCTAGTTGAATTGAAAGTCCTGGTAGACAAAATCCCCAGTATCGGGGCCACAGTTGTCTGAGACATTGGTCCAACTTGTACTCCCCATGTCATGTGTGGGAGTTGTGTTGCCGTCAACAGGGTGAACAGTTTGTGCACAAAGGTGAACATCCAGAACAGGTTCAGGCTTCCTGGGGGTTGCACTTGGCCATCGGCCTCTCACTTGCCCCTCCTCGGATGACCCCTCTTCTTTGGGGGCCCCTCAAGTACAGGCTGCTGCGGTGCAGGGGACTCTCCGCCAGAGTCATCCTCCCTCCCTGTGGCAGTTGCAGTAGTTTCAGCACCAGATGTTGTTGGCACACAGGGAGGTGTAGACTGGTTGCTGTTCATCTGGCGGAGGCATTGTAATATGTCCCTATGCACCGCCGTCATCTCTTGCAGTGTGTCCCACTTGGACTCCACGCGGGACATGTGAGTCCAAGCGGGCATGATGGGCAGCCTGCTGCTGTTTCATGTCTCTGAGGAGCCCCACTACCTGGCTGAGATCTCCGGTGCTGGACTGGTACGCATCGGCTATGCGTGCCAGTTGTGGGTCATCATGCACACCAGACACCTCTGCAAGCAGCGACCTCTGTCTCCCACCCTCCCACCACCCCTGCCGACATGTGCAGTGCGTGCAGTGGCACGCACAGATGACCCTGGTCGCCCTTGGGGGTTGGTGGTGGTGGTGGTTCCATGGCCCCACGTTGGTCCAGGGTCCCTGTGCTGGTGGTGCTCCTTGTTCTGTCCATGTCGGCAGGGATGGTATTTGTGGTGACAGTCGTTGGAGGGGTGGGTGCAGGGGTGCAGCTGGTGGTCCTGCTGGTGCTGCAGCTGGTGGTCCTGCTGGTGCTGCATGTTGACTTGCACCGGAGGTGCCAGGTTGGTCTTCTTCATCCGAGGAGGGCAGAGGTTGTTCGACACCAGTGAGCTCCGTATCCTCTTGAGCCTGGGACTGGGACTCCTCAGCGTCTGCTGCTGTGTCCCCATCATCACCTGTTTTTGGGAGACACACACAATGTATGTTATGTTTCTGCAGGCATCAATGGTTGACACACCTGACAGTTGTGATTGTGCCTCTGGGTGCGGGCCTGTACATTGCATTGTCCTAAGTTGTCACAGTCAGGGGTTGATATTGGTGTAGCACATTGTCCTGCATTATTTGGGCATTTCTATGTATTTGTTGGGGTGTGAACATGGTCTGCATTGGTTGTATTTGGCTTGACAACCGGCCCTCCTTCCCACCCAGCCAGTCAGTTATCCCACCATGGACTGTGCTTGCATTGCAGGGAGTGAAAGTTGTCTTTCAGGATGTCAGTCAGTGGTGTCCTGCTGTTGGTTGTTGCACAGTTGCCAGCGGGGCCTTGTGCTCCCCACAGCAGTTGCCAGTGTCAGCCATCTTGTCAGTTGTTTTCCACTCCCTGTGATGTGAGCATGGTTCAGGGTGGTGTTGATGGGACAGTTGTGGGGTGAGCTATGTCTGTGACTATGACTCCCATCATGCTATTGCCTCCACCCCACTTCCCAGCATTCCCATACTTACTTGCTTTTGTGGGGAGTTCAGTGTGTGTGGGTGTGAGAGCAATGGCAAGATGGCTGACAGTGGTGTCCTGCTGTTGGTTGGTGTGCAGTTCCCAGCATGCCCTTGTGCTCCCCACGACACAGCACCAGTGTCAGACATCTTTGATGGGCCTTTCCACTCTCTGTGGGATGTGCATGCGTGAGTGTGAGCTTGCTGGGCCATGTGGTGGGGGATGTTGAGCTGTGACTACGACTCCCATCATGCTATTGCCTCCACCCCCCTTCCCAGCATGCCCATCCTTCCTTCCTTTTGACTCTGCTTCCCTGTGGGGTGGGCTGCCTGTGCTGACAGGATGGCTGGGAGTGTTGTCCTGGCAGTTGTTTGGCTAAAAGTCCCAAGAGTGTCCCTGACCTTCACACAACATAACCCAGGGTGGTGGTTCTTTGTGGGATCTTGAGTTAGGATGTGGGGCATTGCATTCTCCCAGGTGGGTTATGTGGAGTTTGTGTTGAGGGTGTGTGTGAGGGGAGGTGCTTGTGACTATGGTCAGTGCTGCAAGTCCTCCTTCCCACCCAGCCAGATATCCCACCATGGAACGTGCTTGCATTGCAGGGAGTGGAAGTTGTCTTTCAGGATGTCAGTCAGTGGTGTCCTGCTGTTGGTTGTTGCACAGTTGCCAGCGGGGCCTTGTGCTCCCCACAGCAGTAGCCAGTGTCAGCCATCTTGTGAGTCCTTTTCCACTCCCTGTGATGTGAGCATGGTTGTGGGTGGTGTTGATGGGCCAGTTGTGAGGCTGACCAATATCTGTGCCTACTACTCCCATCATGCTATTGCCTCCACCCCCCTTCCCAGCATGCCCATCCTTCCTTCCTTTTGACTCTGCTTCCCTGTGGGGTGGGCTGCCTGTGCTGACAGGATGGCTGGGAGTGTTGTCCTGCCAGTTGTTTGGCTAAAATTCCCAAGAGTGTCCCTGTGCTTCACACAACATAACCCAGGGTGGTGGTTCTTTGTGGGATCTTGAGTTAGGATGTGAGGCATTGCATTCTCCCAGGTGGGTTATGTGGAGTTTGTGTTGAGGGGGTGTGTGAGGGGAGGTGCTTGTGACTATGGTCAGTGCTGCAAGTCCTCCTTCCCACCCAGCCAGATATCCCACCATGGAACGTGCTTGCATTGCAGGGAGTGGAAGTTGTCTTTCAGGATGTCAGTCAGTGGTGTCCTGCTGTTGGTTGTTGCACAGTTGCCAGCAGGGCCTTGTGCTCCCCACAGCAGTAGCCAGTGTCAGCCATCTTGTGAGTCCTTTTCCACTCCCTGTGATGAGCGCATGGTTCATGGTGGTGTTGATGGGACAGTTGTTGGGGTGAGCAATATCTGTGACTACGACTCCCATGATGCTATTGGCTACACTGACTTGCCCAGCATACACAGAATTCCTTTCTTTCAGTGGTCTTCACTGTGTGTTGGTGTTGTAGTAGTGGCTAGATGTCTGAATGTGTTTGTTAGTTATATTTGTGCCACTGCCTAGCTGTAGTTGTAGTTGTGTTTGTACATGTGATGACACGGTTAAATGTAACTTTGAGATGGCATGTGTTGTGTTTATCTGACTGACATACACATTTTGGGATGATTCTGTTCTGGTTGCTGTGTAATTGATAAGAGTGCATGGTTTGACTCTCCCCTTGACAGTGATGTGTGTGTGTATTGTGGCAGAATATTGTGTACATTTGTTGTGTACTCACCAGGCTCTGGGATGTCCTCTAGTCCATATACGCTCACTGGCGGAAGGATGGCCCGCACCTTCTCCTCCCAGGGCCTGAGGTATACTGGCTTGGCAGGAGGGCCACTGCCGGTGTATTGGCTCAGGAGGTAGTCCTTCTTCAGCAGCTCCTGTACCCTCCTGCGCACGTCATACCACCTGTTCTGGATGTCAGTCTTTGTGCGCAGACATGGTGATTGTGCGTTCACCCTGTTGATGATCCTCTCCCACATCTTTGTTTTCTGGGAGATGGGTGTCTGTTGGACCAGTGCGCCAAACAGCTGTGGCTCTACCCTGAGGATCTCGTCTACCAGGACTTCCAATTCACAATCTAGGAACTTGTGATTCTTCTTTGGGGGCATGGTGATGGGTGGTGATGGTGAGTAATGTGTGTGTTGGTGTGCAGGTGAAGGTGTGTGAGTGTGTGTTTTGCTGGGTGTATGTGAGGTAGCTATTTGTTGGTGTGCTGATGGTGTGTGGCTTGTGTGAGGGATGAGCTGTGGGTGTGAGGTTGCTGTCTGTTGAGTGCTGGCAGGTGAATAGCATTTGCAAAGGATCATGGTTGGGATTTGTGTCCTTTATATAGGTGGAGTTGTGGGTGTGTCTTTGTTCTCTGTCCCCACCCCCCCCCAGTATTTATTGGCTTTGTAATTGCTTGTTTGGCCTTTTTTTGTGTATTTTTCCTTAGTACTTTCTGTGCATGTTGGAAACGTTCTTGTGACCGAGTCGGACCCTGCAGTTGTCTCGTACGGTCTTCTCCGTTTCGTTCATGCTGTGTTTGTGTTATTTTCTATGCTGCGTACGCGTCGGTCGCGGTGTTTTGTGTTACTTCGGCTCGCAGTTTTGTATGCGTGTCGGTCGTACGGCTTGTCCTCCGTACGACTCGGTCCTGGTTTTCGCGCCTTGCATCGTACTTTGCGGTTTGGAGTTCGCGGGTACGTTTCGGTCGGATTTGTTCCGGGTGCGTGTCGGTCGGTTCGATTCGCGTGTTTTTCCGGCCGGATTGCTGTTTTCCGTGCGGCTCGGTTGTTCGGCTTGGGTTACGTACGTGTCTGTCGGATTTTGCACGCTTTGCATCGTACTTGGCGTGTCGGGCGCCACAGGTACGTTTCGGTCGGAATTAATTCCAGCTCCGAGTCGGTCGGTGCTTTTTGCGGCCTGAATCGGAATCGACCCCTTAGCAGCTAATAAGCATGATGGTGAGAAAAAATATATATAACCAGAGGTTACAAGGATGTTATAGTTAGCAAATAGAATTTTAAAAAAACCTTAGAAATTCACTAAAAAAACAAAGGTTACAGGGACGTTATAGTTAGGGTCAGATTTTACTCATACAAAACCAGAGAAATTCAGCGGTTATAGTTACCTGTGTTAACTATAACTCACGCCCCACAATGCACTGCTTATGACCTCACATATAACATCACTCATGACATGATCAGTGACATCACATCACTGATGACATCACTGATGACATCACCAATTACATAATCTCTTACGCACCCACTCACACCCCTATAGAATCTTTCATACACCCACTGCAACTCCCAAACAACCATTCACAAACCAATTGACAGAGCTATACCAGTACTTACACAGCCACTCACTAATTCATAGATCTACACAAACATCTACTTGCTCACCCATACTGCCACTCATACACCTGCTCAGTCACCAATATAGCCATTGACATATCCACTCATATATGCATACAGGCACTCACACACTGAGTGAGTCACCCATAGAACTTCTCACACACCTACACACTCAACCATACAGTCAATCATACAGGTACATACAAACCCAAACAGTTGCATACACATCCACTTACTTACTCATACAAATAGTATCACATACTCACTCAGCTATACAGTCTCTGACAGAAGCATGCACTCATCTATAAAGCCACTCTCACATTCACTCATGCATACAGTCACTCATATACCCCGTCACTCACGTATACTGCCTTTCACATACTCAGTTACTCACCCATACTGGATCACTGACAGAATATCGACAACACTAATGTCGACCTACAAAAATATCGTTGTCAAAAATATCGACCACCTATATTCATAATGGTAAGTACAAAAATATCTAAAAACCAATATTGTTGTTAAAAGTATCGGAGTATAAAATATCGTTTTTTTATATGTATAAAAAATAATGTAAAATAAATAAAATAATACATTTTACTTAAAAGAAAATTAGATTTATTTGTATATGTTAACTGTTATAAGTAATAAAACATACATATTTAAAATGTAATATATATATATTTACTTACAAATAATTAATAAATAATAATTTTAATTAATTATAAAATGTTAGAAATATATTAAAAATGATAAATAAATATATATATACATACACCTGTAACATAAAAATAAATAAATTAAAAATTATGTTATAAATTAAAATATTAAAATATGTAATCATTTTTAATCCTACATTTTATACTACATTGACTGCAACAGTAGGGAAAGTGTTGGATAGCAGAGGAGAAAAAATTACTATTCCCACTCCAGCGAGTGCAACAGTAGGGAAAGTGTTGGATAGCGAAGGGGAATAATTTACTATTCCCACTCCAATAAGTGCAACAGTAGGGAAAGTGTTGGATAGCGGAGGGGAATAATTTACTATTCCCACTCCAATGAGTGGAACAGTAGAAAAAGTGTTGGATAGCGGAGGGAAAAAAATTACTATTCCCACTCCAGCAAGAGCAACAGTAGGGAAAGTGTTGGATAGCGGAGAGATAAAAATTACTATTCCCACTCCAGCGAGTGCAACAGTAGGGAAAGTGTTGGATAGCGGAGGGGAGTAATTTACCATTCCCACATCAGCGTGTGCAACAGTAGGGAAAGTGTTGGATAGCGGAGGGATAAAAACTACTATTCCCACTCCTGCAAGTGCAACAGTAGAAAAAGTGTTAGATAGCGGAGGGGTAAAAATTACTATTCCCACTCCAGCGAGTGCAACAGTAGGGAAAGTGTGGATAGCGGAGGGGAATAATTTACTATTCCCACTCCAGCGAGTGCAACAGTAGGGAAAGTGTTGGATAGCGGAGGGCAATAATTTACTATTCCCACTCCAATAAGTGCAACAGTAGGGAAAGTGTTGGATAGCGGAGGGGATTAAATTACTATTCCCACTCCAGCGAGTGCAACAGTAGAAAAAGTGTTGGATAGCAGAGGGGTATAAATTACTATTCCCACTCCAGCAAGTGCAACAGTAGGGAAAGTGTTGGATAGCGGAGGGATAAAAATTACTATTCCCACTCATGCAAGTGCAACAGTAGAAAAAGTGTTAGATAGCGGAGGGGTAAAAATTACTATTCCCACTCCACCGAGTGCAACAGTAGGGAAAGTGTGGATAGCGGAGGGGAATAATTTACTATTCCCACTCCAATAAGTGCAACAGTAGGGAAAGTGTTGGATAGCGGAGGGGATTAAATTACTAGTCCCACTCCAGCGAGTGCAACAGTAGAAAAAGTGTTGGATAGCGGAGGGGTAAAAATTACTATTCCCACTCCAGCAAGTGCAACAGTAGGGAAAGTGTTGAATAGCGGAGGGATAAAAATTACTATTCCCACTCCAGCGAGTGCAACAGTAGGGAAAGTGTTTGACAGCGGAGGGGAGTAATTTACCATTCCCACTTCAGCGTGTGCAACAGTAGGGAAAGTGTTGGATAGCGGAGGGATAAAAATTACTATTCCCACTCCTGCAAGTGCAACAGTAGAAAAAGTGTTAGATAGCGGAGGGGTAAAAATTACTATTCCCACTCCAGCGAGTGCAACAGTAGGGAAAGTTTGGATAGCAGGGGGGAATAATTTACTATTCCCACTCCAGCGAGTGCAACAGTAGGGAAAGTGTTGGATAGCGGAGGGCAATAATTTACTATTCCCTCTCCAATAAGTGCAACAGTAGGGAAAGTGTTGGATAGCGCAAGGGATTAAAGTACTATTCCCACTCCAGCGAGTGCAACAGTAGAAAAAGTGTTGGATAGCGGAGGGGTAAAAATTACTATTCCCACTCCAGCAAGTGCAACAGTAGGGAAAGTGTTGGATAGCGGAGGGATAAAAATGAGTATACCCACTCCAGCGAGTGCAACAGTAGGGAAAGTGTTGGATAGCGTAGGGATAAAAATTACTATTCCCACTCCAGTAAGTGCAACAGTAGGGAAAGTGTTGGATAGCGAAGGGGAATAATTTACTATTCCCACTCCAGCGAATGCAACAGTAGGGAAAGTGTTGGATAGCGGAGGGATAAAAATTACTATTCCCACTCCTGCGAGTGCAACAGTAGAAAAAGTGTTGGATAGCGGAGGGGTAAAAATTACTATTCCCACTCCAGCGAGTGCAACAGTAGGGAAATTGTTGGATAGCGGAGGGGTAAAATTACTATTCCCACTCCAGTGAGTGCAACAGTAGGGAAAGTGTTGGATAGTGTAGGGGTATAAATTACTATTCCAACTCTTACGGATACAGCAGTAGGGAAAGTGTTGGATAGCAAAGGGGTAAAAATTACTATTCACACTGAAGAAAATTTAAATTAAAAAAATATCAACTACAATACAAAATATAATAAAAAAGCCAAAATCAAAACATATATAATAATATAAAATTTTACAAAACATACAAACATATTATAATGTTGAAAAAATATAAAATGTACATAAAAAGAAATAGTTTTTAAAATTTAACAAAAAATTAGCAAAAAAAATAAATATTTTGTAATAGACATTATTTTTAATCAAAAAACAATAATTATTACATAAATGTAATATTTTTTTTCCTACCTTATTGCACCACATAATTAACACACATCTAAATTAAATAAAAAAGTGTAACTCCATAATTAACACAATCAATTAATTATCAATTTAAAAAATATTAATAATTAAAAACATATTTAAAAAGGCAAACATTAATGTACTAACCAAACGTTACAGTTATGGAACATAAATCCCCAAACAAAAAAACAAAAAACAATTACCAAAAATATTTATCAATTAATAAATGAAAATTAATGATCAAGTAATAATTAATTAATGTAAACTAAATTACTTTCCAACATCTACCCCAATAAACACCAAAACACACACCTATAAATATTCACACAATTTCCATAACTAATTTTACATTAATAAATTAATATCAATTAACAACAATTCATTAATTCATTTAAAAAAAAATTCTTCCCACCATTTACCACTACAAACACCACAACGCACACATCAAAATAATTACACTATTGGCATTTTAAAAATTTTATTTATTAATTAGCATCAATTAACAAAGAATTAAGGGGCCCATTACGATACCCGGCGTAAATAAATCCGCCAGGCATGGAAGCGGCATAAATCCGCCCGCACACACCGCCTGAACACCGACCACGCCATTATGAGTACACAAACCGAAAACCGCCATCGGCGGAAAAATCACACAAAATACCGCCCCGCCATCGTCCGAGTCGGAGTCAAACCGCCCGCCACGGACGGAAACACGCACGACAACACAAAACCGCCCGCCCACACGGCCGACACACCGCACGTGAAATTACGATCGCACCGCCATGAGCGCGGAAAAACAACAAATATACCGCCCGCCAGCGCAAACAACGCCGATGAGAATCGACACGGCAGAAGCCATGGCGCCAACGTACCTGCACAGAAAACATCCGCACACAAAATCAATAGCACACAACATGGCCAACAAGTCCACACAGCAAGGCACACACAAATACACAAGCACAGTACACATCCCGAAAACACCCCCGGACAAACAAAAAATACAAAGGCCAGAACCCCAGACACAACACACCTGAAAACAACAGACCATGAGGACACACCCACATAGGTGAGTACAAAAGCAGCACTCCCACAGACCACAACCCCTTGCTACATTGCAAACCAGAGAGGAGAGGAGAGGACACAGTGACACAGCAAGGACAGCAGCACACCACAGAAACGCACACATCACAACCACCACCACCACCACCAAACACCGGCACCACAAACCCCTGCACATTACACAACACACACCGCACCAGCACCACAAACACCATGGCACCACAAAGGATGCCCAAGTTCACGCCCATGGAGCTGACGGTCATGGTCGACGAGATCATCAAGGTGTACCCACAAATCTATGGGAACATGGTCCAGCACACACCACTAGCCACCAGAAACAGAATGTGGAACCGGATCGTAGACCAGGTCAATGCAGTCGGGACCCTGCCCAGAAACAGAGTCGAGATAAACAAACGTTGGAATGACGTAAAGAGCCTGGTCAAGAAGAAGGAGGGCAAAAACAGAGAGCTGGCTGCCGTCACTGGCGGAGGGAATCCCGCGCTCTTTAAGACCTTCAAAGCGTGGGAGGAGAAGGTGCGAGTCGTAATCCATCCGGAGATCCTCGCCGGATTAGCAGGGGGAGTGGAGGCTGGTAAGCACAAACTAATGTATACCAGCACACCGCTATGTACTCACATGAGCAACTACCATGCCACAGCTCCCAGGGACAAACACCCCCATGTCCAGCACACAATACACAACACATCACACACACATGCAACAGACACTACCACACACAGCCCAAACCGAACAACTGTAAGATGCGTGGGGACATGTGTACACTAAGCCAGCCACGTAACCACCAACAGGTCCCCAAATATGCCAGAAGCGCCACAACGAGAACCCACCACACCCATGTGTCCGCCACAGCTGCACTAACCGACAAGTAACAGGTAAGTGGCAGGAACACAAAGTGCAGTGGGTGGGACGGTGGACAGCCCAAGTACAACACACACCAGGCCCCAGTCCCACAGCACAGCAAGGAGGAGCATCCCCCACACCCCACAGCCACGTGTCAGCCACCGCAGTGCACAACGACAGCCGAAAGGCAGACATCACGGTCCACAGCAATCGGTGTCAGTGGGTGTACAGCCACCCCACGACCCACAACACCCCCCCACCCCCACAGACCTGCAACATGGAGCACCCCCGCTTAGAGCCATGTGGCATCCAGTACAGTGCACGCACGAACAACTTGCAGGTGGGAAACTGGACAGGGCTGGATTACTGGAGGCATGAGGACCATAACACCACCAACACATGGGACATGTCACGTAGCAGACGAACACGCAGCACCGCCCACCGTCACGAACAAGTGAACAATGTGCACACGGACATGAACAACAGACTCACACCCCACATGACCCATCACAGACATAGCAACACCCAAGGAGCCACGTCTGCATGCACAAGCCACACTGAATATAGTCCCACACGGCAGCCACTGTGCAACTCATCACACACAACCGAAACACCATTGAAGTCCTGTCCATGTAGCCCCCACTGCCTGTCAACCCCACACCCCACAACTACGCCTATGTAAGACAAACAACACTAGACGCAACAGAGCGGAACAACATAAATGCACACGAACACCACTGAACCCATCAAACTCACAGACACACCATGCACATACAACATACCATCCATCCCATCCGTCAGCCCCAGTCTCATGAAAGGCATGTCATCCGCACAGCTGCCACACATACAGCAGTCACGCTAAGACACATGCCCATGACCAACCATGTGCCAGAAGTCAATTAAGCGCACGACACACTGTGAGCAACAACACACAACATGGGCCACACCCCCCGAGCACTGCAGTGATGCACATGGCACAGGGCAGCACGCACACCAAGGAGATGGGACAACTGCAATACGTTGGCTGGCACACAACTATCACTCACTCATAACGATGCGTCCAATGCCATGTCCAGTAACCACAACAGACAGCAAATATGCAGGGCATGTCAGGCATGCACACACCTCAGACCATGCACTGTCATGCTGCCACAACACATGTCACGTTCGGCACCCATGGCTCACAGCATGTACCCCAAAAGCATATCCCCTCCCAAATGCGAATCTGGGGCATGGCCCCCATGTTGCCATATGCGTTCCTAAGCGTTCCATTTGAACCCCAAAAGCATATCCCCTCCCAAATGCGAATCTGGGGCATGGCCCCCATGTTGCCATATGCGTTCCTAAGCGTTCCATTTGAACCCCAAAAGCATATCGCCTCCCAAATGCGAATCTGGGGCATGGCCCCCATGTTGCCATATGCGTTCCTAAGCTGCTCCATTTGAACCCCAAAAGCAAAGTACAAACCAGACCCAGGATGGGCCAGGAGCCCGCATACACCAGAGTCACAATGAGTAGGGGCACAGCAACACACCCATCGGCATGGCCAATCCGTCCCATGCCACATGTGCACAGCACACAGTCCCATTGCCTAGCACACACAACTACAGATGCCACAGCCACACACTCGCCTCCGGGAAACCCATGTACGAGATTGCACGAACTGCCAATGTCAGACGACTAATACATACTTCGCCAGGTGCAACACAATAACAAATCTCATTCTCTCCACAGGTGACGAACTGCCGGATGCTGGGGATGGAGACAGCAGCCAGCACAGCCAGCCCACAAGCCCCCAACGAGGACACACGGATCTGGAGGATCTGTCCTCCTCTTCGGACACGGACCACCAAGCTGGCCCATCTGGCGTGGCAGGGCCCAGCCGCTCCCCAGGACCCCTCCTACCCACCAACCCATCATCCAGGGATGCTGAACAGTCCCAGTCCCCTGCTGCCACAGTCGTTGCGGCCACACCCACGGTCATTGCGGCCACTACCACTGCCGCAACCGCCACCATCGCCGCACCGACCACCACCGCCTCCACCACCACCACGTCTTCGCTGGCACCAGCCCCAGCGCAGGTGGTGGCCCGGCCGACTGGATCCACCCTGGGAGCCACAGCGAGGACCGTGGTGTGCAATGTGGCTAGTGGGCAGGCCGGTGGCAGCAGGACTGGTAGGAGGAGCAGGGTCAGGGAAACGCCAGCCTCCCTGGGAGCCATGCCCTGCCTCAAATGGCCAGAGTCCTTGGGGCCTATGAAGAGGCCCAAGGACAATGGGCCAGGTCTGCTACTGACACGCGGGAGGTGCTGGGGGTGCTGAGGTCCATGGACGCCCATATGGGCCAATTCGTGTCCCGTATGGACCAACTCGTGGACCTCATGGGCCAGCTGGTGGTGGCGGTGGGGTCACAGGCAAGGCCAGCAACACCACCTCCGCCACCACCTGCTAGGGCGCAGGGTCGGGCAGCAGTGTCCACTTCCCTGCGTCCACAGCCAGTGAGCACACCTCACCCACCACCAGCAGGTCGCCACCACACACCCCCTCCCAAACGTGGAAGGGGCCGTCCGAAGAGGAAACAGATCTCCCGGGAGGACTTCGCACGCTCCAGTCGCAAGTGAGGCAGCCAGCCAGCCCTCCGCCAGCCTTCCTTGACCAGCCACTGCATTGACTTGCTCTACGATCCCACTCCACACAGCCAGCTGGATGGCATGTGTGTGTTGGACTATGGACATAGAACCAGTGGGTACACCCTGATCATCACGCAGCCATGACCGACAGCTCATTGTCACTGCACGCACCACTTTTGTCATCACCTTACACACAATCACATGTCACAGTTTGTAATAAATGCACCTTTTTCACTAACTGCTGTTTGTGCCCTGTGTTTTATTTGTACGGAATACAACGGCCACCTTGGGCGGAAAGGCACCTGATGCGTGGCATGGCAATGGAATCCGGAGGGCCTGTAGGGACCTAGGCGTGGGAGACAGAACAGGAGCACATTCAATGAGTGTGTCACACACCCATCACACAGTACATGTCAACAACTACAAGCAATGTACACACATCGCACAGAGCAATAGGGCACAATGCCACGGTCACCAACAGTGGCATACTACCCTGGCCATGGAGCGTTGACACACTGCACGCAGTGAACATACGGCCACCCTGACACAGCACACACACACCTGCACAGATACAGACACATCATCCGTCGTACATGGACACTCACCGTCAAGTGAAGTAGCGGGCGATGAGCTGCTGGCGCACATTCCCAGCTTCCTCCTCTCCGCTGTCCACCTCACTCGAGCTGTCCTGGTCTGCGGGCTGGGGCCCTGGTTGATCTCCGTCATCCACAATGAGGGGGATCTGCTTCCGAATGGCCAGATTGTGCAGCATGCAGCACGCCACCACTATCTGGCACACCTTCTGTGGGGAGTACGCCAGTGCACCCTCGGTGCGGTCCAGGCACCTGAACCTGGACTTGAGGAGGCCAAAGGTACGCTCGACCACACGTCTGGTCCTCCCATGTGCCTCATTGTATCGATCGTCTGCTGGGGTGCGAGGATTCCTCAATGGACTGAGCAGCCATGCCCCATTCGGATACGCAGAGTCACCTGGGTGTGAGGGACACAGAGAACCGTTGCTATTCCAACTGGACAGGGGACAGCATCGCACAACCAGCACGCTACACCACTCCACATACTCACCGACAATACAGCCACGATCCTGTTGCAGATTGGCCATCAGTCATGGCAAGATGCTGTTGCGCATTATGTGTGCGTCATGTGCCGAGCCTGGAAACTTGGCACACACGTGGGTGATCACCATGTCCGCAAGGCACACCACTTGCACATTCAGGGAGTGCGTGTGCTTCCTGTTGCGGTACAGGTGCTCAGTGGCCTGTGGTGGAACAAGGCCAACATGTGTGCAGTCAATGGCTCCCACGACGTGTGGGATTCTGCCAAGGGCATAGAATGCACCCTTCACTGCCGCCAATTCACGAGCCCTGGGGAATCTGATGTACCTGTTTCGGTACAGCATCATGGCTGCCAGTACATCCCTCAGCACCTTGCTGAACATGGGCTGGGACATCCCTCCTCCACTGCCCACTGTGTGCTGGAATGACCCAGTGGCGAAGAAATGCATGGCGGCCATCACCTTAGCCGTGGGGGTGACAGCAGTCGGATACACCCTGCGGGGACGGAGATGGGGCTCTAACATGGCACACAGTCGATGCAGAGTTGGCCTGTCCAGCCGAAACTTCCTGATTACCTCTGTATCGTCCATGTCCGCCAGCAATTGGTATGGGCGGTCAATGTTCGGTCTCCGCCTGGGTTAAATGGCAGAGGACACATGTCAAAGCAACACGGCACATAGCAATTTCGCATACACATCACTGACATGACTGAGCAAGCACATGAGCCACAGCCCAGCTGTCAAGCTGGGACGGCACGGCCACAATACACTTACACAGGTCTCCCAACAATGGCAATGGCAAGTGAGACATACCACTGCCATGTGCTTGCACATGGGGATCTAGGCCCCAATGTCTTGCGGGGCGTGCTGATGGGGACTGACTGCATATTCGTCAAGCGGCAACGCCACGGCAACATGAGTGTCTGCTGAGCATGGAACTGCTTCCGAGGCTGGATGAGTATGGCACACGACGACGACGATGTGGGCACGGGCTGAGCGGCCAATACAAGTGGGACCTGTGGCACGAGGGGATATGAGACAGTAGTAGGTGTCAGCACTGCACCCTATGTACAGCACTGTACGGATCACAGCTCCCGAAACATTGACTGGTGTCCACATTGACAGCCCCATGCCAAGACGGCTGTGTGCTTGCAGTCACACGTCACAGGTGAGAGGTTACATTGCACGTGCCAGGTGGCAGACGTACATAGTGGGAGCTGGCATGTGTGTGCATGTGTCTCCTGTTCAGGATCCACCAGATGGGCGCTGACTCTGTACTGACCATTGGACACAGCATGTTCCGTGGAAGGCTTGTGTGTGTGGGATGGTGGCACTGGATGTGCCTCCGTTGGGTGGGGGGCCATGCACAGGGCGGGTACGTCGATGATTGCGCATTGTTGGTCACGGTGGGTGCACCAACTAAGATGTGTTGCCCTGTGTTCAATTCCTATGTCCGCATGATGATGGACTGTGGATGTGGGCAGACTACACATTGGTCGATGTGCTGTCTATATGCATGTGCCTTCACACCAGGCACAGCTGCCCCTGCACATGTGACCCCTGCTGGACTCGCTGCTGGGTCTGTGGAGCTGATGCACCTTCTGCGCGTGGGGCGGACAGCTCTCCTCACTTCCCTCATTGCGCATGTCATGTCTTTGCCGCAGGTGACATGGATCATGGAGGGCCCACATGTACGCGTGGGTAGGCTACACATGATTGTTCACTGGTCGCCACCCCCAGTCAGTGTTTCGAATGGGAAGGTTGTCGTGCTGGTGGTATGTTCGATGTGGCGGATGGGCGGGCCTAGGTGCGGGCTTACATTCCGGACATGGGGGTAGTTGGATTGGCGACTAGTTGCAGTACACACGGGACACGTCTCTTCCTTTCCACATCTGGGTCATCCCTTGTACTAACTGACAGTGATACAGTCATCTTCGCCCCAGCCCTCATGTCCTCCCCTCGCCCCCCAATATGCATGCTCACCTGCGAGGCTAGCGCTTGCACAGGCAGCCCCAAGCTCGCACCAGAGAGGGCAAGGAGTGTATGTGTGGGTCCAGTTGCACGAGTGGGCTGTCTCAGGGTATGATGTGTGGCGGGACGCCGTCCACCTGCGTGGTGCCCCAAATGGAGACCCGGCCTGCATGGACTATGCATCACAGTCTTCGCCTTCCGGATCCGCCACCTGCGACACCCAGTGGCTGTGGCTGCCCTTGCGGCCAGGCCGCGTCCGTCTGTGGCTGTTGGCCCACACATTCACTCTTTGGCCTCTCTGGGGAGGGCTCGGGGGTGGTGGCGCACGCGCTTGCACTTAGTCGCAATGGCATGTGTCGTGGTTGGTATGATGGGCAATGGATGGGATGGTGCGAGCCACCTCCCGTGACGTCAGTGCTGCTCGTGCTGTGGTGCGTCCCCCTACACTTCCATTTGACTTGTGCCATGCTAGACGTTGAGGTTCTATTGCCTGCGTGATATGACCAGGAGGAGCGCGAGGAGACCTCTCACACACCATGCTCCACTGCCATCCCGTGCCCTGTATCGCCTGTGCGGATTGACTATGTTGGGGTTACACCTGGTCGACTGGGGCTGTGTGTGCCTTGTCAAGGGGCATGGCGGGCGCACAACAGGATCCAGCTTGTCCACAGAGGGTGGGCTGAGGTGCGCCTGGTACCGCTTTGTACGTGTGCCCGGCTGCTGTGCACACACGTGTTCACTCCCCCGACAGGTGTCCTCTCACAATGCCCAGGGAAGCGGTGGTGTACTGTTCATGACCCCTCCCAACACGGCGTGCTCCAACTTGGCATGTGCGCATCTACCCGTCGCACCCACCCACCTGAGCACTGCGTCCATACGACTTCACACGACACATGTGTGTCTTCCACAGTAGTGCTACTCATTTGCGTTGACATCCAATACCAGTGGACTACATGGTCATGTCACGACTGCCGTGTACTTCACATACTCTCATCCTCTCTCATTCGTACTTGTGAAATGAGTCAGCGGAGACAGTTTTGGTTTCAAACATTATATTGAGTCTTCTGTCCTCTGTGATGCAGTATAGTGGACACTACTGGCAGCGGAATACATGTTGAGGATATACTGAGCATGATTACAAATGGGATAGGGTGTGGGGTTACATCTGCTTGGCCAAGGCTGTGCTAATGTACATTTACGTATAGCTGCGGAGCTGCGGACTTTGACACAGACGGTATACATGTAGCCTACCAGACCGCTCGGCATCATGGGCACAGTCCATCTCAGTTCCATGTGACAGGTTTGCTGCGGTTGTTCCTCATGCACGCGTGCATGTGAGATGACATCAGGGCATGTGCTTGCGTGCATGCAGCGGCGTGCCACTTGTTGTTGCACTGTGGTGGTTACTGGACATGTCACAGTCACTGGGGTCGTGTTGTTGTTGTATGCACTTGTCGTCCATGCAAAGGTCCTGGTATGGGATTCCCGGGGCGGGGGTGGGAGGGGTGCAGCACCCACAGACTCCAGGCGACCTATTCATGTCCACTGAGCGGTGTGTGTGTCCATGTGCGCTGGATCCATGTCGTGTCCTGGTTGTTCGTGCAGTTCCGTCCATGTGGGTGCGATGCACAGAGCCCATGCCACTGCCTCCCACGATGCATGCGGTGTTCCTGGATGTGATGGGGAACAGTGTGCATGTCCCGGTCATATCCGATGTCATGGCGATGTCGTTGATGGTGTGGTTACAGTTGCCGGTCGTTTGGTATGGCTGTTGTGGTGGTGACTGGCCAGTCCGTGCGGAAGCTGAGCATGGGTGCGGGGTTGGACTTCATAGGTCACTCGGGGAACCTGCGTTGTGGTCCGACGTATTTACAGGTTGTCAGGTATGCGATGCCGTCCAGCAGGGCTTCCATGTCATTGGTGGTGTACATGTTTGCCAGCCAATGAAGCGGATGGTGGCTGTCAAGGTGTTGTTCGTAGGTTGTCCCTTGGAGGACCATGATGGGGCATGCTGGGTGACATTCGATGTAGCTGTTCTCGATGATCCGTCGTGTGGAGGCACAGTGGTTCCATTTCAGTGCGGGTGCGATGTTGGCCACATACGCCATGCCCCCATAGGCAGAGCAGGCCCTGTCGTGTGCGTCCAGAGGGAGGAGTAGTGGTAGCAAGTCCGCCTTCAGACATGCCGGGTTGGAGAGGCATATCTCGACGGGATGCTGGTAGGGACACCTCCGACAGTAGAAGACGGGCATGACGCAGCTGAACAATGTGATGCGGTAAGTCAGTCGGTAACTTACGTTCAGCAGGGACAGGAGATCGCATCCCAATGTATGTATCGTGTTGGTTTGGTACAGCTTGAGCTGTTCGGCGTAGTTGGGTAGGTGTGTTGCGGTTGCCATTTCGCAGCGGTTCGTAGAGGTGGCGTGCTCCGGCTGTGTGTGCAGTCTGCAATGTGCACGCTCCGGGGTTGCTGTGAGCTCTGTGTAGTCGTAGGGAGACAGGACTTGTGTTCTGTTGGCTTGTTTGGAGGACACGGGCCCTCTTCCCACATGCTTCTCAGACAGTTCAAGGTCAGTGCTGTGTGACTCCTTCCAATTAACTTGCATGTGGCCGACATGGGGGAGTGTTTTCTTCTTTCTTCCCCGTCCGTTGTGTGCTTCTGTGATATGCGCTATCTGCCCTGTGGTCGGTCTCCTCGGCATGCCTGTGTTGGTCTATTCTTGGACAATGGCTGTATTCACCGGCTTCTGTCGTAGGGCTGTGGTTTCGGAGTTGGAATGGAAGGTCATTCAGTGCTGTCTGCTCTCCCTTGTGTGGGCGGCAGCCTGCCTTTCCGCTCTGCGTTGGGCCTTGTGTGTGGATGTTATTCTTGGGCCACCTGTTGTCGGTCCCCGGGCTCTTTGGTGTTCCGTTTCATGTGTCTTGTTCATATGTGCAGGGTGGTATGGGTTTTTCAGTGTGGTACTGGCGTTCCTCTTCCCGAAGGGGCCCTGCTTCTCCTAGTTGGTGTTGCCGCCGCTGTGTGCTACGCCATGTTTGTTACACTGGGGTGTGTCCTGCAGTTGCGTGTCTTCACTGACATGTGTGCGTCGGTTGTGTGGCGTTGGGTGTTGTCCGTGAATTGGGCGTTGGGGACATGTCTGTGGCCGGCCTGTCACGTGTCATGTGCGTTCGGGGTGGGGCTGATGTGTGTGCTGCTTGGTTGTGTCCCTGTGTCTGTGTGCGATGCATGCATGGCGCTGCGGTTGGCCTCTGCGTTGTGCGCATGTGTGGCGGCGTCATCGGCGCTTTGGGGCCGTGACGGGGTGGTTGGTTCCTAGTCCCAGGTGGTGTGTACACATGTGTTCCGCGATGTTAGGATTTGGCCTGTGTGTCATATGTGGATGCAATGGTGGATGTGTAGTGTGCACGCGCTGGTGGGGGTTGTCCGCTTTTTCCGCCCTTGCACTGTGTGCGCTGTTTGCGTGCACTTGTTGTGTGTGTGCCTACCTGCGTCTCCGCGGTACGTTGCGTCCTTGGTGGTGCATCAGCAGAAGCATGGGAAGGGCCTGCAGTGCTGGATTCATGCCCGGGGTGCCGCTTCTTCGTTGTCCGTGCTCTGCGTCCGTGTTTCCGCCTCTCTTTCACGTGCGGTGTCTCTTTGCCGTGGGAGCCGTTTGTTTGCGGCATCGTAATTTATGCGCCGGGCGGGACGTGTTTCGTCGGACGGTGTGTGTCAGTTGTGCTGCGCCGCTACGTGTGCGGGCGCACTTTGATGGCGGACGGTGTTGCTGGCTTGCCGGCGGTGTTTGGCCTGCTTTTCGCATCGTAATTGGGCGGGCGTGTGGACTGCTGCGTGCCGGCGGTAACTGGTGGTTTTTGCATCCGCCAGCACGGCGGTTGTGCTTCCGCCCGCCATCGTAATGTGCCCCTAATTAATCAAAAATAAATTACCTCCCACCATATTCCCCTATAAATGCCACCACCAATTTCGTAAAACATGACACAATTAATATAATTAATTAACAATTAATTAATAAATTAATAACAATTAACAATAAAAACAAATATTTATTAATAAATTAATTAACACAATTAACACTATAAAATAAAAATAAATTAAAAAATATTAATAAATGTATTAAAATTAAATTACTCCCCACCCTACTCCCCTATCAACCCACAACCCGCTCCGAAAAAAATGACACAATTAACATAATCACCAATTAATTAATATTAATTAATAACAAATGAATAAATAATTAATAATACATTAATTCCCACAATTAACAATATTAAATATAAAAATATTAATTAATAAAAAATATTAATAGTTTAATTATAATTAAATTACTTCCCACCCTATTCCCCTATAAACCCACAACCCGCTCTTAAAAAATACAAAATTAACATATTTACCAATTAATTAATCAATAAAAATTAACAGCCAACTATTAATTAATTAATAATAAATTAATTACCACAATTAACACTATAAAATTAAAATTAAATAAATACTAATAAATAAAAAATTAATATTCAAACTATTATAATTAAATTACTCCCCACCCAATTCCCCTATAAACCCACAATCCGCTACGGAACTAAAAAGCTAAATTTAATTAAAATAAAATTAATATTCAATTTATTATAATTAAATTACTTCCCACCCTATTCTCCTATAAACCCACAACCCGCTACGGAACTAAAACGCTAAATTTAATTATAATAAAATTAATAACTTCTAAAAATTTAACACATATACTAAAAAACAAATGCAATACTTAGACAAAAAAATAGAACACATACATTGAAAATACATACTAAAATACCTAACGCTAACTAAAAAAACGATATTTTTAACAACTATATTTTTGCAAACGATATTAATGACTACGATATTAATGACTTCAATATTTTGCAAAACGATATTTCTTACCTTGAAGTCGATATTCTTGACCACGATATTCTGGTAGTCGATATTTCTGTATCACGATATTTTGCACTCGATATTAGTGCAAGTCGACATTTCCTACTCGATATTCTGACTGTACACCACCCATACTGACACATGCACTCAATTACTGACTTAGCCATACATACACTCACAAACCCATACAACTTTTCACACACACAACAGTACCCCATACAGCCACTGACTCACCCACTCACTGATCCATACAGGCAGTCACACACCTCCTCACCCACAAACACAGACACCCAGACAACCAATCACCCATATAGCCATTCACATACCCACTAACACACTCATACACCCACTTAGACATTAACTGACAGACAGATACACACATTCACACAACCAGTCACTCACCCATACATTCACTGAGACACCTAATCACTCACTTACACAGTCAGTCATGCACCCACTGAGTCATCCATACAGTCACTCAAACACCCACTGAATCACCAATACACCTTGGTATATATATTTAACAAAGCAAACACAAGGAGATGATGGACGGAGCGCTGAAACTTTTCAGACACTCACCCCCAGTCACAGATCTGGGTTGAATCCATCATCATTCTTTAGCTCACTTCACCACCTCAGTTCAGACCCAGCTATATGCAAATCAGTCTTGACCCTGTGCCTCATGGGAACAGTCCAGCCCGAACTGCCAAGCCAGGTCTTCCCTGAACCGGAAACAAGCATCCTGGGACCGGTTTCTGGGTAACACCCTTCATCAGCCAGGCTAGCTTGAATCCAGTGGCAAAGTGAGCAAGGGACCCATGTCTGGGCATACCCTGCCAACTTAGGGCGAACAAAGCAAACACAAGGAGATGATGGACGGAGCACTGAAACTTTTCAGACACTCACCCCCAGTCACAGATCTGGGTTGAATCCATTATCATTCTTTAGCTCACTTCACCACCTCAGTTCAGACCCAGCTATATGCAAATCAGTCTTGACCCTGTGCCTCATGGGAGCAGTTCAGCCCGAACTGCCAAGCCAGATCTTCCCTGAACCGGAAACAAGTATCCTGGGACCGGTTTCTGGGTAACACCCTTCATCAGCCAGGCTAGCTTGAATCCAGTGGCAAAGTGAGCAAGGGACCCACGTCTGGGCATACCCTGCCAACTTAGGGCGAACAAAGCAAACACAAGGAGATGATGGACAGAGCGCTGAAACTTTTCAGACACTCACCCCCAGTCACAGATCTGGGTTGAATCCATCATCATTCTTTAGCTCACTTCGCCACCTCAGTTCAGACCCAGCTATATGCAAATCAGTCTTGACCCTGTGCCTCATGGGAACAGTCCAGCCCGAACTGCCAAGCCAGGTCTTCCCTGAACCGGAAACAAGCATCCTGGGACCGGTTTCTGGGTAACACCCTTCATCAGCCAGGCTAGCTTGAATCCAGTGGCAAAGTGAGCAAGGGACCCACGTCTGGGCATACCCTGCCAACTTAGGGCGAACAAAGCAAACACAAGGAGATGATGGACGGAGCGCTGAAACTTTTCAGACACTCACCCCCAGTCACAGATCTGGGTTCTTGGCGCAGGCAGTCACGCGACAGAGGCACCTGACACTGCACTTAAGGAGGACACACCTTGGATTAAGGCAAATGCCAAAACGCGTCAGGTGCCTCTGTCACGTGACTGCCTGCGCCAATTGAAATAAAGCACTTTTGTCCAGGAGCCGGGTTTTGGCGCATTTCTTGGTTGGATATTGTTTGCGGGAATTGCTGTCTCCCGTATTTGCCATGACCACCCTGCAGGGTTGGGGGTCCCCGTCGACAGCATTTTTTTGGATGATTGAAATTGGGGGGCATGACCCGCTCGCCCCGTCACGAGCCTAAGGAATGCCAGCGATTTTCGTGGGAAGGGGTGAGAAAGGGAGCAGAGCGAGGCTGATGCCCTGCTCAGCAGGTCCTGGACCCAGCGCTGATTTGAAATTGTGGGGCAATCACATGCGAATGCAAGTGCACCAGTCTTTCCCCACAGTTGTGCGATACTCACCTGGTTACATTGAGACTTTGAGACAGCCTATGCTAAACATCACGAATTTCATACACAGAGAGTATGCTGGCTCAAGAATTGCATCTTGGGAGTTTGAGTGTGGCCAACGAAGTGGTGTGTGATTTAATACTAACTGGGACACTGCACTTAAGGAGGACACACCTTGGATTAAGGCAAATGCCGAAGCGCGTCAGGTGCCTCTGTCACGTGACTGCCTGCGCCAATTGAAATAAAGCACTTTTGTCCAGGAACCGGGTTTTGGCGCATTTCTTGGTTGGATGTTGTTTGCGGGAATTGCTGTCTCCCGTATTTGCCATGACCACCCTGCAGGGTTGGGGGTCCCCGTCAACAGCATCTTTTTGGATGATATATATATATATATATATATATATATATATATATATATATATATCACTTCAACCCCAGCGTGTGAGCACCGAAACGCCTTTCCCCTTCCTTCTTGCAACGGCGGTCCGCGGTGAGGGGGCGAGCCTCTAAATACACAATTCTACGCAAAATTATTTATTTGGCAGATTCAAGACACCTCTCTTCAAGAGAGGTGTCTTGAATCTGCCAAATAAATAATTTTGCTGAAAGCTTTGGTGTCCGCGGCTGCTGTGTTGGCAAATTCAGCGTAGAATTGTATATATATATATATATATATATATATATATATATCGAATTACCACTCCATCGTGCTATCCACGCACACAAGAGATACGGACAACTTAGTAAGCTTGTTGCCAGTGTAGCGCCTTATTTTTCAGTTTGCGGTGCAGTCGATCATGACGCGTTTCGGCCAACACAGTATATACACACACACGCTTGCAATATTTCGGAACTTTGCAAAGATGACTATTTAAGTAAAATAACATAGAAACACTAATAATTGTTTCATTTCATCAGAATATAATCTGAATAATCAATTCACAGTCTATTAATTGGAAAGTGGCACATAATATGCTACTCTAAACGTAGCTGTACGTCTTTGCAGTCGTCACAGTTCTTCGGTTTGCTAATGATATGGATTTTCATTGTTAAGTTTGAACTTCACATGTATTTTAAAACCGTTTTAAGGGAAATATTTCAATTATTCTGTATTTAAATATGTTAGCATTCATCATTCTACTAATTGAGGAAGATAAAAAAATATATTTTCCTATTTGGTTTCCTATAAAAACGCAAATGTCATTTTTTCAGCAAATTTCAGCACGCCTGTATTGATTCTATTTCAGTGATCAGAATATCCAAAAGTCATCAATATCGTATGTCACATCAATTTACAGCCTGTCAGGGATTCCTTTTAATTGAGTGCTTCTAATGAGGTTTAACATCATGTCTAAGGTCACATGGAAATAGATAACTCTTCAATGTTCGATAACCATATGTTGAGCTAAGTACCTTCGCTTTCTGAACGATGAATACAGGTCAGGAGAAGAAGACCACTGTGCTTGTTAGCGTGATTACTCACCTTGAAGCGTCCACTTGTTTATTGATGTTCTATACTGTGAGCCCGGCCTAATCTTATTGTAGCTTTTAATCAGGCCATCTAAAGGCCAGCCTATTAGCCAAGTGGTAAGCGCTGGCTGATTACCATACATGTTATCCCACCCAGGCTTTCACTGCGAATTCCAATGAGATCCCTGGAAGCACCAAGGTACTGTCTGTCTAACTAAGGTGCAAACCCTCCCATTTTTTGTAGGTTTGGAATACATTTGGCTGCTCTGTCCCATTGCCTGCACTAAACTGGTGCATGACGCCACTGTCCAGCTTTTTGATTCTCAGAGCTAGCTACCTGACTGAGCACCTCGAGCTGTCTGGCAGAGGGGCCGCATCTCACTATTTCAGCCCTATGTAAACTGTGAAAGAGATGCCTGACTGTGGCTAGGAGGGAGGTGATGAAGTACGGGGGTTCTGAACCATGCAGCTTCAGGGACAACCTTTAGAGATACTAATAGGAAAGGAGATACCTGCTGTTAACCATACTCTGTGAATGAAATCCTAGCTGGGGGTAAATGCTGGAAATATGTTTATGTCTTCCATTAAGACCTCCCAGATGGAACAGAGAGCCTATGACTTGCCCAAGATCAAACAATTTGGAACATTTGGAAAACCAGTGATGGATAATGCAATACTGCTTATTCCGAAAGGCCATTAGTTTGCCACCATATTATATTTTGGTGAATAAACCATGAAAATGGCACTGTATATCCACTGTCATCAATATATAGTCTAGTTTTATTTTTTAACCACAACTTACTAACAGCTTTTAGATTGAATCTGAATTTTCTTGGACATGGATAAAAATGAGGACAGAGAAATAAGTTCAAAAGGCGAATGCCAAACACCACACAATTAAGCCAAATGGGGACTCTGGGATTAAAAACCATGTCTCCTGGTTCCACAGTTTCCAACCAGCTCACTAGATCATATCTAAGGGGGCAGTTATTCTGATGGAGAATCCATTGGACTGCCTTCCCAGTGAAACGTTACTGTAATGTGGGCCCTCTCCAGATCTATAATTCATTGTTAATTTTCAGCATATTTAGATAAACTGTAAAAGTCAGGATTAGACGTTAACTCTAGTGGTGGTGTCTGCCCACCTCTGTGAACTACAAAAAGAACAATTGATGGACAGAATGCAGAACAATGTCAAACATTCACCCCAGTACAGAGATCTGGGCCTAAATCCATAGTTTTTTTGCTCACCATGCCATTCCAGTTTGGACCCAGCCATATGCAAATCAGTCTTGACCCTGCACCCAATGGGCACAGTCCAGCCCGAACTGCCAGGCCAGGTCCTCCCGGGACTGGAAACAAGCATCCTAGGACCGGTTTCGGGCTTTCAGCCCTCATCAGCCAGGATAGCTTGACTCCAGTGGCATGGAGAGCACGGGACCCACGTCTGGGCATACCCGTCCCACTCGGGGTGACAAATACAAAAAGAACAATTGATGGACAAAATGCAAAACAATGTCAAACATTCACCCCAGTACAGAGATCTGGGCCTAAATCCATTGTTTTTTTGCTCACCATGCCATTCCAGTTTGGACCCAGCCATATGCAAATCAGTCTTGACCCTGCACCCAATGGGAACAGTCCAGCCCGAACTGCCAGGCCAGGTCCTCCCTGGACTGGAAAAAAGCATCCTAGGACCGGTTTCGGGCTTTCAGCCCTCATCAGCCAGGATAGCTTGACTCCAGTGGCATGGAGAGCACGAGACCCAGGTCTGGGCATACCCGTCCCACTCGGGGTGACAAATACAAAAAGAACAATTGATGGACAGAATGCAGAACAATGTCAAACATTCACTCCAGTACAGAGATCTGGGCCTAAATCCATTGTTTTTTTGCTCACCATGCAATTCCAGTTTGGACCCAGCCATATGCAAATCAGTCTTGACCCTGCACCCAAAGGGAACAGTCCAGCCCGAACTGCCAGGCCAGGTCTTCCCTGGACTGGAAACGCATCCTAGGACCGGTTTCGGGATTTCAGCCCTCAACAGCCAGGATAGCTTGACTCCAGTGGCATGGAGAGCAGGGCACCCACGTCTGGGCATACCCGTCCTACTCGGGGTGACAAATACAAAAAGAACAATTGATGGACAGAATGCAGAACAATGTCAAACATTCACCCCAGTACAGAGACCTGGGCCTAAATCCATAGTTTTTTTGCTCACCATGCCATTCCAGTTTGGACCCAGCCATATGCAAATCAGTCTTGACCCTGCACCCAATGGGAACAGTCCAGCCCGAACTGCCACGCCAGGTCCTCCCTGGACTGGAAACAAGCATCTTCGGACCGATTTCGGGTTTTCAGCCCTCATCAGCCAGGATAGCTTGACTCCAGTGGCATGGAGAGCAGGGCACCCACGTCTGGGCATACCCGTCCTACTCGGGGTGACAAATACAAAAAGAACAAATGATGGAAAGAATGAGGAACAATGTCAAACATTCACCGCAGTACAGAGATCTGGGCCTAAATCCATTGTTTTTTTGCTCACCATGCCATTCCAGTTTGGACCCAGCCATATGCAAATCAGTCTTGAGCCTGCACCCAATGGGAACAGTCCAACCCGAACTGCCAGGCCAGGTCCTCCCTGGACTGGAAACAAGCATCCTAGGACCGGTTTCGGGCTTTCAGCCCTCATCAGCCAGGATAGCTTGACTCCAGTGGCATGGAGAGCACGGGACCCACGTCTGGGCATACCCGTCCCACTCGGGGTGACAAATACAAAAAGAACAATTGATGGACAGAATGCAGAACAATGTCAAACATTCACCCCAGTACAGAGATCTGGGCCTAAATCCATTGTTTTTTTGCTCACCATGCCATTCCAGTTTGGACCCAGCCATATGCAAATCAGTCTTGACCCTGCACCCAATGGGAACAGTCCAGCCCGAACTGCCAGGCCAGGTCCTCCCTGGACTGGAAACAAGCATCCTAGGACAGGTTTCGGGCTTTCAGCCCTCATCAGCCAGGATAGCTTGACTCCAGTGGCATGGAGAGCACGGGACCCACGTCTGGGCATACCCGTCCCACTCGGGGTGACAAATACAAAAAGAACAATTGATGGACAGAATGCAGAACAATGTCAAACATTCACCCCAGTACAGAGATCTGGGCCTAAATCCATTGTTTTTTGCTCACCATGCCATTCCAGTTTGGACCCAGCCATATGCAAATCAGTCTTGACCCTGCACCCAATGGGAACAGTTCAGCCCGAACTGCCAGGCCAGGTCCTCCCTGGACTGGAAAGAAGCATCCTAGGACCGGTTTCGGGCTTTCAGCCCTCATCAGCCAGGATAGCTTGACTCCAGTGGCATTGAGAGCATGGGACCCACGTCTGTGCATACCCGTCCCACTCGGGGTGACAAATACAAAAAGAACAATGTGAACTAGCACCTTTGTTAGGGGTCCTCTCAATGTGTTTTTCTAGCTCTCAGTACCTGTATCGCACCTATCTGTAATCCTCTCAGCCCCAATATTTTCATAAAATGGGAAAAAGACAGAAGTAGATTGTGAGACCTTTTCTTTAGGTCCCGGGACAGTAGGTGACTACATGGCAGTATCTGTGAACTGTAGTTTGTCATGTGTGTTCCAGGTCTCAAGACTATTCCATTCCATGTGAATAATGGCATTATTCATTTTGCAAACGTGTGTCTCCAAAGTTTCCAATAGCATGCAATAAATGTTTAGTCCAGGAGGTAGTAAAGAGGTTGGAACCAGTGCTTAATATGAGCCTGTGGTTGCTGGTCAATGCCACCTGCACTAATTTTTGGGGGGCTGGCGTTTTTTTTTTATCTCTTCAGACATTTCCATTTATTTTTATCTCTTTAGACATTTCAAGAGAGCAACAGAGGGGAAAACACACAATGGGGAAAGAAGAAGGAGGAGGAAGGAGGAAAAACCATCACAAAGGGAGAAAGCAGAAACCCACAAGAGTGAGACAAAGAAGCAGGGAGTGTCTTGCAGTGGATTAAAGAGGCCTGTGGCGGTTTCAAGACCTGCCACTGGCGATTGAGCAGGGTTTTGGGAACCGACACTCATTCTCTTACAAATTAAGCACCTATTGGAACGCAAATACACTATGACATAGCAATCAGACAAAAACATCTCAGTATTCGGCTGCGTCATATGTATTGAAAGGGCCTGATTTATTGGATGAGATTAAGGAATAAGCCCCAAAAAGTCACTCTGTGACTCATAATCCCCTTGCTGCCCAACAAACATCTTATGATGTGTACATGCAAGCAAAGAATCTCTGCGCAAGCAAAGTATACTGCGAAGTGATAATGGAAAGCTCTCCACCCTTTCCATAACTGCTTTCTTGGTAGATTCTGAAAACAAAATGGAAAGCAGACTGTATTCATCAACTGACAGTGTAGGCCGATACGTGAAAAACAGAATGCATATTATATCACTATGACAATGTGAGCTTGATGAAAAATGCATGTATAAAAATAAAAGTTATCCCTTTAAATAGCAATGAACACTCCAAGTCAACTAGTGACATAGATAATTGGCATTAAATCTGTAAGCAACAAATGAGTTACGGGACATGGCAAGTCTCTGCAGAACTACAGAACAAGGCCATGCCCACAAGCAGTGACGTAGCAAGCGTGCCATGGGCCCTAATGCAAGAAACTGTAATAAAAGACTGGCATAGCTGGGGTGCACCACTGGACCCGGGTGCCACTGCACCTCCTGCACGAGCGATAGGTATGCCCCGGCCTACAATGGAATCATGCCTGATGCCTCCCTGCTAGGAGCCGCACAGAGGGATCACAAGATAAACAATGCTGCAGGCCAGTTAAAACGAGCAGGCATCCATCAGAGCGAGGAAGTGCTGGGACTGCTAAAAGTTAAATGTTACTGTTCTGCAACATCTTCTAAGACAACTGGTTTTCTTCCCAGTGGTCGTTTAAAATAGGAAATGCTAAAGCAGCAGGGTTCGACAAGGGTGCCTGACAATGCAATTAGCAACCCTATCACTATATCTCGCAGAAGCGAAGGGAAATGGTGTGCTCTCATCCAATGGCGCCAAGCTGCTCAAACACCATTACTCGCCTATGGATTTTCCTGAGCTGTGACTAATCACGTGTCATCAGTTACACTTTAAAGACCCCTCAAGCTGTAATGAAAAGACCATTATGTTATTCGTTACCCAACCGTTCCTCTTCTTTCAATTTCTGTTAACTTGTAAAATGCCAGAGTGGAGCAATGCCAGCGTGTTCCAAAGACAGTTCACGTGTGTTTTAATAATTAATTTGTGTAGTGAGATACGACAACGAAAAATGGATAGAAATTACAACTTAAAAGAGGACAATCCACCACTATTGTGAACAATATACGAGACCTGTTTGAAACCAATGAAGTGCTTGTAAAAAATCTGCAAACTTTAATAGGCCTCGAGTCTTTGTCTGAATGCAAAATGGAATATGTTTCGGAAAAAAGAGGAGAGGAATGTGGACTGGTTAAAGGACAATGGAAACAAACTCTTGTTCTCAACAATTAAAGCAAATAAAAATTATTAAGTAACTCTTATAAAAATTAAAGTACAAGACCAAACGTCACCATATTTACACGCACCGTGAAAATAAATTGAGCAAAATACCAAATTAAGTAATCGACATATGCAGATTGTGAGAGAAGATTGAACGGCAGCGGAAATCAGGACAGCTCATTAACCAAGTCAGGCAAAGACAAGCAAGCAGTAGGTGATTCCGAAAAGCAGAGCAAGTGATTTACCCTCAAATATGTCCCTCGGAAACTGCTTCAAAGCCATTGTAAAGCCACAATGTACACACTGCAAGCTAATGGGCACGATTTGGCGGAATCAGGGCCTTTGCAACAGTGGGCGCCTCAGGATCATGGAAAGGAGAATGGAGTTAATTTTTCAAATCGCCGTCTCCGTATACAGCATGTCTGACGAGGAGGGACAATGCCGCATATCATTTCCCGCTCCACATCATGGCTTTGGAATTTTATAAAATATTTTCTTATCTAAGGAATTGGATGCTCCAGAAATCTACTTGTCTTGTAAACAATTAAAATCCCTTGTCCTATTTGGTGAATGTTTATGGCATCATTCCAATTGTATCAAAGCTTTGAATATGTGGGGGCACAGTTTTTGTCATGGTTTGGGTTCTAAGAAGGCTTTGATTATGCCACTATTATGATCATGCTTGATTCTGAACATAGTGGGATTCTTTTTATGTCCAATCTTTGAATATCCACAGGTTCCAGGTATGCAGAGTCTCTACCTATGAATGACTCTGTTTATGCTTGCTTTCTGATCATGGTAGGGCTCTGGTGAATATGCCAGCATTGTAATTAGAGTGATGCTAGCAGATATCAGGATATTTCATTTTTAATTTGAGCAAAATATGACAGTAAATGCAGATTATATTTGTGGTCCGTTGGCTAGGTGGACAACTGAGGATCACAAAGAACCCCTCACAGTCTGACCTCGCCACCCGATCACATTGTGCAATTCTTGGGCAACTCACTTATTCTCTTTGTAGCTTGGCGTTCCTCTTTACCATTACCATGCATTAAGATCAATGTCTGGGGGGGAGTCGCGCGAACCAAGATGGCGGCCTCCGGCTGAAGTGCTAATTAGCCCTGTTTATCGACTGCACATTTTAAACAATTAGGGCTTTTTATAAATACCTTTTTATATAGAATACTGCTCATTTTCCCCAGCGCTTCACTTTGGCAGGTTTTGGAGGATTTCTGAGATGGTTTAAGGTGATTTCCTTGATTGCTGCTCTCACCGGCTGCTCTGTTCCCACATAGCTGAAATTCCTGTCAGGAGGGCGGAGTTCTACTTCCAGAAAGGGCGAGGCTGGAGGCCTGGAACCACTCCTGCAGTCAGTTTTAGCTGCTCCACTTCTACCTTTTATTTCTATATTTACACTTTAACCTTGGGGAAAATTAGTTGCTTGTTTTAATTCAGTAAAATGGAAGGAAAAACCAACTCTACAGGGAGTAACAAACGCAAACAAAATATTTCCCCACCACCTGTGAAATCGAAGATTGTGGACTCAAATGAACCTTCTTTGTCAATCAATCAATCAATCAATCAATCAATCAGGGGAATTGTAAGCACACTACTCACCCGTGAGGGTCTCAAGGCGCTGGGGTGGGGGGGAAGTAGCAGTTCAGTTCAGTCGAAAAGCCAGGTCTTGAGAGCCTTCCTGAAGGTGTTCAGGGAGGGGGCGCGTCTGATGTCGATAGGGAGCTCGTTCCAGGTCTTGGCCGCGATGTAGGAGAAGGCTCTTCCCCCTGTTCTGGCTCTGTGGATGCGCGGGGTTTCAGTGAGGGCGAGGTTGGCGGTGAGGAGGTTTCTTTTGGGTACGTTGAAGGTGATTCTTTGGTTGAGGTATTGGGGTCCTGTGTTGTGTAGGCATTTGTAGGCGTGGGTGAGTATCTTGAAAGTGACTCTCTTCTCGACGGGGAGCCAGTGGAGGTTACGTAGGTGTTGGCTGATGTGCTTGTGTCGGAGGATGCAGAGGACGAGTCTGTCTGCTGTGTTCTGTATCGTCTGGAGTTTGCGGAGTAGGGACTTGTTGATGCCGGCGTAGAGGGCGTTTCTGTAGTTTAGTCTGCTGGTTATGAGTGTGTGGGTGACTGTCTTCCTTGACTTGGGGGGGATCCATTTGAAGGTCTTCCGGAGGATGCGGAGGGTGTTGAAACAGCAGGAAGCGACGGCGTTGACCTGCTTGTTCATGGAGAGGGAGGCGTCGAGTATGATGCCAAGATTTCTGGCGTGGTCTGTGGGGGTCGGTGGGCTGTCGAGGGCGGTGGGCCACCAGGTGTTATTCCATGCTGATGGTGTGGTTCCGAGTAAGAGGACTTCTGTCTTCTCCGAGTTGAGCTTCAGGCAGCTGTTGCTCATCCAGGATTCGACGTCCTGCATTCCTTCCTGGAAGGTGAGTCTGGTGGTGGTGGGGTCCTTGGTGAGGAAGAGGACACTTTTGCTGAGGCCGTGCTGTCTGACGATGGTGGCAAGGGGGGCCATGTAGATGTTGAAGAGGGTTGGGCTGAGTGATGATCCCTGGGGTACTCCACAGTTGATTTCCGTGGGCTCGGAGAGGAACGGTGGCAGTCTGATTTGTTGGCTTCTGCCGGTGAGGAACGAGTGGATCCAGTCGAGGGCGGTTCCTTGTATGCCGGCGTTGTGTAGTCTGGCGGTGAGTGTGCGGTGGGAGAGGGGGTCGAAAGCTGCTGACAGGTCGAGTAGGATCAGGGCTGTGGTGTGACCTTGGTCGAGGAGGGTGCGGATGTCATCTGTGGTGGCGAGTAGGGAGGTCTCGGTGCTGTGGTTGCTGCGGAATCCAGACTGGTAGGGGTCGAGGATGGAATTATCTTCGATGAACTTTGTTAGCTGTGCGTTGACGGTCTTCTCAGTGACTTTTGCCGTGAATGGGAGGAGAGAGATGGGCCGGTAGTTCTTCAGGTCCGTGGGGTCTACTGAGGGTTTCTTAAGCAGGGGTCTGACTTCTGCGCATTTCCAGTCATCGGGGAAGCTGCCAGTCACAAAAGTGGCGTTGATGTTGCGTCGTAGTACTGGTGCGATGGCGGCTCTGTGGTAGATGTGCGGTGGCCAGGGGTCCGTGGGGGCCCCCGAGTGGATGCCTTTAATGGTCGAGGCGGTCTCTTCGGTCGTGACCAGTGTCCAGGAGTCTATGGTGGGTTGGCTGGTGTAGCCAGAGGGTGCGGTGGTTGCGGGGGCAGGTGTGTGGTCGTTGAAGTCGTCGTAGAGGTTCTTGATTTTCAGATGGAAGTACGATCCAAGCTTATTGCGGAGGTCCTGGGATGGGGTGATGTCTGTGGCTTCGCTGGGGGGTTTGGTGAATTCTTGGATGACGCTGAAGAGCTCCTTGGAGTTGCTGGCGTTGGCGAGGATTTTGTTGTGGATGAAGGTTCTTTTGGTGGTTCTGATGCGTTGGTGATATTGCGTCATGGCGTTTTTGTAGGTGGTGTGGTTGTCGGGCGTCTTGTTGTTTCTCCAGTTCTTCTCGAGGCGTCAGCATGTGCTTCTGGCTTCTTGGAGGTTGGTGGTGAACCAGGTGGCTTTTCTGTGGCGCTGTCTGCCGGAGTTGCATAGTGGGGCGAGCTTGTATGCACAGCTGGAGATCCAGGTGTGGAGCTCCCTGGCTGCGAGGTTGGCGTCAGTTGTGGCACTGGGGGTGTCGTGGTTGAGAGTGGAGTTGAGCTGCTCCTCGGAGATCCTGCTCCGGTTCCTTCGCAGTGGGTGCGGAGCAGGTTTGGGTGGCTTGGGTTTGTTGACGAGAAAGTGAACGCAGTGGTGGTCAGTCCATGTTGATTGCGTGGTGTGGCTGAAGAGGGTTCTGTTTCCCCCTGCGAAGATGGGGTCCAGGGTTTGTCCTGCCTTGTGGGTGGGTGTGGTGATGAGTTGTTTCAGTCCGATGTTGGCGAGGTTGTCAACGAGGGTGGTGGTGTGGTCGCTGGGGTTGTCGAGGGGGAAGTTCAGGTCTCCGATGAGTATGTAGTCCATGGAGGCGATGGCGTGGGGTGCGATGAGGTCGGTGATGGTGGATGCGAAGGGGGCGCGGGGGTCGGGGGGTCTGTAGGCGAGGGTGCTCATGGAGTGCGGAGTTGGGGCTGGTCTGGACCTGAAAGTGCAGGTGTTCGGCGGCAGAGAAGGCATCGCACGAGGTGGAGAAGCAGAGGGAGGTTTTTGTGCGCAATGGCGAGTCATCCTCCCAGGTGGTTGGGGCGGTCCTTCCTCTGGATCTTGTATCCATCCGGGATGGCGATGTCGGGGGTGGAGGCGGCATTGGTCCAAGTTTCTGTAAAGAACGCGACGTCTGGTGAGAGGGTGTTGAGGAGGATCCAGATCTCAACGGCGTGTCTGTGCATGGAGCGCACGTTGAGGAGGATGCACTTCAGGGCGTCAGCGGTGTTGGCGGTGGGGTCGGTGCTGAAGGTCTGGCGGCAGTGGCGGCAGGAGAACTGGCCGTGGGTTGTGTTCGGAGTGGACTGTTGGCAGTTGTTGTTTTTTGCGGGGTTGAGTGAGAGGAGGGCTGCTGAGTCGTAGCGGTGTATGGTAGGAGATCCAGGGGGTCTGGCACTGGTTGCGGTCGGGTTGCGGACGGGCACAGACGGGCTTGCCTTTGGTGCACCTTTGGCGTGGCCGCACAGCGGCCACCATTATATAGGAGAAGGGGGAGGGAAGTGCAGCTGGGAGGCGGGCGCTGGAGAACTAGAGGGGGAGGGGCAGCAGCAGCAAAAAACGGGCGGGAACAGAGACTACGGTGCGAGAAACGAGCGCAGTGTGCGAGCGGGCAAATTAAGGCAAAATACAGTGGCAAAGTATAAAAACAATCAAGGCAAGGCAGATATGAGCAAAAAAACAATTTAAGGCAAAAACAAGGACAAAAAAACAATTTAAGGCAAAGACAATATGTGGGCGGGCAGGGACACAGAAGTCAGGGCAACTACTCTGTTAGAGGAGGCAGGGAACAAGGACAGACAGCAGCCCCGAACCACTACCTGTCTCAAAGGAGGACGGGGCACCAGCAGTGAAGGCTCAGTCTGCGAAGCTGCATGGGCAGGGAGCCGGGTCTCGGGCCAGGAGGTCAGAGGTCCTGTCCACTTTCTTAGAAGAATTGCAAGCTGTATGTCTAAATACTGACTTGATTGCGTCAGAAGTAAAAAATATTCGTTAAGACATGGCTAGTCTCTCAATGAAAATTTCAGATAATTCAATTAAAATCCAAGATAATAAAGCTAAAATTGATAGCTTTGCACCTATGGTGGCAATAGCAAACAATTGTAAACTTACACAAAAGTGTAAGTTCACCTTTGTAAATCAGGCCCATTATTTTGCCAATGTTTGTAATGTTCATGATCATTATGAGCATAACTTTAGGTAATCATCAGAACGTGTTGCCAGTAATAAATGTTTTACTAACAGAAGAGGTGCACTCATTACAACCATCCTTTTGGAGGAAACCAGGAGAGAGGAGGAGGGATATGGCATTTTCACAGCAACATAAATGTAATTTACATTATAATAATCAGATATTGCAGCTTAGTTATCATGAATCTCAACTCACCAAAGGCCGGGGGAGCGGAAGAGAAATCACACACCATTTGGTCTTTACTTTCACTCACACACACACACTTAAACATACTCACACTCTCAAATAAACACACTCCCAACTGCAAGCATGTACACAACATAAATTGAAAAGCCTTTTTTACTTACCTCAGTGGCCAGGAAGGGCAATATTTCAGTTAATTGCACTCCATTTTTATTTATAGGATAGGATACCATTTATAGAGTGCACTAAAACCCAAAGGTGCCAAAGTGCTATAGAAGGACAGATGAGTCAGTAAGAGTAGCGCAGACAAGAAACAAGGATTCTAAACTAAGAAAAGCCAGGTTTTCAGATGTTTTTTAAAGGACATGATGGAATCTGCTTCTGAGATATAGGTGGGCAGGGTGTTCCACAATTTTGCGGCGTTCACCAATAAGGAGCGCCCACCCCATCTTGTCTTCCGAAATCTGGGGCATCCTGAGTTTTTTACAGCATGAAGATCTAAGTGGTCTGCCAGGAGTGTACCAGTGAAAAAGAGCATTCATTTGAATAGGGCCCTTGTGATGAGGAGCGTTAAAAACTAAACATAGGGCCTTAAAAGTCATTTGCCTCCTGATAGGGAGCCATTGAAGGGAATGAATCCCGTCTCTAACTGAGTGCCATTTGGAAATGTTCAGAATGAGGCGAGCTGCCGCATTTTGTATGACCTGAAGTTTGTTCAGGGAGGAACTATTTATGTTAGGGTAAAGTGCATTGCAATAGTCCAATCGTGAAGTGACAAGGGCGATAGTGACTGTCTGGTGCAGTTCCGAAGGAATGTATGGAAAAAATTTTTTCAGGGTCATAATGATGTAAAACCAAGTGCTAGTAATACAACTGACCTGTGCATCGAAACTCAAAGTATTATCAAAGATGACCCCAAGGTTTTTAGCTGACTTGACGGGGGTGGGGAGAGATAATAGAATATTATTCAGTATTAGTGTAGTTAAAAAATGTACCAAAACAAGAAAAGGTCAGCACCAAGCAAAATCCAAAAGGATGAGTGCCCCTGTGTTTCTGGCACTGATTTTGCCACCTCTGAGGCCAGGTGTGGCAAATGAAGTAGCAGGGTTTGCAAGCGGAAAACCAGAGGTTGCAGCTGCGACACCTGGTGACCTCTAAACAATGTCTATGTTAGTAACCTCCTCATTTGCAACTAATTCGTTTAGAACTCAACCTTTTGAAATTCAGTTTCATCGGAGAATCAGAGGAAGGTTGCCACAGATATTGAATGCTCAAGGGCAAAGATCTTCTGAGTTTGGACTCTGCCTTGCAAGCACATTCCCTCATTGCACTTTCTTTTGTTATTTACCTTGTTTCTTCATTGACTATGTTGTTGTGGTGGAAGTGTCTACCAGAATTCTTGACAATTCTAGTGTAACAGTTGATCTGGGTGGTTCATTATAATTATGAATCCTACATATCAGAAGAATGAGATACAGAAATTATTGTCTAACACCAATGACATTTAAGTTGTGCCCCAGTATTAGAAATACAATATTTTGTTATTAGATTAGATTAGCCATTTATAGAGCGCCTGGTTACTCCAACGGAGTGTCCCCGCGCTAGGAATTCTTCCTCAACTTAGAGAAAAGCCAACCCCCGTCCGTTGTCTAAACACCAATCTCCCTGTGATGACCTGAAGAACCACATTTTCAGTTTCCTTCGGAACACCGCTTCTGACAGCTTTATCCTGAGGTCCAGCGGCATTTGGTTCCAACTTTTAGCTGCTAAGAAGCCAAAAGATCTACCTCCCACCTGTGCTTTTTACACTTTTGGAATAGTCAGCTTCGCGGTGCCCGCGGACCTAACATTCCTAATAGGTCTGTAGAGGGTAAGGAGAGGAAATAGATAACTTGGGCATTTCTCATTTACAATTCTGTGTCAAAGCATAAGGCTTTGATGGTCACTCTGTCCTGCACCGGCAGCCAATGTAGTTCTGCGAGTGCGGCTCTCACCAAGGCTCATCTAGGAATGTTCAGTAATAAACGGGCTGCGGCATTCTGTACTCTCTGTAGCATTCTCATTCTGCCTTTGGTGACGCCTATGTATAGGACATTGCAGTAGTCCAGGCGAGAGATAATCATCGCCTGGATAATGATTCTTTTTGCTGCCACAGGTAGTAAATCTAAGATTTTTCGCAACATCCCCAATAAGCCAAAGCACATGCCGGCCAAGCCCGCTATGTGTTCCTCAAATGATAGTGTGTTATTGAACCACACTCCTAAGTTTTTGATCTTCGATTTAGGAACTGGGGACGGACCTAGTTCAGCTGGTCACCAGACATGGCGCCAAATAGAGGGTTGTTTGCCCACTACCATAATATAAGTTTTACCTGCATTTAGTTGTAAACAGCTAAAATTCATCCAGCTGACCAGATCAATTAGACAAGCTCTAAGTTTAGGAGCAGCCTCTGCATCATTCTGTTCTAGTGTAAAGATCAGCTGAGTGTCATCAGCATAAGACACTAGCTTCACCCCGTGTTTTGCAACTGTATCCGCTAGAGGACGCATATAGACATTAAATAACATCGGGCTTAGAGCTGAGCCTTGTGGTAGAGATCGGCTCTCAGATTTGCAAAGCTGCTGTAAGACATGAAAGGACCTATCTTGATGAAAATTACTGATCCACTTCAGCGTGCCTCCTCTGACCCCAATATCCCACAACCGTTTCAAAAGAAGGCTGTGGGATACTGTGTCAAAAGCAGCAAGGTCCAGCAGGATCAAAGCTGCCGTCTTCCCTTCGTCCGCGGCCATTTTCAATGATTCAGAGGCTAAGAGTAGCGCGGATTCTGTGCTATACAAAGATATGAAACTGGATTGAGTCTCATGAAGCACATGGTTTTCCTCAATGAATTTGGTTAGTTGGATATTGATGATTTTTTCTGCCATTTTTGCAAAGAAAGGAAGCAGGGAAACAGGTCTCAAGTTTTCTGGAAGCACGGGGTCCAGGGAGGGTTTCTTCACCAACGGGACCTCCATCGCATGTTTCCAGTGACTTGGGATTTGCCCTGAGCAGAAGGAAGAAATCATCAGGTTCGTGAGCACCGGTGCAATAGTTTCCTTCCCTCGTAATAGCATACTAGGGGGAATAGTGTCTGTGGGAGAGCCAGATTTAACCGCTGAGAAAAATTGGAGAGTGTCCCTCACAGTAGCTGCTTGAAAATTAAAGAGCCCTGCGTGGGATGGTTCATCTATTGGGGGGACAAATTTAAAATTTCTACTGGCCTCTGGAAAGGTGGCATAAATCTTCTTGATTTTTCCGGAGAAATAGCTAGCCACTTGATCACAGTACTCTGTGGAGGAAGGCATCAGTGCTGTAACACGCTCAAGGGAGTTGAGCTCTTTTACAATACGAAATATGTCTTTAGGATCATGCTTGGCTAATTCAATTTTATGCACATAAAAATCTCTACGTGTTCTCCTGATCTGCTTATGATAATGCTTTAAGGCTTCCAGGTAACTCATTTTGTCCTTGGCTTGATAATTCCTCCTCCAGAGACGTTCAAGACGTTTACATTCTTTTTTTTTAAATGAGTAATTCCTCTGTAAACCATTTTGCTGAAGGGTTATGGCGGGGACTGTTACAAGATTTCAATGGCGCCAAGGAATCTCATTAATTAATGGCTATGGTAAGACACAGGAACACATATGTATTTCGCAAAGCATGCCATTACATCATTAATTTAGGTGTTAACAAAAATAACATTAAAACGTTCAATTTCCGCCAATATCACCTATTTTGGCAGATAATAATTACATTTTTCAGCCTTTTTTATCCTATTGCCAAGTATATAGCTCGCTATGTACAAACCTTTCTATAATACACTTCACATTTGAAAGATTATAATGTTTTTGTTAACAAATGTTGAGCCCAAATATATTTCCAGTTGTAAGTAAAGTTAAATGTGCAAATGTATTGATTTATGGAAGCAGATTCAAGTTTACATTTAAAGAACTAGTGACTTTATATGCACACCCAATGTTACAACAGTATGATGTAGTATTTGGTATTCCTGCAGTAATGGGTTGGAATTGGGCTTTGCAGGCTGGGAAAGCTTTGTAAATTCTGAGCACATATCCACAAACTAGCAAGTTCGTGGATAGTCATAAAGGTTAGGCCTGGGTTTCAAAGGAAAACGTACACATAAAAAGATAGTCCTGTCCTATCTTTTTATGTGCGGATTCCTCTGCCCCGACTGCGGTGTGTCCGCACTCATAAAATTGCTATTAGTAAAATTGTTTGTGAATAACAAAAAATAGTAAACTTACACAAAAGTGTAAGTTTACCTTTGTGAATCAGGCCCTGTGTCTCTACGCTCCTGTCAAAGTCTGTTTTCAGGGTGGGTATGAAAAGGGAAAGCCACCACTATTTGTTGGAGTCTATAGAAAGGGTATTTTCCACAGATAAAAAAATTATTTTGTATTGGGAGAAAAGGAAAAAAGAAAAACTAAGGGGCATATTCACAAGGAGCTATCGCCGAATTAACGGCACTTTATCGCAGCCAAAGTCGTGATAAATTTACCTCCCCATTCACAAGCCGGTGTTAACAGCCCACAGCACCAGTTTACCCGCGATAGCAGCCGCAAAGAACATCTCCACAGAGGACCCCCGCAAATATCGCTAATGAAATGCAGAGTAGGCGTTCCCGTGCTAAAAAGACAAGACAACAGCACACCTCAACATTCACAACGACCAGCCACATCGGCGATAAAAACACAAAACAGGCGATAAGGCATGTTAGCACCAGGAAATCTACACCTGCTCTGACCTGGTGTAAAGTCGGACGGCAGCCATCTCCACAAAAGGGAGCACAGCCCAGGGCCACATCCGAAGGCAACAGATGCCATGGAGCCACCCATCATGCGGCCCGGACACCCAAGAGGGCCACAACATTCACCTCCACCACCCCAGGACCCCAACCCACACCCGGAACACCCCCCCACCCCCCGGACCACCACAGACACAGCGCAGACAAAGACAGCGGAACCCCAGGAAATGTACCAGCCGCACAGACCCAACATCTGACAATGTCACCGTCCACTACAGGCTGAAAGGGACAACCATCCTACGCATCCTGACCATCATCGCCTAACAGGCCTACGGCACCAACACAGCGGACAACCAACATCCCACCCCACACAAAGCTAATGGCTTGGCTTGGAGGAGTCACACAGCCAGCCACATCCAAGTCCCCCACACCTGTCCTGGACATCACCATAACCCTGGTACTCCAGTCCCCATATGTACAACACAATGCGCAGGATCCGCTGGAGACCAAGCAAGGACCATACGCCATAGCAGGATGCACGCACGTGTTGGGGGCAATCCACAGCACACATGTACTACCTGTGCCCCCTGGTGACACAGCACAGAATCACCTCAACAGGAAGCACACGTCTCACATCAATGTGCAGGCAACAAGAGAACACCGTGGAACCCCCAACAATGTCGCCTTCAAATACACAGCCAGTGTGCATGATACCTTCATCCTCCGACAGCCCATCATCAACCAGCGTTCCCAGGATGGCAAAAAGGGAAATGCACACCTCCTTGGCAAGTCTGAAATGAACACCCCACACACCTCAACTCCACAACCATGCAACTCACAACTCTGGCAATGCACACGCCACAAAATCACAACCAACATGCACAACAACACGACCACCCACCAGACACGACAGAACAACTTACAATGGTAACCTGGGCAAGCCCTGAACATGAGCCATCAACGGCATGGCACCCCAGCCACATAATAGCCGAATGTGGGGAGAGGTGGCAACCAGGCATGTGTGAAGGATGCAATAGAGCTATGATCGGGAAAGCACACAATGCCAAGAGTGGCGGAGATGTGCTGGACAAGCCGCAGTATGCAGAACACACCCATATCCATGGCGACATACACCTCTGGCGTATGGAGTGCAGTGGACAGTGGACGCAACCATACCACCCCAGCCAGTGGGGGAACTCGTGGAAATGTTGCCTGTGACGCCACCCCCTAAGCATCACCGGAGTGGGATGGCCCGGCGTAGGCCATGCCAGCGTAGGGGTGTGAATAAAAAGCATGTAGGCCTGGGCGTGGTCCTCTCCCGGAAAGCCCCATGTCTCTGCCAGGGCAGCGCCTCCCACCCTGCCATGAGGCCGACGCCGTCCTCGTGAGCGTAGTTGCCTGCGATGCTGTGCACCTGCCGGACCCCGGCACGCTGGACCACGAACCCGTCAGGCCCGCCCCTGCGCAGCCAGGCCACATTGATCACCTGCCGACACCGGCGTGTGTCAAGGAGGCCCCACCACGTGCCGGCACAAGCTCCAAGCCCGAGTCCCGTGACCTTGGCAGCCACCTCAGACCATCACGGCCTCCACGACACAGGCCCGCTTTATTCCCTTTTCGTTGACGTACTCCACTGCCGCCTTCGGCCTACTCTTCGGACCAGTAGGTCCTATATGTGAAACTGTGTCCTGAGTCATGAATGGCAGTGACCCCAAATCTCGGCCAGCGGCCACAGCACCAGACCCCCCGATCAGTGAGGCATAGTTCCATATGGGCATCTTGCGACATGTGGTGCCACTAACCCTGTACAACGCTAGCCGGCTACACGTGGTGCCACTAACCCTGTTCAATGCCAGCCGGCTACACATGGTGCCACTAACCCTGTTCAACGCCAGCCGGCTACACGTGGTGCCACTAACCGTGTACAATGCCAGCCGGCTACACGTGGTGCCACTAACCCTGTTAAACGCCAGCCGGCTACACGTGGTGCCACTAAACCTGTTCAACGCCAGCCGGCTACACGTGGTACCACTAACCCTGTACAACGCCAGCCGGCTACACGTGGTGCCACTAACCCTGTTCAATGCCAGCCGGCTACACGTGGTGCCACTAACCCTGTTCAACGCCAGCCGGCTACATGTGGTGCCACTAACCCTGTTCAACGCCAGCCGGCTACACGTGGTGCCACTAACCCTGTTCAATGCCAGCCGGCTACACGTGGTGCCACTGAACCTGAACAACGCAAGCCGGTGGGGCCATCCAACCTATGCCGGCGACACTAGGTGAATGGGCCGTGCTGACCGCTGCCTCAGGCCCACACCACGGTCAGGTAGGTCACACATTTGGAACTGAATCTTGATTACACCATGGTAGTGAACATCATTTAAGGCAGAGAACAATTCACTATACTTCCTTCGATGTGGTGCCAACAAGTCTGTGCATGGCATCACAAATACACATGTCTGTGGGCCTACGCGGACCACTGCCCTGGGCCTACGCTGCGCTTGAGTGGGATCACAGATTTGGAACTGAACATCGGTAATTCAAAAGGCAGAATACATATCATCGCACGCACGGAGAGGCATAAGAGGATGGCGCGTTGCAGTCCGGAGGGAACAGGATCATCGTTACGGAGGTGATTGAACACTACCCACAACTGCCACTGTGTCACTAACTCTGTGCCTCGCGAGCCAACGACACGTGGCTGTGGGCCACTGCTGACCGCTGCCTCCGGCCTACACTGTGGTCCAGGAGGTCACAGAGTCTTGATTTGGCAATGTTGGAGTTCACATCTGTGTACCGGCATCATCACAGACTGCATCCCCTCTCAGCACCTGTGCCACTAAGTGTGTTCCCGACATTCATGGACACTCACTGGTCGTACATTGGTGGCGTTTGAGTCTATGGACTAGGGGCTAGTTTTCATCCTCATGTAGCTGATACAGAATTGTTGGTGTAAACGAGGGTTGCGCTTTGCACTCCTCCATTTGCTGCTTCCAGATAACATCAGACCTTCCGCATCATGCCCTAGAGGACACCTTCCACTGTCCCCCGCAACATACACCTCGGACATTGATGGGGACCCGCTCAGGTCGCATGGCCCATCTGACTGCACCGCAAGTCACCGTCCCGTGGCTGGGTGCCTGTGCCGGCTGCAGTGCATCCGGGCCCACTAACTCTGTGCTGCTCAGGCCTGGGACCCCTTCTTCTGAGACATTGAATGGCCTCTGTAGCGATGGTCTTGGGGTCATCAACGCCATGTGCCTGTGGCCCTGCGCTGTCCGCATCCTCCGGCCTCAACTGCGGGCCACCAGGGCCCACACATAGCATTGAGTCTTGACCGGCCCGGACGTCGCATCACCGCAGGAGGCACACGCCACCACCGCAAGGACCACCTCCAACCGCCATCTGCCAGAGTCGAAACGGTGGTCCTGAAAGACCTATGGAGTTGCTCAGACCTGTCGTGGATGCCATCATCGGCCTGATACCCTGCTCAGCACTCCAGGTGCCAGTGACTCAGTGCAACGCAAGCCATTGTCCGTTACTGATTGAGTTTTGTGCTGTTGTGAGGTTGCGCAGCAATGTCACCTCATGCAGTGGGGTAGACCTGGGACTTTGATGAGGAAGATGTGTCATGTGTGCGGACGGGAGAAGGCAACGGGACAATGGGAGGGCAGGAGGCAACAGCCCCAAGGCAGGAATGCAGACTGGTGGTGGTAGTCAAGTTACACACCCGGATCTATTACTGGGTATTGCGCTGTGGACTGCGGACGCAACTGTCACCTCAGGCAGTGTGGGAGACCTGGGACGTTGATGAGGAAGTTGATCCAGGTGTAACACACCCAACTGCATCTGCACCAGGACTAGCCCGAAGGGACACAATCCTAGCAATTTCCTCACATGAGCGCGCTCTTCTCTAGTGCCCCTACCTCAGTGCACTGCAACTCATGGAACCTCCTGACTGAATATTGGGTGACCTCTGTCCTTACTCCGGATCCCTCCATGTTGCTCTGCAGTTGACTCTGTTATGCTGGTGTTTTCTGTTTCCATTACACTGGTGTCCACTGTTCAGGTTGTTGCCAGCACCAAGCACTCTGTGTGGGCTGGCTTATACTCACCCCACACACATCCAGCACAGGCGTCACTGTACATGTGGCCCTGCCAATAAAGGGGCCGGGCGCACGTGCCCGTAGCCAGTTCAACATGATATGTGCATGTGTCCCTGTGGTCTTGTTGTATGCATGGGGGCCTGGGCCCTACGACATTACATTGTGCTGTGTACAGCGGACGCAGACATGTCACCGCAGGCAGTGGGCTAGAACCGCCACCCACTCAATTCATAAGGGGAGTGGACTGTGCCGTCGTACGCAGAGCCAACGTGGGTGTGTGACTGATATGTGCGTGCCCCTGGCCGTGGTTCTGTACTGGGTATGTGCATCTGCATGTGTCTCTATGGCAGTGTGGGTCTCCTTTGTGGGGTGTAGGTGGTCCCTGAAGGGTATTGGACACCCACGTATGTGTTCTAGTTCACATTCCATGGGTTGGGCAACACCCGCACCTGTTGGGCCACCTCCTTTTGGCGTTCTGACACCTGGCATTGGGGTGCCATGTGTGTGTCGGTAAAGTGTTGTGAGCCAGCCATGATTGCGGGTTCTTCATGCTGTGTGGTCTGTTGCAGCGGCTGGGTTCTCCTCTGAGTAGCTTGTCTGCCCTGGTCCTGGTGGTGGGTTGTGTGGGATGTCCATGGGCTGTTGTAGTGTGGTGTAGTGTGGTGTTCGTCTCGGGCATCACTGATGGGTTGTCTGTTCTGACCTGCTGGAGGTGTTGTTTGTCCCTCTGCATTGTGAAGGGGAGGTGCATGTTGGTATTGTGTTGGCACCTTGTTCTTGTCGACATGCAGACTGTGTGACAATGTACATTGTGACTGTTTGGGCAGTGGTGGCTATTTGAGTTGGGACAGTGTACATTTGGCCTACATGGCTGATGTGGGGTTGTAGCCGTAGATATGCATCTCACAGTTCCCTGCTCTGTCCAATGTGATTGTTCTGTTTCTGCGCCTGGGCGGACCCAGTTGTGTCCCCTGTTCTGCAGTGTGGGTGTTGCACTTTGTGCCACATTGTCATGGTATGTGTTGTGATTGCTATGTGTGTGTGCTGCAGTGTGCCAGGGGGATGGGGGACATGTCCCTGGGTAATTGTGGGTGTGCAGTGTGCTACACCTCGTTGTGCATGTTTGCCATTGTGCCCATCACACCCCTTCCCCCCAGTCCCCGTTGGATCCTCACCCTGTTGTTGTGTCGGGTCCTGTCGAGCTGTGTCCGTACTTCCACCTCCTTGCACCGTCTCCACACTGATGACCGTGGCCTGGGTTTCTTCCAGCTCCTCCTGTGGCGCAGGACCGCCACCTCCTGTTGCCGTTGCTGCCTTCCTGTTGGCAGCGGGTTTGCACCTGGTTTAGGTTGTCACATCCTGCTGGCGCCTCTTGGCCTCATGGATTGGCCTCCTCGGCACTCCGACTGCATTCCAGGTGGTCTGCTTGTGGGTCAGTTGCTGGTAGTGTTCTGTCACCTCCGTGACGCTGGTCTTGTTTTCCTGCGGACTGCACCCCGTCTTCCTCTGCCTTTTCTCCTTGCCCTTCCCCGACCCCGTTGTTCCTTGCTGGTGGTCTGTGGGGGTTGTGCGGTTTGCGTTGGCCTCTGCACTGGGTCAGGGTGCATCCATGTTGCTACGTGCTTTGGCTTGTTTCTGGTGTGTTTTTTCTGTGGTTTTTATGGTGCAATTTCCCGCCAGACACATGGGATTTGCAGGGCTGTGGCTGCTTTTCGCTACTTTTTGTACCGCGATTGGCCTCATCGCATGATTTCTTGCGTTCGCGTTTCGCATTTTTTCTGCGTGGCGTTGATTTTCATGCTGACATTTGACGCGTTATCTGGTGACTATCACATGCTACCGCCTTGTTGTGAATTCCACGTTGACACGGGGTCATTTTCCCGCGATGGGCTGCGATATTGAAAATTGTGTTACGCTACTCTTGCGGTAGTTATCACACGTTCTTGTGAATATACCCCTAAGTGCTTACTATGGAATTTTTAACTGAGCAAATATATACATATGTATTGTTGTTCATGTGTAAATGGAATTTGCTAAATGATTCCAGAAGTTTTCCTGGTGGGAAAACAAAGGCTCCCACAGCTTCCCAGGAACATGCCATGTAACATTTTAAATTTCAGAAATATGTATATTTACTTGCACAAGATATTTACATACATAGGAATGTAGATTTACAAATTTCAAGCTCTTAGAGCTTTAAGCTTTGATGTTGAAACATTTAATTCCAATGCAGATACTAAGGGGTCTATTACGATGGCGGTCGGATGTCAACCGCCAAGCCGGCGGTGGCGCCCACCATACCGGGAGTGGACATCCGCCCGCCATCGCAACCAGGAAAACCACCAGTCACATTTGGATGGTGGTGGTGACCGCGGCGGTGGGAAATTCCGACCGCCGCTTTACCGCCTGTTGCCATCCGCACTCCTGCCTGGCGGACGGAGCAGGACCGGGATAATGGTGGCGGTGCAGAGCAGGCTCCACCGGCATCATAGCCAGCCTTTCCTCAGCGGTCAGACCGCCATTGAAAGGCATGCAGTGATTGTCTTCCGGGGGCCCGTTGCAGGCCCCCAATGTGTTGGGGGGGAGTGGGTGCACTGGGGGGGTACCCATGGTCCCCCCCTACATTTCCCTGTACCAGGTGGCAGGCACTGTGCAGTGCCTGCCACGCAGTGCAGGGAAATGCAGGACATGCTCCTTTCGGCATCGCAGCAGTGCTGCGGGCAGCAGCAACCGCCGCAATGTTAAATCCCGCGATCCGACCGCCGCAGTCGGATTTCGGCAGCGGGTCATCGTAATTCGACCGGCGGTGATGTCGCGGTACATGCGGGCGGTCTTTTCCCGCTACCATGGCGGTCAGGGAGGTTTCCCGACCGCCATCGTAATAGGCCCCTAAGAGTTTATTTAGCACATACCGCATAAGGAAGAGATTGAGGAAGTTGGCATGTTGCTTAAGAAATATGGTGTTCCTGGTGGAGTTCACCATTTCTATTAGAATGGATACATTTTATTATGTGTCATACCTATCTACCATTTAACGAACATTATTATATACTAGTTATTGGTTTAACATGGATTGAACACTATGAATATCCTTATTTATAAGAGAAGGAAAATTAATATTTTATAGGCAAAGGGTCAGATTCACACAGCCATCTACAAGCATGCGGAACAGTGCTCTTGAGTACTGCTTCATTTACTACTAAGTGGAAATTCACAAAGGTACAGACATGTCAAATCAGGAGCTAGTAGTACGGTATTGTTGCTGTTCTGATGTTATGTGGGAGTGGGACATGGTTGTATAATGGGAGCAGGAGCCCAGTTCACCAACATCCTGCTCCCATGCCATCCCTGTCCATGTCAAAATACTGCTTGCACTCCAATTCCTGGCAATTAGATGATTCCTAAAGATCATTGGGGTACATCTGGTATCTCACACAGGCAAACCTAACCAAGTTCCCATACCAGGTATTGACATGCATCAACAGTTGAGTGCAGCAGTACACCACCATGCCATAAGCACTGTAGAATAGGTATAATGGCAAGATACTTCTATTTCATATCCTATATCCCCGGTTGCTTTTAGTGCCATCTATTGAGCACATTTTGCACTTCATTCACCATGGCCCAAGTCACTCTATTATAGCAATCTACACCACTCCCACTCCATCAATATGCAAGTTGTCTGCAATGCCGTGGGCTGGTTCACTCATATGTATGTTGCCTTTCCTAGTTCAACACATGACAGCTTCATCTTCTGCCAGTTGACAATTGCACATCAGTTTGTTGCTAAGAATTACAGTAAATTGTGGCTGCTAGATGTCTACTACATATCCACATGGGTCTACACATATACATGTGGCATGGCATTGTGGTTACAATCACACATCACAACCCCCTTCCCAATAGAAACATGATTGACCTTCTGATCGTATGCCTGCATGGAATGTCTCGACCACTGACTGGAGACCGACTGTCCCTCAATTCCACAACTCTCTATTGCAGTTGACACTGAAATGGGCCTCTATCCTCATCTCCCTCTTTCAAGTGTCTAACCACGATCTCTCACATGAATGTGTAGCATCATGGAGTGCAAAATTAGCATCCTATAGTCACTCTTCAGATGCTCCGGCACGGCCCTGAAGTAGAATTAATTGTAGCCTGTTGATTGTTGAACATTATTGCCTCTCCCCATCCTGGTCCTCAGCTGATCCAGTGTGCAAAGGTCAGGATCTGCATGTATGTCACCAAGTTGTGGCTTTGCACTTCACCTGAGCCGCAATTTTAGATGTTTTATCTTTCACTAAAGTGGTAGGACAAGACTGAGTCAATGATAAAAAGAGGACCAAGCCACTGAAACTG